>CM065687.1:21897471-21937471 GCA_017654935.2 Phymorhynchus buccinoides | reverse complement strand
ACAAATGTACCAACTAGGGATGAGAACATAATATTACGTGTGTGACCGGTTTTTGATTACCCCGCCACGTGAGCAGCCACACGTACTCCGACTTCGGAGTATGACAGTCATTGAAATGTTGAAGTTTCGACACCCATGACGTCATTATTTGCCCCACGAGCCTGACATGACAGGGATTTAAAAATTAAAAGAACAATTAGAAAACACTGACACCGTGCAAACCTCCGCCGAGAGAGAAGCCCAGTTTCTGTTTGCTTGAAGGCAACCGACCACTGACATCAGTTTTCAATAAATAGACATAATAATATGGATATCTTGTCATTTAATCACCCCCCTCCCCAATTTTCGCATTCAAAAATTTCACTGAGAAGCAACATCCAGACATCTTGTGAAATGGATAGGGTTAGGATCAGCCTACGATTATTATCATATCACTGAAAGAAGCGGGGGAGGGGGGGGGTCTAAAGTCTAGGATTGCCAAAATACCTGCATTTGAATTTAAAATCCAGATGGAGATAATTTCAAAGGACAAACACTACAGACGGACAGACAGACATAACGATAAAGACTAATGGGATTGAATTAAAAGACTGGTGTAGAGTGGCACAGTGGTAGCGCGTTCGCCTCGTGTCAAGTAAACCCGAGTTCGAACCTGGGTACAGGGGATTTTTTTCCTCTCACTTTGCACTAGGCCTTACGGTCTGAACGAAGAGTCTTTCGGATGAGACGATAAACCGAGGTCCCGGTGTGCCCATGCACTTAGCACACGTTAAACCCAGTGGCAACGAAAAAGTTGTTATTTGGTCAAAATTTACCCCCCCCCCACCCTTTCCTTCCTTCCTCAGTCACACAAAAATCGCATGCCCCCAAAAATTATATATATTGGGTGGCGCGCCTCTGGCTGAGACGCGCTCTCCAGGTGGGAGCAACCCGAATTTCACAGAGACGCCTCTGTGACTATAAAGTACCTAATACCTAATGCAAAACCTTCTGGTCTGAGGCTTAACTACATGCAGACATACACGGCAGACACACAGCAAAAAACAACACATGCTCACGTTTCGGCCGGTTTCTAAATACATTAATTTGTTCTTAAAGATAATGAATAGGCTAATTGTGCAATATAGTAAACGTACATACAAAATGTAAAGAAAAAAGAAGAAAAAAGAAAGGTCGTTATATTTTGCAAAAACACACACCTCGGAACGCAATTTTGATGACAAAATCGAAGAAAAGAAATCCAAGATCCAAGCTGAGCATCAGAGGGGGGTCTCCCTTCCCCTTCTATCCCACCGATTCTCACCCTTTATTATACAGTGGAACCTCCCTAATAAGACCCCCCACCCCCACTATAAAACTCCCTCCCATTTTAAGACCTATACTTCCGTGAGACATTGCCCTTCTTTGAAAGTATTAAAATTACCTCCCTTACATAACTGCCTCCCATTTAAGACCTCATTTGGGATGATTTTCGAAGGTCTTATAAGGGAGATTCCGCTGTAGGCCTACCTCCAATCCCGATGCTCACGCAAAATTATGCAATCGATTTAGCCTACTGGTCAGGTCATAATATAACAGTTGTCGCCACTTTCCTTCTTCAAGAGCCTTTTGAAGAGGGGTCCAGCCGCCATCTTGGAACAAAGATGGCGCCGCATCCAACTACTTAACTACAGTACTTCCCGTTTATAGTAAACTCGGTTATAAGAAATTTCTTACAGTAAAGGAAAGCACAGACGTGCCACCCCCCCTTATAGTTAATTGTAATTGCCTTTCTTACCATACATAAAGTTATATTTTAGGAACATTTTTAGCTAATAACCTTTTCGGAATACTAACCCTAACCCTAAAGCCCTAACCCTAAAACCCCCCACTGTATAAGACGGAAAAACCCAACGAACCCAAACTGTGACAAATCGCGGTGTACTGCAGTACATAGTGGGGGGTAGGGTTAGGTTTAGGGTTAGGGTTAGTATTCCAAAAAGGTAATAGCTAAAAATGTTCCCTACAGGATATGGTAAGAAAGGCAAAAAAAAACTACGGCACATCTTTACCTTTACCTTTTTAAAAAACTGCTATAGTAAAGTTACTTTTGGTTCCCCACAGGACTGGCTCCTCGGTTACAATAAAAAAAAAATTGTCCTCTTCGTGACCTTTGTAAATACGTCACCAATGTATGCGTCAGTCTCACCACTCCCTCCACCCACCCATAATAACAACTGGGTTAAAATTTAAAATTTTAAAACTCCTATAGTAAAGTCATTTGTGGTTCCTCCTCGTTACAATAAAAAAAATTGTCCTCTTCCTGACCTTTGTAAATACGTCATCAATGTATACGTCACAGTCTCACTACTCCCTCTACCCACCTTCATCAACGAAATTGAAAGGCACTCAAAAACATGTTTCTTTCCCCTCATTACTTAGTGGAAAAAAATGAATCCGAAAAAAATATATATACAGCCGAATCCACTTATAAGAAACTCGCTTATAAGAAACTCGCTTATAAGAAAACTTGCTTACAATGAAGCAAAAAAAAATTCCCTGCCGAACTTCTTTCTTATCTATGATCAAAACTGGGATAGAAGAAACTCGCTTATAAGAAAACTCGCTTATAAGCAAGCACATTGTTTCTCCCATCTGCAATGGAAACTTGGATATAAGAAAATTATGTCATACAAGAGAGTTGGTTTGCAGTTCATTTTCTTATAAGCGTTCTAAAATTAACCAAGACTTACCTGTCAGTTGAAGGTTAATTTGGATTATTTGGAGCACAGTGATGGGCAGGAGTGCTTACATGAGATGTCTTAGCGCGCAAATGAGTCAGGTTTCAGACGTGATTGACCTCTAGTACCGAAACTGAAGGGTGGGTTATTAAAAAGGGAGGGCATGTGAGCGCTCCTGTCCATCACTGGGCTCCAAATAATCCAAATTAACCTTCAACTGACAGGTAAGTCTTGGTTAATTTTATAATTATTTATCGCACAGCAACGGGACCGCACCCACATGAGACTTCAGAGGAGGAGGTCAATCGCAGTAATTGAACCACAAATGAGATAGTTACCACAACTTTTATGTGCAAGATCACATGTATCATTGTGTGTCTTTAGATTCATCAACTGAATAGCTTCATGCACATATGTTCATGGAAAGGACATATTATATGTTTATAAATTGTTTCAGACTGAGTGGCTGAGAGACTTCATGTTACATGTTACTTCGTGTTATAATAATACATTGAGTTAACAATAACATTATAAACCAACTGAAAGTGGTTGCTTTATAAAGCAACTGAAAGTGGTTGCTTTATAAAGCAACTGAAAGTGGTTGCTCTTAGTATGTTGCAGCAGTAATGCGATGTAGACCATGTACTTGCTGCTCAAGTGGTACGTGCGAAACCATGCACTATTGATACACATTCTGTCGCCTGTCTTTATTCTGCAGCTGCCTCCACAAAACGTGTTTCCTATGTTTGTCACATGACTGCAGATACAGCATTTATAGTCATCTGGATAGTACTATTATGTTCGTCACAGGACTGCAGATACAGCATTTATAGTCATCTGGATAGTACTATTATGTTCGTCACAGGACTGCAGATACAGCATTTATAGTCATCTGGATAGTACTATTATGTTCGTCACAGGACTGCAGATACAGCATTTATAGTCATCTGGATAGTACTATTATGTTCGTCACAGGACTGCAGATACAGCATTCATAGTCATCTGGATAGTACTATTATGTTCGTCACAGGACTGCAGATACAGCATTTATAGTCATCTGGATAGTACTGTTATGCTTTAACTTCACCCAAGTGTTAATGTCAGCCATCTAAAACTGAAAGTTCATATAACCATAGCCTTTAATACGCATATATTGCTCTCATTGTTTGGATTACTAATCCACATTCTCATGGTGTTCAGTTTCAATTAACTCTGTATAGGCAATCAACTTTCTGCCTATTGTTAAATGATTGTGACAGAAATTTATTTCCCAATTATGCGTGTCATTGTTTCATTGTTAGTGCAATATCCCCATTATGTAACCAGAATGGGCTTGCTCTTGTACTCTGAAGCATTTGAACATCGTGAACAGCAGTAGTGAATCAAATGTATCAAAACTTCGCTATTTTCTGAACTGGCCTCAGTCTGAAAAGGACAACAAGTTAATCATTACCATGCTGACTATGGCGCAAAACAATAATTGCCACTGCTGTTGGATTTGGGTTATAACTACATAAATTACATCAATGCATATGAATTCAAAATCTGGCCACTATTCTAACAAAACTGATGAAGAGTATGCTAAATAGTCACAATCAAAGGAAGAGCTTATGAATGTGTTTCCACTCTGCATAGTGCAGATGTTTTTATATCCAGCGTTATCATCCTGTTTACAAATGTTCAGACAATAATCTTTTTTCTTTTTTCTTTTTTGGCAGCTTCAAATCGCTGTCTATGGCCAAAATGGGCATGCTTAGTTTGCAAGGGGAATCATTATTTACAGAGCTGTGTTATTTGATGGAAACCCAAGTCTACTTTCCTCGATAGTCTTCCTGCCCACTGAAGGGGTCAAGCTAGTGTAGCGTGATACGTCAAGTTTGTTACTTCAGCAACCCATGTTCATGCACGCCGATAAGCAGTGCTTATACTAGAACTTCAGGGGTCTTCATCGAGGTGTATTGGGGGGCCTACGAAGAGTCAAATAAATTCAAAGTTGTTCAAAATAGTGTGCAACAAATCTACGGAAGGCCAAACAAGTTCAATGTTTGTTAAATAATTGTATCAAAAGAGGTCGCCAGAAAGGGCCATAAACTGTATTACGCAATTTATTACATTGTAACCAAAGAGGGCCACTGAAAAGGGCCATAAGATTTATTGTTGATGTTGAACCCCTGTAAACAATCGTTACATTGTAACCAAATAGGGTCACTGAAAAGGCCTTAATATTTATCTTTCTTTTCTTTTCTTTTTTATAAATCATAACATTGTAATCAAAGAGGAAGAGGGCCACATAAAAGGGGCCATAACATTTATTTTTGTTGTTGTTGATAAACGAATATAGCATTGTAGTCAAAGAAGGTCACTGAAAAAAGGCCATAGCAATTACAACATTGTAATTGTGACAAAGGAGGGCCACTGAAAGACACATAATATTTGGTGGTGGTGGTGGTGGTGGTGTTGTTGGGCCACTGAAAGGACCATAACATTTGTTGTTGTTGTTGTTGCTGTTGCTAAACAATCATAACATTGTAACTAAAAAGGCCACTGAAAGAGCCATAATATTATTTATTAGAGAATCACATCATAACCAAAGAGGCCACAAGCTGGAAGGGCCATAACCATTGTGAAACAATATAACATTGTAACCAGAGAAGGCCACTGAAAGGGCCATAACATTTTTTTTTTTTCATTTTAATTTCTTTTTAATTGTATTTATTTATTTATTTTTTATTTACCTATTTATGTATTTTTTATTTATGTTTTTTTGTTTATTTGTTTGTTTTTTAAGCAATCCTAACATCGTAACTAAAGAGGCCAGTAGCTGAAAGGGCCATAACACTGTTGTTGTAAAACAATTATAACATTGTAACCAGAAGACCATAACATTATTTGTTAGAGAATCATAACATCGTAACTAAAGAGGCCAGTAGCTGAAAGGGCCATAACACTGTTGTTGCAAAACAATTATAACATTGTAACCAGAAGACCATAACATTATTTGTTAGAGAATCATAACATCGTAACTAAAGAGGCCAGTAGCTTAAAAGGCCATAACGCTGTTGTTGTACAATAATTATATTATTGGACCACTGAGAAGGCAGTCTTTTTTGTCTTGTCTTTTTTGTGACTATGAACGCCTGACGAGGGTAAGATAAACATATGTTTTGTGCATAGCATTGTGCAGTAAGAGGCTTGTAGAAAAGGCTACATGATAAGGGTTTGTTGGGCAGAAAAGTTAGAAAGTTATGTGTGTTTGCCGCTTCCTACACGACTTGTAGGCCTAATACAAATAGGCTTTCTTTTCGTCAGCACCCAATCTGCTAAGTTACTAGGCCTCGTTGCCAAAATGACAGTGTCCGTCACGCACAGAGTTATTGGTATCATTTGCTCCTGCTCATGAGCACTGCGCTACTGGCATCCCATTTCATGCATCTCTCTGTGTAAAGAATAATGGGTCATTATGATTGTCTCTCACTCTTCTACGATAGTCTAACAAACCTAGGTCTACACATTTAGGCCTACGATTCAAAGACCAAACTGCAAACGGCCTAATGCATTATTCATAAGCCTCTGAAGGGCCGCTACTCATCTAAGGCCTGCCTGCCCTCTCTGTGCCAGCGCTGGCCCGCGATAAGTATATAGGCCTACACACGGCGCGTGCTTGGATCATCCCCGTTATTGTGTGCAGGCGAGTTAAATGGGGTCAAACAAAATTGTATGCATAAAGATATTAGGGTGGCCCTAAGCCGCCTGGGCCCACTCATTTATCCAAATTTAAAGTTTGTTCAATGAGTTTCAAGAGCACAACAGGAGACACATTTTTTCAAGAGCGCAACAGGAGACACACTTTTTGCAATATTTTTATCTATGGCCTATTAAAAATCGCAGCCATGACTGTCATTACAAAATTGAGTCTGGCTAGAGCAGTCTAGAACTGGTCTAGGTAAGTTAGTTACATATTAATGTTGAACTAGGTTTAGTCGGAGGAACACAAAGAATGTGGGAACTGTGAGACTGAGAGCTCAGGACTAGGCCTAGTAGGCCTTCAAACAGAAGGTGCTAGGCCTACCTTTTCCTTGACTCTACCATTCAAGATTCCGCGCGATGCGCTGTTGGTCTTGGCAGATTTGGCAGATTTGACGGTGTTGAATCCACAAACAGATGGGCTTTTTAACAAGACTTCAAGCTGTTTTACCTCTGACATTCATTTTTCTTTCTTTTTTTTAAAGATTGACTAGCCTAGGCATCACGGATAAGCAAACTTGTGCCAACTGAAAGTAGCCCAGTTAAACAGCCGTTACACACAGTAGGATGCCATTCATAGCGCTGGCTGGAAGCAGCTTGACTAGAAATTGGCCTAGGCATCGCAATAAAAATTGCCTCTGGTAAGGCTTGTAAAGTGTCCCCATTCTGATCTGACGAGTAGAGACAAATTGTATTACAATAACCTGATTTACTTTGTGATTTTGGAAAGAGAAAGGAGCCTATTGATGCAATAGGAGCCTATTGATGCAATAGGAGCCTATTGATGCAATAGGCTCCTTTCTCTTTAGTAACTCATTCACAGTGCTACATAATACACGTCTGTTCCCAACACTCATCTTGCACCGGACTGACTCATTTGCGCGACGTCATCGGATAAGATAAAAAATATCATCAAAACTTTACTATATCCGAACATCGTTTATAAGAAAAACCTGTTATAGTAAAGGCAAAGCCTCGCTCCCCTGCACTTTACTATAAGCGGGGTGTACTGTACTTAGATTTGTTTTATCCCGAGATGGCCGGCTATGGCGGCAGCTGATATCCAGCCATAGACTAACTGGTTAAAAAGCAAAATAACAACAACCAAAAGGGTCCCCTTAGAGGGTCCTCATAGAGATGTAGGGTGAGGATACGTCAGCCAGTCTGTTAGAAATGTTTGTACGAATGGTGAGTGAAAAGCGCGTCATTGAGTTGCTTAGCAAGATTATACGCTATGTAAGTATTGTTTATTATTATTATTAAACAAAACCTTGACAGGGAACAGATTTAAGTGTTCCTAGAGAAAGTCTTTTCATTTGTAAGCATGCTACCACTCCCAGGGCTCCCAATCGTCCCGCAAAACAAGGGGTCCCAGGGACTCCTTCACTGACAGTATAGAGGGTCCTAGAGGCGGGATAGAGGGTCCCAGTGGCATTGCGAATGCTAAAAAGAATTTTTCTAGTACATCCCTGGGACCCCCTGCACATTCTTTTAGAGGGTTCTTTAGAATTTTAGTGCTTCATAGACCCCCAAATGGGGGTCCCTGGGAGCCCTGCACTCCCAATACAAAAATGGAACAGAACCCTAACAGAACTGGGATATGATATTAAAATCAAGTAAAGATCCAGTGAAAGCAAAATATCAACTGCCTTTTAAAGGCTTTTCAACCCGAGTTCATGAACTTTACGGAAAAGAAACACTTTAAACAAAAAAACACTTGCACAAGCGTTTGTCCGATTCTGAAAATGTATATCAATCATTTTGCCCTCTTGCTGAAAGAGAATCGTTGAAACAAACTTTTTTATGATAAATAGAAACCTCAATCTAAATAATCGAATCTTTGTAGGAAGATAATTTATGTAGAAGGTTAGATAAAAGTGCTTTAAAGACCCACCAGATCACGTATCAAAATCACGGGGGGTTTCACGTGTCTTCCCTCTTATAGCTGGTAAGAAATCTTGTTTTGACCAGGTTTGACTCCCATACAAATGTCCCGAAATTGAAAACGAAACATCATTTTAAAGAGCAGCCTCAATTTGAAGTTGGGGACATTTGTATGTGGGTCACAGCTACCTAGAAAAAAACCCCAACGGACTTAATCGTGGTGCGTCAGTGTGTCCTTAACCCTTTCACCGCCAGCCATATTTCAGCCAAAAATTCCATCAAATTTACGCGGGTAGAGAACAAAATCCATCTGCAGTATTGGGGATTCTTCTGTGACGCATCCAAAATAAGGTCTATCCTTACTTCCCAAAACTAAGACAATAGGGTCTTCAGATAACAGACCCTGATTTGATGCCTTTTAGTGACATGGGTGTTCAATCATTGTGGTGCAAAAATGCGACATTGGCGGTGAAAGGGTAACCACCTCTCCCCACTCCGCTTGCTTTTGTTATCACTGAATAACAGTATAGGTAGAAAACCTGCCCAAGTTTAGATATAAGTTTAAAAAGTCTCGTTCTTTTTTTAGTAATCACAGAAGCCAGTTGCGGGTTCTGGGAATCCTGGACCACCAAAGTGTAAGAAGTCGTGCCCATCTCTCTCTCCTTTGCCGCTTTAATCTCCCCAGCAGAATCAAAACAAGATTCTAGTAGTAGCACTTTAGTATCTGAAAGTAAGACATATATTCCATTAAATTGAGCTCTCTGTGTGTGTGTGTGTGTGTGTGTGTGTGTGTGTGTGTGTTTTACTTTCAGATACAAAAGGAGGCTTCTTCGAATCCTGGATGCCTCTTGCACAGAAATGTTAATCCTACAAAACTACTTGACAAGATCCTTGTTACATGATTTACGTGGAGTTCTTAGATACATGTAGAATGTCTGACAGCCACAGCTGTTGGTGCAGATGTTATGATGTATGGCACTGATGGCGAATGAAACGGAAAGCAAGATTATTTCTACTGTACCTCAGCAGAAGCCATCGCGTGCTCATGTGGTTGTATTTTTTTTATAATCAATAATATATTGTTTTAGGAATTGGAATGACTGGATGGTGTTTTACTTATTGGTCCACACGACGGATATTCCTAATACATCGATCATTTATCAGAGAAAGTTTTGAACCAATAGTAGCACGACTCAAAATAGCCTCATGTGTGGAGCGCACTAACCCATATCAAGAGGGGAAAGTATGCCAGTGAACATGGCCACAATCGCTGCCACCCGGCCTGACATTACAACATAGTCTTGATGATAGTCCATTTTGTCTGGCTTCCTGTCTAGCCCTCTGAACGGTTTAGACATTGGTGTTGGTGGTCTCTGACTCATAGCTTGAGGCTGAGGACGCCATGCTGACTTCATCGTCTTGATTTGTAGGAGGTCTGCGCGCTATGTCATAATTCGGCATCGCTTTGCTAGCGGGACCATGTGTGTCGCTCACGCTGCTAAAGTCGGCAGACCATTTCTGCGTCCTGGAAGATTTGTAGTCATCCTCAGGACCTCGGGGATCCGAATACACGCCTCCCAGAGCGCGAAACCGATCGTTTTCCAGCCACCATTGCATTCGCGTCTTCCCCCATTTCGCCTTCGTCAAGGAAGGGTCGTCTCGGAACGTGGAGAATTTTTTGAAAGTTTTTCCAGTACGGCGGTCTACGCCAGCTTTATTGAAGTGTCGTTGATCCATGTCAAACGCCTTCACCAGGCTATCGAGATCAAGTATGTCGCTATCCACGCTGGTACGAGTTGGCATAATATGCCGTCGACTTACTTGCAGCTGGGACAGGTTGGGCATGGGTCTGAAGGTTTTGGGATAGTCGTATATGCACAAGCACTTGACTGTCATCTCCTCACAATTGCTGGTGCAGCACAGAAAACGCCGGTGACGTTGGTAGAAGACGAAGACCATGACCAAGTAGCCCGCGAGCACACCTGCCGGGAAAGTGATCATAACTAGGAGGACAACTTTGGTCACATCGGTAGGCTTCTCCAGCAGCGACTTGTCGCCTTCGTCGTTGTCTTTGCCATTTCCTGTGTAATCGTCATCTTCCTCGTTTTTGTCTTGTCTTTTACTTCTTTTTACTGGCGATAGTTTGAGGTAATTCTCGTTGGGACGCGAACTGTCTTCCCACGAATTGGGCAGAGACAATTTCTCAAAGAAGCCGTTTTGAAGACTAACCTTCTGGCTGCCTTCCAAAACTACAGCCTTTCTTTCAGTACCAAATATCTGCTTTTGCCTTTCCTGGACTGTTTCTCTTGCGTTTCCTTCTCTCGTCTGGAGTATTTTACGCAACAAAACTGTATGATCTGTCATTCCAGCCTCCTTAATGCTTGGCTTTGGAGTGATTCTTTGGAAAACCCTCGAGTTTACATGCAAAGCATAAGATTTGCCTACACCCCTGACGTGTGTGGATATGTTTTTTTGACCGGCTTCCGCGAACGCTTGTCTGTGCTCGTCCCTAAAAGAGTCTGTTTGTGGACGCCAGACAGAGGTTTTCAAAAGAAGGCGGGAGAATTTTCCGGGCGTGTGTTGTTCCTTTGGGCCATTCTGGATCTCTGTTCTAGGGAGAGGTCTTCCCTGGAAGATCGAAGAGGCAGCCGACCCATTCGATGTTGTCCATGATCCGTCACTGGAATGGTCTCGGTTTTGATGGTGTCCCCCAGTACCTGCCGTCATAAAATAGTTCATGCTTTAATTAACCCTTTCAACGCCAGCCATTGTTCAGCCCAAAAGTTCCATTAACCTTACCTGGGTAGAGAAAAGATTATGTCTGCAATATTGGGGATTCCTCTGTGACATGCATACAATAGGGCATATCCTTACCTCCCAAAAGTAAGAACATAAGGTCACTGGATATCAGACCCTCATTTGATGCCTTTCAGTGACATGGGTGTTAAATCATTGTGGTGCCAAGAGGCGACAGTGGCGATGAAAGGGTTTTAAACTTTTGTTTTTCAAACATTCGTAAACACTTAAAATATCTACGGGTGTCATTGTCACATAGGCTTAGATGTTGCCACAGCAACAACAAAATGGTCTGAATTCAGTTGGCAGACCACTCTTAGGCATGCATAGAACAGCTGGCTATCCCAAGCCGTCTGGGTATAGAATCTACTGGGAGAAACAGCGAGGACATATATAAAGTGACAAGTGTAAATTGCTTTAAAAGGCCTACTTATCTTACAAAATCAATGACAACTTAATATATAAATGTAGAAAATGCCCAGGCTAATGTGAACCCTTGAGACCCCTTCCCGAATTAGTAAAGGTGTAAGCGCTGAGGAAGACAACAGACCTCGCCCTCAAGACCGATCTGAAGATATAAATAAGCATGGCCTAGGAGCACAGAAGAAGAAGAAGGTGTTGTACGCAACACTTAAAGACTTTCCTTTCAGAAATGACGTGATTTACTGGGACTCTCCGCGCATGGACCATGGTGGCCCTACCTTCTGGATAACAGTAAACTTTGGACAGGTACAACAGGCCTAACCTTGTCGGATTTCGCATAATCCGTGCTCGAGCTTGCGTGTGCGTGCGTGCGTGCGTGTGTGTGTGTGTGAGAGAGAGAGAGAGAGAGAGAGAGAGAGAGAGAGAGAGAGAGAGAGAGAGAGAGAGAGAGAGAGAGAGAGAGAGAGAGAGAGAGAGAGAGAGAGAGAGAGAGAGAGAGAGAGAGAGAGAGAGAGAAGGAGCGAGCTAGAGAGAGAGAGAGAGAGAGAGAGAGAGAGAAGGGGGAGACAGACAGACAGACGGGGTGAGACAGAGACAGACAGAGAGACTGAGACAGACAGGAACAAACACAGTATTCTATTCAATAACCTGCAGATTCTGCCGCCATTTCTCGCTGACGGTTTGGGGTCAACAATGTAAGGACAACAGCAACGTACATAATCCTCATCTGGCGTGACCAACGGACAACCCCGTCCAAGCATTTCACATCCCGGAACAAATCTCAAAAACACTTTGAACATCAACAACCTAGTTACTCTAGATCTGAGCTTTTCCCCATTTTTTGGGGGGTCAAACTTTGATACTAGTCTAGGAGTTCGTTGCTATACAACCTAAACTAAAAAACAAACAAGGCCCCATCTGCTTCTATGAAGTTACGAAACAGTTTACGTTCGATTTTCGTTGTGTGTCCAGTTGTGAACCTCAGAAACTACGCTACAAATTTGCATTGAATTGGGAGTAATCCTTCTTTTTCCTCGAAATCTTGCATTTCTTGAGTTGACTTCGTGATCATTTGTCTTCTTTTTGATGAACAGAAAATCTTTGTCCGACGAGTGTGACGCATTGCGTCAATTCTAGTTTTGACGAAAGCAGGGGGGGGGGGGGGGGGGGAGGGGGATAAACGTCATGAAGTGACGTCATTACACGGTCGTGGGCTAAGTTTTCTCTCTCTTTTGTGTGCGCGCGTGTGTATGTGTATGTGTGTGCATACTGCAGTGGCGTAGGAACGTTTTGAAGCCAGGGGAGCAGGATTGCCACCTGGGGGGGGGGGGGGGGGGGGGGGGGGGGGGGGGGGGGGGGGGGGGGGGGGGGGGGGGGGGGGGGGGGGGGGGGGGGGGGGGGGGGGGGGGGGGGGGGGGGGGTGGGGGGGGGGGGGGGGGGATGCACACAGGGGGGGGGGGGGGGGGGGGGGGGGGGGGGGGGGGGGGCGCGGATAAGCTTTAGATTAATCGGTTAAGTTACACGTCTCAGTAAATGTACAAAAACACTTTGTAATTGTTATTTTTAACCGTAATTATAATCAACTCTAAAAGTTTATGAATGAAGGAAAACATGATGTGAATTGAAAGGAGACAACGAAAAGACATAAAAAGGCAACCATGTTTGGGGGCGGATCAGCCAGTCATGGAAGAGGGGAGGGGGTAGTTCCAAGTGGTCAGTTGGGGTAGGGTGATGGGTCTGGGGGGCATGCCTCCCAGAAGCTGATGATAATTTGAATGTAAAAGATGCAGCCAAGGCTTCTCGTGAGAGAATAAGCTAAAACTATAGCATATGGGACAACGTTTCTCCCTCTCTTTTCTTTTTTTTCTTCTTTTTTTGTTCTGAGGGGTGGATCCCCTATAACCCCTCTCAAATCCATATTTGATGTAGGCCCTAGTACCCAAGTCCAAATACATGAAAGAAAAGGAAATGAAAGGAAAGATATATGAGCCATATAAACGTCATATCACATTGTAACAAGCCTCCACTGTTTGGTGAGGATGGAGTTTAACCCTTTCACCGCCAAAGTCGCATTTTAGCACCACAGTGGTTTAACACCTATGCCACTAAAAGGCATCAAATTGGGGTCTATTATCCAAAGACCCTATTGTCTTAGTTTTGGGAAGTGAGGATAGACCTTATTATTTTT
Organism: Phymorhynchus buccinoides; assembly: GCA_017654935.2. NCBI lineage: Eukaryota > Metazoa > Mollusca > Gastropoda > Neogastropoda > Raphitomidae > Phymorhynchus > Phymorhynchus buccinoides. The sequence goes on along the minus strand of CM065687.1, from coordinate 21,923,716 downwards.
TATATGTCACAGAAGAATCCCCAACACTGCAGATGGATTTTGTTCTCTATCCAGGTAAATTTAATGGAGATTTTTGGCTGAAGTATGGCTGGCGGTGAAAGGGTTAAGAAAAGCCCAAACCATAAAAGAACGAACTTACTCAAAATTATTCGTATCAATAAGCAAGAAGACTATTTATTTAGTGTAGTTTACTACTTTTAGGGTAGGTCTAGCTCAGGCAATATTGCATGGTAAATTGGACACATCATTATCGGAAATCAAACCAGGCCATGCTACTGTCAAATATTGTGATAAAAAAAGATCAGTTATAATCGATAATACTTGTTCAAAACAAATCAGTCATTATGAACATCATCCACCTAATAAAACAAAGCATACCAAATTCTACCAATTATATAAAACTTCAAAACGTGTTTGTCAGTCAGTTCTGTCTGACTAGCTACGACTTCCAGATATAAAGGAGGCGATTGCTATTCTGGAGGACTGGACATAGTGTTAAATGTAAAGAAGTCTTGCCCAAAATACCCCTACTCTCCTGGACAAAGAGCTTTTAGACAGCTGGTGCTGGTGAAGGTCCCCAAAGGCCAACTAATCATTTTTATATTTACTGCAGAACTAGTAAGAGTAAGTGCAAATGCCTCCGAGTTTGGGATTCAATATTATTCACAAAAGTTTAACACTTTACCATGATTTGCAATCTCAAGATTCAAAATGTGACATAGAACATGAATCAAAGGTAAACCTACCTTTGAGAACAACCGATAAACTAGTGAAACCGGGCTGAACCATGCAAGCCCTCAGCTCTATAATGAGCGCTTTCAATTTCAATCACATCTTCCTTTTCTTTTCTTTCATGTATTAGCAACTTAACTGAAGTTTGGATTCTATGTATGTCGATAGTCTGTACTTTTTCATGTTCAAGGGTGTGGGATTGTGTAGAACGTAAGGGGAGGGGCGACAGAAGCAGAATTGGGGTGAAACTGATTTTTGTATACCAAAGTCACAGGGGGCATGTGTAGAAGGGGGGTGGCAGAAGATATGGATAAGGGGACAGTGTTTTGATAGATCTCGACCTTGTACATTTAAGAACGGCCATCATTTCAGTATCAGAATTTTAAAGCAATCAATATAAATTATTACATGAAAAAAATGAGCCTTTGAATCCCCCCCCCCCCCCCCCCCCCCCCCCTCTCTCTCTCTCTATTTCTCTCTGCTTCATTTTGGGGGGAGAACATGTCTGCCCACCCTACTACGTACTAGAGAATGGGGGCAGCTGTCCCCCTCCCCGTGTTTCTATGTCACTGACAGACTTCCTACAACTTTAGAGGAGATTTTCTGCAGCGGTTTTCAGGGTTTGGTGTGGACAGAAACTAAGCAACAGCTTCTTGCGCTCACGTTAAAGCCCATTCTGTGCGCTATTAACGATCTGAATGAAGACCGGTTAGCGCGGGGCAGGATAAGCATCCCCAATTGGAAAAAAGAATCGAAAATTCTACAGCACTAAACCCCTTTGCAAAATGCCTTCATCAACTGAAAACTTTTTGTTTTCCATCGCTACAGAATTTTGATTATAAAATAGCTCTCCTTGGGCCTACTTTATTTTACTATTGGCCCAAACTGGAGGGAAATGTCAATCACATTGGGAAGTTTATATAAAAACTGTAAGTTAACTTTTTATTTTTCTGTATGCATAGTGATGTTCTTGAGCAGATAATAAATTCCTCGATGTGTCCACATGTGTGTGTGGAACGGAAATGTGTGTGTGTGTGTGTGTGTGTGTGTGTGTGTGTGTGTGTGTGTGTGTGTGTGTGTGTGTGTGTGTGTGTGAGAGAGAGAGAGAGAGAGAGAGAGAGAGAGAGAGAGAGAGAGAGAGAGAGAGAGAGAGAGAGAGAGAGAGAGAGAGAGACGCACAGAGAATGTGTGTTTGTGTGTGAGAGAGAGAGCGAGAGAGACAGAGATAATGCGTGTGTGTGTGTGTGTGAAAGAGAGAGAGCGAGAGAGAGAATGTGTGTGTGTGTGTGTGTGCAGAGAGAGAGAGAGAGAGAGAGAGAGAGAGAGAATGTATGTGTATGTGTGCAAGAGAGAGAGAGAGAGAGAACGAATGCAAATATTTTATTCAGATAAGGCCTAGGCCCTTCACTGAAGGGGTGTCAAATAATAGAGTGTGTGTGTGTGTGTGTGTGAGAGAGAGAGAGAGAGAGAGAGAGAGAGAATGTATGTGTGTGTGTGTGCAAGAGAGGGAGAGAGAGAGAGAGAGAGAGAACGAATGCAAATATTTTATTCAGATAAGGCCTAGGCCCTTCACTGAAGGGGTGTCAAATAATAGTGTGTGTGTGTGTGTGTGTGAGAGAGAGAGAGAATGTATGTGTGTGTGTGCAAGAGAGAGGGAGAATGTATGTGTGTGTGTGCAAGAGAGAGAGAGAGAGAGAGAGAGAGAGAGAGATAGAGAGAGAGAGAGAACGAATGCAAATCTTTTATTCAGATAAGGCCTAGGCCCTTCACTGAAGGGGTGTCAAATAATAGAGTGTGTGTGTGTGTGTGAGAGAGAGAGAGAGAGAGAGAGAGAGAGAGAGAGAGAGAGAGAGAGAGAGAGAGAGAGAGAGAGAGAGAGAATGCATTCATGCAGGGCTTCTAACCTTCACCTATCCGTTGGGCTTTCTGCGAGTTCTCTTGTTTGTGTTTTACCAAGTGGTAAATGTATCATCCGCGCGGCACCGTACATGTTGGGAAAACACAGGTATAATAGTAATGCCGTTTCAGAAATCCGTACAAGTCGAGTCTGCTTACTAGTATGGGTAATCTCCCTGCAAATTGGTCTCAAGTGGTTTTGCAGTATGCATGCTTGTGTGTATATGTGTGTGTGTTTAGTTTGTTAATTTTTATGCTTCTTTTTTAAACGTTTTTTGAAATGGTGTCTATAATGTATATGTGATTTTTTTTTTTTTTTTAAAATAATTTTATAAACTTCATGTTTTTTAACAATGTTTTTCTTCTTGATTGTTTTCTCTCCTAATATTTGTAAAGCGCTCTAGGAGGATGATTTGTTTTTCATCAAAGAGCGCCACAGAAGCTTTATTTATTATTAGTATCATTTTCTGTTTTACCTCTTTTACTTACAGTGCTCTCTTTTCCTTTTTAGTGTGTGTGTGTGTGTGTGTGCGTGTGTGAAAGAGCCACGTCTAAATATAATATGCACTTTTTTTTAATTGCATGTACTCCCCCGAAATCGGAATGTGTTGGCTGTAAGCAGCAGGGAGGGAGACCAGCAGGGAGATTAGCGAAAACTGAAAACATACCTACTTTACCCATTATGGCCTGGGAACGCAGAAGAAGAAGAAGATTGCGTGTACAAATACATCTGAACATACATGCCAAAAACTCATGCGCATGCGCTTTGCTATCTGCACACACTCATTCATTTAAGAAAACAACAACAACAACAACAACAAACACACTTCACAACATCACCACACCAACAGTATTGTCAACATTATGGTCCTTTTATTTTTCTATCACCTAAACTTTTTATTACGATGGGCGTTTTTAGCTGCAGCGTCCGATTTCAGTCTAACCAGGAACATTTTGACAAGAAGAAAAGTCTGTTAATGACATTAGATGAGATATGAGTGCAGGCGATTTGTTTTTCTCACACAACAGACAGCCTTTAGGAACAAAAAGCTTCTACAGTATAACGCTGTGGGTTATATTACGAAAAGCCTTATATTATGGTCAAAATACATGTATCTATTTTCCGCTCTTTCCCTACGGCAACACAGTGATTTGCAGATCACATTTTTACTAGAATATCACTGCTGCCATGGGGAAGGAGTGAAAAATAGCTACATATATATTTTGTCCCTAAGCATGACCTTTATTGCAAGAGACTTTTAATGAAAAAAAGAAAACAAAAGTCAAAAATGAGAGATAAATAATTTGTAATAATATTCAGAAATCTATATTTACAACAGATTATGCTGGAAGTTTCAGATGTTTTATTTTAAGATGCAACAGACCCACTTAATTTTCAACAAAGATTTAAAAAGAACATGTTAATTTGTGACACATTTCAGTTACAAATCATAACAATTCAAACTCATCAATTCCTCTTTGCCTAGAACTACTTCTTGTTTGTTCTTCTTCTTCTGCATTCCCAGGCCGAAAGGCCATAATGAGCAAAGTACGTATGTGTCCGGTTTTCAGTTTTCACTGGTCTCCCCGCTGCGTACAGCCGACACATTCTGATTACGGAGGAGCTCAAAGGAGAAAAGTTATTTGAAGATTTTTTTTTGTTCAAGGCAGGAGAATGGGCCAATAAGTCAGAAAGATAGTAGATGACAGTAAGCAAAGGGAAAAGGCAGAGTCAAAGAGAGTGACAGATTAGAGGAAGTTACAAGCACAGAACTTCCAGAAGGTGGGGGAACTATTTATACAAAAGACCCCCCCAGTACCCCCACGGGGGGTTCTTGTTTGTAATTGCTTGCTGTCAAATCATTTAAAGTTATAAACAGTGCAGTCAGCTGTGGTTAGGTGAGTGACAGCGCTCACTTTCGAACAGTACCGGTTGGTAATCTCTAACCACCACACCCTCACCCTAAATTCACACAACCATACATATACTGATGACTCAGAAAACATATATTTCAGTTATCAGTATAATGCTGTTTTACAAGTATACCCCCACAATTAAATAAAATAAAAAACTGAAAAAAGCAAATGAATTAAAGAGAAAATAAAACATGAAAAAAGGTCCTTCTTCAAAGATATTGTTTTCCACCATGTCTTGTTTAAATATAGGAGTTGCGCAAGTCATGAAAACTTTAAAGGGGGACCCTGATGGTAGAGCTTTTTTGCAAGAAACACCTCGAGATCACCAGAAAGACAGCCTTTTCAAGGATCGGAACTCACTTTGCTCTGGTTTCCTATAAATCAAACCATCAAAACGGCGATTCCTCCTTGGCGGAGATGCCGGAGAGAAAACCATTTTGGATGGGGTGGGTTGAGGCCATTTATTATGGTTGAAGCTTTTTCTTCTTTGTAGTGCAGTAAAAAAAAAAATTAGAGCTATTTCCTTTGTTGTGAGCTCTTTTGGTAAACTGTATAATATAAAAAAAAATAAATTAAAAAAAAAGTCTTGTATTGTGGAAATCTCGTCCAAACGATTTGGTCTAAACTCAGGTGGCCATTAGAAAAGAGAAGTCACATACCTTCTCTTTCACTGAAATAATTTGACTTCCAGCACCTCTGCCAAGGAGGAATCGCCGATTTGACGGTTTGATTTCTAGGAAACCAGAGCAAAGTGAGTGTTGCGATCTCTGTAAAGGGTATTCTGCTGGTGATCTCGACGTGTTTCTTGCAAAAACTCATCCGTCAGGGTGCCCCTTTAACAACACTTCACTTGTGAGGGTCACTCATGTTTATCACAGACCTATAAAAATGGTTAATTCTTTTCAAGAATCAAAGACAGAAATAATGATGCTGCGTCTTAGTTGAAGGTAACTGGCATCCCTCCGTCCTCCCCCGTCCCAATAATGAAACTTTTTTTTTTAATCATATCAATATGGTTCCCACTTAGTGTTCAATAAATCCTGATCCTGCGAAAGGGTATCTCGTTGATGCAGTTTTGAATTACATAACTGTGAACATATAAACGCTACTGTTAAAAGCAACATCAATGACAGACTGATATCTCTTATGCATTTGTTCAAATACATAATGATATAAATGCCACCGCAACAACAAACAAGAATGCAAAATAATCTCAGTGTTAACAAAAGTTTTAAATAACAATTCTACAAAAATTATATTCTTTTACCATCCCCAACGAAATAAGTAATGATTACCGTAATTTACGGCCTATTAGGTGCAACCTTTTTAATGAACTTTGACCCCTGCGCCCTTTCTATACTCTAAACAGAAAAAAAGTAAGGGGGTCGAGAGTTGAAATGAACAACTCACCATGCTCTGGTAGCTTCCACAACAAACCGACAACAGTTCACTCACATTGCATTAAAACATAGTGATATAGTTAGGCTTCCACTTCCGTCACTGGCCCTGTAATGATGTTACTTTCGCTGATCGTTTCGTTCTTCCTTTTTTGATTTCTTTGCGCCTTATCGGGTGTATGCACCCTATCATTGTTCAAATTACGATTTATTATCGCCTTATTTATCGCCTTATGGGCCCGTAAATTACGGTATACACTTCATTTAAAAACAAAACAACAGCACATTACAACCAAACCAAAGAAAGGCTGATATTTATTCATTAATTAACCCAAGAAATAATCTCAATAAAGATGCGCCTTTATCAACATAGACAAACAAGAAAACAGCAAATATAGCAAAAAGCAGGCAACAAAAGGAGCACAAAACCCCCCAAAAAAACAACAACCCAATACTTCCCCTCTACAGTCCAATCTGTAAATGATACAACCAAGTTGTTTAATGTCGTTTATTATTTCAATTTGGTTGTATCCATTTACGCTTTGGACTGTAGAGGGGAAGTATTGTGTTTTGATTTTGATCTTGTTGGTTTTTCGTTCCTTTTGTTGCCTGCTTTTTGCTCCTTTTGCTATATTTGCTGTTTAATTGTTTGTCTGTGTTGATAAAGGCGCATTCGCCGAAACATCCAGTAGTTTTGTTTTGTCTCTTGTGAATAAAATAATGTCACTTTACACTTGTCCTGTAGTTTGTTTGTTTGTTGTATGTTCCAGTGACGCTGCAGTCTGTTTCAGTTTTTTTGGTGTTTTTTTTTCAATAAGAAATAATCAAAGGTGAGTTTAATTATAAAGAAAGGTGCTATACAAATACTATATTATTATTATTTAGTAAAAATATTTGTCGGCATAACACCACTTAAGTGACCTAATCAAGATGCTAATACAGTCGACCCCCTCACGAACGGCCCTCTGAATTATGACCTCCCCTCTTTTACGACTGAAATATGAATGACGGATCGTTTTTCTTCTAAACTTGCCTCCTCATTTACGACTCCCCCTCTAACGCGTTTTGCGACCGTAAATCTTGTTGATTTTACGACCGATGCAACACATTCTGACAATTATCAGTCGCAAAAACGATGATATCTATCCTTCTCGGCCTCAGTTCGAGCCGACGCACAGCTGGGGTACCACTGTTGTTAGGTCAATCTCGGTAAAAACGAACCGTTCTCATGCCGAAATTGAAGAATTTAATCAGCGATATCACGATCTGACCACTAAATGTCACCACTTTTATGCACATGTGTCATCACTGAGCAGTTTATGATCAAAGTTTGAACTGAAACGGTCGCGATCGTGTCGATCTTTACGAACTCTGTGCACACGTAGGCCTAAATGCGAAGTCAACTCCCAAGTTGAAACTAGGTGATCGGTCACACTCCATAAGTTGGAACTCAGTGAATGGTCTCACTTTACAAAAAAAATAAGTTGAACAGCAGCTCCTTTCCGTTATCAAACTGATAAATCAGCGTTAGTGCGTGCACTGAAACACTCACTGAATGCAAACAACACACAAAATCCGATAAATGAAAGCAGCTGGCGCATTAGCGTTTGCCGTGATTTCGTATTTGCGGCGCCATTTTGTCAGCCGAGTTGTATGCGCGGTAAAAGTTCCGTGTGTGCAAACTGTGATTGAAAATGAACTGCCAGAGCGTAAAATGGCGAAAATTAGGTCTGTACTGTTGTTATGTGTAGTTTGTGTGTGAGTGCAACACGGGCCGCGAGCACACTTTCTGTTTTAGCCCGTTTTCGTATAGTAGCTAGACCGCGATGCTTCATTCAAGAATGACGGAGAAAGCATGTTTTAGTTCTAGTGTATGCATGTGCTGTGCGTCATATACGGTGTAGTGAGTCACTGAGTGCATTGTTTTGGTCACCCCTGATTTAAGACCCCCCTCTTTTACGACCGATTTTCCGTGATTTTTTGAAGGTCTTAAAAGAGGGGGTCGACTGTACATACGATAAATAACCTCTAATTTCTTACACGGCTTTAAACCTTAATGGCTACACTGAACAACATTTCTTCTACATTTAAAAAAATCAAAAAATCAACCCCTTTTCTATGACAATACTGACATGCCAAGAAGAATGTACAAAAGACGCAAACAATTTCATACCTAAACACACACACAAAGATTCAACAAATAAACAACTTTTTTTTTGTGGTGCAAAGCCTTTCAACCAAACAAAACCTACCCTACCCAGAGAACCCATCATGGTTCAGCTTTGCTCATGTGCCACACACCTATCTATCCTATTCCGCAGCAGAGGGAGTAGTCACAGAAAAGGGCGTGGGTTCAGGCTCAATCTATACTAGACACAAGAAATTAAGGATCACTGTCTCGATTTTGAAAGATTTGGATGTGGTGACGCAGTTTTATACCTCTATTCGGGTATCTCTGTAAGCAAGACTGAAGTGAAGCGAATTCTCTTCGGAGAACGTACATCTCAAGAACCTTTTGGCTGATGTGATCTGCCAAAAAAGAAATTATTTTTTTCACAGACAAAATCATTGTCTTTTTTCTCCTGAAAGGATCGATTTGTGTGTTTGATTATGATCATTTACTGCCCAAAAGGCGAGACAAAAGCGAAGTTAAGTTTAAAAAAAATAATAAAAAAAAATAAAAAAATGATTTAGCGCCTAATGGGCCTAAAATCATGGTGCTTTTAAAAATCAAAATAAAAAAATAAAATCAAATCATGGTACTTACTAATACCTACTGTATAAACTTTGCCTATTAACCGTAGCAGCCACACATGTAGTAACAGCCACACGTGTATTTTGTGACAAGGTTCATTCAATCTTACTTATCCGAAAAGCATCCCCCTTTTACATTAATGTGACCCGTAACTTCCTGCACCTGGTATCGTAAAACCCCCAGAAAAGCAAGCTGTTCATTTCATGCCGCCATCGAAAGAGAGAGAGAATTAAGATCTTAAAACGAGCGAAACATTTCAAGAGACGTTGAGCGACTTCTTCACGGCCGTGATGACGTTGAAGGGCTGGGGCAGGGCGCGCTCCTCCAGGGATTTGGCGTAGGGCATGGGCACATCGGCGCCCGTCACACGCAGCACTGGGGCGTCCAGGTAGTTGAAGGCAGCGCCTGGGGGAAACCGCCATAGCAACAAAGGTTAGAGCAGGGCTCCCATGGACCCCCATTTGGGGGTCTATGAAGTACTAAAATTCTAAAGGACCCTCTAAAAGAAAGTGCAGGGGGTCCCAGGGATGCACTAGAAAAATTCTTTATAGCATTCGCAATGCCACTGGGACCCTCTATCCTGCCTCTGGGACCCTCTATATTGTAAGTGAAGGCGTCCTTGGGACCCCTTGTTTTGCGGGACGATTGGGAGCCCTGTTAGAGTCTGTTGAAAAAGCTTGATTGCCTAGCTTCCAATGCTTTTATGTGGGTACTTTTACAACATTTTGGAAAACCTGAAAAGCAGGGGTCTAGGGGGCTGCCTAGTCCTTTGGGGGGTACATGGGCAACATACTGGTTTTTTTGCTGTCCCATTTTTTAGGTCGTACAGTGGTGTTGCTCCCACGCCGCTCATTCCGAATCCCAATGGGGCATTTGCCACGAGTGTTCGTTCTCTATACTAGACTACTAATTTGCCCGCACTCGTTCTGCCCGAGTTACGCTGACCTTTCTAATTCAACTCAGTGAAAAAAAGGTGTACATTGTTCAAATTTTCAATACACATAGATGTTTATGCAAGCTTTCAAACAATAATTATTTGAATAATTAAATACTTAAAACAACACTGTAAACAGATAACAAACAGATAACATATTAGATTAGTGGGTTAGAGAGTATTCAACAGGCAACATGAGTTAAGAAACTCATCAACACTGAAAGCCTCAATAGCTCATTGGTAGAGCGTCTGTCTCTCATGCCAATGGTTCCGGGTTCGATTCTTGGCAAAGGCACTTTTTTTTTTTTTAAAAAAAAAAAAAAGTTGTATCCATTAACGATAGTTTTATTTGTACTTTAAACACACCCCTCATGTTTACGACCCTCCATCTCAAAGTCATTATTTTTTGGCAATCTTGTACTTAACCCCCCCCCCCCCCCCTCATGCTTACTACCCTCAATCTCAAAGTCATTGTTGGCAATCTATGTACTTTAAACAACCCCATCATGTTTACGGACCCTCAATCTCAAAGTCATTGTTGGCAATCTTGTACTTTAAACAACCCCAATCATGTTTACGGACCCTCAATCTCAAAGTCATTATTTGTTGGCAATCTTGTACTTTAAACAACCCCATCATGTTTACGGACCCTCAATCTCAAAGTCATTATTTGTTGGCAATCTTGTACTTTAAACACCCCCCTCATGTTTACGACCCTCAATCTCAAAGTCATTATTTGTTGGCAATCTTGTACTTTAAACACCCCCTCATGTTTACGACCCTCAATCTCAAAGTCATTATTTGTTGGCAATCTTGTACTTTAAACACCCCCTCATGTTTACGACCCTCAATCTCAAAGTCATTATTTGTTGGCAATCTTGTACTTTAAACACCCCCCTCATGTTTACGACCCTCAATCTCAAAGTCATTATTTGTTGGCAATCTATGTACTTTAAACACCCCCCTCATGTTTACGACCCTCAATCTCAAAGTCATTATTTGTTGGCAATCTATGTACTTTAAACACCCCCCTCATGTTTACGACCCTCAATCTCAAAGTCATTATTTGTTGGCAATCTTGTACTTTAAACACCCCCCCCTCATGTTTACGACCCTCAATCTCAAAGTCATTATTTGTTGGCAATCTTGTACTTTAAACACCCCCCTCATGTTTACGGACCCTCAATCTCAAAGTCATTATTTGTTGGCAATCCTGTACTTTAACCTTTTCACCGCCACTGTCATCATTAATGCACCACAACGGTTTAACCTTTTCACCGCCACTGTCGGCATTAATGCACCACAATGGTTTAACCTTTTCACCGCCACTGTCGGCATTAATGCACCACAATGGTTTAACCTTTTCACCGCCAATGTCGGCATTAATGCACCACAACGGTTCAACCCTTTCGCCGCCAAAGTCGCATTTTAGCACCACAGTGATTTAACAGCTATGTTACTAAAAGGCATCAAATTGAGGTCTATTATCCAAAGACCCTATTGTCTCAGTTTGGGGAAGTAAGGATAGACCTTATTTTATATACGTCACTGAAGAATCCCCAATACTGCAGACAGATTTTGTTCTCTACCCAAGTAAATTTAATGGAAATGTTTGGCTGAAATGTGGCTGGCGGCGAAAGGGTTAACACCCATGTCGCTAATAGGCAATCAAATCAGGGCCTGTTATCCGAAGACCCTTTTTTCTTAATTTTAGGAGGTAAGGATAGGTCTAATGTTATGCATGTCACAGAAAAAATCCCAATATTGCAGATGATTTTTTTCCTCCACCCAGTTAAGTTTAATTCTTCTAATACCATAGGCGAATGTATTCGCCCCAGTGCATCACAATTCATTCACACCAAAGACGCAAATTAATATCTATTCTATCTATATACTTACCGTTTCACTACGAATGAGTTATTCCTTCCAATTTGGAGCAAATGCCAATTTACCAAAGACCAAAAAGTTATAGTCTTAACAAGACTAGATTACTTCCCTTGGTCTACACAGCCAATACCACTAAGCTGCCGTGGATCCCACTCGCTACGTCACTTCCGGGGAGGCAACTTTAAATCATGATAAACGGTAACATGATAGAATAGATTGGCCTCTTATGTGTTCGTGTATTTTGAGAGCTTATGTCAGTGATTTGTTTCTCCGTTAAAGCAATGGATGCGCACTCGAAAAAATAGTTACCTCCCTCTAGTCTGTTGAGATGAAACGGACAATCAAGAACGTCAAAAAATACACAGCGCTGAAAGAGTTAATGGTATATTTTGGCTGAAAAAAGGCTGGCGGGCAAAAGGGCTAAACATCACCCACCCCCACCCACCCACCCACCCTCTCATGCTTACGACCCTCAATCTTAGTCTTGGTCTCCCCTAGCCACGAGTAATGGCGGCAGCGCTGAGGGACTCACTCTCCATGACGCGGGCGGTGACCTCTGAGCCGATGCCGCACTGGGGCCATCCCCCTTCCACGGTGACCAGGTGGTTGGTCTTCATGACCGACCGGATGATGGCCTCGTCATCCATGGGCCGCAGGGAGCGCAGGTTGATCACCTGATGATTCAAAGCAGAGAGGATGGGAGGTCGTAGGTTGGTTTTGTGAGATGGAAGTGTTACATGTGGGTGGGGAGGGAGAGACACTGTACACTGGATAAAGATATTAGGTGATGCCTGAGAGAGAGAGAGAGAGAGAGAGAGAGAGAGAGAGAGAGAGAGAGAGAGAGAGAGAGAGAGAGAGAGAGAGAGAGAGAGAGAGAGAGAGAGAGAGAGAGAGAGAGAGAGAGAGAGAGAGAGAGAGAGAGAGAGAGAGAGAGAGAGAGAGAGAGAGAGAGAGAGAGAGAGAGAGAGAGACCATTATTTTCCCAGCACCTTACCTCACACTCTATGCCTTGCCCGGCCAGCTCCTTGGCAGCTTCCATGCTTCTCCCCACACCTATGGAATGCGCTACCAGGGTGACGTGAGATCCTGGAATTGGAAACAAACCACGCTGAAGCTACAGTATAATTAATAAAGGAGGAGCCCCTTCCACTAAGCACTTCATTAATTCCAATAAGCTTTAATAGACGATTTTCGGAGAAAAAAACTAGGGGAGAGCACTTCGTGAAAATTAGAGTTGCCTTACCTCCATTACTCGGTCAAATACCAAAGCAACAATGGCGTCGAAGCTTGAAACCGCAGGATGCGAGTCAGCGACTTGCAAACACTTTTTTAAAGAAAAATTAGGGGTGGCCAGTGGCCACAAACTGATAAAACTTGCAAAATGTGACGTAAAAATATGAATGACATACATTTTTAGAATGACGCAGTGTTCTAAGTGCTGTGTGTCTGCTCAAACACACGACTCGATAGGCTACGAGAGCTGATGGTAGAGTGACTTCCCCTGTTTGACCGATTGAATTAGGCAAGATCATATTTGAAAATTAAGATAGCCCTTCATTACTCTGCTTGGTCTTCCGTCACTATTATTGTCAGTGCACTTTTTTCTTTAAGATAGGGCTTTATATAAGTTTTCTTGTTGCCCTATCTAATGATCATTGTTGATTTTCATTTGTGACTTTCAGAAATAAATTGCTATTTAAACCAATTAGGCAAGATCACTCCCACACACCATGAAATTACTCCACTTAATTTTTTTCCAATTAATTCCTATTAACCAAGCTGCTTTCATCAATGGCTGGTCATTAGTGTCCAGTTTGGTCCATTAGTAAAGTAAGAGTGAGAGCTGTTTGGTAAATTATTTTGTTACAACAATGGAAAATCAGGTTTACACCAGGTTTGGGTTTTGTGTGTGTGAATGGTCGTGATTCTTGACACGCTCGGAACCAGCTGATCTGCTTCCCCTTGTTCCGTGGGGACTGGGAATTTGATTAGGTTCGGAAAATATTCATCAAAAATAGGTTAGGTAGAGCTACGAATCAATATTTTCAGAAAAAATTAGCAACACAACGCACTAAACGGCCGTAAAATATCAGATTCCATACCTTTGTTGGTTGTCTCCTATTGATGAAAACACGTAACACATAGAAATAAGAACATTTTCTTCTGATCATCACAAATCACGAATCATGAATCCCATATCAGGATGACTGTAGAAGATTTTTTCACACGGTATCTCCACTAAAAACAAATTCTTGCTTAGTTTTCTAGAATTGTAGTTGCCTATGGTGGGGATCATCGTTAAGACAAGCTAGACACATATTTCTCCTCGAGTCATGTCCCTTTTTAACTGATTCTCTTCATCTCTTTCTTTCTTACAGAGGGGACAGATTGTAGGAATGAATAGTCCTTTTCCACAAAAAATCTTCATATTCTCTCTGTGAACTGGAGCTAAAAAAAAACACACACAAAAAATCATCCTCTTTTACACACTAGTCTCAAACTGTGAAGCTCATCCACCTTTTTGATTTTTTGTAAATGAAATGTTTGAGATGTCTCGTGTCCTCACCGATGCCTTGGATCATTCTTTTATGTCTTCAAAGCTGATAGCATACATTTGGCATACACAGATCAATCCCTGAGTGCTTTTACCACGCAAAGTACAGGACAAAAACATATCATCATCATCATCATAGTCATCCACCTCATTTCCATCAATCATTAAAAAAAAGAAAAATGTCTCAAATTCTGTGGATTTACAAGCCCTGCTCTCATGGTGACCTCAGTTTCGGCTTCCGATCCAGTCTATGCCTTGGTGCGTTCGGGTCAAAGTCATGGGGATCAGTGTGTTCTGGGGAGCTGTCGGTGGACGGTCGTGGTGGCGCCCTCGGAGGAGGACTTCACTCACTCTGGTTCTGTGACTAAGAGAATAGTGTCGTCAGTAGGGGGCTTAGTAGGTGGTGTCCTGAACAGGCTCTACTGAACTCCACCGAAGTGACTCAGCAGCAGTGCAGTGTCTCCTCGGTTGGTTGCCTCCTGACGGCCTAACATAGATTCGCTCCTCTTGGACTGCTGGTCTCGGATTCTGCGACCTGAACATACGGAGGTGTGGTTGTGAATTGGGACTCGGAATGAGCGGCATGGGAGCAACGCCACTGTACGGCCCAGAAGATGGGACAGGGAAAAAAAAAAAAATTCCCCTGAAAATATTGCCGAGGTTTATGAGATAGAGAGCTATTTTACGGTGATCATGGTACTGAAAAGTACTATGCTGTTAACAGCCATTTCTTTTATAACATTTTTTGTTAAATTGTTAATTATTACAAAGAAAACTTTTTCGATCCTGACTTACCAACACCTACTGTAGAACATGAAATTTGGAAATAAAACGGCCAAATGTAGTCTTGAACCATCCACTGTTTTCAAGTATAACGAGTAAAATTTGTTGTGGCTCATTTAAAATTTTAAAAAAGCTAATAAAAGCAGCTTATATTTGAGACAAACATAGAGAGCAATGCCGCCTTACCTTCTCTTTCTATCTTGGCTTTGCCGATGGGTGCGACAAAGTCTGGGGATAGGGCCTCGTCATTGACGTCGAACGACGTTCCGTACATGATCTCATTTTCCAGAAAAACAACTGAAATTTAGGGTCATTACAGATTCATTTTTAGACGAAAACGTCTCCGGCACACACACATAAACAAAAAAACACCTCAACAACAATCAAACAAACTGTACGTTCACAGAATGTAAAATATGCCAAAGGCTGCATTCTCTTGTTTTCTTTCTCTATCTTACAATCCACATGTTAAAAGTACCAACCAACCATTCAGAAACCTTTTACGCAGACAGACAAGACAGAATGAAACATTTAGACAGACAGACAGACAGAAAAAGAGGAGACAAACAGACAGACAGATAGCAAGACAGCAAAAAGGTCAGACAGAAACTTCAACTTCAACTACTTTATTTTACAAGGATAAGAATTTAGGCTGGGCCTAGTCTTCCATTCTGTCCTTGGTTCTAAGCATGCAATACATAACTAATACTATAAATGTCTACATTGAGACACAGGAACATCACCAACAGAGACAACAACAGTAATATAGCTATGACATGGTAGGCAGAGCATCAGCAAAAACCCCAGGCAGAACAGAAAACTGACCGACCGTGTGGGTGAGGGAAATAAATGAAAAACACCTCTTTCACAACAATTTACTTCTTCTACTAGTACTACCATTACTACTCCTACTACTATTATTGCTATTACCACCATCACCACCACACCACCACCACCACTACCACTACTACTACTACTACTACTACTACTACTACTACTACTACTACCAGGGGTCGCGCTAGTGTTTTTGAAAACGCGTTTTGCTTACGTGGACGTCGGAAAAAATGCGTAAGGGAAGCAAAAAATCGCGTCAAAGAACAAAATGATAAATCTAAGCTAAAAACAATGAAAACAAGGTAGCAACAAAAACATGCATTTTTATTCACTAACCAGTCATTTTCGGCGATCACGGCGATCCTCAAAGTCGACACGAGCCCTGTTGATCACCCCAATGCGCTTACAGTGATTTTCCCGCCACACTGCACTGCGCCTACGTCACAGCAGTACTGGATGGAATCTGGATAACTAATGAAAGAGAAAGGATGGGATACTTACCTCCTAAGTGGCACTTTTCTATAGTCTGTTCCAATGTTTGGTGTAGCAGAACCACTATACGTGTAGGGACCGTAGGACTTCTAAAGTCTGATTCACCATCTAGACTCAGATGCGATTTTGAGCGGACGTCATTTTGCGTACGGATTACGCGTAAACGCTGTAAAAATGCGTCAGCGATTTTAAAACGCGTCAAATACGCAAGAAACATGCGTTCGCGACCCCTGCACTACTACTACTATACTGGTTATTTATAGAGCGCTTAACTCCCTTTGCAGGGAGCTCAAAGCGCTGAACAAAGGCCTAAACACTAACATACAGACAAACATACACATTAAAGACAAGACAAGAATAATCAACATGAAGACAAGTATCAATGAATATAAACATTAAAAATAATAATTATAGCAGATAAGTCTCAATGAAGATAAATGAAAGGGAGATTAAGACGGTCAGATGACAAAACAAGCACGGACCTGGGTTGGGGTCTCGAATGGCTGCCTTCAACAGGCCTCCACAGACAGAAAGAGACAGACAGAACAGACAGACAGAAGAGACAACCACTTGGGGTCTCAACAGACAGAAAGAAACAGACAGACAGAGAAACAGAAACAGACAGACCGAAGAGACAAAACACTAACCAGTGTTGATGTCTTGAATTGTAGCAGCCTTCTGCACACCTTGGCAGCCAGAAAAACAGAAATAGACAAACAGACAGACAGACAGAAGAGACAAACACTACCCCAAGATGGGGTCTCAAATAGCTGATTTCAACAGGTCTCAACAGACAGACAGACAGAAAAGATGAACACTAACCAGGGTTGGGGTCTTGAATAGCTGATTTCAACAGTTCTCACAGACAGACAGACAGACAGAAAAGACAAACACTAACCAGAGTTGGGGTCTTGAATGACGGATTTCTGCAGGTCTACACAGACAGAAAAGAGAAACAGACAGACAGAAGAGACAACCACTAACCAGAGTTGGGGTCTCAAATGGCTGATTTCAACAGGCCTCAGCAGACAGACAAGACAGAAAAGACAAACATTAATCAGGGTTGGGGGTCTTGCAGGTCGCAGCAGACAGACAGACAGAAAAAATGAACACTAACCAGAGTCGGGGTCTCAAATGGCTGATTTCCAGGTCTCAACAGGTCTCAGACAGACTAACAGAAGACAGAAGATAGAAAAGACGAACACAACCCAGGAAGATAGCCTTCAACACACCTCAGACAGAAACAGACAGACAGACAGAAACAGTACCCAGAGATGGGGTCTCATATTGTTGATCTCGACAGGTCTCAGACAGAGACAGGCAGACAGACATTGTTGATCTCGACAGGTCTCAACAGACAGAGAGACAGAAAAGATGAACACTAACCAGGGTTGGGGTCTCAAATGGCTGATTTCAACAGGTCTCAACAGATAGACAGAAAAGATGAACACTAACCAGAGTTGGGGTCTCAAATGGCTGATTTCAACAGGTCTCAACAGACAGACAGACAGAAAAGATGAACACTAACCAGGGTTGGGGTCTCAAATGGCTGATTTCAACAGGTCTCAACAGACAGACAGAAAAGATGAACACTAACCAGAGTTGGGGTCTCAAATGGCTGATTTCAACAGGTCTCAACAGACAGACAGAAAAGATGAACACTAACCAGAGTTGGGGTCTCAAATGGCTGATTTCAACAGGTCTCAACAGACAGACAGACAGAAAAGATGAACACCAACCAGGGTTGGGGTCTCGAATGGCGGCCTTCAACAGGTCTCAGCAGACAGACAGAAAAGATGAACACTAACCAGGGTTGGGGTCTCGAATGGCGGCCTTCAACAGGACAGACAGACAGAAAAGATGAACACTAACCAGAGTTGGGGTCTCAAATGGCTGATTTCAACAGGTCTCAGCAGATACAGACAGAAAAGATGAACACTAACCAGGGTTGGGGTCTCGAATGGCGGCCTTCAACAGGAAAGAGACAGACAGACAGAAAAGATGAACACGAACCAGGGTTGGGGTCTCGAATGGCGGCCTTCAGCAGGCCCCGGCAGTCCTCGGAGGAGTAAGGGGAGAGCACCTTGAGGCCTGGGCAGGAGCTGTACCAGGAGGCGAAGCACTGGGAGTGCTGGGCAGCCACGCCCAGCGCCGCCCCATTGGGCCCGCGGAACACAATGGGCACCGGCATCTGAAAGGGATCTTCTTGTTGGTGTTGCTGCTGTTGCGACCGACCCTCTCTGCTTTCAAATCTAACCTCAAGACCCACCTGTTCCCCCGTCATTGAGGCTCCACTCTCTTTCTCTTCTCTCTCTCTTGCCTTTAGGTCTGTTTCTGCTGTATACCATTTCTGTCATACGTGTGTGTTCGCTTTGTATTGCATTTTTTGTTTGAATGCTTTATGAATGCTAACGAGTGTGTGCGCTTTGATTTGATTTCTATCAAGATTCAACGCTGTATAAATACTGTATGTTGTTGTTGTTGTTGTCTTGCCCTGGCTTAAAGAATCCAGGGGTCAGCCGAAGCACTTGAACACTATGGCACAAATGCACCCAGCTAGGGATGAGAACATTACGTGTGTGTGTGGCCCCGTTTTTGATTGCCCCACCACGTCGGCAGCCACACTCCGACTTGGGAGGATTTCAGACTGATGATGTTATTATGCTAGGAGCTTGTCATGGCTTTAAGACAACCCCCGCACAACCAAGCAGAACATAACGTCTTGATGTAGCCTTGCTGTTCTAGCTTATGTCAACTGGTCTGACACAGCCTCATGCCAAGGCGCCCTGAAAGGGATAAAATTGTATTTGTTTCTAGTCACAGGCACTTATCTCTGTGAAATTTTGGCTGCTCTCATCTGGAGAGAACGTCCCCGCAAGCGCAGCGCCTACCCATTTTTTAAAATTTATTGGGGGGGGAGGGGGAGGGAAGAGGGGAGGGGGCAGGGTCAGAAGGGGGTGAGGGCAGACTTGGGAAAGCTAGCTATCAATTTGGTCATACCAGGCACAGGGGTTTCTCCCTGCTCTTACCGACTTTTAACTGCCGTGGGATTTTTACGTGCGTAAAGCGCGCGGGCCAGACTAGCTTTAAGTCCTCATCTCATGAAGGACTCGACGTTCAATTCGATTTTGCTGTCGAACTAGAAAGAAAGGACAAGGCCGGGATTCGAACCCGGGTCACTCACGCTGCAGTCACGCATTGAATTCCGCAGCCGACCGCCTTAACCACTCTGCCACCTTTCTGTCGGGTGAAAGCCAGAAGGTACTTTTACTAAAGGTTAACACTTTCAACACAACCCCTCTCACTGCTCCGAGATGAGCATGCACTTACATAATAACTTTCACACACACACTCACACACACAAACACTAAATAATTAGTATTAGACTCTACAAACTCACAGAAAACAAAAGACGATGTATACTCACATTTCCTGCAGACATGTAAAAGGTTTTGGCAGCCGAATTGATCACCTGTTTAACACACACACACACACACATGTAATCATCATACACAAATTTAAAACTTCATTATAAAAAAAAAGCTGAGTAAAACTAAAAACAGTCAATAGAGGAAAACTTTATTTTTAGGTAATTTAAGGTAACTTAATTAACATGAAGTTTCCTTGACAACACTATTGATGCAGTGAAATGGTTAGTGAATGTTTTGAAGTCATCAGAAATGTCAGCAAAATTACAGTTAAGACGTGAGCACAGAAAGTTTGTAGTACCATATTTTACGGACTATAGGATAAGGCTGTGTACACACATAAGCAGATATTCCATGCGGAAACCTGTTCGCAATCCATAAATAGGTGAAACAAAGAAGGGAAAAGATTTGCGCACGTGTCCGAATTTCCCCTATATGCGCAAACCTTTATCCTTCTTTATTCCACTTACTTAGGGTTTTCCCTACGGAACTTACGTGTCTAATGTGAACCCGGCCTAAGGCAATACTTTTTCCCAGACCGAGACCCCTGTGCCTTAAATGTAAAAAACTATGACAACAAAATCTGGGTACAATTTTACGGTGTAAAATACGGTATACACTGTACATCCTTTCATGCCCTTTTACCAAGGGAGGCAACTGCACCATAATCCCTCATATATAACAGAATGTTGGTTCCGCTCTCACCTGGTCGATGGCTTGCATAGAGAAGTTGAAGGTCATGAATTCGCAGATCGGCTTCAAACCAGCCTGTTCAAAAAAAAAAAAAAAAGAAAGAACAGTCCACTTAATAGCATACAGCATCATTTTTTAATTTACAGTGCAGAGTGGCACAGAGGTGACGCATTCGTCTCATGCACAATAAACCTGAGTTCGAACCTGGGTACAGGGGATTTTTCCTCTCACTCTGCACTAGGCCTTATGGTCTGAACGTGGAGCCTTTCGGATGAGACGATAAACTGAGGTCCTGTGTGCCCATGCACTGAGCAGACGCTAAACCCAGTGGGGACGAAAAAGTTGTCATTTGGTCCAAATTTACCTCCCGTTCCTTCCTCATCAGTCATCAATCACACAAACGCCTCTGGCTGCGACACGCTCTCCAGGTGGGAGCAACCCGAATTTCACGGAGACGCCTCTGTGACTATAAAATACCAAATATTTTGTAAGGAAAGGAAAATCTATCTGAATAAATTTAATATAGTCTATACTGTTGCCAAGAAAAATTGCCAAAACAAAATTGTTCAAGCATGTGTAAGTAAACTATAATTTCTTTCTAAATGGTAATTCATTCATTTATAAACTTATTCATTCATTTTGAGATGGGGCATTCTTCAAATACAAATGCCCCAAGCTTTCGATTACTGAACTGCAGAAAATATTTTTGTGACTTAATAAACTTTTAATTAGTAGAGCTTGATCTTAAAGTGAGCTAGAGATTCAAATAAACATTACTGATTTTTAACTATTCTTACCCCAAAAACAAAAAATCTTTAACAAAAAATTTAAACCCAGATTTTGCGGAGTTAAATATGTCTCTTTCAATATATTATACGTTCACAAACTGTTTTTCACATAAAATATCCATACTCGAATAATTACGCTCTCGTCACTTAAATTTAAAGTCCCATAAATGTACCTTATAATGTACCTTGAAACTCATATATTTTCCCCCACATAAACATTGACATTACAGTTTCTTTGAACAAAGCAATCTCTTCCTGAATTGCTTGTATATGAACAAAATATTTTGTCCCTTTTCAGGAAGCAAGAAAACTCGCAAATTTATGCGTATCGTCTGGACAGAACCTCTAAGTTTCTTACCATAGCAGCTCCAACTGCTATTCCCGCGAACCCCATCTGTAATCAGACACATTGCATCCTTTAGATTGATAGCAGTGATGTACTGAGGATCGAAAAATGATAGGACAAACTGTCCTGAGACAAGAGAAATCAATAGGACAATGTCCTGGCTCTTGCAGATATCAATACGACAAAGCGTGCCGGTGTTAAAATTTTAATCAGACATTTGTCCTGACAGGGGAGAACACAATAGGACATTTTCCATTTTAATAGGTCAATGTCCTATGACCGGAGCCTCGGGACATCACTGTGATAGCCTTATTTATCTGTTGAAATTCACATGACCATTCAACAAAACGTCTGTTCAATTTCAAATTAACGTTATAACATTGGATAAAAACAGGAAAATTACAAATGCAAGGCATTAAAAAAACTGGTGGTAACTTGGTGACATTTACTGTCTTGGTGGGCATACGTAAAAGGAAAATGCACAAATGCGCACACACACACACACACACACAGGCAATGAAGCATGCACACACACACACAGCTGCATACATGTATAAACATTGCACTTCTTTTGACCAAGTTAGTACCTCAGTGATAGGAGTATCGATGATTCTTTTGTCTCCATATTTCTTCCACAAACCTCTGGATACCTGCACAACAGAAAGTTAACAGTAAGTGCAAAAACATTTTTTTTTTATGGAACTTTTGTATAAAAGCATCTTTGAAATTTACAATTCCTAAAAAGAGTATCAGACTAAAACTTCAAATTCAAACTTCTTTATTTTGTCCTCCTACACAAGATACTTTACTTGCAACCATGTCACAAACATTGGTAAAGGTCAAGATGTGCCCCCCCCCCCCCCCCCCCCCCCCCCCCCCCCCCCCCCCCCCCCCCCCCCCCCCCCCAACCCCCCCCCCCCCCCCCCCCCCCCCCCCCCCCCCCCCCCCCCCCCCCCCCCTACATTTCTCAGTTAATTGTATTTTTCCGTGTTTGCCTTTCTTACCATACATAAAGCTGTATTTTAGGAACCTTTAGCTAATAACCTTTTTGGAATACTAACCCTATCCCTAACCCTACCCCCCACCCTATAAGACGGAAAAACGCAACGAACCACAACTGTGACAAATCGCGGTGTATTGCAGTACATAGTGGGGGGTAGGGTAGGGTTTAGGTTTAGGGTTAGGGTTAGGGTTAGTATTCCAAAAAGAGAATTAGCTGAAAATGTTCCTAAAATACAGCTTTATGTATGGTAAGAAAGGCAAAAACGGAAAAATACAATTAACCGAGAAATGCAGGGGGGATGGCACATCTTTACCTTTACCCAAACATTTAACATATAATATATCATAAGAACAAATGAATGTATGCACCAACCCCTTCTGGCTTCAGTGCCACCTATTAGTTGTGCATGGGCTGCCGGTTTGCAGCGCAATTTTTGAACATGGCAAAATCGCTACTTAGCGGTGACGTATATATAATAATAATAACTAACATTTATAGAGCGCCCTTTCTCTCTTGAGCTCACGGCGCTTCACAATTATTTTAATAAATACATAGATCATAAATAAGCTACTACAATATTAACTATCACAAACATGCACACACACACAACACGCACATGTCCGCATATATACGTACTGAAGCGCTATAAAGTATATATATATACATTGTGTATATATATATAGAGTACTCCCCATTTATAATAAACAAATTTTGGTCATCTCGCTTGTCCATGCTGTCTGCTCTGTGTTATGCTTGTGTTGTCTGGTAAATCGTCCAACAAAATTCCTTTTTGACTGCCTTTAAACAGGAATATCTCCTAAACTATTAATTCAATTTGAAAAATTTAAATTGCTAACTGCTCAGAATTGCAAGTTCTTTAACCCTTTCACCGCCAATGTCGCATTTTTGCACCACAATGATTTAACACCCATGTCATTCAAACCCTTGAAATCAGGGTCTGTTATTCAATAGTATTGTGTTCCTAAATTTGGGCAGTAAGGATTGACCCTATTTTAAATGTGTCACAGAGAAATCCCACAATATTGCAGACAACATATTTTCTGTAGCCAAGTAAGTTAAATGGATATTTTTGGCTCAAAGATGGCTGGCGGTGAAAGGGTTAATACCAATTTCTTTATTTGCCTCTCCTCATGAATTCTATTTTTCTTGTGGCAAACTCGGTTATAAGCAGTTTCGGTTACAGTAAAGGAAAGCACTGGTTCCCGGCGAAAGGTCTACTGTTTTATTACTAAATAGTCCTCGGATAGTAGCAACTCGGTTATAATAAAAAATCTGCTATAGTAAAGTCACTTTTAGTTCCCCACAGGACTGGCTCCTCGGTTACAATAAAAAAAAAATTGTCCTCTTCGTGACCTTTGTAAATACGTCACCAATGTATGCGTCACAGTCTCACCACTCCCTCCACCCACCCATAGTAGCAACTGGGTTATAATTTATTTTAAAAAAACTCCTATAGTAAAGTCATTTGTGGTTCCTCCTCGGTTACAATAAAAAACAATTGTCCTCTTCGTGACCTTTGTAAATACGTCATCAATGCCACTACTCCCTCTACTCTCTCTTTCTCACCCTCTCTCTCAATCTCTCTCTCTCTCTCTCTCTCTCTCTCTCTCTCCTCTCCTCCCTCTCTCTCTCTCTCTCTCTCTCTGTTTTTACAAATTCTTGTTTAAAGTGAACTTTATTATTTAAACTGTAGATAAAAGAGATCGTGCATAAATTTTGTTAAACAAAATTTTGTTGATTACACTGCGTGATGGCACTGCGGTAGAACGGGCGATACAGTTGATAGCTTGGGCACGAAACCACAAATTTCTTTCATGAAAGTCATTATGACAAACTAACATTACATTGGCTGCTACTAGGTTTGTACCCGCTCTACCGCAGCGCCCTCGCATGGCAGAAACGGCGAACTAAGTCGACCATTTCCGCCCACAATCTTCATTTGCAATTCATTACATACAATTGAGAACATTCCGGTCATTGGCTGCAATTAAATTTGTATCTGTTTTACTGCAGCGCCCTCACACAGAGGAAAAGGCGAGGTAAGTCGACAATTGAGCCCACACTCTCATTACTTAGTGGAAAAAAATGAATCGGAAAAAACTATATATAGCATCATGAAAATGCGATCATTTATTGCAGGCATGATAATCTATTATTAGGCATAATGTCTGTAGGCATAATGTCCAGTAGGCAAAATGTCCGGTGAGCATGGTGACCATAGGCATAATGTCCATAGCGAAGTGTCTGTAGGCGAAATGTCCGCAGGCAAACTGTCCAGGCATGGTGTGTGTGTGGGTGTGGGTGTGTGCATGCACGCACATGCGTGTGCATGCATGAATAGATTCAAAGGCCATTCTGGAAGTTAGAGGTTGTACACTATAATACTTTTACAGCTAGTTTTGTTTTGTGCACAGGCAAATATACCATACAACTAAACCCAATAACCTTTTTGGACCTCAAACCATACGAGGAAGGGGTGGGATGGGTTTATATTCAGTATTTTACGTTAGCTTTGACTTTGAAAAACATCCTCGGATAAGATAAAAAATATCATCAAAACTTTACTATCCGAACATCGTTTATAAGAAAAACCTGTTATAGTAAAGGAAAATCCTTGCTCCCCTGGACTATACTATAAGCGGGATGTACTATAATACATATATATATGTACGTCATCTGCACTGAAAAGGTTAAAACACATATGTACTAAAAAGGTAAATGTTTTGGAAGTTATTCCACGCTCATCGCTCCTCACCCATTCTCTCAGTTTTACAATCACAGACACTCATGCACACATTCATACATCTACATGTAAAAATCCGTAAAAACATACATAATATAGTGCACTAAATTACTCACACTAAAACTAAAGTAAAAGCAAACTACACTAAATTAGTTCAAGCGTGTAGAAATATGACCTACGAAGAAAGATTTAAATTCCTGGAATTGCCTTCACTAAAGAGTAGAAGGGTGAGAGGTGATCTCATTCAAGTATATAAGATTTTTAACCATATAATAGACGACATTGACTTACATTAATTTTTTACGTTAAGTTCTGTAGACAAAACAAGGAATAGTGATGGGAAGTTTTTTTCAAAAGCGTTCAAAGACTAACATTCGAACATTTTCTATTTCTAACACTAAGTAACAGGGTTGTTCAATTCTGGAATTGCTTACCATCTAACATTAAGTTCGCACCAAGTACTAATAATGTTTAAAAATCTTCAGGATAAAGAACCAAATATGATTTTTTTTTTTATAAGGAGTGTGATGAATAAAAATATTGGCCATTCCTTCTTTTTTTTTTTATTGTGGTGTAGGAAAATTAGTGCAAGCCACCAAATGACCAATAAAACCTTCCTGGAGTTCTTACACACACTCTTACTACAAAAAAACAAGGGGAAAAAAAAACCCACAATAAAACTCCATATTTTTCTATCATTTTAACCCTTTCACCGCCAAAGTCGCATTTTAGCACCACAGTGATTTAACACCTATGTCACTAAAAGGCATCAAATTGGGGTCTATTATCCAAAGACCCTATTGTCTTAGTTTTGGGAAGTAAGGTTAGACCTTATTTTATATATGTCACAGAAGAATCCCCAATACTGCAGATGGATTTTGTTCTCTACCCAGGTAAATTTAATGGGAATGTTTGGCTGAAATATGGCTGGCGGTGAAAGGGTTAAACTTCATGCTTTCTTCGACAATTATATGCATGCAAGTAGTGTGCATCACTCACCCGTATCTATATGATCTATCCCTCCACCCAACCCCTATTTTCT
>CM065687.1:21882471-21894971 GCA_017654935.2 Phymorhynchus buccinoides | reverse complement strand
TAATTGGGGGGGGGGGGGGGGGCCAGTCATGGAGTGACAGGGCAGGTCCGTCGGAGGGGAGGGGGGGGGGGGAGGGGGCAAAATAAAAGGCCTTGTCAGTTCTTCTTCTTCCAGTTGGGGATGTTTATCCTGCCCCACGCTCACCAGTCTTCATTCAGAAGACCATTAATAGCGCACATGATGCGTGCTATGTGAATTGGTGTCATCCATCCCACCGGCACACACGGCCTACTCGTACCATTAGTGGAATGGGCTTTAACATGCGCAAGATCCTGTGCATGCATTCACACACGGGACCTTGTTTTTAAAAAGAGAGTGTCATCCAAAGGACTTTTTCCCTGACTGACGTCAGGTACCCATTTACACCTGGGTGGAGTGAGGAAAACAGGAGTAAAGTGCCTTTCCCAAAGACACAACACTGTGACACGAGCTGGGTTCGAACCCGCGCACTCGCAAACTTGACGTATTACGAGCTAGCGACTCTTAGTCTTACCAACGGAGAGCTCTACAACGGCTCCTGTTTATTTACAGGTCAGGTCAGGTCTTTAGGGCAGCCAGGCTTCGCTGCCTCTTGATAGGATGGCATTTCCTCTTCTTCTTCTTCTTCGCTTTAACATCCTCCGTCAGCTTGTTGACTATGACACATGTATACATACAAAACAGGGGTTCCCGGTATCATCTAAGAACACAAGTACTGTGGGAAAGGAACAGCTGCCCAGATGATCAGCTCAAGGGGGGGGGGGGGGGTAGGTAGGGTAGAGGGTGTAGAGAGGGTGCCAGTGAGAGCGGGGGGGTGAGGGGGGGGGGGGGGTGGAGCTGATCCTTCCATCATAGTTTTAGAATTATGAAAGGAATTTTGTTAATCTAGTCTCCATACATCCGGTAGCAGTTATAAAAATGTTGATTTGCTTGGTCATTAATTAAAATAAATACACCAATGGACCAAGTCATTCACTTTCTGATTCACTACATATTCAGCGCCACTGGAGCGTTTCATCAATTCATGACGTTGTGAAGGTCACGAAACCAGTCATTCTAATTCTAAACCGCGAATTGTTATGCAACTATACATAGCTACTATTTCGCCATTTTTAAGTGTTATGTTATTTTCCATAGTTAAAAGGAGTTTACGAAATGTGTTCGGTTTACGTGTTCTCTAAAAATAAAATACAAATCATGAACCGTGATGAATGGGTTGTTTTACCTGAGTTGCGAGTCTGGAAGACGAGGCACTGAACTGTCGTTTCAATGCACTCCATGTTGATCCCTTGGCCACCTAAAATACAAAACATCGTGTCATTAATGCATAGAGTATGTGCTTGAAATGATGCATTACATAAAAAAGACGAAACAACGGGAAAACATCGCAAAAAACAGTTTAAATAGCCTACCCTAGTCAGCCGGCTTGTTGACAATGCTGCCATGTTGAAAGTTATGGGAGACAACTGTGCTTGAACTGATGGGGTCAGTCGAGGTCGGGGTCGATATTGTGACCTTGATAGTGCAGGTTGCTATGTAGTGAAAATAGGGGTTGGCTCAATATGTTTGCTAAAATTGATTTTTTTGTGGGTTTTTTTTTGGCATTGGTTGCGGTACCGCAAACCTAAAAAACATAGGGTTCAAATTTCCCCAGTCCCATGCCCTCTTTAGGGGAGGGGGGAAATCCGGTCTATGAAAACGCGTAGACAGAATCAATTTTCAATTTTTCCATAATCTTGCCTTTTTTGTTCAACAGATAGGTCAGTTTTTATGTTTGTCATGGTTCTGAATATAATATCACATCTACTAACTCAAAAACTTACTTTTGACGATTCATGCTATTTAATTAACAAATGTGCCAAGAAAATATATCTGGCACAATTGCTGAATGAATGTTTGATTGCCCCGGGGGTGTCCTTGTGAAGTTGTCCCCGCAGAATCCGGAGAGAATATCAATTTGTCCTGTAAATTGTGTTTTCTCAATGACATCAACCTTTTTAATAGACATTTTTGCATGGTGTAGATTTGCTTGTAAATATTTCCAAATGAATTAAAGGGCCTTCTGCAAATATCACATTTATTAAATCAAAACACAACTTACAACAGTGTAAATCGTCAGCCCGAAGAATTCTCAAAGAACAGGCACAGATCAATTTGTGATGTTTAACACAGCTACTGCATCAACTTTACACTCGTTTTCATTCGTTAAACAGGTAAAGTCAAGTCTTAAACCCCACTAAGCAGCAAAGCTACTATTAATTTCCCACACGTCAAAGTTGTATTGTTGTATGTTTAGCTGCATGCAGGTGTGAATGTTTCATTGTTCATAGTTCCAGCCAGAACATTCTTTATGTTCATGATAATGATCTTTCATAGCTAAAGGGAACACGTCTGCCATTTACAAGAGGCCATATAAATTCCTCATACAAATTGTTAAACCTTGATGAGTATGATAAACACGTTAAAGTCCTGTTCGCATATTCATGAGGTCTGAAAACATGACCGCAGTATTTTGCATGGACTTGTTAATTGGTGATGCCATGGCGTCAGTGCATGAGGTAAACACAGTCAATGAGAACAATCTGAAATCTGCAGCAGGCTTTCATCAAAATGAGTAGATTATGATGTGATTCTGGTTTGCATTGAAGGTCACGTTATCCTATCGCTGGACAAATTGCTTAAGAAGAAAACTCGGGAGAAGACATGCAGTTACCACACCAACAATCATCCACAGAGGAAGTTTGCTGTGTCTTTCAAGAACATGCTGTCAGCACCCATGGGCAAAAGGCGTCTTAATAGTGCCATACTTGCTCATTGATTACTGATCGAAGCGTACTTTCGTGGTGATCTTAAAACCAAATGGCGCAACTACTTTGAAGAAAACCACTGCCCTGAAGAGGCTAAAACCTTCATTGCTCATCAGGTCAGGGCTTAAGTGTTAGAAAACGCTTGGGACATCAGTTCACCTGGGCACCTGACAAAATATGTTTTATTTATGCATCTCATTTCACCCAGTTACCGTGGCACTGAGACATGTCTCAGGTCTTTGACTGACAGAGACATAAAATGGGACATATTGTTGAAAGAACCAGAGTCAGCTCAAGAGAAATGATTGAAACCAAGACTTGACGAGCAATAACAGTCTCAGCTTCTTCATGGCAGTGGTTTTCTTCAAAATTATGCTTCTTGATATCACCATCATAATATCATGTTCGGAAATAATTAAGGGGAGTAATTTCATGGTGTGTAGGAGTGATTTTGCCTAATTCAATCGGTCAAAAACAGGGGAAGTTACTCTGCCATCAGGTAGATCCCCAGCTCTCGCCTCGTGTGTTTGAGTAGACTTACATCACTTAGAACACGTCAGTCTAAATTTGGTGTAATTTATATTTTTACGTCACATTTTGCAAGTTCTATCGGTTTGCGGATACTGGCCGCCTCTCATTTTTCTAAAAAATAATGTTTGCAAGTCGCTGACTCGCATCCTGCGGTTTCAAGCTTCGACGCCATGCCACAAGTGTTGCAATGGCATTGACCATGTAAGTCGAGGTAATTAAACTCTAATTTTCACGAAGTGCTCTCCCCCTAGGTTTTTTCTTCCGAAAATCGTCCGAAATATACCCGAGTTAAAATCAGGGGCTAGGCTAGAATATACCCAGGTCAGAATCGGCCTATTATATATACCCCAGGGTATAAAGTGGCCCAGGCCAGAATAATTATACTCCCCCAGTCAGGGGCGGACCAAACGATGTGTAAGGGGAGGGGCCGGGGGTGTCCGCAGGGAGTCCAGAGAGTTGCATAGGTCCTGGGTTAAGGTGTAAATGAATGGTCTTCTGGGGGCCCAAGGCCGAAGCCCCCTGACATTTTTGCGATTTAGTGATTATTAAAGCAAAAATTGAGCAATGTTCTTACTTTTCACCCTTGTATAAGGTACATGCTTGGGGCAAATTTCTGGAAACTCTGGAACACCCCCCCCCCCCTTCCGCCTGATCTGCCCCCAAATGTATCCCACCCCTCCCCGTCCACATACACACACACATGGACACAGACACACAGACACACAGACACACACACACAAACACACACACACACACACTTATTCCGAAATGCAAACACCCTTGTGTGTGCAGATGCTCTCCCCGGTGCGCCCCGGTTCGCATATTGCCGTTTCGCATACTTCCGCATCGCATAAAGCCGATTCGCATACTGCCGCTTCGCATACAAAGCTTTGTGGACATGGCATTTCGCATAAAACTCAGAAAGTTAGGGATAGGGATAGGGATAGGTTATGGATAGGGTTAGGGATAGGCTAGGGATAGGGTTAGGGATGGTAGGAAAGTAACAGAAAGTCACGTAGAGTGCATTAGAACCTGCAAGAGTGCATAATATGCGAAATGGCAAACCCGTTTATGCGAACTGCCAGTTTTTTTTTAAAGAGACACTTGACTTGCGCCCGCGGCTCTGATCAAAGGATTATGCGAAATGCATTATGCGAACCGGTGGGCACCCGTTCTCCCTCTATTTCCCTCTGACTTCTGTTCAGATACCTTAATTCGTGCATATTGTGTTTCTCACTCACTCGATTTTTTTCATTTTTCCCTGATCAATGTTCACCTGTACCTGTAAAAGTTTGGTGTAATGTCATTTCCTTTCACTCATTCCTGAAGAAAAACCCGTTGGGTTTTGAAAGCTTGAAAAAATGGTGTTGGTGTGTTTACTTTGAGAAACCCTTGTGATTAACCAGAGATATATAGAAATAATTCTCTTTCTATATCTCTGGATTAACGTTATGAATTTCAGTGTTGTTTATCCTGAGGCCATTCGAAATAACAAAAAAGGCCACATAAAATATTAGATTCCCTTGTGACACTAAGGAAGGCCACTTAAAATATATGAGATTCCCTTGTGACACTAAGGAAGAGATCTCATTACAGGATGTAAGCCAGCATCACATGCAGGCTATATGTTTACTCAAAAGGCGCATAAATAAAGACAAATAGAAATGTAGGCCTACTGCGACAGTGAAACCCGACCAGACTTTAAATTAAGGGGCAATACTCTTGTTTTACTTTTTTGTCCAATACTTAGAGTTAGTTCCCTTTGAAAACATAAAATCCGTCCGTTTTGAGAAAATCGACGCACAGACACACAGTGACAGACCCGAAAACAACACCTGTCACCGTACCGGGTCTGGCTGGGTATAATGATGTAGCCTACATAGATCTGTCAGGGAAGACCATTGGAGCTCATGCAAAGTGAACACTAATGTGCTTAATTATGTATTTCCAATTTTGTCTGTTGGCCGTCGTGCAAGAGTTTCGCCTGTGGTTTGATACATCGACACATGCACTGACACAGTGATCGACATGCAGATCCGAAAACAATACTTGTCACCGTACCGACTCTGTGGTTCTGGCTGGGCATAATGATGTAGCCTACATGCATCTGTCAGGGAAGACCATTGAAGCTCATACAAAGTTAATTGTGTTTCATTATGTATGCCCACACACACCGGCATTTGTCTGTTGGCCGTCGTGTAAGAGTCTGTCAGGGAAGACAATTGAAGCTCATACAAAGCTAACTGTGTTTCAAAGAATGAAATAGTGAGGCCAAGATAGGAGATGACGAAATTGAACAAAGGGTAATTACTCTCTTTTTCTAATTAACTCCCCTCCACCAAAGTTGATTACGATACCATTCACCTAGCAGTGCGTGGGTCAGAACCAAAGTGAGACAAGCAAAGCATCATTCTTAAAAAAAGAACTGTGCCAAGTTCGCCTTTATGACCCTCACCCACACAGTACACATCAACAATGGTGGAGAGGACAACATACAAACAAATCAACACATGTCCAAGAGTGGCATAGCCTTCTAACCTTGAGAGAGAGAGAGAGAGAGAGAGAGAGAGAGAGAGAGAGAGAGAGAGAGAGAGAGAGAGAGAGAGAGAGAGAGAGAGAGAGAGAGAGAGAGAGAGAGAGAGAGAGAGAGAGAGAGAGAGAAAGAGAGAGAGATAGCATGAGAGAGAGAGAGAGAGAGAGAGAGAGAGAGAGAGAGAGAGAGAGAGAGAGAGAGAGAGAGAGAGAGAGAGAGAGAGAGAGAGAGAGAGAGAGAGAGAGAGAGAGAGAGAGAGAGAGAGATAATCGCATCAAATCTACCCACATAAATTCATGTGCCTGTGGCTTGCGTACAATTCGTAAAGTGGGATTTTTTTTTTTTAACTCCTATCCAGTCTTCCTTGTCACCTGTAAAGCGGGTGCTGTTTGTGTTTTATTTCTGTGTGTCAATGTGTGTGTTGTTATTACCTGCGGCAGACACCTTTAAACATGGCGAGCGTTGCACAGATATTCCTCTTCAGCCTTGTCTCATGGCTCTTGTCAGTGCTTGCGACAGGTAAGGCTAGACTATTTGATCCTTTTCTTGTTGTTGTTCTTGTGAGAAGGACGTGTGTGTGGAGTATAACTATAATCATGGCTTATTTTACAGTTCGAAGAATAATCTTCAAAAGATGGGCTCAGACAGGGAAGGAGTTTCATGATATGAATTAAACCTCTTCAGTGCTTAGGGCGTATGCAATATACGTCCTGCTTACTTTAGCCATTTTCTGGGTCGTATGAATGAAAGGAAGCGATACATTTTGTGTTGACATGTTTAATCTAAAGGTGCGCATCACTTTTTGAACTTTCATTACAATAGGTGAGCCAGGTCATGGGTTGCTATGCAACCACCCCCTTCCTTTTTGTAGTTAACACTCCCTTTACCAAATGAGTATTTTGGTTGTTGGTGGAGTGACTAAACAGACTTGATGTTCACCAAATTGATAACAGGCATTGGTTTTAGTGGTAAGCAATAAGTTTCAATGAATATTTCGGTAAAGGTCAAGATGTCCTGCCCCCCCCCCCCCCCCCCCCCCCCCCCCCCCCCCCCCCCCCCCCCCCCCCTTACATTTCTCAGCTCTCCCCGCATTTTCACACTTGCCTTTCTTACCAAGCATTAAGCTGTATTTGATTAACCTTTGCAGCTCGTAATTATCTTTGTTGAATAATTAATCGCAGTCATGATAAAGGCCATTAGCCGCGGAGCATTTGTCACAGCCCTGGTTCATTGCGGTTTTTCCGTCTTGCCTTTATCTTCTACTATTATTGAATGCATGTGTTTAATTATGTAAATGGATGAAAATTAGTGTTAAATATAGCAAACGATAGAGGATGAAGTACTCAATATGCAGTAAGCGTTTTAGTGGATCATTCAAGCTGCTATTTCTAACTTTTTTGTTTGTTTGTTCATTAGGCCTAGGCCTACGCATACCACACACAGACATTTTGTTTAATATTTAGGCTAAACCGTTCTGGACTAAAACAAAGTCATAGCAGTGTTTGTATCACGTCAAACAACAATATGAGCGCACGCACGCACGCATGCACACGCACACACACGCAAGCCTAGAAACAAACTCTCTCTCCCCCTCTCTCTCTCCCTCTCTCTCTCTCTCTCTCTCTCTCTCTCTCTCTGTCTCTCTCTCTCTCTCTCTCTCTCACTCACACACACACACACACACACACACACACACACACACACACACACACACACACACACACACACACACACACACACACACACACACACACACACACACACACACACACACAGATAAATACAAACGCGTAGGCTATACACACAAAGACAGAACATCACTTTTTCTTCCTTTCTCCAAACACTGTCTCTTTTACACACACACACACACACACACACACACACACACACACCACACACACACACACACACACACAACACACACACACACACACACACACACACACACACACACACACACACACACACACACGACCGCGCGCATACACGTTTTATCAAAACGCATACTCCTTTATAGAAATTGAATGCCTACCCCACTGACGTCACCCAGCATTTGAAATAGGGTGGATTAAAAACATACACAACAAACACTGGTAACCCAACACGAGGGGGGGGGGGGGGGGGGGGGGGGGGGGGGGCTTCAGAAAAGCCCCGTCACGACATAGGCTACACTTGATCCAGGTTAACAGCTTTATTTATTAGTCCCCGAGCCGAAGGTTCGAAGGTTCGGGGAGCTATTGTTTTTGTCTGGTCCGTCCGTCCGTCGGTCCGGTGTCCGTCCGTCCGGCGTGCCTCCGTCCGTCCGGCTGTTCGTCCGTTTTTCTCAAAAACTATTCAGTCTATCATCATCAAATTTGGTATACTAGTTTGCCAAGATGCAAGCTATCCACTGATGTATTTAGTTTTACAGTAAGGTCAAGGTCGCGCCAGGTAAACCCCGAAACACATAATCGCTAATATCTCGCGAAGTTTTGCATGTATTTTAATGCAGTTTTTTCCCCACAACATTTCTTGATGAATGGTCTATAACACAGTTGTCATGAATGTTTCTGTGCGCGCGTGTGCGCATGATCGCGCGCGCTCAAATCACGGGTCCGAACCCCAAGACTATATATATATAAAATTCAGTTACGTGCTGTTTTGATGCCTTTTTATGTAGTTACGTGCTGTTTTTATGCGTTTTTATGTATGTGTACAGCCGACACATTCCGATTTCCGAGTAGCTCGGCGATGCTGCGAGGGGACTTTGCAGCCGCTCGTCGTTGCACTTGTTTTCTTTCTTTCTTTCTTTTCACAAGTAAATTGAGTATATAGATAGTATTGTTGACAAATAGGGCAGGGGAAGACGGGGTAAAAAGCTCATGGGCGGGTAAGAAGCCCACCCCAATTATCTCATGAAA
Organism: Phymorhynchus buccinoides; assembly: GCA_017654935.2. NCBI lineage: Eukaryota > Metazoa > Mollusca > Gastropoda > Neogastropoda > Raphitomidae > Phymorhynchus > Phymorhynchus buccinoides. The sequence goes on along the minus strand of CM065687.1, from coordinate 21,886,221 downwards.
TAAAGAAAATTTCAGTCAAATTTGCCCATGAGACGAATGCTAGACATTAACGCTCGTCTCATGGGCAAAATGAGACTGAAATTTGCTTCATTTCATGAGATAATTGGGGTGGGCTTCTTACCCGCCCATGCGCTTTTTACCCCGTCTTCCCATGTATTTTTCTCACATTAGACTGAATGATAGAATATGAAAGCCTTAAAGTACGGTGTGGTATACTGACGGCCAAAAGAAAGTAAACACGTGCATTTTATAATATTATGCGCATAAAAGAACGGCTCATTCGAATCATTTACAAATCTGCAGGCGTCTTATTCAATTATTTGTGTTCCCAAAATCTTAAGTTGTATTGCGTTCGTTAGATCAGTGTCGATACAATGGCTAAACAAACAGTAGGGGAAGACGGGGTAAAAAGCGTATGGGCGGGTAAGAAGCCCACCCCAATTATCTCATGAAATAAAGAAAATTTCAGTCAAATTTGCACATGAGACGAATGCTAGACATTAACGCTCGTCTCATGGGCAAAATGAGACTGAAATTTGCTTCATTTCATGATAATTGGGGTGGGCTTCTTACCCTCCCATGCGCTTTTTACCCCGTCTTCCCCTACCACCCCAAATTTGAAAATCACGAAAGCGTGGCTGCACAAAAAAGTGTGAAAAGTGGGTGTATCCTAACCCTAACCCTATTTGTTGGCAAGTCAATTTTTTGTTTACACGATGTCTCATGAACGCCCTCAATGTGTCCATAAAGTCCCGAGGAACTGCTGCTTACACAGTTAAAGTTATTGCTGATTGGGTGGGCCCAACCAATTTTGATACAGGTTGAGCAGCCGTGTTTTGTGAGGTTAATGGATAGGTGAAGACAGGGTAAAAAGCCCATGGGCGGGTAAGAAGCCCATGCCAATTATATCATGAAATAAAGCACATTTCAGTCACATTTTGCCCATGAGACGAGTGTTAATGTTTAGCATTATACTAGGGAAAATGATGAACGGTCCCAGTGTCATTTCAATGGATGTTGATGAAAGTTCGTTTAACGTCCTCCAGCCTGGAACAGGCACACATGGGGCGCGTGTGCGTGTGTGTGTGTGTGTGTGTGTGCATGCAGCGTGTATGTGTGTGTGACGCCCCCCCCCCCCCCCCCCCCCCCCGCGTCACCCCCCTTCCACCCCCTCTCCCCTTCATTGTCTTTCTTTTTGTGTGTGTGTGTGTGTGTGTGTGTGTGTGTGTGTGTGTGTGTGTGTGTGTGTGTGTGTGTGTGTGTGTGTGTGTGTGTGTGTGTGTATGTGTGTGTGTGTGTGTGTGTGTGTGTGAATGTTTATAGTTTTATTTCTTTGTAAAGCGCCATGAATAGAATTTTCTAGATATGTGCGCTATATAAGTGCCAATTATTATTATTATTATTATTATTAATAACTATAAAAATAGTGGGACGATCCTGGAGGCACTGCAATGCCAGGAGTGTGCTGAAGTTTTATTTTATTAAGTAATCAAGATAGTTAATAAAACAATCTCTGAGTCAGCAAAGGTTCAATTTTAATGGATGTTGAATGAAAGTTAGGTTTTACGTCCACTCGAACGTCCACCCGGGTCTGGAACAGACACATATGCCATATGGGACATTAGTAGATGTAAAGATGGTGGAAACGATCCTGGAGGCAAAGCCCGGAGGCAGTGCAACACCAGGGAAGTCCCGATTTTTTAACAATACATATATTATATAAATATTATATATGAGTTTACGTCCACTCGGCTGGAATGAAAATCCGTTTAACGTCCTCCGGTCTGAAACAAACTCATATGGGACATTAGTAGGGGAAGACGGGGTAAAAAGCGCATAGGCGGGTAAGAAGCCCACCCCAATTATCTCATGAAATAAAGAAAATTTCAGTCAAATTTGCCCATGAGACGAATGCTAGACATTAACGCTCGTCTCATGGGCAAAATGAGACTGAAATTTGCTTCATTTCATGAGATAATTGGGGTGGGCTTCTTACCCGCCCATGCGCTTTTTACCCCGTCTTCCCCCAAGGCCTAGATATAAAGATTGTGGGAACGATCCTGGAGGCAGTGCAACTCCAGGAAAGTCCCGAATTTTCAACGATACAGATTAAGCTGCCATAAAATAATATATTTATCACTCGGCTGTGAAGGAAAGTTGAAATCATCAAAAAAGACTTAAAATTTATCAACCAAAAAAAGGAATGGTTCCAGCAAAACAATAGTAGGGGAAGATGGGGTAAAAAGCGCATGGGCGGGTAAGAAGCCCACCCCAATTATCTCATGAAATGAAGCAAATTTCAGTCTCATTTTGCCCATTAGACGAGCGTTAATGTCTAGCATTCGTCTCATGGGCAAATTTGACTGAAAGTTTCTTTATTTCATGAAATAATTGGGGTGGGCTTCTTACCCGCCCATGCGCTTTTTACCCCGTCTTCCCCTACTAATTAATAGCTATACGCCTTCTCGTTTGATCCACCAGAAATAGTGCATTATTGTCACACAGACAGGAGCCTAACATTTTCTTCATTAACACGGCTTCATTAACTACCAATAATAAAATGACATAGGGCCTTCACCTCTATAATTCACGATTTTGCTTCGTAATTATCTCTGTATTTCCGTGTTGGGCCGCCTTCATAGTTACCGCCCTTGACATCAACAATACTAAAAGGGGCATAACAAGCAGGCGTGTCGACGACTTGGAGTAGCAGAAGCGGAAATCGATCTTCCAGAAATATGGGCTGTCTTCCAAACTAAACTACTGACTGTCATGGCCAAGATACTTTCGGGACAATGGACTTTGTACAAGACTTATAGGCCTTTAAAGCCAATAAGTTTCCAAATTTGCTGTACAATGATTTTTTTTTAGCAGCGATTTAATGCTCCAAAAAAATTAATGATTTTGACAAAAAAACAGATGCTTGTGGCAAAAGAAAAGACGCATTTAACCCTAACTCTAACCCTATCCCTAACCACGGAAAGCGGAACCAAGAAATAGAGCAGGAGGGTGTAAATCTACATTAGTTGCCGAGAAATCGATGAAGGGGAAGACGGGGTAAAAAGCGCATGGGCGGGTAAGAAGCCCACCCCAATTATCTCATGAAATAAAGAAAATTTCAGTCAAATTTGCCCATGAGACGAATGCTAGACATTAACGCTCGTCTCATGGGCAAAATGAGACTGAAATTTGCTTCATTTCATGAGATAATTGGGGTGGGCTTCTTACCCGCCCATGCGCTTTTTACCCCGTCTTCCCCTAGGCCTATGTCAAGTTGAGAGTAGGTATTAGGTATTATTATTACAATATTAGGTATTATTAGGTACTTTATAGTCACATAGGCGTATCTGTGAAATTCGGGTTGCTCCCACCTGGAGAGCGCGTCGCAGCCAGAGGTGCGCCACCCTTATTAGTGTTTAGCAACATTAATGACTGGGTAGGTGTACTATAATTAGGGGAAGACGGGGTAAAAAGCGCATGGGCGGGTAAGAAGCCCACCCCAATTATCTCATGAAATGAAGCAAATTTCAGTCTCATTTTGCCCATGAGACGAGCGTTAATGTATAGCATTCGTCTCATGGGCAAATTTGACTGACATTTTCTTTATTTCATGAGATAATTGGGGTGGGCTTCTTACCCGCCCATGCGCTTTTTACCCCGTCTTCCCCTATTAGGTATTATTATTACAATATTAGGTATTATTAGTTACTTTATAGTCACATAGGCGTATCTGTGAAATTCGGGTTGCTC
>CM065687.1:21864971-21877471 GCA_017654935.2 Phymorhynchus buccinoides | reverse complement strand
ATGCAGGTTTTTTTCACAACATTTCTTGATGAATGGTCTATAACACAGGAATGTTTCTGTGCGCGCGTGTGCGCATGATCGCCCACGCTCAAATCACGGGTCCGAACCGCAAGGCTATATATAAAAAAACTATTCAGTTACGTGCTGTTTTGATGCCTTTTTAATGTTATGTAGTTACGTGCTGTTGTTATGCGTTTTTATGTATGTGCACAGCCGACACATTCCGATTTCCGAGTAGCTCGGCAATGCTGCGAGGGGACTTTGCTACCGCTCGGCGTTGCACTTGTTTCCTTCTTTCTCCCCTACACCATTGATGCGAATCACAATGGTAGAGAACCACTTCCTGGTGTAAACACAATGTATACTACACTGGAGTCAACAGTTAAGCAACCTTTTGCAAAACAATGTAAAACTATTTCTCTGAGTCGATTGGCACAGATTGTTTGTGTGTACATATTTAAAAACTTAGCCTTACTATTTGCCGATCTGCATTACTAATTTAACTTTGCTTTACACGCAAATTACGTCGTGGGTAACGCCCACATCAGCGTGCGGGGCTGCTTAATTTTTGGGGGTCCAGTTTAGTTTATTAGGCCTATTAAATGAAGCTGATGCCCTGTTGTTTCCTGTAGTAGAGAGACACACGGTTAAAAGTTCAGTTGTTTTGAGAGAAATGAAACTCTCGACTAAGCTTGTTTCTTCTTGAACACTCAATAATATTTGTAGTGTTTAAAATTCGGGACTTTCCTGGTGTTGCACTGCCTCCGGGCATTGCCTCCAGAATCGTTCCCACCATCTTTATATCTACTAATGTGTCTGTTTCAGACCGGAGGACGTTAAACAGATTTTTGTTAGTTTCTTCTTGAACTTAATTAAATACATTTTACAATAAATAAATATAGTAGAGGACCTTTCTGCGCTCTTAGTGCAGCTGATGGTCTGCGCTTTGAAGTACCTCACGGTGTAGTAATGGTACTTATTTTATCTCTGTTCTCATAACAGGGTTGCCATGATCGTTAGGGGCACGGTGGACTGGTTCCAATTCCACCATTACCATTAGTGCAACTATACTACTGTACAGTGAAACCCGCTTAATTTCAACTCGGTTATTTTCAATTTCGGGATAATTTCAAGTCATTCTAAGGTCCCGGCCAGAGGCCTTCTTTCTATCTGTTACAAAACCCCGGATAATTTCAATTCGGTTTATTTCAATTATCGGTTAATTTCAAGTAAAATCTCTGTCCCAACTGAAGCGAAACCCGGTTAAGTGCTCGGTTAATATCAAGTCAACACATTTTTCAAGAGGAGGAGATTGACTAAATTCAATTTTTTTGCTCGCCTAATTTCAAGTCAACACACTTTTACTTCAATATTTTACCGCAAGATCCTGAACATCTCATACAAAGACCATACTGTGTCATAAATGAGGAAAGTCAGGAACAGAATCATTGAACCTCATGACTACCTGCTCACCATCGTCAAGAAAGGAAACTGAAGTGGTACGGACATGTGACGAGATCAAATGGCCTTGCACAAAAAAGCATCCTGCAAGGCACAATAGCTAAAGGAAGTCAAAGAGACAGACCGAAAAGCATCCTGCAAGGCACAATAGCTAAAGGAAGGCAAAGAGACAGACTGAAAAGCATCCTGCAAGGCACAATAGCTAAAGGAAGGCAAAGAGACAGACCGAAAAGCATCCTGCAAGGCACAATAGCTAAAGGAAGGCAAAGAGACAGACTGAAAAGCATCCTGCAGGGCACAATAGCTAAAGGAAGGCAAAGAGACAGACAGAAAAGCATCCTGCAAGGCACAATAGCTAAAGGAAGACAAAGAGACAGACCGAAAAGCATCCTGCAAGGCACAATAACTAAAGGAAGTCAAAGAGACAGACCGAAAAGCATCCTGCAAGGCACAATAACTAAAGGAAGTCAAAGAGACAGACCGAAAAGCATCCTGCAAGGCACAATAACTAAAGGAAGACAAAGAGACAGACCGAAAAGCATCCTGCAAGGCACAATAACTAAAGGAAGTCAAAGAGACAGACCGAAAAGCATCCTGCAAGGCACAATAACTAAAGGAAGTCAAAGAGACAGACCGAAAAGCATCCTGCAAGGCACAATAGCTAAAGGAAGTCAAAGAGACAGACCGAAAAGCATCCTGCAAGGCACAATAGCTAAAGGAAGTCAAAGAGACAGACCGAAAAGCATCCTGCAAGGCACAATAACTAAAGGAAGACAAAGAGACAGACAGAGGAAGAGGTGGGAGGCTATTATCCGGGAGAGGACAGGGCTGTTTTGTTGTTGTTTTTTCCCCGCAAATTCACAAAGAGCAGCACATGACCCCCTTGATGACGGAAGATTTGTCAGGAAGTCATCTGTGGTGCCTCAACAGGTCACCCCTGAGTTAAGAGATCAGTGACGATGACGGTGAAACACCATTTAGCCGAAAGTAGAACAGTTTGTATTTCTGGTAAAGTATATAAAAGATACAAGTGTACACTGTCTAAACACATAAATCAATGCGAAAATATCCATACTATAAACAATTCCTTTCTCCCCCATCTTGCTCGGTTAATTTCAACTTTACTCGGTTAATTTCAATTTTGTGTTAGATTAGGCAAAAACTTGAAATTAACCGAGCCCTCGGATAATTTCAAGTTCGGATAATTTCCAGTCATTTGGTGGTCCCAAGGCACTTAAAATAAAGCGGGTTTCACTGTACTTAACTACTAGTACTAATTAAGTACTACTTAGTATGTACTAGTACTAATTAGTTGCTACTCAGTTTACTACTACTATTACTACTACTACTACTACTACTACTACTACTACTACTACTACTACTACTACTACTACTACTACTACTACTACTACTACTACTAAGGGAAGACGGGGTAAAAAGACCATGGGCGGGTAAGAAACCCATGCCAATTATCTCATGAAATGAAGCAAATTTCAGTCACATTTTGCCTATGAGACGGGTGTTAATGTTTAGCATTCGTCTCATGGGCACATTTGACTGAAATTTGTTTTATTTCATGAGATAATTGGCATGGGATTCTTACACGCCCATGGGCTTTTTACCCCGTCTTCACCTACTAGTGCTGCTGCTGCTGCTGTTACTATTCCTGCTGCTTCTGCTACTACTAATACTACTACACTATTGATGCTGCTGCTGCTGCTGCTACTGCAACTACTACTGCTGCGAGAGAGAAAATTGAGTTTTATGTCCTCTTGGTCTGAATCTGACACATATGGGACATTTGTAAATACAAATATGGTGGGAACAATACTGGAGGCAATGCCCGGAGGCAGTACGAAACCAGTAAAGTCCCGATTTTGTTTATTAATACAGATAGCTGTAGCGGTGACCACGCCTCGGTTAAACCTCATCGGCTATGGCACCGCCACAAGTAACTGCGTTTGCTACTACTGCTGCTTCTGCTACTACTACTATTTATAGTAGTACTACTGCTGTTGCTGCTACAGCTGTTACTATTGCTACTGCTGCTGCATATGCTCTGTGTGCCTGTATGTGTGTGTGTGTGTCTGTATGTGGAACGTATTTTCTTCCACGCTCTCTATCGCCTAAGTTGCTGGTACAATGACAACGAAATTAGTTAGAACTGTCACCCGTTGATAGGAATGGAAGTTCAGTTTAACGTCGCGTATCGGCTTTCGCCATGTACGACGGGCTGAACAAACAAACCAGGGTATAAACAAAAATTTATGTTCCTGAATCACTGTTTAGCCAAAAGGCCGATGATAATAATTATGTAACATTTTATACACGTTGTTCACAGAGCGGCGTTGATCGTGGGCTGTACCCTAATAGGCGGATTCCTGCGTCTCATGCTCATCATCATTGCCATCTGTTGCTGCTACTGCTACAACTGCAATACTACTTCTGATACTTCTACTACTACTACTACTACTGTTGCTGCTACTGCTACTACTACTACTACTACTACTACTACTGCTGCTGCTGCTGCTGCTGCATCTGCTGCTGCTGCTGCTGCTGCTGCTGCTGCTGCTGCTGCTACTACTACTACTACTACTACTGCTGCTGCTGCTGCTGCTGCTGCTGCTGCTACTACTACTACTACTACTGCTGCTGCTGCTGCTGCTGCTGCTGCTGCTGCTGCTGCTACTACTACTACTACTACTACTGCTGCTGCTGCTGCTGCTGCTGCTGCTGCTACTACTACTACTACTGCTGCTGCTGCTGCTGCTGCTGCTGCTACTACTACTACTACTACTACTACTACTGCTGCTGCTGCTGCTGCTGCTTCTACTACTACTACTACTACTGCTGCTGCTGCTGCTGCTGCTGCTACTACTACTACTACTACTACTACTACTACTACTACTACTACTACTACTACTACTACTACTACTACTACTACTACTACTACTACTACCTTTAATCTTACCGTAATCCTTTCCTCAACTACTCGGTTTTCTTTTTTCTCTCATTCTCTCGCAGATCGTGGGCTGCACCATAGGCGGATTCCTCGGTCTCATGCTCATCATCATCGCCATCTGCTGCTGCTGCAACGGCAATACTACTTCTGCTACTGCCTCTTCTGCTTCTGCTGCTGACTTTGTGTGTTCCCTGACTTTCTTTCTTCTCTCATTCTCTCTCGCAGAGTGGCGTTGATCGTGGGATGTGCCATAGGCAGATTCCTCTGTCTGATGCTCACCAATCATCACCATCTGCTGCTGCTACAACTGCAATGCTGCTTCTGCTACTGCTTCTACTGCTTCTGCTGCTGACTGTGTGTTCCCTGGCTTTCTTTGTTCTCTCGTTCTCTCGCAGAGTGGCGTTGATCGTGGGCTGTACCATATAGGCGGATTCCTCTGTCTCATGCTCATCATCATTGCCATATATCTGCTGCTGCTACAACTGCAATGCTACTTCTGCTACTGCTTCTACTGCTTCTGCTGCTGACTGTGCGTTCCCTGACTTTCTTTCTTCTCTCACTCTCTTGCAGAGTGGCGTTGATCGTGGGCTGTACCATAAACGGCTTACTCTGTCTCATGCTCATCAGTCATCCCCCATCTGCTGCTGCTACAACTGCAATACTACTTCTGCTACTGCCTCTGCTGCTGACTTAGTTCCCTGACTTTTTTTATTTTTTTATCTCGTTCTCTCTCTCTCGCAGAGTGGCGTTAATCGTGGGCGCTACCATAGGTGGATTCCTGTGTGTGATGCTCATCATCATCGCCTTCTGCTGCTGCTACTGCTGCTGCTGCCGCCGGGAGACCCTGGGCCGGCAGCACGTCTCGAGGGGCCACCATAGGGGCCACCATAGGGGCCACCAGGGCCACATGGTGGCCCGCTACCCCAACCCCCACCAGCCTCATGGTGGGTCCGTGCAAATCTCTTCCGTGATGGCCCCTTCTTCTGCTGCTGCGCCTGGTGAGACTGTGTGTGTGGGGTGGGGTGGAAAGGGGGGGAGGAGTAGATGAGAGAGAGAGAGAGAGAGAGAGAGAGAGAGAGAGAGAGAGAGAGAGAGAGAGAGACAGACAGACAGACAGACAGACAGACAGACATAGTGGCGGAGACAGAGAGAGACAGAGAGAGAGAGAGAGGGGGAGAGAGAGAGAGAATGAGAGAGAGAGAGACAGACAGACAGAATGGCAGAGACAGAGAGAGACACACAGAGAAACAGACAGAGAGAGAGAGAGAGAGAGAGAGAGAGAGAGAGAGAGAGAGAGAGAGAGAGAGAGAGAGAGAGAGAGAGAGAGAGACAGACAGACAGACTGACAGACAGACAGAGACGCACACACAGAGTGAAAATCCTTAGGGGAAGACGGGGTAAAAAGCGCATGGGCGGGTAGGAAGCCCACCCCAATTATCTCATGAAATGAAGCAAATTTCAGTCTCATTTTGCCCATGAGACGAGCGTTAATGTCTAGCATTCGTCTCATGGGCAAATTTGACTGAAATTTTCTTTATTTCATGAGATAATTGGGGTGGGCATCTTACCCGCCCATGCGCTTTTTACCCAGTCTTCCCCTAGTAGAAGTTCCTGATATTTGGATATTTGGAAAAAAGGCAAAACGTCTTTACAGTAATTTCAGTGGTATCGTTTTCATAAAATGTACATGAAAATTATTCTAGACATTTGCTGATATTGCATCAAAAGGCCGATACATTTTGGCAAAGCAGTGAACGGGAAGTAGGACATTTGTTGTTGTTGTTACTTTCTGAAATTAGACCAACAGCTATTGATAACTCGGTGAACTGACAATGTATTTAGCGATTTGGAATGTCAAAAAAAATTAATAATAATAAAAAATATAACAAACCAAAAGGTAAGACACAAATCATAACCAATGAACAAGCACAAATCGATTGTAAAATTCCTTCTTCTTTTTTTCCAGCAGCGGGCCAGTATGACCCCACAATGCCGCCAGGAGTTCCATTATCGCCTCCTTCTTACGAAGAGGCCATGGCAGGGGAGAGCAATCCTGCATTTAAACCCGATAACAGCATCCCGCCGCTGCAATAATACGAGGAGCTGATTGATGTATGGGGTTTGCCAATCTCACACAGGCTGTTGTTACATGTTGAATTAAAAAAAGAAAGAAATTTCGGTGGTTTGGGTAAAGGGAGATTGGAACTGGGAAGTATGTAATGGACAAATAGACAGTGGGTGAAGAAGATATTAAGAAAAGAAGCAACAAACTTTAAAAGTTGTTCAATAAGTATGTTTTATCTGTGTTCATTTTATGAAAGGAGTTAGTTTTGAGATGCGCATCTCGCTTTGATCTTTATAAGGAAAATTAATTAACCAAAACTTGTTCTCTTTGGGAAATTACTAGGGAATTTTTTTACTTTAACAGCCTGCCCCCACACCAATTACTAAACCAACATTACTACCGCTGCCGTTGCCTTTCCTATTTCTTGTTTTATTCCCCCTTCTCGTACTACGACTTATGCTGCTGCTGATGATAATGTTGTTGTTGTTGTTGTTGTTGTTGTTGTTGTTGTTGTTGTTGTTGTTGTTGTTGTTGTTGTTGTTGTTGTTGTTGTTGACGACGACGATGATGATAATGTTGATGATGTTGTTGATGATGATGATGATGATAATGATGGTGATGACGAAGATGATGATGATGTTGTTGTTGATGACGATGGTGATGAAAACAGCTTCACAAAACATGGTCGGTATTTCATGTCCCGTGTTTGCGCACATATTTCAAGTAGGCCTACCCTGCGCTGTACATTTAGAATGGCCTTGATAATTATGATCGATACGAAATCCGTTTTACAGCTGTCACTCGCGCGCGCACACACCCGCACACACACGCACACATGCGCACGCGCACACGCACTCACACAGGGCAGGATGGGAAAAAAAAGCTTTGTCAGCTTATTATTTAACCCTCAATAAAGATGATTTTGACTTGACACACACACTCACACACACACACACACACACACACACACACACACACACACACACACACACACACACACACACACACACACACACACACACACACACACACACACACACACACACACACGCACGCACGCACGCACGCACACGCACGCACGCACGCACAGAGAGAGAGAGAGAGAGAGAGAGAGAGAGAGAGAGAGAGAGAGAGAGAGAGAGAGAGAGAGCATCAACACAGCCACACACTTACAATAAACACAACAACAACTGACATCAGGGTTGAAAATATGCATTTAGCTTACTAACTTGATTGTGAAAGAGTCCAACACATGGGGATCTGTCTGTGGACGGTTGTGGTGGCTCCCCTTGGACTGCTGGTCTCGGACTCTGCGACCTGAACAAGCGAAGGCGTGGCTGCGAGTTGGGACTCAGAATGAGAGGCGTGGGAGCAACGCCACTGTACGGCCCAGAAGATGGGACAGCAAAAAAAAAAGAGAAAAAAAAGAAAACTCAAAGCACTTTTGCTTTGGGCATAGGCCTATCGGGTTTTTTTCCGGGTTTTTTTTTTCTGTTTGCAGCTATGAATAAGCCCGGTCATTTACTTGGAATATAAAATTAGCACAATTTACGCAATTTATGTAGTATTGTGATTGAACGTGTATAGCTAACGTTTTAAGCGATAAATCCGAGTGCCTTGCACATACTTATTTGCTTTGGCGAAAAAAATCAAACATTTTGTTCGTTGTGTTAATGCGTTCGTTCTTACAGTAACTTACAGTAGGCTTACGTATGTACTTGCACTTGCTCGGGTATGTTTGTCTTTGAATGTGTCAGTATTTGCGTTTGTATGTATTTGCATACATGTGTGTGTGTGTGTGTGTGTGTGTGTGTGTGTGTGTGTGTGTGTGTGTGTGTGTGTGTGTGTGTGTGTTTGTGCTGGTGGGGACCTCGTGATGTCTATAGAATTGCAATGACACTCGTGAATGCAAATTCTTTTGTAGACGCTATTTTGGGGCTAGGCCTACTTTATACATTTTATGTATCAGAGTTTCGTCTTTTGTGTTTGATATGTTTAGTGTTTACATGGACGATACTTGAGGCAGACCTACTTTGGAATGATTAGTTCTTTATTTTTTCTTTACATCATTTTGTATGGATGCCTTGTTGGAAAAAAGCATGTCATTTGCTTATACAATGTTCCCATCTGGAAATAAAATTTTGAGTTGACTTGACCTAGCCTCAATGTGTACTTGTTTATATGTCTGCTAAGCTAACGCGTAATGCTTTTTGCTTGTGTATTTGCTTTAAAGTGCACGTGCATGAGGCCTTATGAGAGATGTTGGCAAGGCAGGTATTAGTGTATTAGGCGCGCGCGCATGTGTGTGTGTGAGCGCTGCGCGTGCCCGTAGTCTGTTTTAGGCTCACTCGTGTTAGCGAAGTTAACACGAAGTGTGTCTATAGTATGATAGTTGTTCGGTTGTGTGTGTGTGTGTGTGTGTGTGCGCGCGCGCGCGCGCGCGCATGCGTGTGTGTGTGTGTTGCGTCCGTGGTCTAATCTCCAAACTTTAACGTTGACATTTTCTCGGGAAATAGAAGGCGTACATTGTTCAAACTTTGCATACACATATACATTTATGCAAGCTTTCAAACAATAATGATTTGAATAATTAAATACTTAAAACAGGTAACAAACAAATAACATTATAGATTAGTGGGTTAGAGTATTCAACAGGCAACGTGAGTTAAGAAACTAATCAACACTGAAAGCCTCGATAGAGTGCCTGTCTGTCATGTCAATGGTTCCGGGTTCGATTCTCGGCACGGGCACTTTTTATTTATTTTATAGTTGTAATGCAATCCATTAACAATAGTTTCATTGTACTTTAAGATTTTATTGGTAATCTTGTACGTTAGACCCCCCCCCCCCCCCCCCCAAATCTTTGTTTGTTGTTGTCCCACATGTGCCTGTTCGAGTGAGCCTTGAAGGCTTTGCCTCTTGTTTTAATTTAAAAAGCCCCCGCTGGCTGGGGTGATCTTTTGAGTATAAACAATAATAAAAGTGTTCTCTAAAATGATCTTTACTTATCTATGCCAACACGCCATGATGCTTGTGAAGACATTGTGTTTGTTTTTGATAAAATGACACAAACATCACAGCTGTAAGTGTAAATCTTGTTGTGAGCTATGTTGTACTCTATTGCCAACACGTTTAGGCCTTCTGCTCAATTGTTCCACTTTTTGTTATCTCCAACCATAATCCAAACCAAGAGAATACGAGATTTTCAGCGATCACAGTATTCCGTGCCTACACTTGAAACATGCAGTTAAAAACAATACTAGCTTCAAGAGAACTATCTTCAATTAGAACACACTGAATATAGAAGAATGTTGTTGATTATTACATCTCGTCAATTGGGAACATATTTTAAGTATGGAAACTATTGACGATACTACTGAACTTTTCACAGAGACATTCATGACCCTAGCTAAGCAGTGCATGCCTACTAAAATTATAACTGTTTACCCAAATGATGTACCTTGGTTAACTGATGATATTCGCTTATTGATAGAGGAACGTAAGTGCATCCATGCTATAGCAAACCAAACAAACGATCCTGAAGATTGGCAAAACTTTAGAAAATTTCGTAACTATGTCACAACTAAAGAGAGAGAACGGCAGTCCGAGTTCTATACTGATATTGATGAAAAGGCATCAGATCCCCACAATTTTGGTCACAAGGACTGGTGGAAGCTAGTAAAATCCTTTTTTAACAAAAAAGGCATTAACAGTTAAGAGATACCCCCCTTACTCTCAAATGATACCCTATATTATTCTAACAAAGATAAAGCAAATGTATTGAATAACTTTTTCATTGAACAAGCCACTTTAGACAATGATGATGATGAATTGCCACAAATACCATTTGCCAATCATGAAACCAATGAATTAGTACTTACTGAGGAAGACGTTGTATCTGTTATTAAAGATTTAGACAAAACTAAAGCTACTGGCCCAGATCTCATACACAACAAGCTTCTGATGCATGCGCTTTATGTTATAGTCAATCCTCTTACTCAGTTATTCAATCGATGCCTAAATGAAAGTAAATTCCCATCCTTATGGAAAATCGCACACATTTCCCCTATCTACAAAAAAGGACCTAAAGAACTATGCAACAATTATCGTCCAATTTCACTTCTTAGCTGTCTAGGCAAAGTACTCGAAAGGTGTGTGCACAAGCATGTGTACACATGTTTTAAGACATACAACATAATTACCCCATCCCAATCAGGTTTTACACCAGGTGATTCTACAGTGAACCAGCTCTTAGCTACATACAATCACCTCTGTTCTTCATTTGATTGCAGTTTAGCAACACAAACTATTTATTTTGACATATCTAAAGCGTTTGATCGCGTCTGGCACAAAGGACTTCTGTACAAGCTGGAGGCTGCGGGTATTAGAGGGAAGTTACTTAAAAAATTTCGCGATTATCTTCACAACCGACAACAATCTGTAGTCATTAAAGGTGAAAAGTCTGAATCAAAAAGAATTCCGGCAGGTGTTCCCCAGGGTTCTGTCCTAGGCCCCCTGTTATTTTTAGTGTATATTAATGACATCATCACTGACATTGAATCAATCATCAAGCTGTTTGCTGATGACACCAGTTTATCTCTTGCTCTTAATGACCCAATTGTCAGAGTAGAACTCCTCAATTCAGATCTTCGTAAAATTGCACAATGGGCCAAACTATGGAAAATCAAATTCAATGAAAAGAAAACAAAACTGCTCAACACTACTCGTGAACACAATCAACGCACACCTCTAACTTTTGGACAGCAGACTTTAGAACCATCAACATCTCACAAACATTTGGGAGTAGTTTTTCAGGATAACTGTAGATGGGATGAGCATATTCGAACTTTAGCTAATAAAGTAAACATGTTGATTGCTTGTCTCAGAAACTACAAATATAGACTAATCCGTAAAGCTCTAGAAACTATGTATAAATCTTTTGTTCTACCAAATGTTGACTATGCAGATATTTTATGGGACAACTGTACAGACACACAAGCAAATTCACTAGAAACTTTACATTTGGAAGCGCTCCGTATCATTACAGGAGGAGTAAGGGGAACTAGTCATGCGAAACTGTATAAAGAATCAGGCTTTTGCTCATTAAAAGAAAGACGAAGAAGACACAAATTAATTCAGTTTCACAAAATAGTCAATGGCAAATGCCCTCAATATTTACAAGATCTTCTCCCTTCCTTAGTATCCGAGGAAAACCCCTACCATAGACGCCGACCATTAGATAGAATAGTACCACGATCCAAAACCGAACTACATAAACATTCCTTTCTCCCTAGCACTACAAACTTATGGAATAATCTTCGAGATACTATTAAAACACTCGATTCTATTAGTCAGTTCAAACGTTATTTATCTCTTACAGATGTCACAGTCCCCCATTACTATTATGTAGGATCCAGACAGAATCAAGTTAACCATTGTAGACTACGTTTAGGAATGAGCAATATTAACGGTGACTTGTACAACAGACACTTATTAAATAACCCCAAATGTACATGTGGCCACAATACGGAAGATGCTGAACATTATATGATGCAGTGTAGGGGAAGACGGGGTAAAAAGCGCATGGGTGGGTAAGAAGCCCACCCCAATTACCTCATGAAATAAAGAAAATTTCAGTCAAATTTGCCCCTGAGACGAATGCTAGACATTAACGCTCGTCTCATGGGCAAAATGAGACTGAAATTTGCTTCATTTCATGAGATAATTGGGGTGGGCTTCTTACCCGCCCATGCGCTTTTTACCCCGTCTTCCCCTAGACATTATGCTGCTGAAAGAATAAACACGATCTCAACACTTAACCCATGCATCACTAACACCTACAACCTACTCTTTGGCGATCAAAGTTTATCAGTGTCAGAAAACGAACAAATATTCAAAACCGTGCAGCAGTTTATAGAGCTAAGTAAAAGGCTATAAAATTCAAACCCCTGCTTCCTTTCCAGCTCTTGCATCCTTACCAGTTCATGTTCTCACCTAATATTTTAACTCAGT
>CM065687.1:21827471-21844971 GCA_017654935.2 Phymorhynchus buccinoides | reverse complement strand
CCGTCTTTTTCTCTCTGTCTCTGCCCGTCTCTCTCTCTCTCTCTCTCTCTCTCTCTCTCTCTCTCTCTCTCTCTCTCTCTCTCTCTGTCTCTCTCTCTCTCTCTCTCTCTCTCTCTCTCTCTCTCTCTCTCTCTCTCTCTCTCTCTCTCTCTCTCTCTCTCTCTCTCTCTCTCTCTCTCTCTCTCTCTCTCTCACTAAAAGAGGGCAGGATGAAAAAAAGCTTTGTCAGCTTATTCTTTAACCCTCAATAAAGATGATTTTGACTTGACTTAACTTGACTAAAACGAAATTTCGGTGAATATATATACACGCATACATCGTCATAATTATTACCAATGTCATTATTATTATTACCATCTTCAACCTCATCATCTACAAGAACAGAGCCTGACACTGAAGCAGTAACGCAGTTGTTGTCATCGTCATCATCATCATCATCACCTTCATCGTCATCATCATTATCACCTTCATCATCATTATCATCATGTTTATCATCATCATCATCAAAAGTATCCTCCTCCTCCTCATCATCATCATTATCAACGACAACTACTACAATTTAATAATTTTACTCATCATTGTATTGTCACACACACACCCTCTCACCCCCGACCCACACACTTTTCTGTCTATCTTTGTTTCTTTCTGCCTTTCCTTCTTTCTTCTTTCTTTCTTTCTTTCTTTCTTTCTTTCTTTCTTCTCTTTCTTTTTTTTATTTCTCTCTTTCTCTCTTCTGTCTATTGTTCTTTTTTTCTATCTTTCTCTCTCTCTTTCTTTATTTTTTCGTTCTATCTATCTATCTATCTATCTATCTATCTATCTATCTATCTATCTATCTATCTATCTATCTATCTATCTATCTATCTATCTATCTATCTATCTATCTATCTATCTATCTATTTATTTATCTATCTATCTATCTATGTATCTATCTATCTATCTATCTTTATTTCTTTCTCTCTTTTTTTTTGTTTATTTCTCTTTCTTTCTTTCTATCTACCTACCTATCCTACCTATCTATTTATATATCTATGTATCTATCTATCTGTCTATCTATCTATCTATCTATCTATCTATCTATCTATCTATCTATCTATCTATCTATCTATCTATCTATCTATCTATCTATCTATCTATCTATCTATCTATCTATCTATCTATCTATCTATCTGTCTATCTATCTATCTATCCATCTTTCTTTTTGCGCAGGGTGGGTCTCATCGTGGGAGCCTCCGTTGGAGGATTCGTAGCCCTGACGCTGGTGGTGGTGTGCTGCTGCTGCTGCTGCTGCTACGGACAACGAAGAGGCCAACAACAGCAGCAGCAGAGTGGAAGGGGGGCAGTAGGGGGCAGTGGGGGGAGAGGTAGAGGGGACATCGTGGTCAACTACCCCCTCTCCAGTTTCCCGCTAAGTTCCGTCAACATCGACTCTTCCATTGCAGGTGAGAAAAATGCTGGGTTTTGTTTTGTTTGTTGTTTTATTTGTTCCGTCCCCCGTGGAGATACCTGGGGGGTCTTTCGTACAAATAGTTCCCCCACATTCTGGACGTTCTGTGCTTGTAACTTCCTCTAATCTGTCACTCTCTTTGACTCTGCCTTTCCCCTTTGCCTACTGTCATCTTCTATCATTCATCTTACTGGTCCATTCATTCTCCTGCCCTTTTTTCTATGCATTATTACAACGATTTCTTCAGCCGAAGTCGGACGTGCTGGGCCTAACTATTTCTTAGTTAAGGCGCATAACGGCAGCATGACGCATCTACGCTCATGTGACAGGGAACTGTGTGAGCGAACAAAGAAGAAGATTTATTCCGTCGAAGAATCTTTGTGTATAAATCTTACTTTCTGTCTGTCTATGTGTCTGCCTGTTTGTCTCCCAAGAAAATGTATAATAGGCCTACTCGGAAATCTCAGTTGGTTAATCTAACCGGCTGTTAGGAGAAAACAAACGCCATAAGGCGCATAACGGCAGCATGACGCATCTACGCTCATGTGACAGGAAACTGTCTGAGCGAACAAAGAAGAAGATTTATTCCGTCAAAGAATCTTTATGTATGAATCTTACTTTCTGTCTGTCTATGTGTCTGCCTGTTTGTTTCCAAAGAAAATTTATAATACTCAGAAAACTCAGTTGGTTAATCTAACCGGCTGTTAGGATGGAGGAAAAACCACACCAGCAGACGATCAGACATTTAAAGAAAACACTCAAATAAATGAACTAGAACAATCAAATTCATCTGTTATATTCAACAAACCAACCAATGCGATTTTATTATCTTAAAGACCCAGTGACGCGCCACGATTAAGTCCCTTGGGGTTTTTTCTGGGTAGCTGTGACCCGCATCCAAATTTCCCCAACTCGAACTTCAAGGCTGCTGATGTGTCGGTTTGAATTTGGGGCCATTTATATGAGAGTCAGACTTGGTCAAAACAAGATTTCTTTCCAGTTATAGGAGGGAAAACCCGTGAAACCCGTGATTTTGACACGTGATCTGGTGGATCTTTAATCAATCAATCCATGTTTGTGGGGGGAAAAACCAAAGAGAGCAAATGTAAGAGAGAGTAGACACACAGCTTTTGCTTGTTTGTTTTTCGGTTCTGTTTCAAATTTCTGTTGATATTCTTTTCTTTTTTTTCAGGTTTCGGGGAAGGCGACAGTCGTATTTCTACGTCACTTCCGCCAGGGGTGTATCAACCTCCTCCGTCGTATGAAGAGGTCATGGCAGGGGAGATCAACGCTGCTTACAAACCCGATTCCTTTGACACCGCGACGCAGCAGCAACAGCAACAGCCCTGAAATATTTTGATCCATGTAAAAAGTGTAAATATGTGAAATGAACCCTGAAATGTTGAGATCCGAATCAAAGGGTATGCTGAATGTATAGGGGAAGACGGGGTAAAAAGCGCATGGGCGGGTAAGAAGCCCACCCCAATTATCTCATGAAATGAAGCAAATTTCAGTCTCATTTTGCCCATGAGACGAGCGTTAATGTTTAGCATTCGTCTCATGGGCAAATTTGACTGAAATTTTCTTTATTTCATGAGATAATTGGGGTGGGCTTCTTACCCGCCCATGCGCTTTTTACCCCGTCTTCCCCTATACATAAAATACACGCTGAAATTAGCCAAGTGAAAGCATTAAATGTCATGTAATTAATTCGGTCAATGAATTTGTGATGTGAAAGAATATGCGACAAAACTAGAAATGTTTCCTTTTTCGTTTTACTTTCTTCTTTTTTTTCTTTTTCTTTTTTTTTTGGGGGGGGGGGGGGGATGACAAAATGTGCTTGAAGAGATATCCCGCTCAAATCCCTCCCTTGAGTTTGCTCAGAATAATAAGATATATACTAGCGAGAAGTGCGTGCGTACGTGTGTGTGCGTGTGCGTGTGCGTGTGCGTGCGTGTATGTGTGTGTGTGTGCGTGCGTGCGCGTGCGTGCGTGCGTGCGGTTGTGTGTGTGTGTGTGTGTGTGCGTGCGTATGCGTGCGCACGGGCACTGATGTTTATGTTGTTGTTGTTGACGTACCCTGGCTAAAAGACTCCAGGGATCATCCCAACAGGCCGAAGCACATGAACACTATAATACACGTGCATCAGCTAGGGATGAGAACATTTCGTGTGTGACCGTTTTTGATTACCCCGCCACATGGCCAGCCACACTCCGTCTCCGTCTGATGTATGTGAGCATGTAGGCCTTTTTGTGCGTGCGCGCGTACTCGTCCTCTTGTGTATGCATAGCCTGTGTGTGTATGTGTAGGCAATGTGTGCGCTTATGTGTCCTACTTAACTGCTTTTAAATATGAAAGAAGTGTTGCATTTTTTGCCAATACCGGATGCTGTTACGAGTTAATTTGCAATGCACGAATTTGTCGGTTATTGGGAGATCGGACAGTTTGATTGCTCTTTCTCACACATCTGCTATATAATATTTATGTTCTTAGCTTTGCTTGACCACATCAAATCATTTACATGACATACTAAAAACCACCATTTGCATCTCTCTCTCTCTCTCTCTCTCTCTCTCTCTCTCTCTCTCTCTCTCTCTCTCTCTCCCCCCCCCCCCCTCTCCCTCTCTGAGTCTCTCTCTGAGTCTCTGTCTCTCTTTCTGTCTCTCTCTTTGAGTCACCCCTCTCTCTCTCTCTCTCTCTCTCTCTCTCTCTCTCTCTCTCTCTCTCTCTCTCTCTCTCTCTCTCTCTCTCTCTCTCTCTCTCTCTCTCTCTCTCTCTCTCTTATTTGATTTATTGATTTAAGCTCCGAGATAGACTTTTAAGTTAGTTATATATCATATTATGTGTTATATGTTTTCCCAGAGATTCAAATGTGGCCAAGGCCTCTTGATTAAGCCACTCGCATGTTTTATTCACATTCACATTCGCTCTCTCTCTCTCTCTCTCTCTCTCTCTCTCTCTCTCTCTCTCTCTCTCTCTCTCTCTCTCTCTCTCTCTCTCTCTCTCTCTCTCTCTCTCTCTCTCTCCACCCCCCACCCCACCCTCTGTTCGATGCTTGGGGCTTTTTGTTTTTCTAATATTTGCGTACCAATAAGCTTACTTTTGTAAGATAATTATCTAATTGTATTCTTTGCAGCATTTATCAGCACTTTTTGTTGTGAAAATGGAAGTTTAATTCTTGCTAAGGTTAAGTTCAAAGTTGACCCAAATCACAATGATATGAACACAATTTATTATGATCATCATCTTTAAAGACCCACCAGATCACGTGTCAAAATCACGGGTTTCACGGGTTTTCCCTCTCGTAGCTGGTAAGAAACCTTGCTTTGACCAGGTTTAATTCCCATACAAATGCCCCCAAATTCAAACCGAAACATCGTTTTAAAGAGCAGCCTCAATTTGAAGTTGGGGACATTTGTATGTGGGTCACAGCTACCCAGAAAAAAACCAAGGGACTTAATCGTGGTGTGTCAGTGTGTCTTTAACATTACATTTGACATGCAATTACTGAAGTGTGTGCTGTGGAATGTGCGAGTACGCATGAAAATCACGATATTGTGCAATCGTTGTAGTAAATTATAATAAAGGACTCTTATCATTAAATGAATTTTCGAGTTTGCACTTCGCGACTATTTGTCAGGTGTGTTTGAACCACATACACATTTTGGTCATTGTTGTTGTTGGCTAAGCGACTCCGGGGATCATCCCAAACAGCCGAAGCACTTGAACACTATGGTACAAGCTACGGATGAGAATATTACGTGTATGCCCGTGTTTGATTACCCCGCCACATGGGCAACCACACTCCCGTCTTTGCCTGGGGGGGGGGGGGGGGGGGGGGGGGGGGGGGGGGGGGGGGGGGGGGGGGGGGGGGGGATTTGAAGACTCGTGCTGTTATGCTAGGAGCTTGTCATGGCTAAAGACAATCCCCACATAACTATGCAGAGCATAGCAACATTTTGATGTAGCCTTGGTGTTCTAACCTATGTCAATTGGTCTGACACAGCCTTGAGCCAAGGCGGGGTGTGTGTGTGGGGGGTGGTGGTGGTGTTATTGAAGCAAGGGAGGCTACTATGTCCATGAACTGTCCAATAAGACAACCACGACTTCCTCCCCTTGTACTGTAGTAGTGGTCGCAGCAGCGTGTGCATCACACGCACGCCTAGGTATTGGGTACTTTATAGTCACAGAGGCGTCTCTGTGAAATTCGGGTTGCTTCCACGTGGAGAGCGCGTCGCAGCCAGAGGCGCGCCAACTTTTTTGTTTTGTTTTGCCTGCGATTTTTGTGTGACTGATGAGGAAGGAAGGGAGGGGAGCAAATTTTGACCAAATGACAACTTTTTCGTCGCCACTGGGTTTAACGTGTGCTAAGTGCATGGGCAAACGGGACCTTGGTTTATCGTCTGATCCGAAAGAGTCCACGTTCAGACCGTAAGGCCTAGTGCAGAGTGAGAGAAGATCGGTAGGCCTTGAAAGTGGTAGGGGTCTAAAAATTGGGTTTTAAGACATATTTTCCACATTTGTACTTGACAGAAGCGCTTCAGATTGTGTGCGGTACTGTATAACCTAGAGTAGAAAACCGCATCCGAGCATAAATTATCGCCATGCTGACCTTGACCTTGACGTGTGACCTTGAAAACCGAAATTTCCTTCTTTGCGCTATATATTTCTTGTCCAAGCTGTATCTCGTGAACTAGAAGACAGAAACGCTTCATATTTTGTGTGAGGATGTGAGACTAAGTGTATAACACATTCGTACATATATTATCCCTCAGAAATACAATGTCGCCGAGCGGCAGACATGTTTCCGTTTTTCTTCACCCTCCTATATCTCGTGAAATACTGTATAGAATCACTCCAAATTTTATGTGCGTGTGTAAAATGAAGAGTAGAAGACATTGCAGTACAAACAATTATGCCACGTGGGATTTCAATGTCGCCGAGCGGCAGACATGTCTCCGAGTTAAGGGTGTACACTCCATTGATTAAGGGTGTACACCCCGAACTAATTAAGGGTGTGCATCCCGGTAAAGGAGGGGGTCTAATACTAAAAGTAAAAGACATCGTAGCACAAAATGTGCCTTTGGGGCTTAAAAGTCACCGAGCGGAAGACATGTCTCAGTGTTAAGGGTGTGCACCCCACCAATTAAGGGTGTGCATCCCGAAAAAGGATTTGTACCCAGTCAAGGGTGTTTAGGTGTATCACCCAAAGGACACAAGGAGGACGGGGGCCTAACATGTGAGGGGCAAGGGAGGTACAGGGCGGGGCAGGTACAGGGCGTAGCCGGCAAAGGACATATCTGCCGCTCGGCGATACCCTTGTTAATAATTGTTTAAAAAAATATATTGTCATCTTTATTGTCATCTTTATTGTCATCTTTATTGTTCATTTATTTATTTATTTATTTATTTATTTGTGCTCTCCCTAAAGTCTTCCGTTGGCGTATTATACTAGAATCGGGCGTTTGCCAACGTCAGTACCCGATGCAGACAGACAGACAGACAAAAAAACTCCAATTCTGTGGGATCTCTTTATTTCATAGAAAAAAAAGTGGTGCATAAAAAAAGGGAAGAAAAAAAAAAGAACAGTACAAAATCAAATGGGGTTGCATTAGCAAGGCACCAGAAGACTTGCATTGTAGTACTGGGGAATAGAATGGTCGAGTCTTTAAGATAGTCCTGCTCCCTGGTCGCACTATAATGGCGGGCCACATAGCGCTAAGCTGCCAGTTGAGTGCCTCTGATTTGTGTGTGGTGTGTGCGGCTGAAGTGCCTGTCCTTTTTGGAAAGGCCAAAAGAGTGATTGGGGCTATAAGGAGGGTCCAAAAGAAAGAGAAGGCGGGGGATGGGGTGGGGGGAGGGGGGTGGTGGGTAGAATGGACTTGCTTGAAGGGGGGTCAGGAAAGAAGGAAAATGTAGCGGAGTATGGGGGGGGGGGGGGGTGAGCAGAAGGAGGCGGTACTTGGGTGAAGAGGGTGAGGAGATGATGAGGAAAGGTGCCAAGGATACAAAATGGTCATAGTGTGAAATGGTTGAGAACACACAGGCACGCACGCACGCACGCACACACACGCACACGCACACGCACACACACACACACACACACACACACAAACAAACAAAAAACAAATAGGGGTGATATATTTCGCAAGGTACATGGCACATTCTGCACTCTCTTTGGTCCAGATACACTATAACAATAAAACAAACACATTTTGTAGGCTTGCAAATATGTGTACATCATTCTGTTTGTTAAGTGAGTGGGCTCCCAAAGTTGGCTTCGTGATTTTGAAACCCCAAAGGAGATATTCATTTTTAAAAAACCTACACTAAATGTCTACAGAATATAATCGAGAAGCATCGCATGTTTATATCAAATCCAATTAAACGCCATTTGTGAAATCAATGCCACTGCACCTTAACAGGTAACTGCCACTGGAATAAACATACCTCCTCTTATTAAAAAAAAATTCAATTTAATTTACAAATACACGACAAACTGAAAGATTGCAATGCAATGCTCAAGAGTTTTACACTTTTATATTTCGCTTTCGTTTTCTTTGCAAGTCCGCAGCAAGAACTTTTGAAAACTGTCTCAAGTGTATATTGAGAAGAAGAAGAAGAAGAAGAAGAGGAAGAAGAAGAAGAAGAGGATGAAGAAGAGGAAGAAGAAGAAGAAGAAGAAGAAGAAGAAGACGACGACGACGAAGAAGAAGAAGAAGAAGAAAAAGAAGAAGAGAAAGAAGAAGAGGTAGAAGAAGAAGAAGAGGAAGAAGAAGAAAAAGAAGAAGAAGAAGAAGAAAAATAAGAAGAAGAAGAAGAGGAAGAAGAAGAAGAAGAAGAAGAGGAAGAAGAAGAACAAGAAGAAGAAGAAGAACGAAACTTTTCGCCTGTTTGACCCACACTAGCGTCTCTTTTCATTGCTCAAAGTTCTCCATTCCAAAACCCAAGAGACAAACTCTCAAGAGGGAAAAATCTTCTCTCATCCACTTGAAGTCTCTATTCAATGGTTAAAGGGTTACATAACATCGACCCGCGTGTGTTCTGTCTGAGATTTATCGTGGAAAGTGTGCAAGACACAAATAAGTGAAATATATACTACAGCAGTATCAGCAGCAACAACAACGAGATCATAAAACGTGCATCATTTTGTAAACTTCTAACTCTGTGTGTGTGTGGGCGGGGGGAAGGGGTGGAGGGGGGGGGGGGGGGGTGCGCGCGTGCGCGCGATTTATCGTTGTATGCAAGAGTGTAGGGCCTACGTATATTAACGAAATATAAACAGGTTTTTGAGTGATCAAAATTATAACAAATATTACATTAAACATACTTTTTTGGAGAAAAAAAAAGTTATCTTTGATTTGGAATTGCCAATTAACATCTATACCTATATAATAAAATTCGTGTGGTGTGTTCCTGTGTGACGAATGCAACAAATAATTGTAGCGATGCCATAGCCGATGAGGTTTAACCGAGGCGTGGTTACCGCTACACCTATCTGTATTAATAAAAAAAATCGGGACTTTACTGGTTTCGTACTGCCTCCGGGCATTGCCTCCAGTATTGTTCCCACCATATTTGTATTTACAAATGTCCCATATGTGTCTGATTCAGACCAAGAGGACGTAAAACACAATTTTCGTCGTCGTCGTGTTCCTGTGTGTATGTGTGTTTGTCTGTCTGCCCTGTAACTCCTGAATCACTGAACATAATAGCTTCAGATTTTGTGTGGTGGTGCATCATGGTACACAGATGGTCCCATAGAACAATTATTGTGACCGTAACTTTTAAGCCACTACAACCATATATATTTGTGATCAGCATTAACAGGGAATGCATTGGAATACATATTGAAGGGTCCAATAGCACAGTGAGAGTGAGAGGTGAGGGGGCTCTGAAAACAAATGCTCATGATTTCAAAACCATTGGCATTAGACCACTAAAACCATTTTATTTGTGATCAGCATTAACAGGGGAATGCAGTGGAAGACATTTTGAAGGGGCCAACAGCACAGTGAGAGTGAGAGCTGGGGGGGGGGCTCTGAAAACAAATGCTCATGATTTCAAAACCGTAACAGACAGTAGATAGACAGACTAAAATGGTTGGCGTTAGACCACCTTAACCATACATATTCGTGCTCAGCATTATTTAACAAGGGAATGCAGTGGATGACATTTTGAAGGGTCAATAGCACAGTGAGAGTGAGAGCCGATGGGAATCCATAAACACGGACTACAGTGGGAGACATTTTGAAGTGCTATCCAGGCAACTACTATTCTAAAGACTTGTGCCGGGGAAAAGCTGCCGCAAAGCGAAGCGAGAACAGGGCGTAGCAACCGCGGGGCGTTGCTGCTAGTTCTTTATAATTTCATAATGTTTCAAAAGGCAAACGTGTCAATGCATTCATAAGAGCCTATAATAACATTAAAAAAATTATTATGACCGCAGGGCTTAGAAAAAAAAGTGTAATTTTCGTGCCTAAAAATACATCGCTTCAATGAGAAACAGAACTATCAAACTCAAAATAATGGCGAACACTCTCGCAGACACTTGTACTTTTCCTAACTCAACCCCCCGCCCCTACCCCCGATTCTTGTCTCGAACCTTCGTAGTACCAGCCAGCAGCTCTCTGTGTACAGTTCTATCTTACTAACACGTTTTATCAGTGGCAAGTACCCCGGAGAAAAAGAAAAAAGAGAGAGAGATGGAGAGAGAAGAAGAAGAGGCAAGGCCGAAGGAGTAAGAGCAGCAGTAGCATCTTGAGACCCTGGTTCTATTTGATCGGAAGACAATAGCCCGAGGGGCCAACCCCCAGACTCATTCACTGCAAAAGAGCAGCCAAACAGAGAGGGGGGGGGGGGGGGGTGGAGGGGGCAAGGATGGGGAAGGAAAACGAGGGGGATGGGGGGGGGGGGAGAACCACGTGCTCGTTTCCCAGTCCTCCAATCAAAACCTCTCTTGTCCCCCCAAGCCTCGCCCTCTCCAACACCCAATCCCCCCCCCCCCCCCCTCCTCGTCAGCCGCCTAATTGATCCAAATTTCCTAATAATTGAGCACGAGTTGTCTGCCCGAGGAGCTGCGGAACTCTCTAAGGTTGGAGATGATTTCGGCCGGAAGTGCCATGTTTAGTCGGGAAATGGAATTACTCTGGTCAAAGATCGATGGAAATCGGGTCTGGAACTGAGAAGAAAAAAAAAAGAAGAAAAAAATCTTCGGGTTGGGGCCGCCATCTTGGCAAGAGGTGTAGTAACACTCAAGTCTAGCAAACTAACTGAGGCGAGAAGTGTGTGTGTGTGTGTGGGGTGGTGGGGGTGGGGGGGGGTGGGGGTGGGGGGGGGGGGGGGGTGGTGGGGGTGAGTGTGGGGGGGGGGGGGGGGGGGGTGGTGGTGAATGGGGGCTTAGAAGACTAAGACTGGAAGATAGAGAATTATGATTTAAAAAAATTAATATCAAAGAAATTGCACAACAAGGACTGTTGAGTGCCTAATGGGCCCTGGTGGTAAGAATATTTGCTTAGTAATCAAAACGTTACGATCTCTGTCTGTCTATTTGTATGTCTCTCTCTCTCTCTCTCTCTCTCTCTCTCTCTCTCTCTCTCTCTCTCTCTCTCTCTCTCTCTCTCTCTCTCTCTCTCTCTCTCTCTCTCTCTCTCTCTCTCTCTCTCTCTCTCTCTCTCTCTCTCTCTCTCAAATTCGTACTTCTGTTAGTACGCTTGAATTGCGTCCCCTTAAACTGAATAGTTAAGTAGATGAGCCATTTGGATTTGTTTGTACATAATACTGTTTTCTGAACTCTGTAAGTTTATGGGCTTCACAGGCCTAAACATTAAACCATTTTGAGTTTGAGTTTGAGTTTGAGTCTCTCTCTCTCTCTCTCTCTCTCTCTCTCTCTCTCTCTCTCTCTCTCTCTCTCTCTCTCTCTCTCTCTCTCTCTCTCTCTCTCTCTCTCTCTCACACACACACACACACGCGCACACGCATGCACACACATTAACATTCTTACGTGGTACTAAACATCAGTCAGTTCAGACCAGCTCCAAAGTCTAATCTAATGGACTTTTTGTTTGGATCAGTGAAGCCTAAAAGAGAATTTAGAGTGTGCATGCGAGAGAATGAAACACTTTTGATAATAATGTATATTTAACCCTTTCACCGCCAAAGTCGCATTTTAGCACCACAATAATTTAACACCTATGTCACTATTGTCTTAGTTTGGGAAAGTAAGGATAGACCTTATTTTATATGTCACAGAAGAATCCCCAATACTGCAGATGGATTTTGTGCTCTACCCAGGTCATTTATTTTGGACATTTTATGGCTGAAATATGGCTGGCGGTGAAAGGGTTAACAATCACTGCCATACACATTTAACAATAATGTCTGACATATTGATATAACAGAAAAGCAGACAAACTAGCCAACAATGACCAAAACATAACCCCCTTACAATGGAGACAACAACCTGCGATTATACATGATCATTATCCGTGCGCAGCAACTAAAACAATCAAGGTTTCTGATTACTTTTGCCCAAGTGCAGGGGCGGATCGGGGGGTGGGGTGGGGGGGCTGGGTTTCCGGACCCCCCCACCCCACCCCAAGATGTACCTTATACAAGGGTAAAAAGTAAGCAAATGACATCGATTTCGGCCTTAATAATCAGTAAATTGCAAACATTTCCGGGCGCTTCCCCCCCTGGACCCCCCTCCCCAAAAACAATTGCTCCTTAACCCGGAACCTATGCAGCTCCCTGGAAGCCCCAGCGGCCCCCCCCCCCCCCCCCCCCCACTTACGAATCACTTGGTCCGCCCCCTGAAGTGAAAGTGGATTTGCAGAGTGTTTAATACATAAACGTGTTCTTCGTGGAGGGGAAAATGGGAGAAGCCAGTGGGGTTCTTTGAAATATATATACCTACTGAAGTGTACTGTTGAGCATAGGTTGTTGACTAATCCTTGGTCGATTCATTTCTCGACTGACTGCGTTTCCCAAAACACTTAGAGGTGATCTTAAGAACCTTGTAACTTGGTCGAGTTATTATTGCACCCCCTTCCACCCCCCCTCCCCTTCCCTTAGCGTGGGAACAAGGGGTTTGAGAAAGGGGGAGGTGAGCGTGTGTGTGTGTGTGTGTGTGAGAGAGAGAGAGAGAGAGAGAGAGAGAGAGAGAGAGAGAGAGAGAGAGAGAGAGAGAGAGAGAGAGAGAGAGAGAGAGAGAGAGAGAGAGAGAGAGAGAGAGAGAGAGAGAGAGAGAGAGAGAGAGAGAGAGAGAGAGAGAGAGAGAGAGAGAGAGAGAGAGAGAGAGAGAGAGAGAGAGAGAGAGAGAGAGAGAGAGAGAGAGAGAGAGAGAGAGAGAGAGAGAGAGAGAGAGAGAGAGAGAGAGAGAGAGAGAGATCAACTCCCAATTCAACAACACAAAATAACAAACGAGGGGGGCAGGAAAACTCGCGCATTACCACCAATCCCGTGTAAGTACCCCTCTTGTTTGGTACTAGAATGAAAACAAAAAACCGAACCACGAACGGACAAACGATCACGTCGATTCCGCTAGAAAGCAGAGAAAGTTATGGACAGACTGTTTGGATTCAATCACGGTGTCAACGTTAAGCCCAGAGCACAAGGGGTCGTTTCTAGTGTTTGGCATATCACTTGTCAGGGATTGAGCGCTGCGACATTAGTATCGTTTCGAAGAAGACTTAGGAAGAAGCAATGATTGTTGTGCTTTTTGGCGTACCCCCAGAGTTGTTGAAATTCGTCGTAAAGGCGCAGTGTTACCTCACCAAAGTTTCACATTGAATGAATGAAAGTTCGTTTAACGTCCTCCGACCTGGAACAGGCACACATGGGACATTAACAACTATGCAGATAGTGGGACGATCCTGGAGGTACTGCAATACCAGGAAAGTCCCGAAATGTTTACACATTGTTGTCGTCATTTTCACATTGAAAATGTTCACTAATAAAGGCAATATTTTGACTCGCTCGAGAAAGGGATGGTGTTAGTATCAAGTTAAAGGGTTAGTGTCATGGAATAGTTACTAAAACAACTATTTAAAGCCTTGAACATTAATATTTGGTATATTCTAGTCACATAGACTTATCTCTGTGAATTTTGTTTTGGGGGGTGCAGGGTGAGGAGGGGGTGTGGGCACACTTGGAAAATCTAGCTGTCAATTTGGCCATACCAGGCAGCGGGATTTCGCCCTGCATTTAGGGGTGAGGTTGGGGTGGTGGGTAGCTAAACCATACCTTTGTCGAATCGGAATGTGTCTACTAAAAGAGCGCGTGAGAATGTTTTGTCTTCTAGTTCAATACAAATTAAGATTATGAAAGCATCACCAGTAAAGGCAACGTCAGACGATGCTTCTTGTTGCACGAGCGCTGGCACTTGCGGTCGCGTTGCACCAGCTTTCCCTGTGTGACGTACGTACTACTTACTAGGCGAGTGCTCGAACGAGAGCTTGCACGATTGTTTTAGGTTCAACTTTGCGCGACCGCCCATGCCACTGCTCGCACGAAACCCAAAGCCTTGTTTGACGATGCGATAACATAGTCACACAGTCTTACAATATCCAGCCATATCTAACAACATGCAAGAACGAAAAACATAAAACAGCTCTATGCCGCTTAAGATTAAGTCAACACGACCTTCACATTGAAAGGGGTCGCCATCGCAATATCCCAAGAGAGGACAGACTTTGTCAATCTTGTAGCGTGGTAGAGGATGAACTTCATTTTCTAGATGCATGTACACTGTATACCGATTTGCGGCTTGCTCTTATTAATGGCATTAACAGACAGATGCATTCTTTATTGTTAACAGATTTTCAGTCTCCAAGTCTCATACTGAAATCAAATTCCTTTGAACATGAAATAGCAAGATACATTTATGAATGCTTTGCTGTCCGCAGTAAATAAATAGCAAGAATATACAAATGTTGTATTATTATTTTTATCTGCTGCATTTACTTCGTCACGAACTTTACCTTGTGCTTTTCGTTTTATTTTCTTTCTTTTGTGGTATGTGCTTACTACTTCTGTGTCAATAATTCCTTTGATGGTTTTACGACAAATAAAAGAGTTTGAGTTTGAGTTTCGATCACTCGCTCGTTCGCAATCTTGAGTGTTCATCCATTCTCACCGTGACAGAGCTACCAGGTGCATGCGAGAGGAATCTGCATTACCTGGTCCATTCTCCTGCCTTCTTTCTTTTTTTTTTTCTTTTCAAAGAAACACTTTCAAAAAGATTTCCTCCAGCCGAAGTCGGACTTGTTGGGCCTAACTATTTCTTAGTCAGGCGCATAACGGCAGCATGACGCATCTGCGCTCATAATTGACAGGAAACTGAGCGATCGATCGAAGAAGAAGAAGAAGAAGAAGAAGATGCGAGAGGAAGCATCGTCGAACAAGGTCTTAACATCGATTAGTCCGCTCAAGCGCACCCATTCATAGCAAGATGAAGACACAATAATTGGCTTCTCATAACTTCATGACATGACATTGACAGTACCGTGATTGTGCTCGCCCAATCCCATTGACTGTCCCATAATTATGATGTCTGCTGCCCCCCCCCCCCCCCCCGTTACATCACCGTTTACAGAAGCTCGAGATGCAATGTTGTCTGCCTGAGATGTGTTTCCTATTTTGACTGCGGGGCGGTAGCTGGCAACACTTAGAGTGCTGTCCCTTAAAGACCCACCACGCCACGTGTCAAAATCACGGTTTTCACGTGTCTTCCTTCTTATAGCTGGTAAGAAATCTTAAGAAATCTTCCAAGCATAAGAGGGAATGCGACACGTGACGTGTGGAGTCTTTAAATGCCTAGAGGGCGATGATAAGTTTTTGAGCAAGTTTTTTTTTTTAGGTTTTGAGCAAAGGTTTTTGACTTTGGGAGCAAAGATTTTTGATCAAAGCATTTGGGTTTTTGAGCGAAAATAAAAGCAGCTCAGATGTTCGAGGACAAATGACACACAAAGGCACAATGCAGGTAGACTTTACATGAGCAACGATCTTCATTTTCTAAAACAAAAATCCGTTTTCCTAATGTGACTTTGCGTAGAAGGCAGAAATGATATATTGTTATGCATAGAAGACAGAAATGGATGATGATTTATAAAAAAAAAATCGAAATCTCTGATGAAGTGCAAACCTTGGTTGGTTAATTAGACTAGAGTTAAAACGACCGGCCACCTGAGTATGTCACCACACGTCTGCCACCATATTCTAAAACAACAATAAACAAATAAACAAACAAACAAACAAGAGGTAACTATGGAATCAAGACAATTCGAGCCATCATTTCGTGTTTACGATACCATGAGATATAAATATCTCCTCACCCCCCACCCTCACCCCTCCCCTTCACTCCTCCCTTTCCTATGTCTTCTTCCCGGTGTTGCATTATTATTAAACTAGTTACACCCGTGCTCCGCACGGATCCAGAAATATTATTTTTGAAATGCAAAGATAATTTATTCAGTGTTACATTGATAAAACATGCTGTCTGTGAATGTAAGACAGTTCCCCGTACCACGTACTAAAGAATAAAGATGCCATACTGGAAGCAATGTATTTCGGGGATTTCGCGGATAAATAGCAATTATGGTGTATGGGAAAAGACTAACTAGTGTTTTGGACAATTGTTTCACTGGTCACCTGACCAGGCCCAATCGCAAAATCAATAGGGTGGTTTACAAAAATATGGAGGATATACACATTTTATTTTCTTGAAAGTATCGTCGTCACAAAATGTGCAAACCTGTTGAGCAGGGCCGGACCTACGGGGGGGGGGGGGGGGGGGGGGGGGGGGGGGGGGGGGGGGGGGGGAGGGGGGGAGAGGAGGGGGGAGGGGGGAGGGGGGGGAGGGGGAGTTTAGGGGGCTGCAGCCCCCACCCTTTTTCCTAAAAGAATTTTGCTTAAAATAATGTCGCCGAGCGGCAGCTAAATTTTCTCGCAGGCTATACCTAGCACTCGTCAGCACCATCAGTTGATAGGTATTTAATGGTTCAAAACATGTTTCAATAGGGGTATGAACAGTAATGGCATTAGTCCTTTATTTCATGCCCAGATTGCACTATTTTGCTTCTCGGATTTACAAATTTTCCGGGGTGGCATGCCCCCGGACCCCCCTAGGGGTCTTGGTGCTTCGCACCTTCGATAAATTAGCTCCCACCCCTTACAAACTTAGGTCCGGCCCGGTTGAGGGTCTTCAGACAGATCCGCAGCTTCATTGAAGCCTATCAGAAATCACGTGACGGTCCAACATGGCAGTTTAGCATAATTTGGGTGCCACAAGACGTAGCTGCTTCTGCCTAAGGAACCGCCCCACCAATTAACCCGAACCGTTATTAGCTATCAACTAAAGTGACAATAATGTCTTTAACATCTATGAAGTCGTCACTGGTCTCTGAAAGGCCAGAGGGCAAATTGCGTTCTTCTTTTTTTTTTTTTTTTTTTCTTTTTTTTGGGGGGGGGGCATTTCTTTGGATTTATTTTACGCGGCAATGATACGGGTGGGCATACAATTTAGAATGCTGTTCTATTCATTCGTCATGTCTAAGCACTGCTATTCCATCAAAACGTATTGGCACGGGTACTGTTGAACATTTACGTCGAATTATACATTATATCTTTTACATTACATAAGTGTTCGGACGTGGAGCCACAGCATTACTTTATCACAAAGTTCATGACTGGTAGGCTACTTTAAACACTGAAAGCTGCGTCTGGAATTTTCGCTTTTTTTTCCATTCGCGTTTCTTTTTGGGGAATCAGTATAGTATTCTCATAACAAAAAAGTGCGCTCTAACGGCACCTTCTGTGAAACGTCCAGCGTATAATCTAGCTACTAATCTGTTTGGATTGTTCGGTCAGATCATAGTACACCCCTCCCCATTCATTCCCTTACCCCCCCCCCCCCCTTCCTCCCTCTCTCTTATCAGGTTAAGAGATCTTTGACCACTTTGGTCCTCGAAGCGGCTAAAGGATTTTATTTGTATTTGTATTTTATTGTTCTCTGACGGGGGTGGCTCTTGTAGACCAATAATAATATAAATAAT
>CM065687.1:21807471-21822471 GCA_017654935.2 Phymorhynchus buccinoides | reverse complement strand
TGCAAACCTACGCTTAGTGCCGTCTTGCTTAAAGGGCTACTACTATTGGGGTTATATATAAATGGTGTGAATTTTCTTGGGTGTGCGTGAAGAAGTAGGGGTCTTACCATTACGTTTGCCTATAAAACCCTAAAGACAAAAAACAAGACACCCCCCCCCACACACACACACACACACTCTCCTGATAGGTTATAAATTGTGTGAATTTTCTCGGGTGTGCGTGAAGAAGTAGGGCTCTTAACATTATGTTTGCCGATAAAGCCATAAAGACAAAAAACAAGCCGGTAAAGGTCAAGATGGACCCCCCTCCCGCCCTACATTTCTCGGTTGTTTCCATTTTTCCGTTCTTGCCTTTCTTACCAAACAACCGAGAAATGGAGGAGGGGGGGGGGGCGCATCTTTACCTTTATCAACAAGCCAAATAATTTGTCTCCTTTGAGCTCCTCCGAAATCGGAATGTGTTGGCTGTACGCAGCAGGGAGACCAGTGAAAACTGAAAACCGGACACATACGTACCTTGCCCATTATGGCCATATGGCATGAGAACGCAGAAGAAGAAGTCAGAAGAAGAAGAATTGTGTTCAAAGCCACTTTAGCTTAACGGAACTCACAACCACTTTTGTTTTGTTTACCACAGAAATCGAATAGTCTGAAGGAATTCAATGTTTTCTTTTCGATTATAGCCTAATAATGTATGCCAGTCTGTCGTTCCCGACTATGACTGCCAGGTAGCAGTGGAGACAGTTGCTATTGTGGATGATGGCAAGGCTAGAATTTGTTCATAGTGGAGGTGTCTTGCCCAGGGTACATCCCTGCTCTTTCTGCCAAGGGTAATTTGAGAACAGCTAGCGTTGGGGATGGTCCCCAAAGGCCAACCAATCCCTTTGTCTGTAGCACTAAAAACCAGTGAAAATGGGCCCAAGTTTGAGAGTGTTCCACAAAAGCCTTAAAGGGGCACCCTGACGGATGAGTTTGTGTAAGAAACACGTCGAGATCACCAGGAAAACACCCTTTACAAAGATCGCATCACTCACTTTGTTCTGGTTACCCAGAAATGAAACCGTCAAATTGGCGATTCCTCTTTGTCGGAGGTGCTGGAAGTCAAATTATTTCAGTGAAAGAGAAGGCACAATACAAGCCTTTTTATTTTTATTATTTTTTATTTTTAAACAGTTTACCTAAAGGACTTTCGCTCACAAGAAAGAAAATAGCTCCAACTGTTTTTTGGATTTTTTACTGCACTACCCAAAAACAAAAGCTTCAACCACAATGAGTGACCTCCACCCACCCCATCCAAAATGGCTTCTCTCTCCGGCATCTCCGCCGAGGAGGAATCGCCGTTTTGACGGTTTGATTTATAGGAAACCAGAGCAAAGTGAGCGCTTCAATCGTTGAAAAGGCTGTCTTTCTTGTAATCCTGACGTGTTTCTTGCAAAAAAAACCTCATCCGTCAGGGTGCCCCTTTAAGGGCCTGTCACACTGCACACGATTCGATTCACTACGATCCGATTTTGACATTTTGTGAGGCATGATTGACGTGAAATTCTACTGTCTAAATAAATCTGACGAAATCCTACTAGTTATGTTCACTATCATTAAGTCTCCCTTACACGAATGTGATAAAATACCTTATTTTTGCATGGGACATTTTATGTGGTTCCTGTATTGCGGTCTACATGAATATAGTGAACGAAAATAGTAGTTATTTGTAGACGGAAGTATTTCACGTGAATCATGACTCACAGACATCGTCACAATTGTATCGCATAGGGTTCAAATGTGACCCCGCACCACGAAAGGGACATTAAGTCGCTGGGCTAGTTTCTCACAACAGGCTTCCAAAGTCAAAAATATGAATTTGGTCAATTTTGAGTTAAGGGTACTTTTATGTTCTCTAACGTCTTATCTTTCATATTTATCAAAGAATAATCTTTAATATGATCTCTAAATGGTCTTATAAGTGCTTTAATTAAAGCGAACAGGTCGGTGCATTTTCTTCAGCTAGGCTAGACTTTAGACTGTGTTTTCTCAAAATGGCCGATGCTCACCCTACTAACTTTAAATGCTCATAACTCTGGAATGGAAAAAGATACAAGAATGGTTCGTGTATCATTAGGACGAGAGATGTCCGAAGTGTGCAAATGTATAATTTTCTCAGAATGGTCAGCTTGACACTTAATGTCCCTTTCGTGGTGCTGGGTCACAAATCGTATGCAGTGTAGCCGGCCCTTAAGTCATACAGCTCTCGGGTTACTGGACCCCCGCCTTGGCATAAGGCTGTGTCAGACCGATTGACATCAGCTAGAACACCAAGGCTACATCAAAATGTTGCTATGCTTTGCATAGTTATACCGGGGATAGATTGTCTTTAGCCCTGGCAAGCTCCTAGCATAACATCGTCAGGTGCAAAATCCCCACAAAGTCGGAGTGTGGCTGCCCACGTGGCGGGGTAATCAAAAACGGTCACACACGTAAATGTTCTCATCCCTAGCTGTTGCGTTTGTACCGTAGTGTTCAAGTGCTTTGGCTGTTGGGATGATCCCTGGAGTCTTTAAGCCAGGGTACAATAACAAACAACAACGAACAACAACTGGTGGCCCCTACTGCATGCGTATGTCAACCAATGATTAATATTTTTTAAAGAACAGAGAATATGATACAATTATCATATCCAATTATTAATGTTAACCCCCCAAATGGACAGAAATTGCATACTATTATTAACCAAGGTATTAACCCCTCGAATGTATGTTATGTTCGACGAGGTAAATTTGTTATAAAATAAAAAAAAAAAGAGAAAAAACACAACCGCGACAACAGTAAAAACAACAAGTTAAGAACCAATTTATTTTAATTAGACCCACGACGATGCCATTTAACGCAAACCGATAAAATATGTTAATAACTGTTAATAGCCGGTTCTAGTAAGCCAAAATATGCGAATGAATAAGAGTTAGTAAGTAGTCCTGCTAAATAGAAAACAAACAGACTTTTTCTTGTCAGATTTTCGAGCTCAAATTTTTTTTTTTTTTAAATGAGTTCAGTTTTACTGATAGCGAATGCAAAATATTTGCGGATGCTGATGAATTGTAACAAAACACGTCAATTGCGCTTACCCCCCCCCCCCCCCCCAGAAACATACAGTAAAAAAGAAGCTAAGGAACGGGAGAGAGAGAGAGAGAGAGAGAGAGAGAGGGAGAGAGAGAGAGAGAGAGAGAGAGAGAGAGAGAGAGAGAGAGAGAGAGAGAGAGAGAGACAGAGAGAGAGAGAGAGAGAGAGAGAGTGTCTCCATCTCAGCTCTCTGATTCAGAGTTCGAACAACATTTGGAAGGGAGGATGTCCCCGTTTCGACTGGTTCCAAAATGACAGACTGGTTGTCCTTATTCAGCAAAGATAAACACTCTGACCATGCGTAATCAGCTCGGTGATCCCAATTAACCCCAAAGTGCTATGTCCGGTGAGTTCATCAACATTTCTCCGTGAAGCGAGGCCTAGCTACGGCCGCGCGCTCGTATCAACGTTGACGTTGAAAGATGGTCCAAGTCGCGGTCTTCTGTCGACAAATGATTCCCCAGTGGAGGAAGATGTTACATGTCACATTTAACCTAAACAAACCACACACAGAGGCTATCACATAATCTACAGGTATAAATAAACCTGCTGACTTTGTATCTGTGCCTCCCCCCCCCCTCTCTCTCTTATTTGCTGCAAGTTTATGTACTTATCACGTATTTAATCAGACCCAGTGTAAATGTGTTTGTTGGGTTAAATTATTAATTTGGTTGACAGTTTGTCTTTTGATGCGCAACTCACTTCTGTTTTCATGCGCTCATGATATACCTCTTTGTTCAATGTGCGTGTGCGTGCGCGTACGCGCGCGCGTGTACGTGTAAGTAATTTTCTTAATCTTCCTGATTAATGTGAATTTGCTTGACTTGTATATTTGTATGTAGATTTTGTGTATCTGTGAATTTTCGCTCGTTGTCACATACACCAAAGAATGTTCTTATCTGTAGTTTTAGTTTTGTTTTTTGTTTGTCATTCATTTTGTTTATGTGTGTCTATTTTGTCCTGTCAGCTACGTCTTTGTCCCCTCCTATTTTCTTTCGTTCCCTCCTTTCATGATTACAACAACAACAAAGCAATGCATTACTGCATGTAAGAAACTGATGATGTGTATGTGTGTACATTATGTATTGTAAAAAAAAAAAA
The DNA here is from genome assembly GCA_017654935.2 of Phymorhynchus buccinoides. Taxonomy (NCBI): domain Eukaryota; kingdom Metazoa; phylum Mollusca; class Gastropoda; order Neogastropoda; family Raphitomidae; genus Phymorhynchus; species Phymorhynchus buccinoides. The sequence continues at coordinate 21,818,259 of CM065687.1, read as the reverse complement.
GTCAATAAAAAAACAAAACAACAACTGCTGACGTAGGCGTTTGAAACAAAAGTCCAAAATGACAGCTGTCGAGTTTCAGTCTTTGATGTAGCCGGATGGTGATGAGATTAGCGTCCAATCGATCAGCCTTTTGAACGCTCCTCTTTCACACAAAATCTGTAAGTTGGGTTGAATTGGAAGTTTGAATTAAAAATCCAAGACATACAAGTTGGGCCGTGCGTGACCCAGCACCACGAAAGGGACATTAAGTGTCAAACTGACCATTCTGAGAAAAGTATACATTTGAAAACTGCAGACAATGCTCTTTCTAATGCTACAAGAACCTTTCTTGTATCTGTTTCCATTCCAGAGATATGAGCATTTAAATTCGATATGGTGAGCGTCAGCCATTTTGAGAAAACACAGTCTAAAAGTCTAGCCTAGCTGAAGAAAATGTATTGAACTATTCATTTTAAAAACACTTATAAGACCACTTAGAGACTATTATTAAAGATTATCCTTTATAAATATGAAAAATAAAATGTTAGAGAACATAAAAATATGCATAACTCAAAATTGACAAAAACAAATGAGATTTTTGACGTTGCAAACCTGTGTGAAAACTAGCCCAGCGACTTAATGTCCCTTTGGTGGTGTTGGGTCATCAGCAGTCTCGCCTTTGTCGTTGGTGTGAGCCTTTTCGATGCTCCTGTTCTAAGAAACCTGTAAATTAGGTTGAATTGGAAGGTTGAATCAGAATTCCTAGACAGTATACTCCCGCTTCTCTTGTCATCCCTTTCTAGTCATCCTTCCCTATTTGGTTAGGCAGTTTGAACATAAAACTAGAACTGTCTTGTGGCTCTAATGGTCAACCTATGACGATATTGTTCACGCCAGAGGGCAGTCAATGCACTAGGGGCTTATCACGCGATTTTCTTACTTGGGCGTAGTGAGAGAGAGAGTGATGGTAGGACCACTCACTGTCTCTCTCTCTTTCTTTATCCCCAACTAATAATATAGAGAGGATTAGCCCCACACGAGCGTCATGCCCTCTGGTGTGAGAAACATCGCACTAAGTCTCTAATTAAAGGAAATCTCCTTGTAGCACCGACGGGTATTTTACACTACGGGTTTGTTGTTGGTCCTGGTGTGGTGGATTCTGGCTTGATACCTAACTCAATTCTGAGCTTTATAAGACAAGAGGAAAAGTTCGATTCCTATGGCGTTTCAACATACTCGTACAAATTAATGGGACAGTTTCCCTGCCCTATCGTGATAACATTATAGTGCGAGTTAGAAGACTTGGGTTGGCTAAGTACTGCGCTTCTTGAAGAAATTAGGGTAGCCTTCACACACACACACACACACACACACACACACACACACACACACACACACACACACACACACACACACACACACACACACATACACACACACACACACGCGCGCGCGCGCGTGCGCGCACTCCTGGATACAAATCAGATATAAAAATTGGAGAGAAAATAATGGCACTAATTGTTTTCCAGTTTAATTGAAACTACATCAAAATGAATTATTTAAAGATCTTTTTAATCTGGGGAACATTATTCAGCTTATTGATACTTGATTTGATATTTTGAAAAAGAAAATAGCAAATAAGATAAAACAATCCATTTAAAAACAAATCCTTTAACCCTTTCACCGCCAGCCATATTTCAGCCAAAATGTCCATTAAATTTACCTGGGTAGAGAACAAAATCCATCTGCAGTATTGGGGATTCTTCTGTGACATATATAAAATAAGGTCTATCCTTACTTCCCAAAGCTAAGACAATAGGGTCTCTGGATAATAGAGCCCAATTTGGTGCCTTTTAGTGACATAGGTGTTAAATCACTGTGGTGCTAAAATGCGACTTTGGCGGTGAAAGGGTTTAAAGGGGGTGGGGGTGCCGAGGATGAGTGAATGGGGGCTGGGGTGGGCGTGTCATTGAGAGTGGTGGTGGTGGTTGTGGTGGTGGTGGTGGTTGTGGCAAAGAGTAGAAGTCTCATATTGTTAGATGGGGTGGGGTGGGGGTAGGGGGTTCTTGAAGCACAGATATTTACTACGACACGCATGTGACTAAACAGGGTACAACCAATTTGTCATGAAACCATCCTTGATTGCCTTCCGGGGCCGAGACAACTGACTTCAGACTGAGAAGACCCTCTGTTGTCCAGTTCTCCGTAGAGTTTCTTCGCGCTGCGTCTAATATGGCTGTGACTATTGGCCACTGCAGCTAGGGTTATTAACGCCCTTGACGGCACGCGTTAAGCCCTTGTTGGTAAGTATCCAAAAGGGCATTCACCCTTGCAAAAGGCAGCCTTTCAGTGGCCTCAAATAGGGCTATTGTCAGTACTCAAGCATCTCCCCCCCTCACCCACCAAGGGCATTCACTCTTGCAAAAGGTGGTCGTTGCAGTGGCCAATAAATATCAAAATGTTACCTCTAGTACATCTTTTTGGTGTTAGTGACAGATAGAGCCACCGTGTTACAAGATAGCCAATGGCACTGAATAATAAAGTCATCCTTATTGCAACACAAGTTTCGGATGAGTCTTTCACCGAAATCTAAATCAATTAACAGGGGTCGCAGGGTGATGGTGGGGGGGGGGGGGGGGGGGGTAGCTCGCGGTATATAAAAACAGAACATCCATCTGAATACTGTGTGCTTTGCTTCAAAGAGTGTGCGTGACAGTCGGAGAGGGGGGGGGACTCATGGATCTATTTCCTAAATTTGGTTGGATTTTATTCTTCTTCTGTGACCAACATGTATGCATATGGCGGCGTTCTTCAGGGCAAATTGTAGGTGACTTTTCTTGTTTCTTAAGTTTCCTCTTTCTTTTTTCTTTTCGTCGTTCTTAGGTTTTGCCTACTGTATTCTTCTGTTGGTAAAAGAATATTATTTTCACGTTGTGCAACCTCTTTATATTTAAAAAAAAAAATCCATCGTGTTTTATTATTAAATAAGATGATGAACGTTTGAACGCTCAGAAAGTTTTATTTCATTTTATCTTAAATAGAATAGAAAAAAAAGAATTATTTCAATGTTTGCTAGAGTCCCCTAACGCAGTCAGTTTCTGATTATTTGTTGTTGTTGTTATTGCCTGTCTGTCGTTTCCGACAATGACTGCCAGATAGCAGAGGGGGGCAGATACTATTCTGGCGGGGCGGGGCGAGAATTAGTTTATAGTGGAGATGCTTTGCCCAGGGTACATCCCCACTCTCTCGGCCAAAAGGGATTTGAGGACGAGAGATGGCGTTGGGGAAGATCCACAAAGGCCAACCAATCCCTTTGGCTGCAGCACCAGAGCCGGTGCAAGGGCCGCCCCCTCGTTCGAGAGTCATAGTCTTCCACAACAGACTAAGCTGTACCATAATATTCCGATGCTGTGGAGTATCATGCATAGTACAGCTCTCATTTACCATTGGTCCTTTCTACGGGCTAATGTCAACCAGTGATAAAAGCCAAAGTTTCTGATTATAAGCAGTTTACAACAATCAAAATGAAAGTTTTTTCCCCACTCATGGGATCGGGAAGCAGCTTATCTATTCCAAAAACAGCGAAAATCGGGGCACTTTATTGAAAACGTCGAATCTTTAGTTTTCAGTAATCTTAACATGATGGCAAGGTTTGTTCTTTTTGTTGTTTACTTTTTAAAACCTTTGGTCATGAATTTAAAGATATTTTCTTTGTTTGTTTTTGTTTTCCATTATAGTCTCGTCAACAGCTATGGTCATCTCAGGACTGTCACCGCGTTAAGTTCGACCACTTATTTAAAGACGGAAGTCTTTTGTGAATTATCTGAGTTACCCAAATATTTCACAATGGTTTTTTTGTTTTGTTTTTAATGCTGAGTATTTTTAATACACTAGGGAGCCGTCCGTGCTATTTTCTTTCGGAATTTTTAAATTATTGAGTGATTGGTTTTCTTATTTGGTTTAAATGTTTTTTATTTATCGAAACGTACATTACATACATGTTAAGCAAGCATAACGGCAACAACAAGCTTAAAGCTTATACTGTGCCAACGTACTATGCATGAATTTTTGAATGGCGGTTAGCAAGTACAAGTGTTTTCTTGTTATTAAACATGTAACCCACACGCGCGCGCTGTGTACACTACACGTAAACGCACGTTCTCGCCTAACTAGCATATTATAAATAAATTAATGAAAAACGGAAAAGTAAATAAAGTAGATAAATAAACGAACGAATAACTGTCTTAAAATGATTAATAAAATACATCAATGATTAAGGAACGAATAAGCTAATAGATAAATAAACAACAGCAGAATAAATGAATAACATGAACTAACAAACACACGAATAAATACGTAAATACATAAATAAACAAACAAATCAATTTCAACAAATTGTTTTTCAAAAAAATCCAAAACAAATGTTTAGACAAATAACAAAAATAAACAAACGAAAGACATGTAAGCTTGATTAATTAATAAGCAGGCTACCTCAGTTGATTAATTTGCAAGTCACTTACTGAGTGAGTGAGTCTTCTTCTTCTTCGATCGCTCAGACAGCTTCCAGTCAATTATGAGCGCAGATGCGTCATGCTGCCGTTATGCGCCTAACTAAGAAATAGTTAGGCCCAGCTAGTCCGACTTCGGCTGGAGGAAATCTTTTTGATTTTTTTTTTTTTAAAGGGCAGGAGAATGGACAGGTAAGGCAGAAAGACAGTAGATGATAGAAAACAAAGGGGGAAAGGCAGAGTCAAAGAGAGTGACAGATTAGTGGAAGTTACAAGCACAGAACTTCCAGAAGGTGGGGGAACTATTTATAGTGAGTGGGTGAAACTCAAACTCTCAAACTTATGTATTTGTTTGTCGTAGAACCATCAAAGAGTGGATGAGTAAGTTGGTGACTGTGTCCGTCTATCAATCTTTCACGTAAATAATAATTTATCTAATACGTTAGTTTAAAGACCCACCAGATCACGTGTCAAAATCACAGGTTTCACGGGTTTTCCCTCTTATAGCTGGTAAGAAATCTTGCGTTGACCAGGTTTGACTCCCATACAAATGTCCCCAAATTGAAAACGAAACATCATTTTAAAGAGCAGCCTCAATTTTTAAGTTGGGGACATTTGTATGGGGGTCAGAGCTACCTAGCAAAAAAAACCAAGGGACTTAATCGTGGTGCGTCAGTGTGTCTTTAAAACACAAAACAAACCACACAAAACCCCAACCAAATCGCGTGTGACCATAAACGATGAAAAGGTCAGCCAAATGAGCCTGCGTATTCATAGCCTTCAGTCGAATATCAGTGCAAACAAACTAAAAATATCAGTGTAAACAAACCCCAAAAATCATTAAAAACGGAAATGGAAAACACACACAACAGAATGCACATTTTACACTCGCAGAAATATTCGCGTCGCCAAATTGGTGCCAGTTTTTTTGGTCTCGGAGGCATCACAATAATATAATTAGTAAAAAAATAAAATAAAAAATAAAAATACCACAGACAAATCAAAGGCGTCTACAATTCCATTCCATGTTGCTTTTGACCTAGCGCAAAAAAAAAGAAAGAAGAAGAAAACAGTTTTTTTCTCTCCAGTTTTTGTGGAATCACAACAATTAAGTTTTTTTTGAAATGGTGTCTATAATGTGTAGGTGAAAGGGGGTGGTGGGTGGGGATGAACGGCGTGAGCATTTTTATTATTTTATTTTTTTATTATTTTATTTTATATACTTCTTCCTATTGTTTTGTAATAATGTTTTTCTTCTTGATTGTTTTCTCTCGTAATATTTGTAAAGCGCTCTGAGGATGATTTTTTTTAATTTTTTTCATCGAAACTTAATTTATTTTTATTTATTTATTTATTTATTTATATTATGTAAAAAACACACCAAAAACACTTCGATGGACAGACAAATAAGGCATTTCCAATGCCATCTCGTGTTGCTTTTGACCTAGCGCAAAAAAAGAAAAGAACAGAAAATTGAGTTTTTGTATGTAGTTGTCGAAGAAATACGATGCATTATAACAAGAAAAACAATGTTTTAAAAAACCCAAAGTCTGTATAGTTATACAAAAACAAACAGACAAACAAACAAAACATTGTTATAGTATACTTGCTTTGAAAAAAACCAAAAAACTTTTGAATCGTGTCATGGAAATATAAACCAACAAAAAACGTCGAGAACATCAATAATTATAATAAAAATAACCTTTTCCCTCCTCTCTTTTTCATTTTTTTCATTTTATTTTAGGAATGAAAAAGCAAACGAAACACGCGTGTGCATGTTAACCCCTTCCCGTACCCCGTGGGTGTGTTTGCACCCATACTTTTACTTTTTGCCTCATATTTTCCAAACCGTTCGTTGAATCTTGCTGACATTTTATGACTTCGTCAATGATAGATTCGAGCAAGGGCACCCCAAACATCAAGCATTTGTGTTGAAAAACAAGCGAGTAAATAAACGACAAAGTCGTCGTTTAATAAGACAAAACAATTGTCACAACGCCTAGGTTTAACAAAAAATATCAGCAAACATATAAATCCCCCAAAGGAACTTTTGTTTTAGAATCCTGATGTTGCTTTTCTGCTAAAAGCACTTTTTTTTAAAACATTTGTTTGTTTTGTGTTTAGCATGTCCCCCTTTTGGATTTATTTATATTGTTTTTACTTTATTTTAGTCTCTCTCTTTTCTGAATTAAGAAAAAAAAATCACACATTGAGAAAAGTATGCAGGCAGTGGTATTTAAAAACAACAACAACAAACAATGTAATATGTTTGTAAGTATTGAATAATGAAGAAACTCTCTCTCTCTCTCTCTCTCTCTCTCTCTCTCTCTCTCTCTCTCTCTCTCTCTCTCTCTCTCTCTCTCTCTCTCNTATCTCTCTCTCTCTCTCTCTCTCTCTCTCTCTCTCTCTCTCTTCTATTTTTTCAATGAATGTCGGTGACGTGTTGGTTTGAACAGTTTTATTAATCAAAACCATGATCATAAATAAAATTATGTTCATTTAACACAGTACAGCATATGAAAAGTGGTGAAGCGAATGCTTAATATTTGATACGCCCCCGTCCCCAAAAGAAAACTGAACGAAAAGCGCTGGCGAACAGCAGGATGTTTGCACACATCAGCACAGTTAGGAAACCCGTTTTGCTTACTTACGATTATGAAGTAAAAAGGGAGAGAACCCCCCCCCCCCAACCAAACAATACCAGATTGTCGTGGTGTTCTTATCGTTATTGCTGTGGCTCTTAACATATTGGTTTTGTTCTTTTGGCAAGTGTGGTTTAGAATTCCATATATATAGTACTACTCGGAATGTAATTATTATTTTTAAGATTGATTAATTGGCTATCTATTGCCATTTAACGGTTTATTTATTTTCCAGAAAAAATCTTCAACTCTCGACAGGCGAATGTATAGCATCAATTATTGACTTTAACATCTTTAGTACGGTAAGCCCTATCTTGTGATTTATCGATTGTCGTTTTAATCACCAACACAAAAGAAGGAATGATTGAAAAATGGTGTTTTACGTCCTCTCGGTCTGGAACAGACACATATGGGACATTTGTAGATACAAAGATGGTGGGAACAATACTGGAGGCAATGCCCGGAGGCAGTGCAACTCCAGTAAAGTCCCGATTTTTTAGCAATACAGATAGGTGTAGCGGTAACCACGCCTCGGTTAAACCTCATCGGCTATGGCACCGCCACAAGTATTGATGACATACATAACATCACATGAATATATCACACAAAAGAAGGTTGTTATTCCATTCATTTCAAAACATAGTCACAGAAGAATACAGTCAGAGCAGCAACAAGCTCAAAGCTTATACCGTGCTCATTAAATTTACAACGCATAATCAACGGACTAGATGGAGACTGCATTCAAACAGATTCATAATAATTATCAAAATTGAAGAAATCGATTTATCTTTGAAGGGTTAAGTTATTCCATGCGTCTCATAACGTGAACAATGAACGTATTGTGATATTCCAGTCCCCCCCCCCCCCCCCCCCCCCCCCCCCCCCCCCCCCCCCCCCCTCCCCCCCCCCCCTCCCCCCCCTCCCCCCCCCCCCCATCCTTCAGCTTCCTCCTCAGTTTTTCTGTCATTAATTTGTGAGAAAAAGAAATTGTAAAAATTCCGATATTCATAAGAGTGCTCATAGTAGGCCTATGCACTGCATTCTTTAAAGACCCACCAGATCACGTGTCAAAAACACGGGTTTCACGTGTTTTCCATCTTATAGCTGGTAAGAAATCTTGTTTTTACCAGCTTTGACTCCCATACAAATGCCCGGCCCCCTAATTGAAAACGAAATATCATTTTAAAGCGCAGCCTCAATTTGAAGTTGGGGACATTTGTATGTGGGTCACAGCTACCCAGAAAAAACAACAAGGGACTTAATCGTAGAGGGTCAGTGTGTCTTTAAATTCGAATGTCGCTTTTAACATGTATCAATACTGATCCTCTGTGAAGAAGAAAAAGAAAGGGAAAAAAACAAAGAACAAAGCTACAGTTAAGCGGACATTGTGATATATGTATTTATATTTCAAACTGCTAGTTGATGTTCTTAAAATGATACTTAACTTAGGACCTACAACTTGATCGATAGGAATTGTTCGGAAATAATTAAGGGGAGTAATTTCATGGTGCGTGGGAGTGATCTTGCCTAGTTCAATCGGTCAAACAGAGAAGTCACTCTACCATCAGCTCTCGTAGCCTATCGACTCGTGTGTTTGAGCAGACATACAGCACTTAGAACACCGTGTGTCATTCTAAAAATGTTATGTCATTGATATTGTTACGTCACATTGTGCAGGTTTTATCAGTTTGTGGCCACTGGCCACCCCTAATTTTTCTAAAAACAATGTTTGCAAGTCGCTGACTCGCATCCTGCGGTTTCAAGCTTCGACGCCATTGTTGCATTGTTGCTATGGTATTTGATCGAGTAATAGAGGTAAGCAACTCTAATTTTCACGAAGAGCTCTCCCCTAGTTTTTTTTCTCTCCGAAAATCGTCTATTGGTTCATATTCTTTTTCTGTCTAATATTTGAAACATCCTGGGCCTGTATTCACATTGAGATAGCATGAGACTTAGCATGATGCTAACTTATAAGCTCTTCCAAAAGTCCTATTAAATCCTATAGGACATTGGAAGAGCTTCTAAGTTAGCATCATGCTAAATCTCATGCTATCTCAATGTGAATACATGCCCTGGGACGGTATTCATGTCGAGATAGCATGAGACTTAGCATGGTGCTAACTTAGAAGCTTTTCCAAAAGTCCTATTAAATCCTATAGGACATTGGAAGAGCTTCTAAGTTAGCATCATGCTAAGTCTCATGCTATCTCAACGTGAATACCGTCCCAGGGTTAACAAAATCATTTCTTTTACACGGGCTTGACCCTTTTTCTGGGCTGTTTCGCCATAGGCCTACTTGGATTGATGTTGAAATGGGCATACATTGTGTTTGTTTTTCTATTTTATAAAAACAACAACTTTACACACAAAACCCACGGTATAACTGATTAATATTCGACAATTCGTACAACACAATTTGCCCGTTGTCCGAAGTTGCCTGCAAGACACAATTTTCAAGTAATTAAAAGAAGTCAAGCCTTAAAGACCTACCACGCCTATGTGTATTTTCCTTCTCTTGCTCGAAAGATTTCTTAAAGGGACACCCTGACGGATGTGTTTTTGCAAGAAACACGGCGAGATCACCAGAAAGACAGCCTTTTCAAGGATCGGAGCACTCACTTTGTTCTGGTTTCCTATAAATCAAACCGTCAAAACGGCGATTCCTCCTTGGCGGAGTTGCCGGAGAGAGAAGCCATTTTGGATGGGGTGGGTGGAGGCCACTCAGAGTGGTTGAAGCTTTTTCTTTTTTTGTAGTGCAGTAAAAAAAATCAATTGGAGTTATTTCCTTTGTTGTGAGCGAAACTCCTTTTGGAAAACTGTAAATAAAAAAGGCTTGTATTGTGGACATTTTGTGATTTGGTCTAAGCGACTCAGGGTGTCATGCGGTGGGGGGTGGGGGGGTGTGGGAGGGGGGGTGGGGGGGTGGGGGGGGGGGGGGGGGGGTGGTTGTGGGGGGGGGGGGGGCATTAGAAAAGAGAAGGCATTCTCTTTCACTGAAAGAAATTGACTTCCAGCACCTCCGCTAAGGAGGATTCGCCGTTAGGCTTTTCTAGGAAACCAGAGCAAAGTGAGTATTGCGATCTCTGTAAAGGGTGTTTTCCTGGTGATCTCGACGTGTTTTTTGTATAAAAAACTCATCCGTCAGGGTGCCCCTTTAAAATTTCTTACCAGCAAGAGATGGAAAACACGTGAAAACGCTGATTTTCATTCATCGGCGTGGTGGGTATTTATGCTATGTGGAAGTGTGTTTTCTTGTGTTTGTTTTAAAGACACACTGACGCACCACGATTAAGTCCCTTGTTTTTTTCTGGGTAGCTGTGACCCGCATACAAATGTCCCCAACTTCAAATTGAGCCTGCTCTTTAATTAAAATGATGTTTCGTTTACAATTTGGGGAAAATGTCAAATGTTTCGTACTTACAGCTATAAGAGTTGACTTGGGTAGATATTTTTTGTGTGTCAAAACAAGATTACTTACCAGAGAGAGAGATAAGAGGAGAGAGAGACACGAGAGAGAAAAACCCCCCGTGGTTTTGACACGTGGGACCTGGTGGGTCTTTAACGCGTTAAGTTTAGGTGCGCAAAATGTTTGAGTGATTAGATACTCACCATAGAATTGTAGGTGAACATCAGAAAGCGCGTGCTCGGACAGCGAACTG
>CM065687.1:21759971-21794971 GCA_017654935.2 Phymorhynchus buccinoides | reverse complement strand
TGGTTATACCCCCCTCCCCCCCCCCCCCCCCCCCCCCCCCCTCCCCCCCTCCCCCCCTCCCCCCTCCCCCCCCCCTCCCCCCTCCCCCCCCCCACCCACTTCTTGTTTGCGTTTTCTACAGAATTATAGTTTTTCCATTCATTCTATTATTTTTCGTCTGCCTCTCTCTGTCGGTCTATCTCTCTGTCTGTCTGTCTGTCTCTATCTCTCTCTGTGTCCAGTCTTTCTTTTTCTTTTTCTTCTTCTTCTTCTTCTTCTTCTTCGTTCGCTCAGACAGTTCCCTGTCACACGAGCGTAGATGCGCCATGCTGCCGTTATGCGCCTAACTAAGAAATAGTTAGTAGGCCCAGCATGTCCGACTTCGGCTGAAGAAATCTTTTGTAAGATTATTTATAGAAAAAAGGCAGGAGAATGGACCAGTAAGATAGAAAGGGGGGGGGGGGGTGGAAGTGTCCAGTCTGTCAACCCACATCGTCCCCTCCCATCTATTTTGCCCTCGATAATCTCCTCCACTTAACAAACAAACGCACAGACAGAAAACGCACAAGCAAACATGCAAGCTTAGGCCGGGTTCACATTAGACGCGCAAGTTCCGTACGGAAAACCCTAAATAAGTGGAAGAAAGAAGGATAAAACTTTACGCACTATTGGGGAAATTCGGACACGTGCGCAAATCTTTTCCCTTCTTTGTTTCAATTATCTATGGATTGCGCACGGGTTTCCGCGTGGAATATCCGCTTATGTGTGTACACGGGCCTTATGCATCACAAACACACATAAACTCACACAACTAAACACAAACAAACATAAAAAAACACCCTAAACCGACGAAGCACAACAGACTGTGCTATGCGGTTCGCGAGTAACCTACACATAGAGTGTGATATGGAGTACAGTTATTGACGCTGAGAATGAGAGACTTAGTGCGATTTTTCTCACGCCAGAGGGCATGACGCTCGTGTGGGGCTAATACTCTCTATATTATTAGTTGGGGATAAAGAGAGAGAGAGAGAGAGAGAGTGAGTGGTCCTACCATCACTCTCTCTCTCACTACGCCCAAGTAAGAAAATCGCGTGATAAGCCCCTAGTGCATTGACTGCCCTCTGGCGTGAAAAATATCGCCATAGGTTGACCATTGACAAGTTGATACTGGCTGGATACAAGTAGTGGTCATGACTCAGTTCTGAAATCTCTTTTCCTCAGCTTTGGTATTTTTCTGTTATTTCACCTCAGGAAAAAAATGTCCAGCGATTCGTGCTTAGCAAACGTTTTGCGCTTACCTAGTTGCTGTAACCACAAAAAAGGTTGTAAAAAAAAAGAAAGAAGCAAAAACAAACCATGGGAAGAAAAAAATGTGGGGGGTAGTGAATAAAAGGGTATAGGCTGCACCCGTGACTCACTCTAAAATCCCTTTCCCCTCATTTTTGTTCTCTCTAGATCATTTCATTATTTTTAAAAAAGAAGAAAAACTCCAGCGATTTATGCTGAACAACTTTGGCGCATACCTAACTGTAACCGCTGAAGAAAAAAGAAAGAACGAAAAGCCCATACAAAGGAAAGACAAATACAAGGAAAGAGAAAGTGGGGATGGAGAGAGAGAAACAAAAAGAGATTTAATCGGGTAGGTAGCGAACGAGCGGCACCCGTCCTAAACTAACATTTGCATTTTCGTGTCGGGTACTCGACACGCTAAACAAAAAACAACAGACTAGAGGATCGAACCGAGAGGCGATACCATCAATCCTGTTGTTTTGGAGGATTCCGTACGGTGGCTAAAAAGATGTAAAGAATGTGGTATCGCTTGCCACGAAGTGCTAACCACCAAACCGGAATGCCACGTTCGTAGACTACAGAGCGTTCTGTGGTTTAGAGTTCGAATCTTCGATCAAGGGACTAAATGTGTAGGTGTAGAGCGGCACAGAGGTAACGCGTTCGCCTTGTGTCAAGTAAACCCGAGTTCGAACCTGGGTATAGGGGATTTTTTGTCTCACTTTGCACTAGGCCTTACGGTCTGAGTCTTTCGGATGTGACGATCAACCGAGGTCCCTTGTGCCCATGCACTCAGCACACGTTTTAATCTCAGTGGCAACGAAAAAGTTGTCATTTGGTTAAAATGTACCCACCCACCCCTTTCCTTCTTTATCATTCACACCAAAATCGCATGCCAAAAAAAAAAAATGGGGTGGCGCGCCTCTGGCTGCGACACGCTCTCCAGGTGGGAGCAACCCGAATTTCACAGAGACGCCTATGTGACCATAAAGTACATAATACCTAATACCTAATTGGAACTTGCAACAACATGGCCCATACCAATAAGAACATCTGCTTAGTTTCTTTAAAATTGATGATTTTTGCTGAAGGGTTAATTTATCACATAATATAGAACACAATTTTATAGTGTCGGTTTTTGTTATAGTTTTTTTTTTATTAAGCTCATCTGGACTGTACTTTTCAATCACAAGCATTATAATATCTTATCTGTAATGTTGCGGGGCTACTATCAAAGCTGCTAATTTAATGGGTGCTTTTATCTCTCTCTCTCTCTCTCTCTCTCTCTCTCTCTCTCTCTCTCTCTCTCTCTCTCTCTCTCTCTCTCTCTCTCTCTCTCTCTCTCTCTCTCTCTCTCTCTCTCTCTCTCTCTCTCTCTCTCTCTCTCTCTCTCTCTCTCTCTCTCTCTCTCTCTCTCTCTCTCTCTCTCTCTCTCTCTCTCTCTCTCCAATAATTCACGTATGCGTTGTATTGATATTTCGTGAACAGTTGCACGGATCAAACGCCTGAATCATACGGTTATATATAATGTGACCTTGTAGATCCTTTGCAGATCTGAGAAGTTCGTGTAATATTCTTAAAGATACACTGACCCACCACGATTAAGTCCCCTTTTTTTTTCTGGGTTGCTGTGACCCACATGCAAATGCCCCCAACTTGAAATCGAGGCTGCTCTTTAAAATGATGTTTCGTTTTCAATTTGGGGGCATTTGTATGGGAGTAAAACCTGGTCAAAACAAGATTTCCTACCAGCTAGGGGAAGACGGGGTAAAAAGCGCATGGGCGGGTAAGACGCCCACCCCAATTATCTCATGAAATAAAGAAAATTTCAGTCAAATTTGCCCATGAGACGAATGCTAGACATTAACGCTCGTCTCATGGGCAAAATGAGACTGAAATTTGCTTCATTTCATGAGATAATTGGGGTGGGCTTCTTACCCGCCCATGCGCTTTTTACCCCGTCTTCCCCTATAAGAGGGAAAACACGTGAAACCCGTCATCTGGTGGATCTTTAAGCTTGCCATAATTAGACACGATAGGAATGCACACTCTAATCGGATGAGTTATTCCATAATACTCCTTTGCATAGTGTTGGTAATGCTAAAGGAAGTCAATCAGATTTATGTTATGGGTGGTTTGGTGTGTGTGTGTGTGTGTGTGTGTGTGTGTGTGTGTGTGTGTGTGTGTGTGTGTGTGTGTGTGTGTGTGTGTGTGTGTGTGTGTGTACGTGTGTGCGCGTGCGTGCGTGCGGGCGTGCGTGTGCGTGTGCGTGCGCGCACGTATGCTCGTGTGTGTATACGTATAGGCCCGCCTATTAATCAAAATCGAATTCAATGACATCTTGAAAACTGGCGCATGTTTTGCTCTATTTTTGTATTTCACGCCCACTCATTTGTGAGTCAGTGATGTGATGAAATTAGCGTCCAGTTAGTCGTAGACCCTTATGGACCGTGCACTCGTTTGCCTAATGTTAAGTTTAACGTCCTCTCGGTTCCGAAGAACCAGACGGGACATTTCTTTTAAATAAAGTTGGAGAGATTAGGGGAAATGATTTATGAAAATACTGTAGATGTATAATTTAGTTGAGTAGGCCTATAAGTTAATTCAGAGCCATGGCTCGACCTAGTTTAAATATTGGTGAACGCGTCAGTACTTTTCTATGATTGATCTCCCATCCCTAAACTTTTTTTTTAATTTTTTACACCATAACTCCCATTTTGACTTCAGAATCAGTTTCTACACCCTTTACACGGCAATCCTGAATCACCAACCGTCGGTAGTAACAGTAGAGGTTTTGAACTCGATTCAAGGAGATTAGAAATAATAACTGCAAGGGTGGGTGGGTGGGTGGTGGTGGTGGTGGTGGGGTATAAACTCAAGTCTCCCAAAACAACGGTCAGGCTAGGATCTGTGAAGCTATACATTGAGGAAAACTAGATTGTTTGTATTTATCAGATCAACACTATATTTTCGTAGTTGTTGCGGTGAGGCGACGGTCAAATGTTGAGATGCTGTCTGCGGTTAGCAGCAAAATATTGACAGGACTATACGCAGAAATAGACAGATACGGGGAGAGAGAGAGAGAGAGAGAGAGAGAGAGAGAGAGAGAGAGAGAGAGAGAGAGAGAGAGAGGGAGAGGAGGGAGGAGAGAGAGAGGGAGAGGAGAGAGAGAGAGAGAGAGAGAGAGAGAGAGAGAGAGAGAGAGAGAGAGAGAGAGAGAGAGAGAGAGAGAGAGAGAGAGCTCAGAACTCAGAACTCAGAAACTTTATTTTACAAGGACAAGAATTTAGGCTGGGCCTAGTCTTCCATTCTGTCCTTGGTTCTAAGCATGCAATACGTAACTAATACTATAAATGAACATTGAGACACAGGAACATCGCCAACAAAAAATAACAACTAACAGTAATATAGCAACGACATGGTAGGCAGAGCATCAACATAAGCAATAAAAACAAATAAAATAGAAAACTAATCAACCAATTAAACAAAGTAATAGATTAAAAACACCTCTATCACTACAATATATTTCTTCTACTACAATTACTACTACTAGTGTTAGACGGAGCACACACAAAAAACAAAAACAAAAGAGAGAGAGAGAGAGAGAGAGAGAGAGAGAGAGAGAGAGAGAGAGAGAGAGAGAGAGAGAGAGAGAGAGAGAGACTGGACATTGGACACTAGAAAACCTTATTGAGAGAGAGATAACTAACTAACAAACGAACGAACGAACAAACGAAATTGTATTTATACAGGGTAATGAGATAAGTATAAATACGTTTTTGCACTCAGCGCTGAGAGAGAGAGGTGGGGTGGGGGCGTATCATTGAAAATTCAAAACCCCTTTTTATGCAGAACTGACAAGAAACAGTCTGCTGGGGGATTAAAAGAGGGTAGAACAGAATCGGAAGACTCACTAGTTAAACATAACCTTTCCTCTAACCCTAACCGCCATTTGCCCAGTTTCCCAGCCCCCCACTCGCAAGAAACCCACCCACCCTTCTCAGTATGGATTTAGAGAAAGAAAAAAAGACCCCCACAATTCATACCCCCCCCCCCCCCTCGTTCTCTTTCCTAGCTCCCTTATTACCAGCCCCCTCCTCTTAACTTAACCCTTCCCCCCATCCCCCCCTCCCCCCCCCCCCCCCCCCCCCCCCCCCCCCCCCCCCCCCTCTCTCTCTGGACACACACGCCGATGTCCTTTTCACGAAACAGCTCGCATTCTGAGCACGGATCTCGTCTGTGGGGGCCGGCAGAAATTAAAGTACTTAATCAAGGCCTAAGTCGCTGAGCAAATATTGGCCCGTAACAATGCGAACCTCGGGGTTAAATCCGCAGCTATTTGCTTCCGATTTCGATTATCCATCCATCCATCCATCCATCCACCCATTCCACCCCTGTGGTTGTAGTACGTATGTATGTGTGTCCGCGGCGGTCTAGCTCAAGGAAAGGGTCTTTGGTTCGGTTGAGCGCTGTGAAATGGGGATGGGGGTGGGTGGGGGCTGAAAATAAAGGGGCAGAGAATCTGTGGGCTGTATTCAAGCAGGTTTTCTGAATCAAGGGGAGAGAAGAGCGGGCCGATTTCGTGGGCACGGACGTAGCCGCAGGCGCGGTTGTCTTGGGAAAGGTTTTTTTGGGGGTGGGGCGAATCGGAGGTTTTGATTGGGTTCCCTTCTCACCGACCTGCGAAAGGAACACACGGTCCAGACCCTGCTAAGGTGGCAGGAAGCATGTTCCCAGACCTTAATAACTCGCATCAAACGGGCGAGATTGAAACCTGTTGAAAGAAAGGGAGAAGGTATAAGAAAACACAGGAGACATCCCTGTGTTTGGGGCTAAGAAAGAAAAAAAAAAAGCAGGGAGATTGATTTTTGAGGGGTGTTCTTGTATTGCCCAAGAGGCTTTTCAATTTTAGGAGAGGGTGGGTGGATGATGGGGGTGGGTGGTACGGATCAGCATGTCAAGAGGCGTGTCTTAGCTCCCAAACGATGAAAAGCCCTTGTTGACGGATCAAGTGTCCCCAGGGGGCTGTCCGCCGCCGTCCTATAATTGATTGCTTCTGTGTCAAAAGGCAACAAATCCAGGCTCTCCATCCTTTGAAATCTTGTTCCCCCCCTCGCCTCCTGAAGGAGTCAAGAGGCGAAGAGGGAAGATTCGACACGAATTGTTGTTGTCGTCGTCGTTTGTTTCCGGGATCAAACATTGAAGTTGTGTCCAGAAACCACGGGCAAGGACAGGTGAAGAGATTGTTGTTTTCCTTACGTTGACAACTTCAAAATGGCCGAACACTTGGTTTAAGCCAATCTTTATTCATTTGAAAACACACTTGGGTCTTGACACCAGTCACTCGAGCATGAGCACTATCCCTGGGGGGGGGGGGGGGGGGTGTGTAAAAACAAACCGGATAATGTTTACGGAATTCTTAGACCAATGACAACGGCGAAGTTCGGAGGTTGAAATCTTAGGCCGTGTACACACATAAGCGGATATTCCGTGCGGAAACCCGTACGCAATCCATAAATAAGTGAAACAAAGAAGGGAAAAGATTTGCGCACGTGTCCGAATTTCCCCTATATGCGTAAACTTTTATCCTTCTTTCTTCCACTTACTTAGGGTTTTCCGTACGGAACTTACGCGTCTAATGCGAACCCGGCCTTAGGCTCAAAACAAAGTGAATTAAGGATATTGCATTGGCAAAAGACAAACCCGCAGGTGTGTTAGTGTTTGTTTTGTTGTTGTTTGTTCGTTTGTTTGAATTAAAGATAATTATTATGTTGGTAAAAGGCAAACCCCGCAGGTGTTTTTGTTTGTTTGTTTGTTTTGTTGTTGTTGTTGTTTTTGTCCGTAATGTATAACGTCTATGGAACATCTTTTTGTCCGGCATTGCATTAAAAAAGCAAAAACCCAGTAGGCTCACCCCCTATTGTGTGTGTAAGCTTAGAGGGGGGGGGGGGAGGAGGAGGTTCTAAAGAGAACTTCAGAAGATGGTGCTGGATGGTCCGATCTTAATACAAAAAAACACACACTGTCCATCTTGAGTTTTTCCCCAAAGTTTTTTTCTTCGTTCTTTTTTCCCCCCCCCCCCCCCCCCCCTCTCCCCCCCCTCCCCCCCCCCCCCCCCCCTCCCCCCCCCCCCGTCTTTTTCTTTGGGGAGGGGGGGGGGGGGGGTGTTCTTTTTTAAGCATCTAGATGTAATAAGGAGTTAAGTCTCTGCAACAAAATAAAAGTGTTGCAGTCTATCACGAAACAGCCTGATTCGATCCTCAATTTTTCGGGGTTTTGCCTACTCTTTGATGTACGTAATCTGCCGCTTCATTTGCATTTGTTGTGTCGGCTGTGTCGTTTCGCACACACTGGGTGTCTCGTTTCGCCCACCTCTAATCCCTAGTATTTGCCAGCACATAATACTGGCTAGTATAAGTCTTGACTTTTTTTTTTATTAAACCAAAAGCGCATTGCAATTACAACGAATGTTGTCTCTCTCTCTCTCTCTCTCTCTCTCTCTCTCTCTCTCTCTCTCTCTCTCTCCTCTCTCTCTCTCTCTCTCTCTCTCTCTCTCTCTCTCTCTCTCTCTCTCTCGTCTTTCTCTCAGTACCTGAAAGAACGAGGGAGGACCTGAAGAGAAGAGAGAGAGAGAGAGAGAGAGAGAGAGAGAGAGAGAGAGAGAGAGAGAGAGAGAGAGAGAGAGAGAGAGAGAGAGAGATAACGAGAGAGAGAGAGAGAGACAGAGACAGAGACAGAGACAGAGAGAGACACAGAGAGAGACACAGAGATAAATATGTTTCTTAATATTTTGTATCTATATTTTACTGTATTTTTTTCTTACTGTATTTTTAGCATTAACAGTACTTCTCGTGTTCTTAGTCAATGGCTTAAATGGAAATGGCAAATACCTTGACGATGTTCTTAAGTATTAGGTACGTTATAGTCACAGAGGCGTCTCTGTGAAATTCGGGTTGCTCTCACCTAGAGAGCGCGTCGCAGCCAGAGGCGCGGCACCCAATTTATAAAAAAAATTTGCATGCGATTTTTGTGTGACTGATGTGGGTGTAAATTTTGACCAAATGACAACTTTTTCGTTGCCACTGGGTTTAGCGTATGCTAAGTGCATGGGCACACGGGACCTCGGTTTATCGTCTCATCCGAAAGACACAATATTTACTTAAATATTACTTCCAGTTAAGTATACCATGTTCCCGTTTTGTGGGTGCATGGTGTGTCAGCAATTTGCTGTCATTAATTGTCTTAAACAGTATTTAGGCGGAACGAGACTGCTTCCCGGTTAGTTGATGAAACGAGAGAAGGCGAAACGCGCGTAGGCGAAACGCGAATAGAGGACGCACCGGAATAAGATGCTCCCCCCCCCCCCTACTTCCATTTTCCCCCGCACCTCTTCACCCGAAGAATGGAAGGGCGGGGTGAAGGGGGTATAGCGAAGGGCAGTATAGCTCGGGGGAGGGGGTGGGTGGGGGGAGTGGCGAGCAGCATAATCACTGAGAAAAGGAGGCTGTTCTGTCCGGAATAAAGTTTGTTCTGGAGAGATGGCCTGTTCGTTCAAGCCTTCCGTCTTTCTTCTTCTTCTTCTGCGTTCCCAGGCCATATGGCCATAATGGGCAAGGTACGTATGTGTCCGGTTTTCAGTTTTTCACTGGTCTCCCCGCTGCGTACAGCCGATACATTCCGATTTCGGAGGAGCTCAAGGGAGAAAAAATATTTGGAAGATTGTTTTTGGAAAAAAGGCAAGAGAATGGGGCCAACAAGTCAGAAAGATAGTAGATGATAGAAAGCAAAGGGAAAAGGCAGAGTCAAAGAGAGTGGCAGATTAGAGGAAGTTACAAGCACAGAACTTCCAGAAGGTGGGGGAACTATTTTTACCAAAGACCCCCCCCCCGGCATCCCCACGGGGAGCTTCCGTCTTTCAATCCTCTTATTTCGTAAATCGTTGTGAAAGAAATGACGACAAACAAACAGCAAACAAGCAATCAAATACAATCGATACAAAGAAGGGAACACGGGTTTTTTAATTAGACGTTAAAGTAATGAAGCGATGACACAATGCAGAGATTGCAGACCCCTGCAGGGTATAGGCCGTGTACACACATAAGCGGATATTTCATGCGGAAACCCGTGCGCAATCCATAAATTAAGTGAAACAAAGAAGGGAAAAGATTTGCGCACGTGCCCGAATTTCCCCTATATATGCGTAAACTTTTATCCTGCTTTCTTCTTCTTCCGTACGGAACTTACGCGTCTAATGTGAACCCGGCCTAAGATGTGCATTGTTGAATAATATGAAATAAACCAATGCAAGAGTTTAACCCTTTCACCGCCAATGTCGCATTTATGCACCACAATGGTTTAACACCCATGTTACTAAAAGGCATCAAATCAGGGCCTGTAATCCTAAGACCCCATTTTCTTAATTTTGGGAGGTAAGAATATGTGTAATGTTATACATGTCACAGAGGAATTCCCAATATTGAAGATAATTATTTTTTTTCTCCCCATTTAAGTTTAAGGGTATGAAAAATGGCTGGCGGGGAAAGGGTTAACCCCATACACGTTTTATTGGACTAAGCTGGTTAAATAGACGGTTCAGCATTCTTCAGTTTTCGGTTGAAGGGGGACCCAAAGAAGATGCTACAGCAGTTCTTCTTCGACCGCTCAGACAGTGTCCTGTCAATTATGAGCGCAGATGCGTCATGCTGCCGTTATGCCCCAAACAAAGAAACAGGCCCAGCAAGTCCGACTTCGGCTGGAGGATGTTTTTTGAAAGTGTTTCATTAAAAAAAAAAAGGCAGGAGAATGGACCGGTAAGGCAGAAAGACAGTAGATGACAGCAAGCAAAGGGAAAAGGCAGTCAAAGAGAGTAACAGATCCGAGGAAGTTACAAGCACAGAACTTCCAGAAGGTGGGGGAACTATTTATGCAAAAGACCCCCCGGTATCCCCACGGGGGGATGCAACAGCAGTGATATCAGCTTTGCTTTGGTGAACAGCGGGTCCGGAAAGATTGTTTATAAAGCGCTTAGCATAGTCGGACTAAACAGACTCGCAGACCTGTGACAGTACCATAGCCAGTGAGGTTTAACCGAGGCGTGGTTACTGCTACACATATCTGTATTGTTGAAAAAAATCGGGACTGTACTGGTGTTGCACTGCCTCTGGGCATTGCCTCCAGTATTGTTCCCACCATCTTTGTATTTACAAATGTCCCATATGTGTCTATGACCGAGAGGACGTAAAACACCATTTTTCATTCATTCGGACTAAACAGGAAGGGGCATTTAACATCCGATTGATCAGCATTAATTAAGACAATGCCTGATCCAGAATTCCATTGCTTCGTGACATGATGACATGTTGAATTGTGAGATTCCAGAAAGATTCCAATTCGTGTCTTTTTTTTCATACCTTGCATACCCCCACGTTGTAGAGTGACACAGTGGTAGCGCGTTCGCTTCGTGTCAAGTAAACCCGAGTTCGAACCTGGGTACAGGGGATTTTTCCTCTCACTTTGCACTAGGCCTTACGGTCTGAACGTGGAGTCTTTCGGATGAGACGATAAACCGAGGTACCGTGTGCCCATGCACTTAGCGCACACTAAACCCAGTGGCAACGAAAGAGTTGTCACTTGGTCAAAATGTACCCCCCTCCCTTCTTTCCTCACGAGTCACACAAAAATCGCATGCAAAAAAACAACACGGGTGGCGCGCCTCTGGCTGCGACGCTCTCTCCAGTTGGGAGCAACCCGAATTTCACAGAGACGCCTCTGTGACTATAATGTACCTAACCTAACCTAACGTTGTGAAAACTGTAAATGAATGCACTTAAAAGAAAGAAAGAAAGAAAGAAAGAAAGAAACGAACAACAACAACAACAACAACAACTAAAGGAAGATGAGGGAATCAAATGAGTGTTGGGTTGTGTAGAATATTAAGAAATAACCAAGATTTATAATTTGACGATAACCTTATAAGAATCTAAAACGACTGAGAAGACAAAAAGGCCAAACAAAGGTTTTAAGCTGTTCAGAAAAAACCTCTATAATACGTAATATTTACAATAATCAGTATTGGATTGAAAATATGTATGGTCACGAGTATGTTGATAATTATGGTCATCAGGTATTGACAAGATCCTGTCCGCAACCCAGTCCTCGCCCGGAAGTGCGTCATCAACGTCGACGAAGACGTCACAGGCACTATTGGACACGTCATCTCTCGACCTTCCGGAAGGTGAGTCGTGGAGACTGTCTTGACGAATAAAGAGAGCATGCGATAAACAACCGACAACGGTAGGTTTGCATTACTCTCTCTCTCTCTCTCTCTCTCTCTCTCTCTCTCTCTCTCTCTCTCTCTCTCTCTCTCTCTCTCTCTCTCTAGGTTGCCATGTTGTCTATCAACACGCTGTGTGTGTGTGGTGTTTTTCAGGCTGATCCCATGCATCAAGAACAACGTGGGCTTCGTCTTCACCCAGGAAGACTCTCTCTCTCTCTCTCTCTCTCTCTCTCTCTCTCTCTCTCTCTCTCTCTCTCTCTCTCTCTCTCTCTCTCTCTCTCTCTCTCTCTCTCTCTCTCTCTCTCTCTCTCTCTGTCTCGTGGTCTTTGCATAAGGCACTGTCCCTCCCCCATTGGGAGAAAAAGTAAATCAGCACAAATTTATATAATTTTTTTTTTGGGGGGGTATTTTTTTGGTTTTGAACACGGAACATTACTCAAAGTTCACATTAACTGGTTTTGTTTCTGAGGTTCACAAATAAAGACATTGGACACAGAAAAGCTTTATCAAAGCAAACTATATATATATATATATATATATATATATATATATATATATATATATATATATATATATATATATATATATATATATATATATATATATATATATATATATATCTCTCTCTATATCTTTCTCTCTCCTCCTCTCTCTCATCTCTCTTCTCTCTCTCTCTCTCTCTCTCTCTCTCTCTCTCTCTCTCTCATGTGAAAGGTTTCTATTTTTATGCTATTATATGATTTTGGTTTATTCCTTTTCTTCTTCTTCCCCCCCCCCCCCCTGTCCTTTCCCCCTGTTCCTTTATGACATGGGCAGAAAGGCCTACTCATTAAATGATGCATTCGTTCATTCTCTCTCTCTCTCTCTCTCTCTCTCTCTCTCTCTCTCTCTCTCTCTCTCTCTCTCTCTCTCTCTCTCTCTCTCTCTCTCTCTCTCTCTCTCTCTCATCCTAAAAGCACTGAATGCTTTCTGAACACGCTTTCCATCTTTGCAAAAGTGGTTTTGAAGCCGTTGTTATTTGGCATTTTAAAACAACACCGCAAACAAACAGGTTGGATTTTGGCCCTTTCATTGAAGAGAAAGAACAAACGTTTCGAACTGCAAGCCCGTCCTCATAGTGTGACACACCAAGTATTTCGCATTTAGTTAACTCCCCTTTTTTCTTTTTTCCCCCTGTTAATTTTGCGTTCCTTCCTTCTTTCTTCCTTCGACCAAATGCATATAAAGTTAATGCTTTGTTGCAGCCCCCACCCTTTTTCCTAAGAAAAACAAAAACAAAAAAAACCAATTCATGTCGCCGAGCGGCAGCTACATTTCCTCGCGGGCTAGCAGTGTGGAAGCAGCATGATCTGTACTTAATGGTTCAAAACATGTTTCAATAGGGGTATGAACAGTGATGGCATTAGTCCTTTATTTCATGCCCAGATTTCACCAGATTGCACTATTTTGCTTCTTGGACCCCCCTAGGGGTCTTGGTGCTTCGCACCTTCAATGAATTAGCCCCCACCCTTTAAAAACTTACGTCCGGCCCTGCCTTGCCTTGCATTCTCTTGCCTTTATGTGTTCTTCCTCTTTTTCTCGCGAAGGTATCGCCATAGTGCAGACCACCCTGGCCGGGACAGTGCACCACGGGGTGTTCTGCACCAAGACGGTCATCGCCCGGGGCTCCAGGTTCGGCCCTTTCAAAGGGCGCATCGTGCACACCAGCGAGGTCAAGACCCACGACGACAACTCTTGCA
This sequence comes from Phymorhynchus buccinoides, assembly GCA_017654935.2. NCBI lineage: Eukaryota > Metazoa > Mollusca > Gastropoda > Neogastropoda > Raphitomidae > Phymorhynchus > Phymorhynchus buccinoides. The sequence continues at coordinate 21,781,687 of CM065687.1, read as the reverse complement.
TGTGGGAGGTGAGAACGCTCACTAGGGTATTGGCCACTGCAACGACCACCTTTTGCAAGAGTGAATGCCCTTGGTGGGTGGGGGAAGATGCTTGAGTACTGACCAAACAAGAGCATAACTCTCGCCAATAACCCTATTTGAGGCCATGCGCCACTGAATGGCTGCCTTTTGCAAGAGTGAATGCCCTTCTAGATACTGACCAACAAGGGCTTAACTCTCGCCATCAAGGGCGTTAATAACCCTAGTTGCAGTGGCCAATAGCGTGGAGCTCTCTCTGGTTAGAGAAGAACGGTTATAATGTCAAAGACGCTCATAGCGGCAAAAAAACGTTAAGAAATCTTCCTAGCATAAGAGGGAATGTGACACGTGACCAGCTTTCATTTTTGGCATCGCTTAAAGACCCAGTGACGCACCACGATTAGGTCCCTTGCTTTTTTTTCTGGGTAGCTGTGACCCACATACAAATGTCCCCAACTTCAAATTGAGGCTGCTCTTTAAAATGATGTTTCGTTTTCAATTCAGGGATATTTATGTGGGAGTCAAACCTGGTCGAAACAAGATTTCTTACCAGCTATAAGAGGGAAAACACGTGACCCACCAGATCGCGTGTCAAAATCACGAGTTTCACGTGTTTTCCCTCTTTATAGCAGGTACGAAATTTTGTTTTGACCAGGTTTGACTCCCATGGAAATGCCCCCGAGTTCAAAACGAAACATCATTTTAAAGAGCAGCCTCAATTTGAAGTTGGTGGCATTTGTATGTGGGTCACTGCTACCCAGAAAAAAACAACCAAGGGACTTAATCGTGGTGGGTCAGTGGGTCTTTAAGGACCAGCTTTCATTTTTGGCATCTCTTAATGTAGCAAAAGTGCTATTCAGCATTTCAACATCCCAGATCAACTTCATTATTTTAGCATAGATCGTTCCTAAAAAATGGGATAACTTCAACATATAGTAGATGTCAAATTTCTTATAAACCGTTCAAAAACGCCAAATTCCATTACTAGATAGTCCTTCAGAAACATTAAGTTCCTCATAACAAAACATCAAGTATAGTTTAATAATAATAAAAAAAAGATTCAAGTAGTTCAGGAACAGGCGAACAGACAGGCACATAGACAATCAATACAGACCAACATTTGCTACAAATCACACGTTTGACAAATATCCCAATATTAATGTCATCGTTTTTAGAAACGAAAGCCACACCGATATTTTGCAAATATGCAACAAACATGACCTTTTCACGATAGAAAACAAAAGAACAAAACAACCAGCTTTCGGTTGTAATTTGGGAATGTTCAGATTTGAGTGCAAACATAACCCGATAGAGATACTTGCTCTTGGTTTTAATCTTATTTAACCCCACGAATTAATGAATCATTTAATAAATCATCTTTTTTGTGGTGGTGCCAGATCTTTCAGGACGGCAAGCTGAGTCACTTCATCGACGGCAGGGCGTCGACAGGCAACTGGATGTCCCACGTCAAGTGTGCACGATACGCCCAGGAACAGAACCTCATAGCTGTGCAGGTGAGGACGATGAGGAGGAGGAGGAGGAGGAGGAGGAGGACGACGACGACGACGATGATGATGATGATGATGATGATGATATAATTATGTGATGCTGATAATGATGATGAGGATGAGGAGGACGGTGATGTTGATGATGATGATGATGATGATGATCATGATGATGATGATGATGATGATGATGATATAATTATGTGATGCTGATAATGAGGAGGAGGAGGAGGAGGACGGTGATGATGATGAGGATGATGATGAGGAAGAGGAGGAGGAGGAGGAGGACGACGATCATGATGATATAATTATGTGATGATGATAATGATGATGAGGAGGAGGAGGACGGTGATGATGATGATGATGATGATGATGAGGAGGAGGAGGAGGAGGAGGAGGAGGACGGTGATGATGATGATGAGGAGGATGAGGATGACAATGATGAGGTGATGAGGATGCCGATAGTCGCAGGAGTAGAATCTGACTGCTATGTAATTGATGACGATTTGACTGTGATTATGATGATGATGATGATGATGATGACGATGTCGATGACGACGACGACGACGACGACGACGACGGTGACGAGTTTGATGCGATGTAATGATGATGATGATGATGATGATAGACCCAGGAGCACAACCTGATAGCTGTGCACGTGATGTTCAGGAAAATGATGTTGATGTTGATGCTGCTGCTGCTGCTGGTGACGATGATGATGATGACAATGGTACAATGTTGATGATGATGGTGATGGTGGTGACGTTGGTAATAATTATGATGATGACAATGAGCAAAAGGAAGAGAAAAAAGATAAAGAAGAAGAGAAGAGGAACAGGAGGAGGAAGAGAAGGGTAATGATGGTAATGACGGTCATGTGTGTATGTATGTATGTCCATTAATTTATCCAAGTGTATTCGTTGTATGCGGTGTTCGCGCGAGTGCTTGTGCGTGCATTTGTGCATATTTAATATAGGTGATTGTGGTTTTGCAAATCCGTTAATTCGCCAACATGCGCATGCGTGTGGGCATAATATCAAGTTCACTTATGCTTTAATATCTCCAAAAGAGAAATTCGGGTTAGGCGCAACAACATGACAGAAATACAACAGAACTGAAAGAACATTAATCAAACGTGTGAAACGAAATGACATCAACCAAGCAGTTATCATTAAAATTCGTTGCATCAACTTAGAAATGTGCACATTTAAAACACACACACACACACACAAACGCGCGCGCACACACAGACAGACAGACAGAGAGAGAGAGAGAGAGAGAGAGAGAGAGAGAGAGAGAGAGAGAGAGAGAGAGAGAGAGAGAGAGAGAGAGAGAATGCAAACAATGCGAGTGATTTGACAAACGCCCTCTTATGGCAAGGGTGGGGGTGAGGGGGTGGGTGGTGGGTGGGGTGAGCAATCATGTAGCATTCAAGGTTGACAGAATTGGAATAAATGAAATAACATAAGTAACTGCATGCCTGTCTCTCTCCTCGACAGGCGGAGGGGTCCATTTGGTACGAGGCGTGCAAGGACATCCCTCAGGGCACGGAGCTGTTGGTGTGGTACGGGGACTGCTACCTCCAGTTCATGGGGGTGCCTGTCGCCCTCAAAGAAATGGCCGACGGAGGGGCTCAAGAGGAAGCTGACAGTGAGTTAGCGTGTGGTCTCCCCACCCCCACCCCCATCCCCTACCCCACACCCCCGGTGTGTGTTTCGGTGTTGTGAACCAACTTACAAGTAGTGTGGACCGATCAATCTGCTTAAAGACCCAGCACGTCACGTGTCAAAATCACGGTTTTCACTCTTATAACTGGTAAGGAATCTTAAGACATCTTGCTAGCATAATAGGGAATGTGACACGTGACGTGGGGGGTCTTTAAAGGGACACCCTGACGGATGAGGGTTCCAGTCCATAAGGGTCTCTGACCGATTGGACGCTAATCTCATCATCATCATCATCAGGATGAGTTCTTTGCAAGAAACACGTCAAGATCACCAGAAAGACAAACTTTTCAAGGATCGGAACACTCACTTTGCTCTGTTTCCTATAATTCAAAACGTCAAAGCGGCGCTTCCTCCTTGGCGGAGTTGCCGGAGAGAGGAGCCATTTTGGACGGGGTGGGTGGAGGCCACTGGGAGTGGTTGAAGCTTTTTCTTCTTTGTAGTGCAGTAACAAACAAAAAAGAAGCTATTTCCTTTGTTGTGAGCGAGACTCCCTTTGGTAAACTGTAAATAAAAAAGGGTTGTATTGTGGAAATTTCGTGATTTGGTCTAAGCGACTCAGGCAGCCATTCGAAAAGAGAAGGCACATGGCTTCTCTTTCACCTGAAAGAATCTAACTTCCAACACATCCGCCAAGGAGGAATCGCCGATTTGACGGTTTGATTTCTAGGAAACCAGAGCAATTGGAGCGTTGCGATCTCTGTAAAGGTTGTTTTCCTGGTTTTCATCTCAAAGTGTTTCTTGCAAAAAACTCATCCGTCAGGGTGCCCCCTTAAGGGCAAAGTAGACCTACTGTAGATCGTTCGGATGCGCAGATACTGGTCAATGCTGTCACGGATGATCTTGTCCATATCTACCAATACATTGTCACAATGTGAAAACAGTGAAAATAAAATAACGAAATATACAATAATAGGCTTCCTCTCCTTGCGTTTGTTTGTCAAACGTACGCTTCTTGTTTGTGTTTTGTTTTTCTTCTTCTTTAAGCAATGAAAATAGACGTTTCGTACCTTTCAGTGTCAGCCTATGTTGGGCTGAATTTTTTTGTTTTTTTCTGCTTTCAGTGTCCTTGTTCGTAGTCAATTGATGCAAGAATGACATAACTTGTATGCGCCCCCCCCCACCCTCACCCCGTGGGGATACCGGGGGGTCTGTTGTGTAAATAGTTCCCCCACCTTGTGGAAGTTCTGTGCTTGTAACTTCCTCTAATCTGTCACTCTCTTTGACTCTGCATTTTCCCTTTGCTTACTGTCATCTACTCTCTTTCTGCCTTACCTGGTCCATTCTCCTGCCCTTTTTCACGAACCACTTTCCAGCCGAAGTCGGACTTGCTGGGCCTAACTATTTCTTCGTTAGGCGCATAGGAGGCAGCATGACGCATCTGCGCTCATAATCGACAGGAAACTGTCTGAGCGATCGAAGAAGAAGAAGTATGCGCTTGCCGTGATTAGAATCTCACAATATGTCATGAGGGCAGGATGAAAAAAAGCTTTGTTAGCTTATTCTTTAACCCTCAATAAAGATGATTTTGACTTGACTTGACTTGACTATTGTACAATTATTCTTCTTGTAACGAATAAACCTTAGGCTTATCTATATAATATTATACGTTTTAAACTGTCGTTTTTTTGATAGCAATGAAAATGTGGTTCTACTCATCGTCATTGTTCTTTGTCCCCCCCCCCCCCCCCACACACCCCCGCACAGCTAGTGAGGGGTTCCAGTGTGAGCGGTGCGGCAAGGTGTTCGCCTACAGGTACTACAGGGACAAGCATCTGAAGTACACCCGCTGCGTGGACCAGGGGGACCGCAAGTTCCCCTGCACCCTATGTACCAGGTCGGTGCATGTGTACTTTAGATTTGTCCTCTCTGCTGTGTGTTTGTATATTTTAGTTTACGTCTGTCTGTCTGTCTGTCTGTCTGTCTCTCTCTCTCTCTCTCTCTCTCTCTCTCTCTCTCTCTCTCTCTCTCTCTCTCTCTCTCTCTCTCTCTCTCTCTCTCTCTCTCTCTCTCTCTCTCTCTCTCTCTCTCCTCTCTCTCTGTCTGTGTCTCTCTGTGTGTGTGTGTGTTCTCTCTCTCTCTCTCTCTCTCTCTCTCTCTCTCTCTCTCTCTCTCTCTCTCTCTCTCTCTCTCCCTCTCTCTCTCTCTCTCTCTCTCTCTCTCTGTGCGAATGTGTGTGAATGTGTGTTATACAAATGCATTCCTTCTCCCCTTTCAATTTGTTATTTTTCTTGCTAGAAATACATTGATTGATTGATTGACTGGCTGATTGACTGATTGATTGATCGAGTAATCGATTGATTAACTGGCTGGTTGGTTGGATATACACGGCTGACTGATTGATTGATTGATTGAATCAATCAATGCCTCGTTCATTGACGGACTGACCGACTGATCGATCGATCGATCGAATGATTGATGATTGATGATTGATTGTTCAATTCCAAAATCTTTTTGTTGAGAATCGTGTCGTCTACAAAAAAAATAAATTCTGATTAATTCATAGTTGACCGATTGATTGATTGATTGATTGGTTGATTGATTGATTGACTGACCGATTGATTGACTGACCGATTGATTGACTGACTGATTGATTGATTGATTGATTGATTGATTGATTGATTGATTGATCGATTGATTGATTGATTAATTGATTGACTGATAAATTGATTCATTGGTTGATTGATCGATTGATTGATTGGCTGATTGACCAATCGTTGCAGGTCGTTCGAGAAGCGGGATCGCCTGCGGATTCACATACTGCACGTGCACGAGAAACACCGGCCTCACAAGTGTATGGTGTGCGGCAAATCCTTCAGTCAGTCCTCCAGCCTCAACAAGCACATGCGGGTAGGCCATGTGTCTGTCTGTCTGTCAGTCTGTTTGTTTGTTTGTCTGTTTGTATGTGGGTCACAGCTACCCAGAAAAAAACAACAAGGGAGTTAATCGTGGTGGGTCAGTGGGTCTTTAAAGCCCTTTCAACGCCACTGTCGCCTCTTGGCACCACAATGACTTAACACCCCATGTCACCCAAAGGCATCCAACGAGGACCTGGTTTCCAATGAGCGTGTGTTCTTAATTTTGCGAGGTAAGGATATGACCTATTTTATTGCACATCGCAGAGGAGTCCCCAATATGGCAGACATAAGTCTGTTCTCTGGCTTAATGAAAAGTTTAGGCTGAAAAATGTCTGGCGTTGAAAGGGTCTCTGGTTTAATGAAACGTTTGGGCTGAAACATGTCTGGCGTTGAAAGGGTATCTGGTTTAGTGAACAGTTTGGGCTGACAAATGTCTGGCGTTGAAAGCATCTCTGGTTTAATGAAAGGTTTGGTCTGAAACATGTCTTGCGTTGAAAGGGTATCTGGTTTAATGAAACGTTTGGGCTGAAAAATGTCTGGTGTTGAAAAGGGTTTCAAGGCCACGATCGTGGCTCCTATGGTGATGCGTTGATTTCAATGCTGGTGTTGCCCCTGCAGGTGCACAGCGGGGAGAGGCCCTACAAGTGCGTGTACTGCAACAAGGCCTTCACCGCCTCCAGCATCCTGAGGACTCACATCAGGCAGCACTCTGGGGAGAAACCATTCAAGGTGGGCATAGGGCACAAAACACTTTATATATATTATTATAAATTATATATATTTACACATTTTATTACTTATTTATGTTTTAAAAAGTTGTTTTTTCAGAACACAGGACAATTCACAAAGTTAACGTTAACTGAGTTTGTTTCTGAGGTTCACAAATACAGACATTGGACACAAAAAAAGTTTTATCAAAGCAAACTATTCTGCATTTCAAATGCACCAACTTTTCAGTCCTTCAGATTAGGGGTACGGAGCTCAGCCATTCACTGAGATTTCTCTTTCATACTATATATATATATATATATATATATATATATATATATATATATATATATATATATATATATTATATATATATATATATATACATATATATATATACTTGTTTACGTGTGACTCTCTTTACCAGTGTGTGTCATTCCTGAAGAAGAGAGGACACCCTCTCGAAAGCTTGAATTAAAATTGGAACGACCACGGATTTGTTGTAGTTTTCTTTATTTTTGTGTTATATATATATATATATATATATATATATATATATAGTATATATATATATATAAATATATTATACATATCTGAAGGAAAAAACCACAACAAATCCTTCGTTAGTTCAAATTTTATTCCAAGCTTTCGAGGGGGTAACCCCTCTTTTATAATATAATATATTATATACATTGAGAGTCATGATGATGACGACGATGATGATGATGATGATGATGATGATATGATGATGATTATTATCATGATGATGATGGTGATGTGTCTTTTATTTGTAAGACAGACAAGGTGGAGCACAAACATCAGACTATTTTAAAAAATTTACAAAATCTCTTTTTCGGAATCTACTACAGCCGAAGGCGCAATAAATAATTAATAAACTAAAAAGATCACAAATCTCTCTACTATATCTGTCGTTTTCTGTTTTGTTTTAATATTTTTTTTGCAGTGCAAGCATTGCGGGAAAGCCTTCGCCTCTCACGCGGCGCATGACAGTCACGTGAGGCGCACGCACGCCAAAGAGAGGCCGTGCGCGTGCAGCGTGTGCGGCAAGACCTTCGCCCAGTCCTTCGAGCTCAAGATGCACATGAACTCGCACATGCCTCAGGGACCTGCGACTATCAGTCTATAAGGCCGTGTCCGTGTCTTGACAATCACCGACTTCCCGATAGTATGGCTAGCCATCAACTGCTGTCCTAGAGGCCTGGGCTGGTGGGTTTTTGTGTGTTTTATTTTTCGTTTACAGTAGAGATGCCTTGTCCACGGAACACCCCCAATTTTTCGGCCGAAAGGATTTGTTTTTGTTTTTGTAGAAACAACGTTGGCGCTGGTGAGGGTCTCTAACTCCATGGGCGAATATATTCGCCCAAGACATCACTCTACACTCCCACCAAGTGCAGAGACATTCACTGCCAAACACCCTGTCTTGTCGTGTTTGTCTAGTTGTCACTGTTTCTGCCGTTAAAGCAACGCACGCGCAGTCCGAAAAACAAACAAGTCACCCTCCTCTTGTCGGTTGAGATGCGACGGACCACCAAGAACGTCACAAAATACATGGCGCTTTGAGGAGTTAAAGGCCAGTTATTCCCCCCCCCCCCCCCCCCCAAGCTGCAGCACTAATTAAGAAGTCGGGTGCAAAGAGTCTCCCAGTTTGAGAGACACGTACTTTTACAAAAGACTTAAGCTGCTCTCATGTTCGCTATGCTGTTGGCCCGAATGTCAGGGACGTAACATCAACCCGGGCTGAAAACCGTTTATACGTAAAAGGTCAGACGAGAACTGCAGTGTTCCGAATTATAAGAATGAATCGCAGGGTATTTGCCAGCAGGCACTTTCATCTTTCTCTATTCCCTTTTTTGTGTGATAGTTTAACTATACCCCCATCGAATTAGACTTGCATGAGATGACCCCCAAATACCATCCTTGTCCCCAAATACTATCCTTGTCCCCCAAATACTATCCTTGTCCCCAAATACTATCCTTGTCCCCCAAATACCATCCTTGTCCCCAAATACCATCCTTGTCCCCAAATACCATCCTTGTCCCCCAAATACTATCCTTGTCCCCAAATACCATCCTTGTCCCCCAAATACCATCCTTGTCCCCAAATACCATCCTTGTCCCCCAAATACTATCCTTGTCCCCCAAATACCATCCTTGTCCCCAAATACCATCCTTGTCCCCCAAATACCATCCTTGTCCCCCAAATACCATCCTTGTCCCCAAATACCATCCTTGTCCCCCAAATACTATCCTTGTCCCCAAATACCATCCTTGTCCCCAAATACCATCCTTGTCCCCAAATACCATCCTTGTCCCCAAATACTATCCTTGTCCCCCAAATACCATCCTTGTCCCCAAATACCATCCTTGTCCCCCAAATACTATCCTTGTCCCCCAAATACCATCCTTGTCCCCAAATACCATCCTTGTCCCCAAATACCATCCTTGTCCCCCAAATACTATCCTTGTCCCCAAATACCATCCTTGTCCCCAAATACCATCCTTGTCCCCAAATACTATCCTTGTCCCCCAAATACCATCCTTGTCCCCAAATACCATCCTTGTCCCCAAATACTATCCTTGTCCCCCAAATACCATCCTTGTCCCCAAATACCATCCTTGTCCCCAAATACCATCCTTGTCCCCCAAATACTATCCTTGTCCCCCAAATACCATCCTTGTCCCCAAATACCATCCTTGTCCCCCAAATACTATCCTTGTCCCCCAAATACCATCCTTGTCCCCAAATACCATCCTTGTCCCCAAATACTATCCTTGTCCCCAAATACCATCCTTGTCCCCCAAATACCATCCTTGTCCCCCAAATACTATCATTGTCCCCCAAATACCATCCTTGTCCCCAGATACCATCCTTGTCCCCAGATACCATCCTTGTCCCCAAATACCATCCTTGTCCTTGTCCCCAAATACTATCCTTGTCCCCCAAATACCATCCTTGTCCCCAAATACCATCCTTGTCCCCAGATACCATCCTTGTCCCCAAATACCATCCTTGTCCCCAAATACCATCCTTGTCCCCCAAATACCATCCTTGTCCCCAGATACCATCCTTGTCCCCAAATACCATCCTTGTCCCCAAATACCATCCTTGTCCCCAAATACCATCCTTGTCCCCAAATACCATCCTTGTCCCCAAATACCATCCTTGTCCCCCAAATACCATCCTTGTCCCCCAAATACTATCCTTGTCCCCCAAATACCATCCTTGTCCCCAAATACTATCCTTGTCCCCCAAATACCATCCTTGTCCCCCAAATACCATCCTTGTCCCCCAAATACTATCCTTGTCCCCCAAATACCATCCTTGTCCCCAAATACCATCCTTGTCCCCAAATACCATCCTTGTCCCCAAATACCATCCTTGTCCCCAAATACTATCCTTGTCCCCCAAATACCATCCTTGTCCCCAAATACCATCCTTGTCCCCAAATACCATCCTTGTCCCCAAATACCATCCTTGTCCCCAAATACTATCCTTGTCCCCCAAATACCATCCTTGTCCCCAAATACTGCAATGGTGGAGCTTCCATCAGTGTCCCTAGAGTTCACGAGTGTCCCTAGTGTTCGTGCGTTGTAATGGGGGAGGTATGTAGGACTTGTGCCCTTTACTACTCAAATGGTGTTCATCATTGGTTGACACTAGCCTGTAGTAGGGGCCAACAGTAACATGAGAGCTGTACAGTAGATGGTGTTCTACAGTCATGGAACATCGTGGTACAGTTTAAGTCTCTCGTGGAAAACTATGACTCTCGAACCTTGCACTGGCTCTGGTGTTGCAGCCAAAGGGATGCACTGGCCTTTGGGGACCTTCCTCGACGCCAGCCGTGTCCTCAAATCCCTTTGGCCGAGAGAGAGGGGATGTACCCTGGGCAATGCATCCCCACTATAAACTATTTATCGGACCAGCCCGCCAGAATAGTATTTGCCCCTTCTGCTATCTGGCAGTCATGGTCGGAAACGACTGACTGGCATACATATACATATAGCTGTGCTTTATGTTGAATTGTTATCTTTATGTCATTTTTCAAGATATGCCTAGGACACTAACTCTTTGCTGGCATGATGGAAAATGGGATGCATACTTGAAATGATTGCTGTTGCTGCTGGTGTTACAGTATGGTAAACTATTTACATTTTTATATTACAAATCGAACCATGAATCTCTGTGACGGAATGCAAATATATTAAAATAAATCCCTAGCAAACGCCCACCACCCTTCCATACAGATTTGGGGCAAACCTGGGTTGTGGTTGGGCGTTTGCTAGGTACACGCTTCTTTACACAAGAAATGTTATCACGTTTTTTTACGAAATACATTCGTAATGAGAAACAGAGTATAGGTCTTGAAGGAGTTTTTGTAGTAGGTTAATTTGAGCTTGACCTAAACGCATGGCACTTTTTGACCTCCCAACTCCCGATTATTCCATTTTATTTCATTTTTATTTTAGTATAATGTTCTCACGTTTAGTTGTTTAGAATGTATTGCACTGGTTTGCATTTTATACTTTCCGCCTTTTATTTTAAGAGTTGAAAGAGAGAGAGAGAGAGAGAGAGAGAGAGAGAGAGAGAGAGAGAGAGAGAGAGAGAGAGAGAGAGAGAGAGAGAGAGAGAGAGAGAGGGAGAGGAGGGAGGGAGGGAGGGAGAGGGAGGGAGGGAGGGAGGGAGGGAGGGAGGGAGGGAGGGAGGGAGGAGGGAGGGGAGAGAGAGAGAGAGAGAGAGAGAGAGAGAGAGAGAGAGAGAGAGAGAGAGAGAGAGAGAGAGAGAGAGAGAGAGAGAGAGAGAGAGAGAGAGAGAGAGAGAGAGAGAGAGAGAGAGAGAGAGAGAGAGAGAGAGAGAGAGAGAGAGAGAGAGAGAGAGAGAGAGAGAGAGAGAGAGAGAGAGAGGCAGAAGAAGAAGAAGAAGAAGAAGAAGAAGAAGAAGAAGAAGAAGAAGAAGAATTCTTTTTCTCTAAAACCAGAAACGAATGTAATCCCTTTCATGTTCTTACATGCTTTTTTATATTTCCTCATTCAGTAATATCTGTTGTTAGAACGCTCATTCTATATTCTTTTTTTTTCCTTTTAAAAAAATATATTATATCACGTTCGCATGCTCACTGAAGGGTAAACAAGTGAACCAAAACACATCACGCCTATAGCATAGTGATGTGATTACAACTGTATGAGTTATGCAACAACAACAACAACAACAACAACAACAACAACAACAACAACAAAGAAGAAAACACCCACACCACCACCAACAACAACAAAAGTCAACTTTTCGTGAGAGAAGTGTTCAAAATAATAATAAATCATGAAGAGTCTTATTCTCCTCAGAATCAGGTCAGCACAAATTCAGGAGTCTCTTCTCTCGCTTGGAGATCTGGTAGGGATGATGATGATGATGATGATGATGATGATGATGATGATGATGATGATCAATCATACATTGATTCTAGTCCTTCGTGGTCAACATCATTGTCTTCACTGTCGTCTGTGCCCTCCGCCTTTTCCGAAGCAGCATAGCTCCATATTGTTATAGGAAAACGCCAATTTTTTGTTTGGAAACCAATCCGCTTAATTTATAATTGTTTCGTCGTCTTGATAAACCGTGGATCGCGTTTCACGTTGCGCACCCCGAGAAAGGAGTTCTTCTTCTTCTTCTTCGATCGCTCAGACAGTCCCCTGTCAACTATGAGCGCAGATGCGTCATGCTGCCGTTATGCGCATAACGAAGAAATAGTTAGGCCCAGCAAGTCCGACTTCGGCTGGAGGGAATCTCTTTTGAAAGCGTTTCTTGAAGAAGAAAAAAAGGCAGGAGAATGGACCCCGGTAAGGCAGAAAGATAGTAGATGACAGCAAGCAAAGGGAAAAGATTAGAGGAAGTTACAAGCACAGAACTTCCAGAAGGCGGGGGAACTATTTATACAAAAGACCCCCCCGGTATCCCCACGGGGGAGGGGGGGGGGGGGGGGGGGGGATTTGAAGACCAAAATATTATGGAACCGTAGAATGCCGTCGGGGGTGCGTTGGGTTGGCGTGGGGTGGTTCAAGAACCCACCCTGAAACAAGACTGCTACGTCAGTGGATCAGACATAATACGACCAAATGCGCAAAAAGCTTCAAGTGTATTGGTCAACCTAGCTTGCCAATTTGACCGCCAGGTGGCAACCAACTCAATAGGGGCGTATCTCGTGATATATTTAGTTGGGGGTAGAGAATCCCCAACTAAGAATATAGAGAGGATTAGCTCCACTCGAGCGTTATGCCACCTGGCGGTCAAAACAGCCAGCTAAGCCGCTCGTTAAGCACAAGACACAACAAAACAACTGAAGTATTGGACATTTTTGGGTTTTTTACTTCTTAATGAAGATAAGCTTACACCATACAAAAACAAACACACACAAAAAAACCAAACAGACCCCCCAATAAACAGCAAAACAACAACAACAATAATTCTCCTCTTCATCCAGTCATTCCATTTGCTAAAAGTGGTGGTGGTGGTGTCGGGGGGGGGGGGGGGGAGGGGGGATGTTTGCTAGATACCGTTGCGTTTGCTTGGAATTTTACAGTATACTAATAATTTAAAAAAAAAATTATTTTAATTAACAGTATACTAATAATTTTACAAATTATTATTTTCATTTTTAATTCAAATTGTGGCAACATATTTTTTGATTTTGTTGTGTATCTGCATTGCCGGTTGTTTTGTTGGAAACATAACAATTCCAAACTATGTTCACCAGCGTAATAATAATAATAATAATAATAATAATACATAGTATTTTATTTGCGCCTTTCCTTAGAATTAAACTCAAGGCGCTCACATTCACTGATTCACACGCACTTGGGCTAACATACACATTCATTCGATTATCAAACGTTTATGACACTTACATCGTGTTATTTTCTCCCCACTCTCACCTTCACAAACCCTCGATTCAGAAACGCATTCACGCGCACTCGCGCGCACGCATGCATATTCATGTTGACAGGCATACTAATTCGGAATTGCACTCATGCAAGCGCACCTACAAGCACGCGCACGTGCGCGCGCGCACACACACATACGCGCACATTTGCTCACTCACACATACATGCATGTAGGGCCTATACACACGCATACACGCGCGTTAAAGACCCACCACGTCACGTGTCAAAATCACGGTTTTCCCTCTTATAGCTGGTAAGAAATGCTAAGAATTGTTCCTAGCATAAGAGGGAAGGTGACACGTGACGTGGGGGGTCTTTAAATGATTTTAACTTTTGGTGTAAAGCTTTATTCTGGACATGTTTCGAATGTTTCTGATAAAACATGATATTGTGACGAGTATACTGGGTTTTGGCTGCAGCATAATAACAAAAATGCATTTTATACGACATTTTGTGTGGAAATATGTGACCCGACACCACGAAAGGGACATTAAGGGTCAAAACTGACAATTATCTTTCTAATGATACAAGCACCATTCGTGCATCTTTTTCCGTTCCAGAGTTATGAGCATTTAAACTTAGTAGGGTGAGCGTCGACCATTTTGAGAAAAGTCTAAATTCTAGCCTAGGTGAAGAAAATGCATTGACCTACTCGTTTCAGCGCACTTATAAAACCATTTAGAGATCATATTCAAGATTGTCCTTTATATTTAAATATGAAAGATAAGAAGTTGGAGAACGCAAATATACCCATAACTCAAAATTGACAAAATAAATGAGATTTTTCGCTTTGCATGCCTGTTGTGAGAAACTAGCCCTGCGACTTAATGTCCCTTTCGTGGTGCTGGGTCATACATGTGTGCATCAGAAGAACAAACCGATGCACTCTACTCTGTGTTTATTTATGCCGCTTATTTGGCTCCACGAATGCTTCATTATGCTTTTCATTGAATGATCAAAACTCCTTTATGATTGGCAGTTTAATGATTGTTCATTGGCTTTTTTTTTAATCGAAGTTATTTTATGTATACGAGATGCATAATTATAATGGCGCGTGAGTAAAATGTATGTTTCAATCATTATTTTAGCCTGGAAGTGTGGATTGTTTTATTTTTCCTTGAAGCATGACTTTGTGTGAAAATGTTTTAAGATTGAAAAAAAATGACCACCTCACAGATTCACATTGTTTTGATGATTTGTAAGATACCTTCACATTTTTGGTTTAATGTAGCGAAATTTGAAGGATTGTCTAAAATTTCAAACGCACGCACAGTCACACACACATAACGCATTGCGCAACCGTTGAATAGGTAACATGCACTTTGCATTCCATGAAAAATAATTCGTTATCAAGTAGAAACCCCATTCCCACCCCCACCCCTCTCTCTCTCTCTCTCTCTCTCTCTCTCTCTCTCTCTCTCTCTCTCTCTCTCTCTCTCTCTGTCAGAGACTCTCTCGCTCTCTCCCCCCCCCCCCCCCTCTCTCTCTCTCTCTCTCTCTCTCTCTCTCTCTCTCGCTCTCCACCCAAGAATCTACGGTAGTTTTGTCAAAATATTGTAATTGAATATTGCTTAATATGTTCACCGTCTGATTTCGTTTACAATGCAATACTGTGCCGCAAAAGTAGTTTCCATGCAACTCTAGTATTTCAGTACACGTATTGTCAGTGTTTGGCCATGTATGCTTTTTTGTGTGCTGTTGTTGCGATTGAAAGAGAAAAAGACACGAAATAAAACGGCCTGTGATACTTTGTCAAAACGTGTTTCAGTGCGTGTGGTGAAGTGCGAACATGAGTATGGCATAGAGGTTGTTTTGTTGTTGTTTTTCTCCAGGAAAGACCGAGTGTGGGGATAATAAGGACAATGTGCATATATACCAGGGTAAGACGGGGTAAAAAGCCCATGGGCGGGTACGAAACCCATGCCAAGTATATCATGAAATGAAGCGAATTTCAGTCAAGGTTTGCCCATGAGACGAGTGTTAATGTTTAGCGTTCGTCTCATGGGGAAATGTGACTGAAATTTGCTTCATTTCATGAGATAATTGGCATGGGCTTCTTACCCGCCCATGGGATTTTTACCCTACTCAACACTTGCTTTGCAGCACTTTTTTGACAAACGCTGCCGTATACCCCATAGACTTTATTCAAATAAAACAAAGGTAAAGGTAAAGATGTGCCAACCCCCCTGCATTTCTCGGTTCATTCCATTTTTTCGTTTTTGCCTTTTTACCAAACATAAAGCTGTATTTTATTAACATTTTCAGCTAATTATCTTTTTGGAATAATAACCCTAGCCCTAACCCTAACCCTACCCCTACCCCCCCCCCCCCCTACCCCTATAAGACGGGAAAAAGCAATGAACCACGACTGTGACAAATGCCGCGGTGTACTGCACTACATGTGGGGGGGGGGGGGGGGGGGGGGGGGGGGGGATCCTATTAGATAATGGCCTTTATAATGGCTGCAATTAATTATTGAACAAAGATAATTAGCTGAAAATGTTCATAAAATACAGCATCATGTTTGGTAAGAAAGGCAAAATGGAAAAATGGAATTAACCGAGGGGCAAAAAACTTCATTGAATTAAGAACTTTGCAAAATCTTGAGAAACAACTGAAAACTGACTGCCATTAATGTGTGTGACCTTCACGCACCTCAATGACAGCCCGAAAACGCCCGCAGATGAAGTTTGGGACAGTCTGCTGAGGAATCTCATCCCACTCCTTCTGCAAGGCCTGCCCAAGCTGAACCAGGGTTTGTGGCTGGCTGGACATGCACAAACGGCTCTTGCAATCATGTCCCGAACATGATTAATGGGATTTAAGGCAGGGGACCTGACTGGCCCTTCCATTTGATCGATTGATTCATCGTCCAAGTACTGGTCCACAACGTGTGCTCTGTGTGGACGGGCGTTATCATCCATGATGATGAACTCCAGGCCAACAGCTCCAGCGTAGGATCTCACGTGTGGATCAAGGATTTCATCCCAGTATCTGGCTGCCATCATGGTTCAGTTCAGGAGCACATGGAGGTCGGTCTTTTCCTGCACATTGATTCCACCCCAGACCAGAAGTGGGCCTCCCCCATAGCGGTCATGCCGGGCCATGTAAACGTCGTGGAATCGCACCAACAATGTGCATAAAGTGAACACTATTCACTTTTGCAACACTACAGGGAAATTAATTACTGAAGTCAGTTTCAGTATCAATCAACCACATACGCGTTTCAAGCAGTACTTTTCCACAGTTGTCAAAACAAAAAGTGATGCAAAGCCAGTGTTGAGTAGTATAAGTAGGTCCATACTTAGAGACACCACACAGGTTCATAAAAAAGGTTCTTCTCTTTTTCTTTTTCTTTTCTTTTTATCTAAGGCGCCTCAAGACAAAAACAAAACATTAGGAGGAGTCTAGTCCTCTTGCATTCTGCATTTGTTACAGAAGAAAACTTCTTCTAGTGTTCAGATTCTTTCACACGTTGTCAGGGAAATCTTTTGTTTTGGAAACACACAATGCACCATATAGTTACCATCGCATAGTGCGCGAGTGAGAAGCTTCTTTACATAGTGTGACTGTGATGCAAGCTACATCTGTATTGTTTCCTGGTGTTGCACTGCCTCCGGGCATTGCCTCCAGGATCGTTCCCACCATCTTTATATCTACTAATGTCCCATATGTGTCTGTTCAAGACCGGAGGACGTTAATAAGCAGAATTTCATTCATACAAGCCATAACTTAGTGCGTGATGAAAATGCCATCAGAGGGGGTCTCAGAGTGGGGGCAAGCTACGGGTTGCTTTGGTGTGACTTGAATAATAATAATAATAATAATAATAATTATAAAGAATGTGCCAAGTTCGCCTTTATGACCCTTCACCCACACAGTACACATCAACAATGGTGGAGATGACAACATACAAACAAATCAACATCTATCCAAGAGTGGCTTAGCCTTCTAGCCTTGAATATGTTACACATAAACAACACAACACAGAACGAACTGGTAAGCCTCGAAAGGATTTTTTGGTTAATCAAAGAATGACATAGTGTGGCCAAGAGAGGAGATTACGAAATTGAACAAAGGGGAAATACTCTCTTTCTAATTAACTCCCCTCCAGCAAATTTGATTACGATACCAATCACCTAGCAATGCGTGGGGCAGAGCCAAAGTGAGACAAACAAAGCATCATTCTCAATAAAGAATGTGCCAAGTTCGCCTTTATGACCCTTCACCCACACAGTACACATCACCAATTTTTAGATTACTTATTCTTTTAGAGGTGGTCAATTGTCTTCTGTTTACCCATACCAACTCGCAGATGTTCTTCCGAGGAAATCTAAGTTTTTTTGGTTATTCTTCCTGTTCTTCTCTTGCCCTTCTTCTTCAACAATCATAACCGATCATCTATGCGACTGTGAAGAGCGGATGGGATTGGGAATGGGGAAGGGGTGGTGGGTGGGTGGTTATTGAGTCAACCAAGGTATCTATTCTGAATGGTAACGGTGCGTCTCCTCAACGAAGTATATTTGTCAAGCGTGTCAATCTCTAAAAGAGTCTTCTTCTTTTTTTGTTGCCAGGTTCCAACGATAGACTCCTTTTGTATGTGAAATGAAAAACACAAGCCCCCCCCCCCCCACCCCCCCACCCCACCCCCCCCCCCCCCCCACCCCCCCCCCAAGTCCTTTTCTCCATTACCCACTCGAAAAGAAGAACACAATAACCAAGCAACTTTATACTGAACGTGCTCTCGTGCGCACGGACCACCACGAAACATCAGACCAGTTCGTTTGTTTTCGACACCTGCCGTCTCTTTTCGGTATTTGGCGGGGGAAAAAACGAAACTAACAACTGTGTAGGGCTCCTTTTATTTCCGAAGTGTCACTTTTGAAGAAGAAGAAGAAGAAGAAGAAGAAGAAGAATTAGAAGAGCTTTTTTTGCGATGCGTCTTGATGGGACCTTAGTATTGAGGAGTGGGTAAATGAATGATATGTCCTAATGTATAACGTCGTCGTCGTCGTCGTCGTCGTGGGTGTGAAGCTGTTTAATTTGACAGCTTTAATCCGTTGGTTCCCGGTTCGACCACTCCCCGTTCTAATGATGTTTGAGGTAGCCTAGTGGCAGAAGGTTTTCGCTACGAAGGGGGGGTATCCGAAGTAGGCACCTGATCGTGGAGGAGGGGGGGGGGAGAAGGAGAGGGGCGGATCAAGAGGGGGGTAATGGGATCAAGGAGGGAGAAGTGGGTGGGGATAGGGGGTGCAGGCAGATGGACGGTTGGGGGAGGAGTGGGTGGGTTTGAAGCTATGGTGCAGCCGCCTGAGGGTCTTCAGATAACTGGGCGTTCAAGACTGCATTTTGGTCATCTCCAACAATGGAACACTCAATTTGTTTAGTAAAGTTTTATTGTTGTGTGTAATTGACGGCTTAAGGTTTTGGTTAAGGTTAGGGTTAGGGGTAGAGTCAGTTTAATTTCAGATTGAATGGTTAAAAGATACACATTCGAAAGTTTCGCTGAAAACCGACATTGTCACTCGAATGGCGTAACTTTCCATATTTGGAGATGACCAAGTGCAGCATTGAACGTCTCTTGTCGTCAGATATGGGGTTTCCTTGCTGTTTCATATTCCCCGTTCAGGGACATATCTTCTCAATGAAAATAATTAAAGTCTCATCACTACCTCACGTCTCTCGTTGTCTTTCTGTTTCCCCTCCTCCCTGTCTCTGTATATGTATCCCCCACCCCACCCCACCCCCCACGCCGACTTCTCTCTCAATCATTTTGTAGTTTCTAACTTCAACCAATTATTTTTACTCTTCTTTTTATTTAACCACGGTCAAACACACTTCTGGTCTTACTGCGCCGATACAATATCACCGACGCAAAACATTTTGACCGGCTGTTTTTTTCTGGGTCGGTGTGGCCCACATACAGACTTTCCTCATATACGATCGGGGCTGCTCTTTAAAGTGATGTCTCGTTTTCGTGCATGAGGAAATCTGTATGGGAGCCGCACTAATCTTAGTCAAAATGCGATTTCTTACCAGCGAGAGAGGGAAACACGTGAAACCCGTGGTTTTCACTGACGGACCTGGTGGGTCTTTAAACTTAAGCAGAATAAATTATGAAATATTCATTTTAGGATTCTTTATTCGCAGGTGTACACCATTACAATGATTAAAACAAATACCAAGGTCACGTGTTCACCAGGTAATGTAATCACGAGTGCGTCTTGAACAGCTGACACGAGTAGTAGTAACATGCAATTTTGATCGGCAGCTTAGTCTCATTTACATTTTGCTACCCGTGTTAGCTGCGTAAGACTCGCCCATGATTGCGGGACCAGGGATCCTTTTCCCGCACTATAACGGCTTCATCTTGATTTTGAAAAAAAAAATCAGCTTCACCAAAGGCCAGAGAACTGACACGTTAAACATTCAATCAACCAACGAATCAACGTCTGTTAAGGGGGTGAGGTGGAGGAGGAGGAGGGAGGGGTGATATAAAAGAGAGAGAGAGAGAGAGAGAGAGAGAGAGAGAGAGAGAGAGAGAGTGTGTGTGTGTGTGTGTGTGTGTGTGTGTGTGTGTGTGACAGATACCCTAGGTTTGTTTTGGTGTTTAACGAAAATTCATTTCACGCTGACTCTGTTTTCGATGTGTAGCAAAATCATTATCCACTCCATCTCTGCCCCCCAGGGACCCACCCTTGAGTTTGTGGACCCTATTAATTTGACCCCCCGGCTCCATTTGAAAGTCAGTTAGCGCTGATTGCTCGGAGGGGGGAGGGGGGGGGGGGGGATCTTAATCTAAAGCCATTAGTGTTGCTGGCTTCTGTTGTTCTTTGTTTCGGGGGCTTGTTTGTTTTTCGGCCTGTTTGTTTATTTACATTCACTTGTTTGCTTCAATTTCTCTCCCCCCCCACCCACCCCTCAACCCCCACCCACCCCGAAGGTTTGCATCTTTGGCCTCTTTTGGATGCGCGCAAGTGTTTCGTCTAACATTTCCCTTACATTCGCCTGCGCAAAATAAATGAGAAGAATAAACAGACAAGAGATGATGGCAAACTAAACTAAACGTAAACTGCCAAAAGGTTCACGTAACTTAATGTACAAACCAACATGAGACGTTCTATCTAATAAAGGTATAGGTACCGCTTTTGTGGCATAACAAGTGAAAGATTTAAGTTTAAAAACAACCTATACGGCATGAAAGACAAACATCCCCAGCACACATTATCAGGAAAATTAGAACAAGCCAAATCCCAGGAGTTGAGTAATTCACTTAAGAGGTTAGACCTACTGAAAATACAGCAAAGATACCTTCTTGAAGCTATATTGAATGGTTTTTTTTGGTACTAAGATCGTTATAATTTCATATGGCATTTATGTTTTCTCCTTTCCGTCGTGGAGTTTGTCTCAGCACGCGAGTGTACTGATAACTGTAGTATTTGTATCAGTATACTCAAGTGCTCAGACTTTTATCTTTGACATCTTACCACAGACACCTTTCTAATGATATTTAGATAATCAAGTTATTACTTATGAAACGGTTGATAGTCACACATTAATTTTATCAAGCGTGAAATGAGAAGATGTTCATGGTGATCAAAAACAAAGTATCAAAAATCGCCTAACATGGTTTGTTACAGTACATTGTCTGAAGGGAAGTCTTCATACTAAAAAAAAGTTTATCTCTCTCTCCCTCTCTCCCTCTCTCTCTCTCTCTCTCTCCTCTCTCTCTCTCCCCTCTCTCTCTCCTCTCTCTCTCTCTCTCCCTCTCTCTCTCTCTCTCCCTCCCTCTCTCTCTCTCTCCACCCTCTCTCTCTCTCTCTCTCTCTCCCTCTCTCTCTCTCTCTCTCTCTCTCTCTCTCTCTCTCTCCCTCTCTCTCTCTCTCTCTCTCTCTCTCTCTCTCTCTCTCTCTCTCTCTCTCTCTCTCTCTCTCTCTCTCTCTCTCTCT
>CM065687.1:21734971-21744971 GCA_017654935.2 Phymorhynchus buccinoides | reverse complement strand
GTGATTGACGTTTCTCAAGCCAATCGAAACATCTCGGTGTAGAGAGCTATCCTCACACGCTGTCCAGAGAGTGAAAGGGTGCTTGCTGGGTGGAACTGTTCATACACACATTTTTTGAACATCTGCATTGTTAAAACTTCGGGACTTTCCTGGTGTTGCACTGCCTCCAGGCATTGCTTCCAGGATCGTTCCCACCATCTTTATGTCTACTAATGTCCCATATGTGTTTGTTCCAGACCGGAGGACGTTAAGCAGAATTTCGTTTGGAACTGTGAATTCTGAAATCAGGGAAGCTAGGATGCTTTTTTTTTCTTGCTTTTTTTCTTCTTCTCTTAATGAGCGGCTTAGCTGGCTGTTTTGGCCGCCAGGTGGCATAGCGCTCGAGTGGGGCTAATCCTCTATATTCTTAGTTGGGGATAAAGAGAGGGAGAGAGAGAGAGGGGAGAGAGAGAGAGAGAGAGAGAGAGAGAGAGAGAGAGAGAGGGGGGGGGGGGTGATGAGTCCCTCCCTCTCTCTCTCTGTCTTTACCCCCAACTAAAGATATCACGAGATAAGCCCCTATTGAGTGGCAACCGGTCAAATTGGCGAGATAGGTTGACCATTGCAATGGTCAACCTATGGCGATATTTTTCACGCCAGAGGGTAGTCAATGCACTATGGGGCTTATCACGCGATTTCTTTATCCCCAACTAATAATATAGAGAGGATTAGCCCCACACGAGCGTCATGCCCTCTGGCGTGAGAAAAATCGCACTAAGTCTCTCATTGGCCTTTTGCTGGCTGCCTGTCGTTAGTACTATCCGCAGTTCAAAGTATCATAACTCGTCTGTTGAGGTAAAAACAAAACAGCATAAACATTGTTTTTCTTTTCTGTTTTGGACACTTTGGGGTTTCTCTTTAAAACCCTTTCAACGCCAGCCATTTTTCAGCTAAAAAAACCCCCATTAAGTCGCTGGGCTAGTAGTTCCTCACAACAGGCTTGCAAAGTAAAAAAACCTCATTTTTTGGTCAATTTTGAGTTATGGGTCGGTGGTTTTTTTTACCTGGGTAGAGAAAAGATTATGTCTGCAATATTGGGGATTCCTCTGCATAAAATAAGGCCTATCCTTACCTCCCATAAGTAAGAACATAAGGTCACTGGATAACCGACCCGCATGTGATGCCTTTCAGTGACATGGGTGTTAATTTGTTAAACCATTGTGGTGCCAAGAGGCGACAGTTGCGATGACAGGGATATATTAGGGGAAGACGGGGTAAAAAGCGCATGGGCGGGTAAGAAGCCCACCCCAATTATCTCATGAAATAAAGAAAATTTCAGTCAAATTTGCCCACGAGACGAATGCTAGACATTAACGCTCGTCTCATGGGCAAAATGAGACTGAAATTTGCTTCATTTCGTGAGATAATTGGGGTGGGCTTCTTGCCCGCCCATGCGCTTTTTACCCCGTCTTCCCCTATTACAACCGTTGGTGGTAATACTTTATGCCCTTCGTTGTTCTCAAAATCCGTTGTCTCTTTCTCCCTGATTCCCTTTGTTTTATCTTATCACTCGCTCGCTCCCTGTGTGTCAGAGTAGGACTAAAACCACCATCCAAATAGCACTCGGTAATGTGCATTATTTCGGATTCGTATTCAAACCTTCTTATCGCGCGCGCGTGCGCGTGTGTAGGGTAAGACGGGGTAAAAAGCCCATGGGCGGGTAAGAAGCCCATGCTAATTATCTCATGAAATAAAGCAAATTTCAGTCAAATTTGCCCATGAGACGAACGCTGGTAAGAAGCCCATGCCAATTATCTCATGAAATGAAGCAAATTTCAGTCACATTTTGCCCATGAGACGAGTGTTAAAGTTTAGCGTTCGTCTCATGGGCAAATTTGACTGAAATTTGCTTTACTTCATGAGATAATTGCCATGGGCTTCTTACCCGCCCATGGGCTTTTTACCCCGTCTTACCCTATTAATTTCTGTCTCTGTGCGCACGCGCGCGCGTGTGTGTGTGTGTGTGCGTGTGCGTGTGCGCGTGTGTGTGTGTGTGCGTGTGCGTGTGTGCGTTTGTGTGTGTGTGTGTGTGTGCGCGTGCGCGCGTGCATCACTCTTTACTCCCATTTCTACTGCATTTGTTTCTCGGTCTTTGTCCGTCTCCTCTTGTTCTGTCTTTCTTTTGTCTTTCATCCGAAGAAAGTAGTGACATAACAATAACGCCCCAATTAACGCCCCCCCCCCCCCCACCCCCCCCCACCCCCCCACCCCCCCCGCCCCCCCCCCCCCCCCCCCCCCCCCCCCCCCCCCCGACTTTGATTTTTTTTTATACTCTTATCACTCTTTTTCACCACAACATCACTTTTAGAATCTTCCCTTTTTTCTTTCGATACACACCCAATAAAAAAAATAATGAACAAATAGCAGAGAGGTAGGTATAGGGCTACAAATAAAATGATTCGTGAAGAACTCGACCTCCCAGACTTCTACAGAGATATCGATGTTGAAAATGGCAAATGTTTTACTTGCAGAGGAAGTGTGGTTATTTATGTAACAGGGGGAGATGTGGGTGGGTGGGGGCAAAGAATGGAGCAGGAACAGGGTACTGTTTCACAAGGGCTAACGTTACGTAGCGTGAGCGCAAATCGGCAAAAACGGTACTAAGAAACACCTCTTTCGCCGACGTTTGCCAAAAACGTTTTGTGGCTACTCCCAAAGTATCTCGTGGTGAACTATCACGTGACTAGCATGGGGTGAATACATTTCTTGTTGTTGATTGGTCCATTAAAGTTTGGTTAAAATAATAAATAAAACAAATTGACCAATCAGACAAGAGCTTGTAATATTCTTCCGCAAACGTTTTCTAAAGTGTTTCTTAGGCCCCGTTTGGCGTAAGCTTCATTCGCGCGGAGACCGTTATCTAGAGAAACTCGACTCAGAAGTCTTTGTCTTCTTTATTTCTTTGTATTGAAAGCGGAGGACATTCATTCGCCGAAAACCGTAGAGAATAATAGCACTGCTAGCTTTGTTTTCGCTGGGAGATTATCTCATCTCTCGTACCAGTCTCACACTCTTGTGTTAGAAAGAAAGACAAGCGCGATCGTATTACGTTCACGTTGGTGCATAATCAAGTTTCTCTCATCCGTCTGTGTGTTAGCGACGAATGAGAACATGAATTATTGTGTATGGGATAGGAAATGGTGTGTGTGTCACTGTGTGTGTGCGTGTGCGTGCGCGCGCGCGTGTGTATGTGTGTGCGCGCGCGCGGTGTGTGTGTGTGTGTGTGTGTGTGTGTGCGTGTGTGTGTGTGCGTGTGCGTGGTTTAAACGTTTTTTTATTCAACAATTTCAAATTATAAACAATAATGAGGTAACAGGGTAACAACAAGCATATAGCTTATAACGTACCCGTATGATTCAAATGACGGAAGGTGTGTTCTCACCAATTAGAAAATATTTTTTTAATATTTAGAAACATTATTCACAAACTAACAAACAAAGTGTGCGTGTGTTGTGCAACGCTCTGTTTGTAGCGCTCTCTCTCTCTCCCATCTCTCTCCCATCTCTCTCTCTCTCTCTTACTATTCTCAACAAACTTTACTGTTACTACAAAAAAGAACAATCAGTATTGACCATTCTCAACACACGTGTCAAAATCACGGGTTTCATGTGTTCTCCCTCTTATAGCTGGTAAGAAATCTTGTTTTGACCAGGTTTGACTCCCATACAAATGCCCCCAAATTCAAAACGAAACATCATTTTAAAAGAGCAGCCTCAATTTGAAGTTGGGGGAATTTGTATGTGGCTCACAGCTACCCAGAAAAAAACCCCAAGGGACTTAATCGTGGTGGGTCAGTGGGTCTTCAACACACTTTACTCTTACTAGTAAAAAGAACAACCAAATAGTGACCGTTCTCGACACACTTTACTGTGAGTAGAAAAAAGAACGAAGTTATTAAGCAAGACATCAAACTTCAGCAATGGTTTTGGAACATAACGCTTATCCAGACTGTTGACAATATTTGGCGATCCATTCTGGGATCCGTTTGCACATATTATTATGAACTTACCGAAATCTGACCTAGGCATATACCTAGGTTATGCTATGTGCGTGATGATTCCAATCGATCGCTCATGATTATTATATTATGTATTGGAAACGTTGCTGAAGCTGGAATTGATATCCCTCTACTCTTGTAGTAGAAGTAAGGTTGCAATGGAACATTCTAGACAGAGAATACGTCGGAGAAAAACACACAACCCACCCCGATGTTATGGATACTGTAATGATTGTCATAAACTAATCTGATATGAATAACGTTAGATGATAATGACAAAGCTCGTGAGCTAAGTTATGAATCATCTCTTCCCCTCACACCCACCCCCCCCTCCACCTTGTTGTTCTTCTCCCCTCCTCCCTCCTTCTCTCTCACCCCCTCCTCAACACCAACCAACCCCACCCCAAACTCAGTGAGTGCATAACACCCGATAATAATATAAACCCCTCAGTGCATAACACCCCGTAGTATTATTAACCCTTTCAGCGCCAAAGTCTCAATTTAGCACCACAGTGCTTTCACACCTATTTCACTAAAAGGCATCAAATTGGGGTCTATTATCCAAAGACCCTATTGTCTTAGTTTTGGGAAGTAAGGCTAGACCTTATTTTATATCTGTCACAGAAGAATCCCCAATACTACAGATGGATTTTGTTCTCTACCCAGGTAAATGTAATGGACATTTTTAGCTGAAATATGGCTGGCGGTGAAAGGGTTAACCCCTGACACCTCTTCCAGTAGTCGGTTCCTTGTCGCCTCCGGACCTTGGTCAGCCTCCCAAACACCGAGATGACCCCCCTGCCTTTGACCAGTTACAGGACCTACAATAACATTAGCCCGCCAGCGACTGGTAATTGCTTCAGCACCCTGTCGATTCCCAAACCACTACTACAACCCTACAACCCTTTACCCCCTTCGACAAAGCCTCTCCAATGTTGCCCAAACTTCATATTATAGGCTGATGTGTGCGTGCGTGCGTGCGTGTGCGTGTGTGTGTGCTTGTGTGTGTGTGTGTGTGTGTGTGTGTGTGTGTGTGTGTGTGTGTGTGTGTGTGTGTGTGTGTGTGTGTGTGTGTGTGTTTGTGTGTGTGTTTGTGTGTATATATGTGTGTGCGTGCGTGTGCGTGTGTGTGTGCCTGTGCCCGTGTGTGTGTGTGTGTGTGTGTGTGTGTGTGTGTGTGTGTGTGTGTGTGTGTGTGTGTGTGTGTGTGTGTTTGTGTGTGTGTTTGTGTGTATATGTGTGTGTGTGTGTGTGTGTGTGTGTGTGTGTGTGTGTGTGTGTGTGTGTGTGAGAGAGAGAGAGAGAGAGAGAGAGAGAGAGAGAGAGAGAGAGAGAGAGAGAGAGAGAGAGAGAGAGAGAGAGAGAGAGAGAGGGAGAGCGTGTGTATGTGCGTGAACGTATTATATGTATGCATACGTCTGTGTATGTGCGTGTGTGTGTGTGTGTGTGTAGAGAACAAGAACAAGAACAAGAACAACGTTTGTATTATCATAAGAAAACCAGAGGTTTTGTGTAACACAAATTGTTAAAACATTGACGACACCATGAAATCCTACTAGTGTCTGTCTGTCTGTCTGTCTGTGCGTGCACACGCACGCGCACGCGCAGGCGCGATGCAAAAGCCCGGAGGACTAAACACCGGAGGTTTAAAGTGTCAGCCGCCATTACTGCCTGCCTACTACTCTGCCTTCCTCTCCAGCCAGACTCCCAGGCAAAGAACGAATCGCAGCTGATCACTCTGGCGCTGGAATCAGATTAACCCCTCCTGTGTCTTCCACGGGCTTAACTCCCCCTGGGCTGGCCAAGCGTGAACGGAAAGGGTTAAACGTCTGGCGCACCTTGACGTAAGGTCCTTGCATAACGCTATTTCTCCAGGGGCGCGGGCGGGGAGGAGGGGACAGTCACGAGCTTTAACACTTTCGGTGCGCAGAGTTAATTCTGCGGTTAACGCGCCTGGCCTTGGGGCTCTGGGATTGGTTCCGTCCTCGCCTGCCGACGCCGCTTCACGCGCATGCGCGAGGATTTGTTGCGCGCTGATTGGCTATCTCTGGAGACAGGGCACGTGCGACTCGAAGTGAAGGGACTTGATGATGACAGCGCTTCTGGAATTAGTAGGAAAGAGGGTTGGCACTTCGGAATAGAAGGCGAGACTGTCACTGGTCTAGTCAAAAGTGACACCTTTAAAGACAATTGATTGGCCTTACTTCGAGAAAAGAAGAAAGAAAGACAGATCGAAAGAAAGAACGAAAGAAAGAGAGAAAGAAAGCCGAAAGAAAAGCCACTGAAAGGCCCAGAGAGGACCAACCACTCTACCTACATACGATAAGCAAATATATAATAGTGAGGCCAAGAGAGAGGATATAGTGAAATGATCAATAAGGGGAAGGAACTTCTCGTAATTAACTCCCTTTTTTACCGAAGTCATTTATGGCACCGATTCGCCTAGCAAAGTGAAAGCAGTTGCCACAACAATACAGACCCAAGTTCATCCTCGATGAACGTACGATGCTATGCGATTGCAATGCGTTTGTGAAGCATGATCCATGTCAAAATCAACAGTCTAAGTGAATCTGATGAAATCCTACTAGTTTTCAAGTGTTCACTATAGGTTATTTTGTAGTCCCTCGTATCAATATTTTTGGGTATCAGACAATTGATTCGGTGCGCCCCGGTTCGCATATTGCCGTTTCGCATACTGCCGCTTCGCATAGAGCCGATTCACATACTGCCGCTTCGCATACAAAGCTTTGTGGACATGGCATTTCGCATAAAGCTCAGAAAGTTAGGGATAGGGTTAGGGATAGGTTAGGGATAGGGTTAGGGATAGGTTAGGGATAGGGTTAGGGATAGTAAGAAAGTCACGTAGAGTGCATTAGAACCTGCAAGAGTGCATAATATGCGAAATGGCAAACCCGTTTATGCGAACTGCCAGGTTTTTTTGGGAAGAGACACTCGACTTGCGCCCGCGGCTCTGATCAAAGGATTATGCGAAACGCATTATGCGAACCGGTGGGCACCCAATTGATTTGATTCACGTGTTGAGGTCAACATGATTATATAGTGAGCGAAAATACTAGAATTAATTTTAGACGGAAGTATTTCACGCGATTCGTGACTCACAGACAACGTGACAATCGGATCGCATCGTATGTAGTGTGGCTGGCCCTTTAATCCGGCGCCACACACGCGTAAAGTCGTTGTGGGAATACGATGCGATTGGGTCACGTCACGTGAGTGATGTTTCACGTGAAATACTTCCGTCTAAAATAATTCTGCCCTTTTCGCTCACTATGCTCCAGTAGACCCAATGCACGGATTTCACGTGAAGCATGACTCCGCATCGTCAAAATCGCATCGCATTCAGATCCGAATCGTGTGTGTGTAGCAGGCCTTTAGACTTGGCCTTACTTCAAGAGAAGAAGAAGAAGACATAGGGCATATAGATAGAAGAAAATAAATGAAATAAACAAGTGCAACTCCGAGCGGCTGCAAAGTCCCCTCGCAGCATCGCCGAGCTTCTCCGAAATCGGAATGTGTCGGCTGTACACATACATAAAAACGCATAAAAACAGCACGTAACTACATAAAAACGCATCAAAACAGCACGTAAGTGTATAGTTTTTTGTATATATAGCCTTGGGGTTCGGACCCGTGATTTGAACGCGCGCAATCATGCGCACACGAGCGCACAGAACAATTCATGACAACTGTGTTATAGACCATTCATCAAGAAATGTTGTGAAAAAAACTGCATTAAAATACATGCAAAACTTCGCGAGATATTAGCGATTATGTGTTTCGGGGTTTGAACCCCGTACCTGGCGCGACCTTGACCTTAATGTAAAACTAAATACATCAGTGGATAGCTTGCATCTTGGCAAACAAGTATGCCACATTTGATGATGATAGACGGAATAGTTTTTGAGACAAACGGACGAATAGCCGGACGGACGGACGGACCAGACAAAAACAATAGCTCCCCGAACCTTCGGCTCGGGGACTAATAAATAAAGAATGAAGGAAGGAAAGAAAGAAAGAAAGAAAACCAATGGTCAACCTAGCTCGCCAATTTGACCGCCAGGTGGCAACCAACTCAATAGAGGCTTATCTCGTGATACCTTTAGTTGTTGGTAGAGAGAGATGCTCTCTCTCTCTCTCTCTCTCTCTCTCTCTCTCTCTCTCTCTCTCTCTCTCTCTCTCTCTCTCTCTCTCTCTCTCTCTCTCTCTCTCTCTCTTAGCCAGCTAAGCCGCTCATTGAAAGGACGAGAGACTTACAGAAAAAGTCGTTTGAATCCCTTGGCCCTTGACCTTGACCCGACGAGGCCTGAGAGAACGAAGAGGTCGTTTCCAACACTTTAACTTTATAAACTCTCTTTCTCTTGGGGCATTATCGAGATTGAGTGTCAGTTTAACCCTTTCGCCGCCAGCCATTTTTCAACCAAAAAATACCATGGAACTAAACTGGGTACTGACAAAAAGCCAATCTACAATATTGCTAATTCCTCTGTGACGTGTATAACATTAGGCACATCCTTACCTTCCAAAATTAAGAAAATAGGGTCTTTTGATAACAGGCCCTCAGTTGATGCCTTTTAGTGACATGGGTGTTAAACCATTGCGGTGCTAAAATGCGACATTGGCGGTGAAAGGGTTAACAGAGACGTTTGTTTTGTTTTGTTTTCGTTTTGTTTTTGTTTTCAACCTTTGTCAAAAAATCTTACCCCAATTCACTTGCTAAAAAAACAAAACCGACACACACAAAAAGCTAAATAATTTTCTTTCCCAATATCATCGACTTTTAACTAATACTGTTACACATGCACAGTACCAATTTACCCCTGTCTCCTTCCTTCTCTCTCTTTCTTTCCACATGATTTACTTTTTTGTCCCCGAGCCGAGCCGAAGGTTCGGGGAACTATTGTTTCTGTCTGGTCCGTCCGTGCCTCCGTCCGTCCGTCCGTCTGTCCGGCTATTCGTCCGTTTTTCTCAAAAACTGTTCAGTCTATCATCATCAAATTTGGTATACTAGTTTGCTAAGATTCAAGCTATCCACTGATGTATTTAGTTTTACATTAAGGTCAAGGTCACGCCAGGTACGGGGTTCAAACCCCGAAACACATAATCGCTAATATCTCGCGAAGCTTTGCATGTTTTTCAATGCATTTTTTTCACAACATTTCTTGATAAATGGTCTATAACACAGTTGTCATGAATTTTTCTGTGCGCTCGTGTGCGCATGATCGCGCGCGCTCAAATCACGGGTCCGAACCCCAAGGCTATATATAAAAAAACTATTCAGTTACGTGCTGTTTTGATGCGTTTTTATGTAGTTACGTGCTGTTTTGATGCGTTTTTATGTATGTGTACATCCGACACATTCCGATTTCGGAGTAGCTCGGCGATGCTGCGAGGGGACTTTGCAGCCGCTCGGCGTTGCACTTGTTTTATTTTCATTTGTTCCCACACCAGATGAACGGCTGTTTTTGTTTTTTTTATCATTTATTTAATTAATTCTCAAGCAACTAGCTAAGGGCAAATATATTGTATATAGAGCTGGTGCTTTTTTGTTACACACAAAGTTAAAATATTCGAGGGGTGTTTTTGCTTAATTTTTAGACAACTTAATTTTTAAACTTGGGGGTGTCTTAAAACTTTAAAGGGAAGTGAATGTTGGGAGAAGGTGGAATTGGATTTGGGGAAGAGACTTAAAACTACAGAAACTGATAATTGGAGAAAACCCCCCACACACCCATAGATTGGTTAACCCCCCCCCCCCCCCCTCCACCCTCCCTTCCATCCCCAAATATTTAACCAGTCTTTAAATATTGAAATAAAAAGAAACAAAAAGCTGTTGTCAACTTTAGAAGAGAAGCGTTCTTACGTTATCATTATTATTATATTGACTTAACATTAACTACAGATGACCTACAATTTCATAAGTAAAGCCAACTTGTCTTTGTCTCT
>CM065687.1:21719971-21729971 GCA_017654935.2 Phymorhynchus buccinoides | reverse complement strand
TGAGGAATGGCTAGCGTTGAAAGGGTTAAAAAAAAGTAAAAAGAACAAGCACGTAAAGAAACGAATGATAGAAACGGAGCAACCTAGTACCTATCTAACCAAAAATAAACAACAATTGAAGAATCTCCTAAATTTAGACCTACATTAATAAGCCAAGAAGCCAATTTGTTTTATCAAAATCTACACCTCGCCCGGGCCACACTATGTACTGAATTATGTCGCTTGTCTTTCGTCCCTGTTCATTATTTTCTTTTTGTTTTCTCTTCCTTCTTCTTCTTCGTCTTGTTTTTCTTTCTTGTTTTCTTTGAGGTGGGGGGGGGGGGGGGGGGGGGGGGGGGGGGGGGGGGGGGGGGGGGGTTAGTGGGAGTTGGAGGTATCATTTAGGTCAATTTCAGACGTCATGTTTGGTGGAACACCTGTCTTCAAAATGGCCCTTTTTAAAAATTCATTTTTAGAAACAGAGACTTCAGATACTAGCTCCAAATACACGACATAATTATGCCTTTGGAACCGAAGTACAGATGATTTTATCAGCAATTTTGGGACCATTATGTCCGCGAGGCAAATACCGTTAAGCGTGTCTATTGACCACTGCAACTATAGTTATCAACGCCCTTGACAGCAAGAGTTAATCCCTTGTTGGTCAGCATCCAAAAGAGCATTCACTCTTGCAATAGGCAGCCATTTAGTGGTCTCAAATAGGGTTATTGGCGAGAGTTATTCCCTTGTTTGGTCAGTACTCAAGCATCTTCTCCCACCTATCAAGGGCATTCACTCTTGCAGGAGGTGATCGTTGCAGTGGCCAATTGATACAAACTGAGTGTGTGTATGGTAGATACAAAAACACCCGTGTGGTCGGCACCCTAACACCACACTGCTGCCTCTGCTCGTCACCTGTGAGTTTACTACTAGTAGTCAGTCATGTTTTCGACTACGACATCCAGGCAACAGAGGAGACAAGTGCTATTCTATCAAGCTGGGCCAGAATTTGCTTTTGCACTTGAGATGTCTTGCCCAAGAAACATTCCCACTATTTCGGCTATAATAAATGCTTTATCTATACTCACCCCACCCCACCCCGCCCCCAAAGGGCCAACAAATCCGAATGGGCTCAATCCTAAGAGCTTCCAAATTTGAATAATAATAATTTACGAGAGAAAAAAGAAAGAAGAAAACAAAAAGAAAACACACGCACGCACGCACGCACGCACGCACGCACGCACGCACACATATATATATATTATATATATATATATATATATATATACATATATATATATTATATATATATATATATATATATATATATATATATATATATAATAAGTCATTAAAACACACTTTGTTGTTTCATTCTTTTCACAGTGAGATGCAATCTGGAGTGTAGCGGAGTCACACACTAAAAATAATAAAATCAGGAAAGAATATATATATATATATACACACACACAGACAGAGGAGGGGGGGGGAGATTGGGTAACCCCAAACTCCGATTGAGTAGTTTACTTTCAAAATTCCGCATGCAAGAGTTGTTTTTCCTTGATTTCAAAACGAGACCACAGCCTTGTTTATTTTGGAGGCGGGGAAACGGAGTAAGAGGCTTGCGTTCCCCCCTTCCCCCCCTAACAATGCTCCTCCTAACAATAAACCTGTGAGTTGGTATCGGAAAGCTAGGGGGGATTGACTCAGGTTTCGGTTAAACACCCCCTGAGTGGGTGATGATATTCGAATGGAATTTGTTTGATTTGGCGCGCGTGCTGCCTGATCCAGTTATGCATTCGAAATGGAAACTACTAGGCCTATATCCCTCGTGAACTGGAGACCAATACAAGAATTCGACTGAAGAAAGAATTCAAGATGTCGGCGATAAAATAGTTGAATGATAGGGGGGTACATCGTTCTTAGTGTCGCGTGCCTAGGAACTTAGCCCTACACTAGCTTATAACAAGATTATTGTAAGAGAAATAGCTGAGAAAAGGGAGGAAAGGAGCCAATTCTTTTGCCTGTGTAGGTAACAGGATCTTTGCGCTGAAAAGAAAGCATTACAAATTTGCTTCGTGTGTTGTCGTTTCCCCCCCCCCCCCCCCCCCCCCCCCCCCCCCCCCAACCTGAATTGCGGTTTAGAATGAAATAAGGGCAAACATGTTGTTTATGTCTTGTTTCAGCCTCTTTTTTTTCTTTTCGTTTAATTTTTTTTTTTCAAGGCGTGTTTTGTTTTGTTTTGTTTGTTTTAACCGTTTGTTCACAGTATACACTATTATCTGAAGTAAATACGTCATTTTCACCTGCAGCAAGTGTTAAGAAAAATTCCCTCCTCTGCCCCTTCCATTCATTTCAGACGGTTTCAGGTTAGGGTTAGGAATAGGGTTTGGGATAGGGATATGTTTAGGGTCAGTTAAGTGTCAATCTCATAACATACCATAATTATTTGTGTGTGTGTGTGTGTGTGGATTAGACGGTTTCAGGTTAGGGTTATATTTTAGGAATAGGGTTTGGGATAAGGTTAGGGATAAGGTTAGGGATAGGTTTAGGGTCAGTTTAGTGTCAAAAACACACACACACACACACACACACACACACACACACACACACACACACACACACACACACACACACACACACACAGAGGCTGCAATTTCTCAGTTATGAGATAATAAAGATGATTTGATTTGATTTGATTTGATTTGACACACATGCTGATGACTAGGCTGACCCTAAACCTATCCCTAACCCTGTCCCAAACCCAATTCCTAACCCTAACCCTAACCTGAAACCGTCTGAAATGAATGGACGGGGCAGAGGAGGGAGCTTATTTTAACATTTGCCTCACCTGCTAAACACGCCTATCATATTATTTTAAAACCATTTTATGGACATATTCCAATTACTCTTACCCTCTTTGACGTCGTGCATAATTATGGAATTCTCTCCACATTTTCTTTTTAATAGATTTTTTTTCAATTAAAAATCATTTTTGTCGTGCGTTTATATATAATAAATTTAGTATTATACACTATTTTTGTTGTTCATTTTGTGCTGTTGTTGTTTGTCATTTGTTTTTGCTTTTTACATTTTTAAAAAATTCCTCACATGAATTTTTGACAGCATTTTTGAACGTTAGTGTACACCGTTTGTTACTGTGATTGGTTGTGTCTGCTTTAATGTTTTATTTATTTTATTTTAAAAATACATTATAATCGATGGCTTGAAGTCAAAACGGACTATCTTCCGTTGACGTATTATTGGATTCATTACAAAAAACTAATAACTTGTATCAAACAATGACTGCAGAAATATAAAAAGGTTTTTTTGCTTATTTCAGCAGTCTTTTGTTTATACAAGTTATTAGTTTTCGTAATAAGTTCAATAATATGTCAATGGACTATCTAAAGATAGTCCGTTTTGACTCCAAGCCATCGTTAATTTATATTCCAGGGCCTGTATTCCCATTGAGATAGTATGAGACTTATCATCATGATATCTTAGAAGTCCTTCTAATCCTACTACTTTAGAAGGTCCTATTGATAAATCCTACTACTTTAGAAGGACTTCTAAGACTATCATGATGATAAGTCGTCTACTACTACTACTACTACTACTACTACTACTACTACTACTACTACTACTACTACTACTACTACTACTACTACTACTACTACTACTACTACTACTACTAGCATTCGTCTTATGGGAAAATTTGACTGACATTTGCTTTATTTCATGAGATAATTGGCATGGGCTTCTTACCCGCCCATGGGCTTTTTACCCCGTCTTCACATATTATTGAATGCATATTTTGTAATTATGTAAATGGATGGAAATTAACGTTAAATATAGCAAACGATAGAAGTTGAAGTGCTCAATCTCCAGTAAGAAAGGCAAACCGGAAAGAACCGAGAATTCGAAGGGTGTGTGTTGGGGGGAGTGTTGATCTTCACCTTTTTGGTAGTTGTTGTTGGTGTTGGTTTTTGTGTGCGTTTTTGTTTGCTTGTTTGTTGATAATGGAACCTCTTTTTTTTAATTGCCCACAATCATAGGGAATGACCCGTAACCTTTTGTTTTGTGACTACTTGTGAATGATACTATAATAATACTACTACTACTACTAATAATAATAATAATAATAATAATAATAATAATAATAATAATAATATAGCGCACAATCTAGACGAAATACTCATGGCGCTTAACAAAACTAAAATTCACTCCACATGCAAGATTACATCATACATATCGAACATACTCACATGTGCTCGCATACCCACCGTCACCCCCACGCAAACACATGTATACTCATAGATATACAAGCATGCACACGCATATATACACATTGGTATACACAAACGCATCCTTCCCTCCCCACACACAAACACACTCACATCAACGCGCACATGTACACACACACACATGCGCACGTACACATACACACGCGCGCGCGCGCGCACACACACACAAACAAACAAACTCAGTTACTACATGCCCCGTTCCCCTCCTCCCATCTAATCCGCGCACACTTCATTCATGCAGACCCACCACAAGCATTAGCGTTGAGAGAAGAAGTGCGTTTTGAGCACAGACAAACATCCGTGGTTTTGAGATTAGTCTTAAAGACTGACAGAGAATTGGAATGTCTGAGAGATGGTGGCAGTTTGTTCCAAGTAGTTGGGGCCTGAAAGG
This sequence comes from Phymorhynchus buccinoides, assembly GCA_017654935.2. NCBI lineage: Eukaryota > Metazoa > Mollusca > Gastropoda > Neogastropoda > Raphitomidae > Phymorhynchus > Phymorhynchus buccinoides. The sequence continues at coordinate 21,725,294 of CM065687.1, read as the reverse complement.
AAAAGGATGGCCAATCTCTCAGTCAGTCTACAAGCGGGCAGATGGACTTTTAATGGCCGACTCCGCCCAGCTTTGTCACTGCAGAGACGGTGGAGTGGGCGGGCATAGCTGAGTGTGTTACAGCACCATACTGTAATAAGGTCTAGTAGAACAGATCGGAGGCAGCACAAACTTCAGCACTGATTTCCTTGATGATGTGATCTGTCTGTCTACGTCTCTCTCTTCTCTCTCTTCTCTCTATTCTCTGTCTCTCTCTGTCTGTCTCTCTCTATCTCTCTCTCTCTCTCTCTCTCTCTCTCTCTCTCTCTCTCTCTCTCTCTCTCTCTCTCTCTCTCTCTCTCTCTCTCTCTCTCTCTCTGCTTTCTCTTTCTGTTTAATTATGTAGTTTCTGAATTCTGTATATTACTCTTTATGTTTTTGTATGTTTATTGCCATATCTCGTATATTGACATGGTTAAGCGTTGCCTAAAATCTTTATTTGTACATAGCATTAAAAAACAGGTTAAATTTAAGGGGGGGGGGGGGGTGGGGGGGGGGGGGGGGGGGGGGGGGGGTGGGGGGGGGGGGGGGGAGGGGGGTCCCCCATCTAGGGGTAAAGTGGGGGGATTATGGAGGAAGTCGGTCATCTAGATGTAAAGGGTCGAAAACGTAAAAAGATTCGGCATGGAGGAAGAAAGTAATTGTGTTTTTGATGATGTTATACTCATAATACATTTTGTTTAGATTGATTTTTTCTTCCTCCATAATGTATTTCCTGATTCTTGTTAATTCAATCTATATTAGTTCATTAGATGATTACTGTGCTGTGTGCGAGGTTGGTGGTAGGTGAGTGGAGGGTGGATGGGTGTATGAATGTGTTGGATTTTTGTTCTTCCCCTGTTGCTTTTGTTCATTAATGGAAGTTTTAATTATGCTTTTCTTCTTTTGTTTCGAGGGCAAGATGTAAACAAGCCCAGTGTGTGCGTATTCGTTTCCCTCAATAAACAAATGTTCCAAATATCGCTCTCTCTCTCTCTCTCTCTCTCTCTCTCTCTCTCTCTCTCTCTCTCTCTCTCTCATCTCTCTCTCTCTCTCTCTCTCTCTCTCTCTCTCTCTCTCTCTCTTCTCTCTCTCTCTCTCTCTCTCACTCAGTACATTTTAATGATGAGTATATAAAGTATGATTAAGGTGGGGGGGTTTGTGTGTGTGTTTGTGGTCATATTTGTGCACTTTTCAATTTGTGAATGTTAATAATGAGCATAGTCAATAATAACAGGTTTGATTTTGTTATTGATGTGTTACGACATAGGGTTGTATTTTGCATGCTTTATATTACTTTGTCTGTGCTTATTTTCGTTTTCCATTTTCTACTTTTATATATGTATTTTGTCCAGAGGGCTGGATGTAAAAAAGCATGTTATTGCTTACTCTATTACCCTCTATAAATAAAATTCAAATTCTCTCTCTCTCTCTCTCTCCATCTCTCTCTCTCTCTCTCTCTCTCTCTCTCTCTCTCTCTCTCTCTCTCTCTCTCTCTCTCTCTCTCTCTCTCTCTCTCTCTGTGTGTGTGCGTACGCGTGCGCGCGCAGTTTAGTTTTTGTAAATGTCTTCCCGCCCATGCACCATCCTCTTTCCTTTAAAAACAACAAATTAGACCTAATTCAGGACATTGTTACAGGAAAATAAATCGACTCCAATTGGCATTGTGACAAGCTCCCTTTTCCATGTAACATGATGAAGTTTGGGGTGGATTTAGCGACAGCTTGCCTTCTGGATGTTCTGTGCTTGTAACTTCCTCTAATCTGCCACTCTCTTTGACTCTGCCTTTTCCCTTTACTTTCTATCGTCTACTATGTTTCTCACTTACTGGCCCATTCTCTTGCCTTTAACCCCCCCCCCCCCCCCCCCATAATCTTCCAAATAACTTTTTCTTCTTTGAGCTCCTCCGAAATCGGAATATGTTGGCTGTGCGCAGCGGGGAGACCATTGAAAACTGAAAACCGGACACATAGTACCTTACCCATTATGGCCATATGGCCTGTGACGGCAGAAGAAGAAGAAGAAATCGCTCCCCATGGGCGAGTACAAGGAACAAGGGAAGTAAACTCAGCCAAAGTAATTTGTACTTGATATGGAATATTTAGCTCCCCTCATTGGCTGTCGTCTCTCTCTCTCTCTCTCTCTCTCAAGTTCTACTCTCTCATTCTCTCTCTTTCTCTCGTCTCCAAGTCTTCTCTTACTGTCAAGCTCGCATCATTCTCTCTCTTTCTCGGTGCGTCTCCTCTGTCTGTCAGTCTGTATGTGTCTTTCTCTCTCCCTCTTTCTCTGCTTATACCAGCGCGCGTGTGTGTGTGTTAGTTAGTGTGTGTGTGTGTGCGCGCATGCACCAGTACTTGGGCTTTTTCTGTGGCGTAAAGACGTACATATTCAACTCGTTTGTGCGTACACCCCGCACTGGCAAAATGCTTCAAAATGCAAAACGTTTTTTTTTTATTATTAATTTTTATTAAATGAACCACTGATTAGTAATAAATCGTTGCATGAATATTGAAATAAAATAGAACAAGAAAAGAATAACAAAGGTAAAAATTAAAACACAATAACAGGCAACCTAAATCTCAAAACATTATAAAGAACACGTCCAGCTTAATATAGCCTTCTTCAAAGCATCAACAGGAAGTCATAATGTACAATTTGGGACAGAACCTGCAAACATAAAACATAAAAAAAACACTTTTTTTATTGTAATAAAGCAGTGCAAAAATTGTAAAGATGGGTAAACAAATTTAAAGCATACCATGTTTAAACACTTTGCCATACTGTTTATACATGTATCAGGATTTGGCAAATGGACATTCCATTCTCTTTAAACTTTACCGACAGAAATACATGTTACAAATAAACACATCAAACAATCGCCGGTATAGTATGTCTGAACTGATTCGACTCAAATCTAAAATTGTTATTAAATGCATGTATTGTATGATGTGTATGTTAATTAGTATTATTACATGATCTTGGGCTACATTATGGAGTGCTTGAACTTAAATAAAACAAACTGCGCACACGAGAACACAGACGCACGCACGCACGCACACGCACACACGCACACGCACACACACACACACACACACACACTGCTCGAACTTAATCATATATTACACACACATGAGTAACGCGCGCGCGCACACGCATACACGCACACACACACACACACACACACACACACACACACACACACACACACACACACACACACACACACACACACACACACACATACACGCATACAGAAACACACAAATACACATGCATTTTAGAACTACGAATGACTAATGCTTTCAGCAATACTTAGGAACCTACCTTTTTCTCAATGCTTTGGTTAATGAGTCAAAGTAATAATCATAACACCAATAAAAAATTTTTTATCTGTGAGAACAGCAATGGAAACAACATCAACAATTACTCCTACTTATGACTTTTTTTTTTATAGCGTTGTTGGACATTTTACATGTCCTACTCTTGATTTGATCCTTCTCACACACAGGAAATAACACTTTTACAGGCACCCCTGGATGCGACGCGCCCTCCAGGTGGGAGCAACCCGAATTTCACAGAGACGCCTCTGTGACTATAAAGTACATAATAATAATAATAATAATAATAATAATAATATCATTTAATTCAAAGATTACGTCTTCCAAAATATAATATACAACAGGAACAATACAAGAACCCTTATTCTGATTTGAGAAGAATTGCAGAAAACCCTTAGTTATTATGGATGTGTTGATACGTCTCCGTTCACAGTACTTTATTAGCTTACTTAATATTGTATATCTTCTTCAGTCGTTCAAAATGTCCAACCCTATCCTAAACCCCTCCTTCATCCCACAAAAGCTCATCATTGCAATTCGCTATCTTCATCGTCTCTGACAGGAGTTGTGTACCTTTAATAGGAGAATTTCCCCATCCCCTTATTATGGACCCTTTTTGTTACTTTCTCTTTTTGGGAAAAGTTTGGCCTCAGTTAGTTTGTGAACCATTCGAGAAGGAGTGCTAAGGCATTGTAGAAATTCAAGGCGAGGAATAAGAAGGAGGATGAGCAGAAGGCTGATGAGGGGGCAGCGGGGGTAAGGCTCCATGGTTGGGGTCTGGAGGCAGGTGATTCAGGACACTGGTCCTGGCGCTGGAACTCCCTCCCACCACCGCCGCCGCCGCGGCTCCCAGGTTCGGTTCCGCCCTGCCAGGAACCTCCGCGCCTTCCCCTTCTGGCAGAGGTGGACTCTTCGCGTTTTCGGTACCGTGCCCACGCGGGCTCGGGCCGCTCGCAGGGAGGAGAAAAGGCGAGTCCGGGATGGTCATGTACACCGTGTTGATGAAGCACAGGCTCTCTCCTTCCTCCTCGCTCACCGACTGGGCCAGAGACGCTACGCGCGAAGAGTCCCCCTTCTTTCTCCTCCCATCCCCCGAAGAACTCCCCCCAGCTCCTCCTCCTCCTCCTCCTTCTCCTCCTCCTCCCCCTCCTCTACTACCCGCGCCTTCCCCCGTGGTGCTCCTCTGTCTCAGGAGGACTTCTTTAGGCCTTGACCACACCACCTCCGACCTCGCCGTGGATGAATCTGATGACCTCGACTTTGACCTGGGTAGTGGTGGGGGTGGCGGTGACGACGACCTTGACCCCGACCCTGACCTTGACCGTCTCTCAGGGACGAGAGAGGTCGCCATGGGTGAAGGTGAAGGCCATCGAGGGAGGAGGTCCTCGTTGGGCTGGCTGGGCTCTACTGGGGACAGGTAGCCGTCTGAGGGGATGCTGATGATGCCCGAGGAGCCTGGCTGGGTGATGACGTATTCGTTTTCGATTATGGTGCTGCTGACGTCCGCGATTGTGGAGTTTCGGTTGTTGCCGTTCTGGGAAAAGACCACCGTGGCGTCCGATCGTCGTTTGGGCCACCAGCGAACACTGAGGAAGCAAAGAGAGGAGTTTAGCTGTGTTTTTTGAAAGAGTGTAGGGTAGTGTCGTGGAGTAGACTGTAGTAAAGTGTCTAAAGGTGTAGAGTAGTGTAAAGTGACGTTATTGTCCTCGGCCCGATCTATGATCGGAAAAGGAGTATAAATTTGTCGTGGTTTGTAACTTTTTTGTATGTTTGCTTGTTTGTTTGTTTTGTCTGTCTGTCCCAAGGTTATCTCGCGAACCGCAGGACGTAATTGCTTCACATTTTGTGTGGCCTCGATCTTCAAGTTTGACCTTGAAAACGTAAATCGTTGTTCTTACGGCTATATATTTCATGTCCAGACTTCATCTTGTGAACCGATGAGCAGAATTGCTTCTAATTTTGTGTGG
>CM065687.1:21704971-21714971 GCA_017654935.2 Phymorhynchus buccinoides | reverse complement strand
AACACACTGATGCTGAGATCGTGCCTGAAGTCGCCGTGCTCTTCTATGAAGACCTTGCTGTCCTGTTGGCTCATTCCACACCACCACCCAAACATCTACCCCCCTTCCCGTCTCACTAACGTATCCAACACACCGCACTCCCAAACTCACTGGTCTGTTCCTACGGTCCTGTGGGTGTGTCCTGAGGAACACACTGATGCTGAGATCGTGCCTGAAGTCGCCGTGCTCTTCTATGAAGACCTTGCTGTCCTGTTGGCTCATTCCACACCACCACCCACACATCTACCCCCCTTCCTGTCTCACTAACGTATCCAAAACACCACACCCACAAACTCACTGGTCTGTTCCTACGGTCCTGTGGGTGTGTCCTGAGAAACACACTGATGCTGAGAACGTGCCTTTTTTTTCTTTTTTTCTTTTTTTTGAACCCTCCACTGTCCCCGCATTTGTTTCATCTTTATTCTTTCTTTTTTTTTTTTTTTTTTTTGGCGGCTCTTTCTTTTTTTTCTTCTTTTTTTTTCTTCTTTTTTTTCTTTCTTTTTTCCCCAATGTTACGCAGTGTTTTGGACGTTTTTTGTGATGCCATATTTCTGGTTTGGAACCTCAGCGCAGTATGCGTATCACGTGACGCGCAGATGTGTATTGACTGATTTCGTTCAGTTGAGTTCAGTTGCCATGTTTGTCTTGAATGGGACACATCGTTTTTTTTTGGTCCTCAGCTGTTTGCTTTGGGATGTGGACCGGGGGCAACTCAGTTATGTTTTTTGTAAGCTGCTGTTGATGCAGGTTCGTACCTATGGGTTTACTCTCTTGTTATTTCTATGAATACAGTTGTTGCATTCCTTGTATGGAATTCTAATTTTTGGCTTCGTTTGGTGAGTTCGTTACTTGGTTGTGATAGACGTCAAGGTGGTGTGTCAAAGGTATTACTCTTTGTGAATGTTGGAAGAAGTCAATGATAGTTTGCAGGTTCCAAGGTGTTGTGTTGAGTGGGTTGTTGTTTGGTAATAATCAGTTTGTTCCATTTTGATGGTGGTTTGTTCTTTGTTAACAGGAGACTATTTGGTTGGTAAGTCTCGTGGGCTGTTAACACGTACATATTTTGGATAGCTTGTATATGGTTGGTATCGATCATTTCAGCTTCTGTGGCTGGCTAGGAGAGTGGTGTGGCATGGGCCCCATCTCCTTTGACGCTCTGACTTTCCTCTCCGTGCGGCGGTTTGGAGCAAAGTGACAGAGTCGGCAACACCAGGATGCACGCAGGCAGACGTGACTTCGTTCTGCACCGGCGGGCCTGGTTGAAGAGAAAACGGCAGGAGTGCACTGGGAGCACCTGCGCTATTTACTGCCAGTTTGGCTTGTGGAATTGAGTAGTAGATAAAATGAGTTAGTTTTGAATAACTACGAAGGAACCTACTACTTGTGTACTTGTAAATGGAGATGGTTTTGGAAAACTGAATTGGGAGACAATTTGAGGATTAATTAAGAAAATGTGTTATTGAAATAGTTTCCCTTTTCTAGGAATATTAAGAAAAGGCGAAACACCTGAAGGAATTTCATATTTAGTGTGGAGAGTGAACTGATGATGAATGACAATTGAATGTGAAACTTTCTTTTGATTTAATAGTTGACCAGGATTGAATTCTACCTGCTTTGTGGACTGTTGTTGATTGTTCGTCTGTGTCGTGAGGTGTGGATAATTTGGAGAGAGAGAGACACGAACATTCTCATGCGCTTGCATAGTCATACACTTTGATTGTTAATGTTGAATATTTCCCCTCACGCACGGGTGTAACACCCAACATGTTTTCCTTCTCTCACACTTACTCGCATTTACATGTGGGTTTGTATGAATTACTACAATGTACAATTGTTACTAACGTTTAATGTTTTTCATGGTACACAAGTGTCTGGGTTTTTGTCGGACCTAGTGTGTAATGCATTATGACTCGTTCGTCCCATGCGTGCGACTGCGCGGAGTAGAATATTTAAAAAAAAGAAAAAAGTATGGGACACAAACTTATACATTCTTCCCAACGGTCACCACCCCGTTCGCTGTCCCCTGCTCCAAAAACGAAAAACTAAAGCGAGAGGGAACAAGGGAAGCAGAGGGCGTGATGGAAAGAGAGACAGTCATGTTGCATTGAGAATGCGCTTGTATGTTTGTGTGTGTCTGCGTGTTAGAACCTTTATGTGTGCGTGCCTGTCCGTGTAGGTGCTTGTGTGTGTATATGTGTACATGTCTGTGTGCTAGAATAGTTTTGTCGTCTGTGCATTTAACATGATAATCTTATACTACTTTGGACATTTAACAATTATACAAAGATCTTATTCTAATATTGTTATCAAATATTTCCCTTATAGGCAGCTTCGAATTAGTCTTTTAAAATATGCTTATACTCATTTTACCAATAAGCAGAATATGATTAACCTGTTTAACTTTAGTTTGCTTTACACTGGGGTTAGTAACCCCAAACAAAACAATCTTTGTATCTAGTTTTATGCGAAAGTCCAAATATGTACAAATATAACTTTCAATATACTTCCAAAACCCAGTGACTTTTGGGCACTCGTAAAAGAAATGCTCAATAACATCCAGTACATCTGTACAGTAACTACAGTTACTGTCATACCTAATTTTCATTTTGTGTAACAAAATATTAGTGGCATATATGTTATGCATGATCTTCCAATGTAAGACTTGAAGTCGGATCTCCTTAGTTGAAAGCTTAGCTAACGACCAAACGTCTGAGGTTATATCAATATTAAACTTATGTTTCCAGAAAGCAACACAACATGGCTGCACACATTTTTTTTCCATTAGCTGCTTTCTAAATTCTTTAACTGTGGTTACTCTTTTACCACAAAACCAAGGTGTATCCATGCTATGACTATCTATTGCATTTTCGTACTGATAAGCAGATAGATAGGAATTAACAGCTGAGCATACTACATTGTATTCTAACTGACGGCTGGGGGAATCTCCCACCTTAGTGCATATTTCATTAAAAGATAAACATACACAGTGGTCATTTAATACGTCCTGAACAACACGTATATCAGCCTTAACCCAATTAAGGAAGAACAATACATTTCCCCGATAACTTATGGACTTGTTATTCCACAGACAATTAGAAAATTGCTCTGCCGGCAACACATTGTTATCTAACCAAGAAGCCAGCACAAAATACCAAAACTTTGATTTTACTGTCTCCAAACCTTTAAATAGCTTACGAGAGATAGCAGCGTCAAAGCAAACGCATTGTTCACCAAAATAAGCAAAGAAGCGCCTTGCAATAAATGACCATTTTGTATCTGTATTCCTACGTATTTCAGCTACCCAATGTAGCAAACATGCAGTTTGCAGATTTTTACGGTCTATCATTTTTAGGCCTCCCTTCTCTGTATCACAGCACATCACTACTCTTTTGACCTTTTCAAAGGCTTTGCGGTTGCTGTCCCGTTTTCACCATATAAACCGATAAAATAGCCTATTTACCTCACTAACAACCTGTTCAGGAACATGTATTGCTTTCATAATATAAGTCCACTGTGATATTAAGAATGTTTTCACAATGCATATCTTGCCCATTATGCTAAGATTTCTTCTTTCCCATGACGAAATAATTCGTTTACTCTTTTCGATTCTACTCAACCAGTTTTCTTCAAGAATTGATGCACATTTATCATTACTAAATATTACCCCCAATTTTTTTAGCTTATTAGTCCACTTAAAATCAAAATATTTGTCCTGCCGATATTTAAAGCACCCAAGCCACATTGCCTCAGATTTATGTTTGTTCACCATTAATCCTGATATAGTTGCAAATTCTTCCAAAATGTTTAAGCAGCTAAGCATATCATTTTCATCTGACAGAACAAGTGTCATGTCATCCGCATACAGTGCAATTACTAATTTAATAAAGTTATCCGTTCTGTTGTCTTTTATGAGTATACCTTTAATGTTTGAACAATGTCTTAATCGAATCGCTAGCAATTCTAAAGACAAGGCAAAAGCCAAAGGAGAGAAGGGGCACCCCTGTCGAATTCCAGCCTCCACAGCGAAATACTCTGAAAGCCAGCCACAGTAGCCCACACAGCTTACATTGTCAGTCATCGACACAGTAACCCATTTTAAGAATTCTTCTCCGAATCCAAACAGTTTAAAAACCTGCAGCATGTAATCTTTAGAAATACAGTCAAAGGCATGGACAAAATCCACGGCAAACAGAAGACCTGGTGTGTTTGATTGATTACAATAATCAGTGACGTCATCAATCATGCGTAGTAAGGTAGACGCCCTTCTACCTTTAATATAACCAAACTGATCCTCAGAGATCAAATTATCAATTACACCATTAAGACACGTGGCTACACATTTGCTAACAGTTTGTAATCTGTATCGAGATCGTGCCTTAAGTCGCCATGCTCTTCTATGAAGACCTTGATGTCCTACTGGCTCATTCCACCCCCCAAAAAAACACATCTACCCCTTTCCCGTATCACTAACGTATCCAACACACCGCACTCACAAACTCACTGGTCTGTTCCTACGGTCCTGTGGTGCATCCCGAGGAACACCCTGATGCTGAGATCGTGTCTGAAGTCGCCGTGCTCTCCTATGAAGACCTTGATGCCCTGCTGGCTCATTCCACACCACCACCCAAACATCTACCCCCTTCTCATCTTCACTAACTTATCCAAAACACCACACTCCCAAACTCACTGGTCTGTTCCTATGGTCCTGCGGTGCGTCCTGATGAACACACGGATGCTGAGGTCGTGTCTGAAATCTCCGTGCTCTTCCATGAACACCTTGATGCCCTGGCTCATCTGCCGCTCCTCCGCCTCCCCCAGACGACCCTTAAGGTACAGGGGCAGGCTCAGGTCTGGACAAATGAAGATAACACTATCAATAAGAAACAAGCATACAATGGAGAACGGTTTCAACAACATCACGTCTCGCCTTGGCAGAATAAGGGAGAGAATTTATATCACTGAAGCGACTCATTTTGATTTCAAGTGTGAAGAGTTATTTCCCCGTTACAACTTTCATCTGCTAGGCTAAGGTATTAAAGACACACTGACTCACCACGATTAGGTCCCCGTTTTTTTCTGGGTAGCTGTGACACACATACAAATGTCCCCAACTTCAACTTGAGGCTGCTCTTTAAAATGATATTTCGGTTTGAAATTGGGGGTATTTGTATGGGCGTCAAACCTGGTCAAAACAAGATTTCTTACCAGCTATAAGAGAGAAAACACGTGATTTTGACACATGATCAGGTGGGTCTTTAAAATCTGGTTTTTGCCCCAGTATTATATGAAGCAAAACTATTGCTAAAATCATGTGACCGAATGACGCCTCAATAGGGATTGTTCGGAAATAATTAAGGGGAGTAATTTCATGGTGCGTGTGAGTTATCTTGCATAATTCAATCGGTCAAACAGGGGAAGTTACTCTACCGTCAGGTAGATCCCCAGCTCTCGCCTCGTGTGCTTGAGTAGACATACGGCACTTAGAACACCGTGCGTCATTCTAAAATGGATGTTATTTATATGTTTAAGTCACATTTTGCAAGTTCTACCAGTTTGTGGCCACTGGCCACCCCTAATTTTTCTAAAACAAAATGTTTCCAAGTCGCTGACTTGCATGCTGCGGCTTCAAGCTTCGACACCATGGTTGCTATGGTTTGTTCGCCTTGGTCAAGGTAAGCAACTCTAATTTTCACGAAATGCTCTCCCCTTGGTTTTTCTGACCGAAAATTGTCTATTTAGCCCTTAAACCCTTAAAGACTCACCACACCGATGTGTGAGAATCAGCGTTTTTACGTGTTTTCCCTCTCTCGCTGGTAAGAAATCTTAAGAACTCTTCAGAGCAAAAGAGGGAACATACACATCGGTGTAGTGGGTCTTTAAATTTTAAGTTAAACTTCAATTCCATAATATTGAGCCACGTAGCTAAACCTCGTCATAGCATCTTAGTGGAAATACAAAGCTTCGTATACATAATTACTAAGCTTATACAAGTCCAGTGTTATCAGTAGCCTGTTGGCCACTGCAAAGAACACCTTTTGCAAGAGTGAATGCCCTTGCATGGTGGGTTGGGGAAATGGTTGAGTACTGACCAAACGAGGGAACAACTCTCAACAATAACCCTATTTGAGGCCACTTAATGGCTGCCTTGTGCCAGAGTGAATGCCCTTTTGGATACTGATCAACAAGGACTTAACTCTTGCCGCCAAGGGCGTTAATAACCCTACTTGCAGTGGCCAATAATGAGTGGTGTCAGTGCCAGTTTGTATGGAACTACTATACTCCTGAGAAAACAAGTGCTCGTGGGTTAAGAAACGAAACCGCGAAAAGGCGAAATCTCAAACTTCGGTGGAGACATTAATAATTGTTTTAAAAACAGCGCAAAAAAACCCACCTAGCAGATGGTCTCACTTTACCTCTGTCCAAAGCGACATCGTCGGAGCACGTGCGACCGGTGAGCTCCCCTGGACACACACAGCGGAACCCGCCCCTCTCGTTGACGCAGGTACCCCCGTTCAGGCAAGGCTCCAGGTCACACTCGTTCCGATCCTCCCGACAGCTAGGGCCCCGCCAGCCCCGCCGACACACGCACTGCACCCCTCCCCCTTGACCCGCCCCTTTCCCTCCCGTCCCACCGTCGCCATCCCCACCACCCGACCTCTTCCTAATGCACGTGCCGTTGTGCCAGCAAGGCTGCGGCCGACATTCATCCTTCTCTTCGGAGCACAGCTCGCCTTCCCAAGGACCCACGCATTCGCAGATGAAGCTTCCCGGAACGTTGCTGCAATGCGCACCGTTCTGGCAAGGACTCGACGAGGAGGAGACGGTGGCGCATTCGTTCACGTCCAACTCGCACTGCGTTCCAGACCAACCGACGGGGCATTGACAGAAGAAAGATCCCGGCGTGTTCATGCAGACGCCGCCATTAGAGCATAGTAGGTTCGAAGGTCTAGCAGTCCCGATCTCAGAAGCCGTCGTCAGCGAAGAGTTGAAACTGGACGGTCCTGGCGAAGACGTTCCGAGAATTTCTCCTGCCTCAGAAGAAGTTCTTTCGTTTTTGTTCTTCTTCAAGTCATCGTCACCATTATTGTTGTTTGGGGTGGTGATCTCAAAGTCAATGGACTTGACTTCGTGGTTCGAATCGTAGAGGTTGGGGTTCTCTAACGCGGCACACTCATCAAAATCCTGCTGACAGGATGTTCCAGTCCATCCCTCTGTGCACCGACAAGTGTAGCCACCCACGGTGTTGAGGCAAGTAGCACCGTTGTAGCAAGCGAGGAGATATCCGTCCACGGAAAACGCTTTTCCTGAAGAGCAAGGAGAGTCTGGGGTTGCGTCGTTGCAGTCTGTGACGTCATCGATACCGGAAGCGGAAGTGACGCCGGTCTGGCATTCGTCTATGTCCTCGTTACAGTTATCTCCCTGGAATGTGAATTGTTACTTTTTTTTATTAATTAGAGTTCAGATTTTTTTTTTTAAAGGTCAGAATTTTGTTATTGGGTTGTGAGTTATTGACGAATCAAACCACACGCATACACTAAAATATTTATACACTTAAATGAAATTTAACGGCAGGGCAGACATTGATAAATAAGGCACACATGTCGGCCAAACAAACACATTATGCCCCAAACAGACATACAATATAAATATAATATACATAAAATACATAAGCCTACACAAAGGTCAAAGTACATGAAAATTAACATTCATGATACATGGGAATTCATAATCATACATAGGCAAAAAAATATAATGTACTGTGCTTGCATAATTGTATGCATACAGTAATGCATCTGCATGCACGTAAGCATGCATAAGCCTACAAACACATTAGGACACACACACACACACACTCGCACAGACACACTTATGCATATAAACAGAATCCGCTTTCCCATCAAAGGATATCAAAAGAATGTAGGTACGCGTGCACACACGGGCACACACATATACACACCGCACGCATGGACACACACACACACACACACACACACACACACACACACACACACACACACACACACACACACACACACACACACACACACACACACACACACACACACACACACACACACACACACACACACACACACACACACACGGGCGCGCGCGCGCACGGACACACCGCACGCACGGACAAGCACACACACACACACACACACACACACACACACACACACACACACACACACACACACACACACACACTCGCGCGCGCGTGCGTAAGCTTACCTGCCAGCCAGGAGGACAACGACAGTAGAAACCTCCCATGGTGTTCACACAGGTCGCATTGTGCGGGCATGGAGAAGTCCTACAATCTTCCACGTCGTCTTCGCAAACCTGACACACAACGCATTAATAATAATTAGAGTGCCCCAAAATGTCGGTTCCAAGCAACCATGACGGCCAGATAGCAGAAAGGGAAACTGCGGCTATTCCGGCGGGGCTGGATTAGAATATGTTCATAGCGGAGATGCGTTGCCCAGGGTACATTCTTACTCTCTCGACCAAAGGGATCTGATTTACTTAATTTAGAAAGTAACAACGTTTAGTTTCCCACTTAAGCTTTAGTAGAACTTCATAAAATTAAGCACAGATTTATGAAGTTCTACTAAGTTTAGTTCCCCACTTAAGCTTTAGTAGAACTTCATAAAATTAAGCACAGATTTATGAAGTTCTACTAAGTTTAGTTCCACACTTAAGCTTTAGTAGAACTTCATAAAATTAAGCACAGATTTATGAAGTTCTACTAAAGCTTAAGTGGGAAACTAAACGTTGTTACTTTCTAAATTAAGTAAATCGGGTTTACTGAATTTAGAAAGTAACAGCGTTTAGTTTCCCGGTAGAACTTCATAAAATTAAGCACGGAGGACAACTGGTCCCCAATCCCTTTTGCTGCAGCACTAAAGCAAGCACAAATGCACCCCCCCCCCCCCCAGTTACACTAGTTACACGGGCCCAGAAATATAAAAAAATAAGGAAGTTACGAAACACAGGTTCGGCATTCTTCGTGTTTTCCGAGGTAGATTCGGCAGTTTCCGACACAGCTCGGGCGACGCAGACGACACAAAATTTCAATACAAGTTCATACATTTTGCTTTGAAAATCAACTTTCAAAAGCAAAAATTTGAACCAGACATAGCGGAATCGCGTCCCAACGCGTTCTTCTGGAACTGTATGGCAAGCAAAAGTCCAACATTTATGCGTTATCCGAGTTTTTACGTTCGGGCTTTAGCGTATTATATTATAGATAGCAATACAACAAGACATGTCAGCTTCAGGGTAAACCCTACAATAATCTTCATTCAGAATTTGAAGCGATTCTGTGTAGTGGTTCGCAAAATAATCAAAGGATTAGTAAGAGCTTGTCTTATTTCTGTACTGACTTTCATAAAAAAACAACTACATAAATAATTCTATATTATAAAACGATTGAACAATATTCGAAGTAAGAACCCCAGCTCATTGAATATTTAGGCCTAGTCCACTGTGTGATTTTTGTTTAACGATTTAAGAATGAAAAGGTCTTTTTTTTAATGTTGACTGTTTGGATGTTCTAACGAAAGCCAGTTTGTTTTCATTTTCATTTATCTTTGAAAATACAGCCATTTTGATTTATTATAAAAAAACACCAAAGGCACAAAGGAATTTGGTCAACGTTTTTCTTCTAATTTTTTAGTCAGTTTACAGAAACATTTCAAAAAACAAAATGAATTAAAAAAAAGAGAGAGAGAAAAATGAATAAAAGAACAGAGATATAAACAAATCAATAGATAAGGAAACAAACAAACAACTAAATATAAGTAAATAAAAAAAATGTATACATAAACGAATAAAAGAAAAGTATAATGAAGATCATCAGCCAGTCAATATAATGGAAAGACATTCGGCTTGTTCTTGTCTTGGTGTTTGTTTCTGTCTGTTTGTCTGTTTTCTTCATTTTTCGTTTTGTCTCGCT
>CM065687.1:21689971-21694971 GCA_017654935.2 Phymorhynchus buccinoides | reverse complement strand
TTGTTTTCTTGTTATTTGATAGTCATGGTTTGTTTTTTTCCTCCTTGAGGGCATGGTGTAAAGAAGCGAAAGCTTATCTGTTTACCCTCATTAAAAAACATTCGTATTCGTATTCGTATTCGTATTCGTATCTCTCTCTCTCTCTCTCCATTGCATTGTCACGGGTTGCCTTTCCTTTTTGATACGGTCAGATGGCCTAATCGTTCAAATGTTTTCGAGTTCGAGTCTCTCTCTCTCTCTCTCTCTCTCTCTCTCTCTCTCTCTCTCTCTCTCTCTCTCTCTCTCTCTCTCTCTCTCTCTCTCTCTCTCTCTCACACACACACACACACACACACACACACACACACACACACACACACACGCACGCACGCACACACACACACACACTCGCGCACACACACACGCACACACACACACACATACACACACACGCACGCACACACACACACACACACACACACACACACACACACACACACACACACACACACACACACACACCACACACACACACACACACACACACACACACACACACGCCCCCCCCCCCCCCCCCCACACACACACAGTATTTTATCACCTGTATATCCAGGCGCACAGAGACAGGTGTAGTTCAAGTGACCATCTCTGCAGATGGCTCCATGCTGACACCGGTTTCTGGCACAGTCGTCCACACTGACGTCACACTGCCTCCCTGTCCATCCTGCATGCAGGATGAAAACACGGTGAAATTGCAACACAAATTCAGGGGAAGGGTGAGGTTAGAATTAAAGATCCACCAGATCACGTGTCAAAATCACGGGTTTCACGTGCTTTCCCTGTTATAGCTGGTAAGAAGCAGTTGTTGCTGCTGATTATTATGTGTATTTTTTTACCGGCCAAACAAAGTCTGACCAGCATTGTTTTCTCTGCTCGTGTTATTGGATTTTTGTTTCATGTTTTTATTCCATTTCATTCTGTGTAAAGCGCCCTGTAGCCTACATATAGTAGGATGGGCGCTATATACATTGTCCTTATTATTATTATTAAAAAATCTTGTTTGGACCAGGGTTGACTCCCATACAAATGCCCCCAAATTGAAAACGAAACATCATTTGAAAGAGCAGCCTCCATTTCAAGTTGGGGACATTTGTATGTGGATCAGAGCTACCCATAAAAAACCACAATGGACTTAATCGTGGTGGGTCAGTGTATCTTTAAAATACCTTTGAGAGAAAGGATAGATACGTGGTTTTCGTGTCATACGAATATTATTATTATTTATCTAAAACGTAGGCCTACCAGTTTCTGAAAGCTCAGACATAATGTATTCTTTCCACTACTTTGGGGGTGTCATTTGTTTGAACCCTTTCACCGCCAGTGTCGCATCTTTGCACCACAACGATTTAAAGACCCCCCCTACGTCACGTATCACATTCCCTCTTATGCTAGGAAGATTTTTTAAGATTTCTTACCAGCTATAGGAGGGAAAACACGTGAAAACCGTGATTTTGACACGTGACGTGGGGGGTCTTTAACACCCATGTCACTAAAAGGCATTAATCATGGGTCTGTTATCCAAAGAGCCTATTTTCATAAATGTTGGAGGCCTTACGTTATACATGTCATAGTGGAATCCTCAATATTGCGGATGGTTTGTTTTGGGTCTACCCAGGTAAGTTTAATGGAAATGTTTTGCTGAAAAATGGCTGGCGGCGAAAGGGTTAATGAACGTAATACGCTACATACCCATTTTAAGACCTGATTTAATTTTTTGACAATAGCATAGTTCCCTTCTTAGATTTGTAAACATATTGAAAATCTATAGTTACTCTCTGAGATCGCATACTTCTTGACAGAATAATTGTAATTTTAAAAAAATTCCTTTTTCACGAGAGCGTAAGGCCATGTACAAACATAAGCGGATATCCCATGCGGAAGCCAGTGCGCAATCCATAACTAAGTGAAACAAAGAATGGAAAAGATTTGCGCACGTGTTCGAATTCCCCCTATATGCGTAAACTTTTATCCTTCTTTCTTCCACTTATTAATAGGGTTTTCCGTACAGAACTTACGCGTCTAATGTGAACCCGGCCTAATCCAATTTTATATGATCTCTTAATTCCAAATTTCTGACCCTTGGAACAAATTTTGCTGCCCGTGTAAAAGTCGCACGTGTAGCCAGCTGTGACGTCATTCTTTGGTGTACACGTCACACTGCACGTGCGTCCGTAGAAGCCCGGTTGACAGTACAGCATTACCTCCATGATGAGACTACACAGAAGAAAAAAAGCAAAGGCAACTTGTTCAAGATTTTCGATCACAAATAAAGCACTTTAATGCTATATTACATTCGTTATTTGCTACTAACGGTCCTATCGACTGTATTGAGCCAAAATCAGAACCACCAACACAACCACTAGAAAGCACTGACAAGTGCAAATCTTCGCCAAGAGATGCAAACCAATTTTAATTTGTTCCAATCTTAAGCGATGCACGAGGCCTTCTCAAGCTGTCCGAAAGTTCCAGAAAGGGAGGGACATTACTTGGGCAAGATTAATGTGGCCCCCCGCCTTTTAGGGGGGGGGGGGCAAAGGAGGGGGGGGGGGGGGGGAAGGGGTAGGGTCGTACAAGAGTGGTACAAGAGTTGACTAGACTTGAACGCGTTCTACAGCTTGTCTAGCATTCTTGAAAGGACCCCCGAATCTTAAGGATAACCTTATTATCTCAAAACGTTAATGAATTTTTTTGGGGCAATCACACAAATTGAGCCAGACGCCTCCTCTGCAATCTGACAGCATGTTCCAACAGAGACACTTACATTATTAGAACTTGCATAAGCTCCAAGTGTCAAATATTTTGGTACCAGAGAAGAAATATGATCGCATATGCAAGACTCTTCTACCCTGATGGATTTTGTTTACCACATGTATACAAGAGTTTTAAAGCTTTTATTAAATACGTGAAAGAGGAGGGGCCAGTGAACCTCAGATATAACCTTAGTAGTATCTCAAAGCTTTCGCAACAACACACGCTGATGTAGCCCTACATGCCTCAGCCTTTCTATCGTTCTTTTGTCCCTTATTCTCCCGCCCCCACCCCCTCTTTTATTTTCTTATTATTTTTATTTTTGTCTTTTATTTTTTTGTTATATATATATACAGTGTATAATAAACACATCATCTTAACCCTTTCACCGCCAATGTCCCATTTATGCACCACAATGGTTTAACACCCATGTCACTTAAAGGCAACAAATCAGGGCCTGTTATCCGAAGACCCTATTTTCTTAATTTTGGGAGGTAAGGACAGGCCTAATGTTATGCATATCACAGAGGACTTTCCAGTATTGCAGTTAAATTTGTTCTCTCTACCTAGTTAAGTTTAATGGTATTTGGGGGCTGAAAAATGGCTGGCGGCGAAGGGGTTAAACATATTCGTTCTCGTGTCGTATTCGTACCTGACCCGGTCTCTAACGGTGAATCGTTGCTTTATATTTTTTTTATATTTTTTATATATACAGCGTATAATACACACACCATCTTAAAGATCAAATCTGACTCCCATTCAAATGGCCCCAAATTCAAACCGACACATCAGTTTAAAGAGCAGCCTCAATTTGAATATGGGGAAATCTGCATGTGGGTCACAACAACCCAGAATAAACCAAGGGACTTAATCGTGGTGCGTCACTGGGTCTTTTTTTTTTCTTTTTAAAAAAATAATAAATCAATCAATTCGTTTATTGTCCTCATAAAAAGCAGTGCCTAAAAGGAAATTATATGGCAACCATCCAATTCGAAATCGCTAGAGAGGAACTCTAAACACTATTTATATTTACAAAAAATATTGAATTTGTGAAAATGTAGATTAAAAACCACACCACAATTGTAATACAACACAGTTACAGTTGATTATGATATGAGTGAAGACAGATAAACAATCTTCCAACACGTTGGTGATTTCGCCCTTTGACAGCCCTTGAATGCCAGAGAAAATGAGAGAAAAAATTCATTTAAAAAAATGATGACACGAAAAAAGGGAACTGGTAAAGCCAATCTGGTAAAAAAAAAAAATTGTCAGGGGATATAACCCCATGACTGTGTTAAAGCAAACAGCAGCATAGCAGAGTTATTTCCCTGTCACTGGGTCTTTAAACATATTCGTTTTCGTGTCGTATTCGTACCTGACCCGGTCTGTAACGGTTAATCGTTTCTTTATATATTTTTTAATATATACAGTGTATAATACACACACCATCTTAAACATATTCGTGTTCGTGTCGTATTCGTACCTGACCCGGTCTCTGACGGTGAATCGTTGCCGTCTGGCGGTGGCCCTGTTGCGGGCAGGTCTGGAGGAGATGGTCTGCTTCAGATGGTCCACAAAGTCATCACGGTTGTCGTCATTGTCCCACACCCCCACCTTCACCAGAACTTCACCCTGCGTGCAGAAAACTAAATATATGTGACCTACCACCACGAAAGGGACATTGAGTGTCAAAATGACCATTCTGAGATAATGGTACAGCTAGACACTTCAGACTGTTATATTTCAAATGGTATAAGAACCATTCTTGTAACGTTTTCCATTTTTAGAGTTATAAGCATTTAAATTTGATAGTGTGACTGTTGGTCATTTTGAGAAATCACAGTCTAACGTTTAGCCTAGCTGAAGAAAATGTATTAACCTACTCCTTTAAAAGCACTTTTTGGAGTATTTCGAGACCATAACAAGAAGACAAATCTGTTCAACGTCCTCCGGTCTGAAACAGACACATAGTGGACATTAGTAAATATAAAGATGGCGGGAACGATCCTGGAGGCAATGCCCGGAGGCAGAGCAACACCAGGAAAGTCCCGAATTTTTAACAATACAGATATTATTGTAGATCTTTACAAGGATTGTCCTGTATCAATATGAAAGATGATATGTTAGAGAGCAAGAAAATACCCATATCTCAAAACTGATAAAAATGAGATTTTGACTTTGCAAGCCTGTTGTGAGAACCTAGCACAGCG
>CM065687.1:21642471-21664971 GCA_017654935.2 Phymorhynchus buccinoides | reverse complement strand
CACTGGCTGCCTGTCAAGGCAAGGATTGAGTACAACGTTGCCACTCTGTGTTTCCAGTGCCTCCATTCTAACACTGTTCCCTCATATTTGTCTGATCTTGTCCACTTCTACCAGCCGCCTAGGACCTTGAGATCCAAAAAGTCATGTGTATTAGCTGTCCCCAGGTATTATCTATATTCCTTTGGGAAAAATATTTTTCTGTCTTTGGACCAACTACCTGGAATAGTCTTCCGTTGTCTCTCATAAATATCACCTGCCTTCAAAAGCTCAAAACTCATCTCTTTCAAAAATACCTCAATTGAAGAAAACATCCAGCATGTTTGTCCTCTTGTGTGCACCCAGGAACACTGATGTTTGTATGTGAATGCATGTACGACTGCTTGCTCATGTGCTCATGCAAGTGTGTAGGGCTTATATTATAATGTGTTGTGTATGGGTGGGTGGGTGGGAGTGTATGTTGATGTATGTGGTTGCGTGTGCGTGTGTGTTTGTATGACTATGAGCTTGTGCAAGCATATGTATGTGTGTGTGTGTGTGTGTGTGTGTGTGTGTTTGGGTGTGGGTGTGGGTGTGTATGACAGAGAGAGAGAGAGAGAGAGAGAGAGAGAGAGAGAGAGAGAGAGAGAGAGAGAGAGAGAGAGAGAGAGAGAGAGAGAGATGGAAAGAAAGTATGAGAGAGGGGTCTTTTCGTAGCATATTGGTGGGTGTATTTTTCTTCCTTTTAATGCCTTTGATTTGTTGATGATTAGTTTCTTATATATCAATGGTTTTTGTGTGCATGTGCATTTCCCTTGAAATAATGCTATGTAAATATCATTTAATATGAGTAACTGCAGGGTGCTCTTCTTTTAGTGATGTTCTTTTTGTGCTGTTATTACTTGTCATAAATTTTGATGATTTGTTTTCATTTCAATGCCTTGTGTCATCTTCCTATCTTGTCATTGTAAAGCGCATCAAGCATTTTCATTGTATTATTCACTTGCGCTATATAAATAAAATTATTATTATTATTATTTTATGAAAATATGCATACCTTAAAAAATAATAATTCACAATGATTATTATGAATGTCTGTGTGCGTGTGTGCGTGTGCGTGTGCGTGCAAGTGTGTATCTGTATCTCTGTGTGTATACATGTACGTATGTATGTGAACAGGCAAGAAATACCTTTTTTTATTATTTTTTTTACTATAAGGTACAAATTTTATGCAAAATACAGATACGTTTTATTCTCCTCTTTTCTTTTAATATTGTTAGTAGTCACAATATAAAGCACAGGGGTCTCTGTCTGAGAAAAGTATTGCCGTATATTTTTAGTCAGAAAAAATACAGTAATATTCATAAAAAATGAAAATTATGAAATATCCTTTTTATTTAAAGAATAATGATTGTCAAGCATTATATGATATGTGTGTGTGTGTGTGTTTGTGTGTATGTGAACATGTATGTTCTCTCTAGTGTAGAGACTGGCACAGAGGTAACACGTTCGCCTTGTGTCAAGTAAACCCGAGTTCGAACCTGGGTACAGTGGATTTTTCTCTCTCTTTACACCTAGGCCTTGGAGTCATGGAGAACATGGAGTCTTTCGGATGAGACCATAATTCGAGGTCCCGTGTGCCCATGCACTTAGCACACGTTTAACCCAGTAGCAACGAAAAAGTTGTCATTTGGTCAAAATTTACCTCTCCCCCCCCCCCCCCCCCCCCCCCCCCCCCTTTCCTTCCTCATGAGTCACACAAAAAATAGCATGCAAAAAAAAAGGACAAAAAAAGTGGGTGGCGCGCATCTGGCCTCGACGTTCTCTCCAGGTGGAAGCAACCCGGATTTCCCAGAGACGCCTCTGTGACTTTAATTATAAAGTACCTAATACCTAATGTTTGTGTCTGCATGTTATTATACCATGTACATACATGTCTATCTGAGAGAGGGTGTTTAGTTTCGTTGCACCAAGCGTTTGGAATTCTCTCTCTGACCATGCCCATAGCCAGTCCACTCTTCTTTCATTCAAGTCCCAACAAAAAACCCACTTCTTCAGGAAAGCTTTCTCTCTGTAAAGTCTATGATCCTCAATTCCCCACTCTTGTCTTCCAGCTGAATGACGTTGAGTATGAGGTTAATGCGTGCGCGTGTGTGGTGGGGGTGGGAAGTAGGGGGGCGGTGTGGGTGTGGGGTGGGGGGATGGTTGAGGGTTTGAAGGGAGGTGGGTGTTTAAGTGTGTTGTGTTATGATTATATATGCAAAGCATTCTTTAATGTATTCATTTTCATAATGATGTATGGTGAGGATACATGAACCAGTCTTGTTAAAAATGTTTTAAATGTTTTGTACGAATGGTGAGTGAAAAGCGCATTGAGTTGCTTTTATCAAGATTACAGACCTCTTTACTCTACTCTTTTCGAGTAGTATTCTACTCAATTTGGACCTCTACTACTCTTCAAAACTGAAAATAATGCTCTTTACTTCTTGATTACTACTCATTTTCAGTGAACATTATTTGATGGTTTAATGAATAAAACTACACATTTTGCACCAAAGCTACTCATTTCAGCTATCCAGACTACTCAAGGCTTGTGTAAGGGGTAAAGAGGTCTGATATTATGCGCTTATTATATATAAGCATTATTAACCCTTTCACCGCCAGCCATTTTTTAGCCAAATAACACCATTAAACTTAACTGGGTAGAGAATTTTTTTTTATCTGCAATATTGGGAATTCCTCTGTGACATGTATAACATTACTTCCGAAAATAAAGAAAATAGGATCTTCCACTAACAGGCCCTGATTTGATGCCTTTTAGTGACGTGGGTGTTAAATCATTGTGGTGCATAAATGCGACATTGGCGGTGAAAGGGTTAACCCCTTCAGTGCCGACGGCGTATATATACGTCCTCTATAGCGCTTCAGTACTTGCCACCAACGTATATATACGTCACCGCTAAGTAGCGATATTGCAGCTTTCAAAAATCGCGCGGCAAACTGGCGGTGCATGCGCAAATAGTAGGCGTCAGTGAAGGGGTTAATTTATTATTATTGTTTTATCTCAGGAAGAGAAAGAGCAGGAATCCAACTACAAAAAGTGGCTGCTGGAGCGGCAGGCGCTGCGGGGCAACCTGGACAGCATGGGGCTAAGCGAGGCGATGCTTGCGCGCAAAACCAACAAGTCTGAGCTGGAGAAACGCGTCCAGGCCAAGATGCGGGCCGCCAGACTGTGGAAGCCGGAGACCCCGCCCCCTCCCGAACCGGAGCCTGAGGAAAAGGAACCGCCTGTCGTACCCAGCATGAAGGTATGGTACCGTATTTTACTGACAGGGATGTGTAAATGCGCTTTTTCTATTTGGAAAAAACACCCCCCAAAACGTACAGAGACAGATTGTCGAGTTAGGTAGCCTTTCTTTGTGCACACACAGTGAAAACGAAAGCAGTTTGTAGCGTGAGTACAGTCCCTTTACTGAATTTTGTAAGCTTCTCTGTGGTTGGCCAGTTAAGTCCAATGGCAATGCGTCATTTTTATATGTTTGGCTATGATTTCGAAGGAGGATTTTGATGTTTTTCAAAGCTACTGAATGACAGTTTCATCGTCAACCATAAAAATTATTTATCACACCATAGATGTGAGGAAAGAGGAGATCGACAAAGGATGCCAACACAAATTTGACAGGGCTTGGATGGATGAAACTAACGGACAGTAAGATCCGTGTAGGTGAACAGCGAAAAACAATTGACGTCGGAGGCAAAGTTTTGTTTGAGTACTTTGACGATACCATTGACTACGCTTTTTTGTTTGGGGCCCTCTCACATCCCTGTATTGACCATAAGGCGATACTTTTTTCCTAGACTGAGACCCCTGCGTCTTATAATATGACTGGTAATATAGTAAGAAACTATAGTAGCAAAATCTGAATTTTGTGTAAAATTTAGGGGGTGCACCTTATAATCAGGTGCGTCTTCTAGTCCGAAAAATATGGTATTTGTTGCGAGATTTGTGATGTTAAGAAATATAGTCTTTGAAAATATTTTTTTTGTATTGGATTTTGTTGTTGTTGCTGTTTTGTTGGTCCTCATCAGTCCTAGACAAAGTAATTTTTCTCCTTTGAGCTCCTCCGAAATCGGAATGTGTCAGCTGTACGCAGTGGGGAGACCAGTGAAAACTGAACACCGGACACATATGTACCTTGCCCATTATGGCCATATGGCCTAGGAACACAGAAAAAGAAGATAGTTTATGTTTGCTCATGCACATGCTATCTGAATGTGAAACGTGTCTATGCGCACTCAGTGATTAAGACTAATAAGAGGCATACAACTGACAGAACCATCTGATCTATAAAATAAAAAAATAAATAAAAAAGACAAAAGAAGGAAATGTGTACATGAGGCGTTCATGTTCTTCTTCTTCTTCGCTGTGTGTGGCCACAATCAACTCTTTGATTATTTTGCCACGGAACCGGGAGGCCCTACCACTTATGCCGGAATAAAAGGCTCAAAGCCTGAGAAGAAACTGAAAAGTTAGGCCTTAGACAGAAGAGGGACAGATAAAAAGATAAAGGATCAAGTGCTTTCCACTGAGTTAAGACCATTAAACCCCCAGTTTTAACCCAGATCATGGTCTCCCCGTTTAATGACAGAATGTTGACAAAACCTGTTTTATATCTGAGTAGGTGCCAGTGCCCGTAGCGTTGCAAACCCTGGACAAGTTTTTGACGGAGAAGAAGATGCGACTGATCGACCTGTTTCGCAACGCCGACACCAACAAGGACTGGAAGCTGACCAAGACTGAACTGCTGGCTGCTGTGAAAAAAGTAAAGAGCACTCTTCTTTGATCTCTTTTGCATTTGGTTAAGATTATGTTGATGAGCGAGAGAGAAAGAAACAGAGAGAGAGAGAGAGAGAGAGAGAGAGAGAGAGAGAGAGAGAGAGAGAGAGAACACTGAACACTGAACTGGTTTATTGCACTTTGGCCATAGACCACAATACAACCGGCAGGGTAAAGGGAAAAGAACAAAAAACGCATATCGCTAATACTATGAGAGAGAGAGAGAGGGGTTAGGTTAGGTTAGGTACATTATAGTCACAGAGGCGTCTCTGTGAAATTCGGGTTGCTCCCACCTGGAGAGCGTGTTGCAGCCAGAGGCGCGCCACCCAATTTATTTTTTTTTGCATGCAATTTTTGTGTGACTGATGAGGAAGGAAGGGAGGGGGGTAAATTTTGACCAAATGACAACTTTTTCGTTGCCACTGGGTTTAACGTGTGCTAAGTGCATGAGCACACAGGACCTCGGTTTATCGTCTCATCCGAAAGATTCCATGTTCAGACTGCAAGGCCTAGTGCAAAGTGAGAGGAAAAATCCCCTGTACCCAGAGAGAGAGAGAGAGAGAGAGAGAGAGAGAGAGAGAGAGAGAGAGAGAGAGATGTTTGAAGTGTGAAGTTAACAGTGGACTGCTTCTTCTTTTACTTTATTACTTAGATGCAAGTGCTGCTTTTCCTGTTGAATTTTGTTTTGTGTGTGTGTTCCATAGCTGTGTAAATTCATTTATCGTACATCTCTCCCTTTGCCATTGGCCCCTACTGTGAGCTGATGTCAACTTTGCAGTACCACGCCGTCATCATTACACTCCTGCTGAATACTGTTGCTGTACCAGATCCCACTGAGAGTGCAGGTCTTGGAGAGCATAATGGATCTTCTTCTTCTTCTTCATCTTTTCCATCTTCCCTGTGTCTTCTTCATCCTTGTGTCTTCTTCTTCCTTGTGTCTTCCTCGTCAAGATTCTGATGTTCTTTGCTGAATCTTTTCGCAGTACCAGATCCCACTGAGAGTGCAGGACTTGGAGAGCATAATGGATCTTCATCTTTTCCATCTTCCTTGTGTCTTCCTCGTCAAGATTCTGATGTTCTTTGCCGAACCTGTTCCCAGTACCAGATCCCACTGACGGTGCAGGACGTGGAGAGCATAATGGATCTCCTTCTTCTTCATCTTTTCCATCTTCCTTGTGTCTTCTTCTCCCTTGCATCTTCCTTGTCAAGATTCTGATGTTCCCATGTGCTAATATTCAGGCCCTACGAAAATGAGTCATTGGTTTTAGCTGTTGAATTTTTGTCGATGCATAATGTATTACGACCCATGCATGCATACTGTTTGAACATAATATGCATCTAAGGCACTGCCTGTTCACATATATCACCACCGCTATTTTTAGCCCTTTCGCCGCCAATGTCGCATTTTAGCACCACAATGGTTTAACGCCCATGTCACTAAAAGGCATCAAATCTGGACCTGTTATCCAAAGACCCTGTTTTCTTAATTTTGGGGAGGTAAGAATAGGCCTAATGTTATGCATGTCACAGAGGAATTTGCAATATTGCAGTTTTATTTTAATTTTATTTTCTCTACCCAGTTAAGTTTAATGGTATTTTTGGGCTGAAAAATGGCTGGCGGTGAAAGGGTTAATACCGTTATCTATTTATTATTGGTATTACTGGTTTCAATGCTCAGGTTATCCCATGCTAGCATATGTGCATTCATGCTTGACTATGCATTCCTGTTAATTTTGATTGTTGGTCTGCTTATTTCTTTTCCTTAATATTTGATTTGGTCAGTTGTCTTTTTTGTTTTTGTTTTTTTATGTGTGCATTTTGACCTTTTCATATTCCATTATAAAATGTGTTGAAAAAAAAGTTAAATTAAAAACAAAAAGATTCTGATGTTCTTTGCCGAACCTGTTCGCAGTACCAGATCCCGCTGACGGTGCAGGACGTGGAGAGCCTGATGGTGTCGCTGGACAACAACTTTGATGAGCTGCTGGACTTTAAGGAGGTGTCCCGGGGCCTGGCCGCCCTAAAGATGGAGCGCCGCGCCAACCGTCGAGGGGGGCAGGACACCAACAACGCCTCCTCCACCCTCAGCAGCACCCCGGGGAGCAGCCAGCAGCGGCAGCGCGACAAGGCTTCCGTCGGGTTGACCTCCTCTCCCTTGTCCAAAATGTCCAGCAGTGAGTCGGGGGATCACAGCACAGCACGAATTCTCCACATTAGGTAGTATTAGGTATTAGGTACTTTATAGTCACAGAGGCGTCTGTGAAATTCGGGTTGCTCCCACCTGGAGAGCGCGTCGCAGCCAGAGGCGCGCCACCCACTTTTTTTTTTTTTTGGCATGCGATTTTTTTGTGTGACTGATGAGGAAGGAAGGGGGGGGGGGGGGGGGGGGTTACATTTTGACGAAATGACAACTTTTTCGTTGCCACTGGGATTAACGTGTGCTAAGTGCATGGGCACACGGGACCTCGGTTTATTGTCTCATCCGAAAGACTCCGCAAGGCGTGGTGTAAAGTGAGAGGAAAAATCCCCTGTACCCAGGTTCGAACTCAGGTTTACTTGACACAAAGCAAACACGTTACCTCTGTGCCACTCTACATATGACGCGTCATCATAACTGTGCCAGTGACAGCAAAAGGGCATGCTAGATGATCGTCTGCTATTAACCCTTTCACCTCCAAAAAGTACCATTAAACTTAACTGGGTAGAGAAAAGTATTTCTGCAATATTGTGGAATATTCCTCTGTGACATATATAACATTAGGCCTATCCTTACCTCCCAAAATTAAAAAAATAGGGTCTTTGGATAACAGGCGACGACGAAAATGGAGTTTTACGTCCTCTTGGTCTGAATCAGACACATATGGGACATTTGTAAATACAAATATGGTGGGAACAGTACTGGAGGCAATGCCCGGAGGCAGTACGAAACCAGTAAAGTCCCGATTTTTTTATATTAATACAGATAGGTGTAGCGGTAACCACGCCTCGGTTAAACCTCATCGGCTATGGCACCGCCACAAGTATATATATGCACAAAAATATAATTCTTACGTGGCACTGCCAAACTATATTGTATAAATTTGGATAACAGGCCCTGATTTTTGTGCCTTTCAGTGACATGGGTGCTAAACCATTGTGGTGCTGAAATGCGACATTGGCGGTGAAAGGGTTAAGTTTTCCCCGAAGAGCTATCTGTTTCAGGTTATTTCCTTTCACATAGGCAGGTATTCTCTTCAGTGATTGTTGTTTTAGGGATAGGGAAAGACCTTACAAGTTGTACACTACAACAAAAGAAGGGATCCAAGCTTTGGATTGGTTTGTACTGCTGTTGAGTTCTAAAAATAGGCACAAACTGTTGAATCCAGGTGCTGTGGGATGGATTTTGTGGATTGTAAAGTTGAGTGTGCTTTTCATTTTGTATTTTTTGGATTGCGCTGAGTTTGATGTTGCTTGGACTTCCTGAGATCTCATATTAATTATCTTTCTCTTTAATTACATGCACTATAATCACGACCAGGGAAAACACAGAGGGGTTATGTATTCATTTATTCACCTAAAGAATTTCCTTTTTTATATATATATATGTAATATTTTACATATTCTGTAGGAACAAGTTTGCATTGCATGTTTATGAAAATCAAGCTTGGGGCTGTCAGTCAGATTATCTGTATAGGAATATTCAAGATGAAAATTTTTTAATCAGCTGCATACACTCAAACTGCTTTTTATCAGGTCTGACTGTTTCAGCAACTAGTTAAGACGTGAACACTGACCAAACGCAACATGCTTTACTGTTTCAGCCCTGAGTCGAGATTTGAACTCAAACCAAAACAGCAATGAGACAGGCCGAGCCGACTCCCAGAAAGGCCCCAGTGAGCCACTGAAAGACAAAGAGTATAAGGCAGAGGACATCGGAGAAGTGGAATTGACGCAGGTGAGTCAAAATGGTTGTGTGTGTGTGTGTGTGTGTGTGTGTGTGCACTAGAAAAGATAGTTAATACTGGCATGATTGACCAGTCAACCATGTTTTTACTTGGATGTTAATGTGTGGTTATATTTATTTAAGCTGGCATTATGGATATATTTCAATCCATTTGAATTACGACCCTACGCCATCCGCAGTGTTAAGGAAAATAAACACCAAGTGCCAGAAGAGAGGTTAATTCCCCCCCCCCCCCCCCCCCCCCCCCCGCTGAACCAGACAAGTTGACAACAGGTTTTTTAAAATTATTTGTGGTCAAAGTTATGCGTGTGTGTGTGTACTTGCATTTGGTCATGTGTGTGTGCCTGTGTCTGCATCTGTTTGCATTGTGTTTGTACATGCCTGCATTCATGCATCGTGCATCATGTCTCTCAATGCACGCTTTATCTGATCTCATTTGGAACTGTTTCTTTTCTTTCTCTTTCTCTTTCTTAAGACTGAAAAAGCGGAAGAGTCCGGCGGTGAAAAAGCGGGAGATTCTGGTGGCGAAAAAGCGGGAGAGTCCGGCGGTGAAAAAGCAGGAGAGTCCAGCGGCGAAAAAACGGGAGAGTCCGGCAGCGGCAGCGGCAGCGGCAGTGCCAGCCCGAGTCGGTCGGGCTCGGCCCAGCGCAGTCGCACCTCCACCCCCAACTCCCTGGAGCCCCCTCCCCCGGACCTGAGGGAGGAGAGGCGCATGGGGTCCTCCCCCGAGGAGATGGTGGAGCTCAGGAAGCACGACAAGGCGGTGCTGGAACGATGCAGGCAGAAGAAATGGGTGAGACGCCCCTTTCGCATGCTTTGCCTTGCTTAGAGCAGGCATTGGTACCTTTTCAGCAAATTCTCTGAAATCAGAGTTAAATTAAAATGAATATAGAAAAACAAACGTCGGAGAGGGGTTTTCAGCTTGTGGAGACATCCTTTTCCCCAAGTTTTAAGAGTTTTATACAGTAAAAACCGCTTAAGTCAAAATTGAAGGGACTTAAATGTTATTTTGAGATAGCCCATATTTTGAGTTAAAAAGACTTTTCAGCATAGATATTATTATACTGGGACCCCAGTGTTTTTGAGTTATCCGTTTTTGAGTTATCAGTTCTCCACGGTGTATTCATCTTCCAGAGGAATTGCTCCCATTATTTTTCATCAGTTTAGCTCTTCTACTAGTACCATGGGCGAATATATTTGCCCTAGACATCACTCTACGCTCTCACCAAATGCAAAGACTTTTACTGCCCAGCACCCTGCCATGTGTTTGTCTGATTTAAGAGCTTTTGTCACTCTTTCTGCCGTTAATGCTGTGCACGCTGCACTCAGGGGGAAAAAAAGAAAGAAAGTTACTTCCCTCTTGTTGGTTGAGATAGCAAGGAACAACCAGGAACGTCAAAAAATACCTGGTGCCAGCAGAGTTAAAGGTGAACCCTGACGGATGAGTTTTTGCAAGAAACACGTGGAGATCACCAGAAAGACAGCCTTTTCAAGGATTGGAACACTCACTTTGCTCTGGTTTCCTATAAATTAAATCGTCAAAACGGCGATTCCTCCTTGGCGGAGATGCCAGAGTAGCCATTTTGGATGGGGTGGGTGGAGGTTGCTCATTGTGGTTGAAGTGTTTTATTATTTTTGTAGTGCAGCAAAAAAAAAAAGGAACTATTTCCTTTGTTGTGAGCGAAACTCCTTTAGATAAACTGTATAAAATTATTAAAAAAAAGGCTTGTATTGCGAACAAATTTTGCTAACGATTTGGCGGAAACTGGAAAAGAGACAGCACACGCCTTCTATTTGGGTGAAAGAATTTGACTTCCAGCACCTCCGCCAAGGAGGAATCGCCGATTTGACGGTTTGAAGCCAGAGGAAGCCAGAGCAAAGTGAGTGTTGCGATCTCTGTAAAGGGTGTTTTCCTGGTGATCTCGACGTGTTTCTTACAAAAACTCATCCGTCAGGGTGGCCCTTTAATGTGTTCATCCTCAAGAGATCACTATAAAGGTCTCTTCAGCCACTGACCCCACACCAAGAGACAACAGTCTATGACTCTTTGACTCTGCCTTTACCTTTTCTTACTGTCATCTTACTATTTTTCTGACTTATTGGCTCATTCTCCTGCCTTTAAATGTTTTTAAAGAAAATCTTCCAAATATTTATTTTAGGCTTTGAGCTCCCTCCGAAATTGGAACGTGTGTGTTGAATGCAGCAGGGAGATAAGTGGTAACTGAAGAAACAGACATTAGCGTTGGAATGCAGAAGAAGAAGGAAACTTCCTTGTTCGTTGTTTCGTTGACCTTTAAAGCAGTGATCGCGTTTACTGGTAATTATCAGTAAAATACTGATTTGAAAGCCAAAATACTGGGAAAAATGTTGACCTGTCAGTCTCAGGGACTGATAATCTTTTGCTAGGACTGATAAATTGTTTTAGCAGAGGCTTGGATATTGTGGTTTTCACTGGTTTTTGTTTCCCTGGGACTGGTTTTGACACTGGCTCTTGGGAGGCATTGTTGCTGATGGGACTGGTTTTCGTATTTGGTATTTGGTATATTCTAGTCACTGAGACTTATTTCTGTGAAATTCAGGCTGCTCTCCCCCGGGGAGCGCGTCGCTGCAAGTGCAGCACCTACCCATTTATTTATTTAAAAAAACACATTTGTTTTGTTTTGGGGGGGGCAGAGGGTGAGGACACACTTGGAAAACCTAGCTATCAATTTGGCCAAACCAGGCAGCAGAATTTCTCCCTGCTCTTACCGACTTTCAACTGTCGTGGGATTTTTACGTGCGTAAATTGCACAGGTCAGACTAGCTTTAAGTCTCCATCCAAAGGATCTCGACGTTCAGTTCTATTTTCCTGTCTAACTAGAAAGAAAGGGCGAGGCCGGGATTCGAACTCGGATGGTTTTCAAAATTCCTAGCGCAATCACTGCTTTAAAGTCTTGGTAATTTAGTTTTCCCCTTGTTTGTTCGTTAGCCGTGGCCGGCGAAGAGAGGGGGGTACAGCGAAGCGCCGGGGGTGATCCGCATAGGGCACAAGGAGGTGGACAACCACTGTATGGAGTCCACCCTGGAAGGGGAGGTGGGGGACCTCATGAACCAGTTCCGCCGCAACTGCCTGCGGGAGTACTTCAACGCCATCCGCATGTGCCAGGAGAAAGGGATCGTGCTCACCCCAGAGCTGCTTGACAGGGGTGAGATGGAGTTGTTGTGTGTGTCTATGTGAGTGTGTGTGAGTGTGTGTGTGTGTGTGTGTGTGTGTGTGTGTGTGTGTGTGTCATCCGCCTGTGTCAGGAGAAAGTTGTGTGTGTGTGTATGTGTGTGTGTCGCTGTGTGTGTGTGTGTGTGTGTAAAAGTGTGTATGTATGTGTGTGTATATGTGTGTGTGTGTCACTGTGTGTGTGCGTGCGTGCGTGTGTGTGTGTGTCACTGTGTGTGTGTGACACTGTGTGTGTGTGTGCTTGAAGACAGTGCTTCAAGATTGTTTCTTGTATTAAAAAAAAAAAATAATACATGGTTTGGTTTTGGTTAGTAAGAAAATAAAAATGACCAGCATAGTTTTCTTCCAGCGCTATGCGTTTTTGACTACTAGTAAGAAAAATGAAACAACCTCTATTTTTTTCTTTCAGTGCTATTATGTGCTTTTGGCTAGCAAACAATATATAATAAATAGCCAACACATTCTTCTTCCAGTGCTAAATGGTGGCTGGTTGATGTATCTGCTTGCATCCGAGCGGACGCTAAGCCCCACTTTTCATTCTTCCAGCACTGTTTTTGAGGGCTTGGTAATAAAAATAAAAACAGCCGACCTTACTCTTTCTTCCAGTGCTGCTGTACCCAGCAGAAATGCCCCGCCACATCATCCAGAAGAAGCTGGCCCTGCCGCAAGGGCCGCTCTCGGGGCTGGACCAGCAGTTTGCCCGGCCCCCGAAGAAGCCCAAGACCCCGCCGGAGATCCGGCACAAGGACAAGATGAAGCGCTCCAAGAACGGGTCCCTGATGATCGACGTGCGCCACATGTACCCGCCCGCCTCCAAGGTGGCGCCGGTCATCTCCAAGGAGAACCTGAGCACGGGGCGAGCGCTGGTGTCGCGCAGGTCGGACATCTGGATGTCGTTTGAGGAGTACGACCAGTACACCAAGTGAGTGCGGTGGGGTGGGGGGGGGGGGGGGGGGGGTAGGGGTAGTGGGTGGATGGATGTCTCGTGCTTCCATCATGCGGGGAGAGCTGGACAACCCCTGCACCCCCTCCATGAGTATCTCTCCGTGGGGATACCAGGGGGGGGTGTCTTTCGTAAAAATAGTCCCTCCACCTTCTGGAAGTTCTGTGCTTGTAACTTCCTCTAATCTGCCACTCTCATTGACTCTGCCTTTTTTTCCCCTTTCCCTTTGCTTTCTGTCATCCACTGGTCTTTCTGACTTATTGTCCCATTTTCCTGCCTTTTTTTCTCCCCCCAAAAAATCTTCGAAATAATTTTTTCTCCTTTGAGGTCCTCTGAAATCGGAATGTGTCGGCTGTACGCAATGTGGAGACCAGTGAAAGCTGAAAACCGGACACATACGTACCTTACCCATTATGGCCATATGGCCTGGGAGCGCAGAAGAAGAAGAAGAGTGTAGTGGAGGGAGTGAGTGGAGAGAGAGTAAATAACACATCGTTGGGTCAAAGCCAGAAGGTAGTATTTCTTCACTCAAAACAATTTCCTGTCATATCAGCGCAGATGCGTCATGTTGCCGTTATGCGCCTAACTAAGAAATTGTTAAGCCCAGCATGTCCGTCTTTTGCCTGAAGACATTTGTTGTTGTTGTAAGAATGTGTAGAACAAAGGCAGGAGAATGGACCAGTAAGGCAGAAGCAGAGTAGATGACTGCAAGCAAAGGGAGGAAGGCAGAGTCAAAGAGAGTGACAGATTAGAGGAAGTTGTAAGCGCAGAACTTCCAGAAGGTTTAGGAACTATTTGTGCAAAAGGCTCCCCGGTATCCCCATGGGGGAGACAGGTGGTATGACAAAGGTAATGAAGAAGGCTGATAAAGTACCTTCTGGCTTTCTGTCAACGATGTTTGGATGAATGAATGAATAGTGACTGAGTGAATGAGTTAACCTTCACCGGATCCCCTGTTCAACTACACAGTCACGATGGGGCGGGTTTTCCACTACCCATACTCATTAAAAAGGAAAGGGACATGCATTTTAACAGTGTTTATCCCTATTCCAGATGGTGCGGATTCTCCAGTACCTATACTCGTCAAAGAGTCACCATGTGTTTATCCTTATCCAGATGCCGCGGGTGTCCCACTACTCAATGCACTGCAGTGGCATATTTCTGCTCTTTAAAGTATGAGTTGTAGGATACCCGCGCAATCAGTGACAAGCATGTTCAAATGACGCATTATATTACGTCATTTGTATTTTATACACATTAATGAAATTTAAGACACATAAAGCCATTAACGTTTTTGATAAACTCATGAAATTTCATGATGATTGCTTAAATACTTTTTGAGATATAACAGTTTTTATGTGTCTCTGGGTACTAGAATACCCAGGAAGCATGGTGAAGGTTAATGAATAGACATAAACAGAGCTGATTCTAGGGCGTGGGATTGGTACAATCTCCCCAAAGTCTGTTCCTTCCCGCAATAATCGGGTCTAAACGCGGGCCTGCGCCCTTCGTCGTCTGCTAAATCCGTCGTCTGCACAAACCGAAAGCATTGAGCAGGAATGAATCATTTCTCGACATTTCATTGGTTCCTTTACAATGTCAGTGTAAATCAACCAATCACGTTCATCTCGTTTTACCGACAAGAAGTTGCGAGAGTCCTACCCGATATGTTGAATTTTTTTGAAAATGAAACGGACAACGACGCTCTTCGACTTTGATTATTGTGGCAGAAAAGTTATAAAAAAAAAGAAATCCTCTGCCAAACGAGCATGCGGAAGATGTTGCAGAAACAGCTACTGCATCCACAGTCTCGGAGAAGCAGCCCGAAGATAACGGCACTAGTGCGAGGGAACACCGGTTCCAAGACGAGTGGCTGAAGAAGTGGCCATGACTAGCGAAGACTGAATCGGCTGCCTCCCCTCCCTCTTCCCCTTGTATGCATTGGACTTGCCCCCCTTTTTTCATTCTTAAGGGGGGAACGCCCCCACTTTTTCAAAATCCTAGAATCAGCTCTGCATAAACATAAATGAACATGTAAATGCAAGATGAATATTTGATAATGTAAAAGGAAATTAACTAGCCTTCCGAACTAAATCAGCAGGTGATTTATGTAGGGGAAAATGATACTGAACACGACTAATTAACTGTCAAACTTGGAAAATAAAAACTTAAGTAAATGACTAATTTACCGGTTTGCTAACAAACAAACTAGCTAACTAATCTACATATTTTGCTTTAATATTTTTCAACTTTTTGTTTAAAAACCTGTCTTTATTTGGGTTTACTTTTTTTTGTCCTCTGTGTGTACCCGCCCTTGTTTTTTGTTTTTTTGTGGGGTTTTAGTGATATATGCTGTGTGTTTTATCTTTTATTTTCTCGGTTTCCTATCATAGCGACAACCTGCGTACCACTTTTATGACAATAAATATTCCCCCAATAGATATTGATAATTTTTTTTTTTTAAATAAAAAAAATAAAAATTGATAATATTGTTGTGTGATATTTCATTCCATTCCAGGTGCCGTCCATGAAGATACACTATCATCATAGACTGTTTTTTTTTATATTTTACTTTCTCCAGAGCCTTTATAAAGCGCAGACCCAGTAAGACTTTTGATGCCGACCTCCTTAAACCTGGCATGCGCGGCAAAACATTTGATGCTAATGTCCTTGACTCCGATGAGTTCTCACTGGACAGTGCAGGAAGAAGAAGAAATAAGTATGGAGTTGTCAGTTGGTTTTGGATTTTGCAAGTTGATGGGAGTTGTTCTGATGATATTTGATGACGAGCTAAAACATTTTAATTGAGTAGAACAAAAAATCATAGTAAAGGTAAAGATGTCCCCCCCCCCCTCTTACATTTCTCAGCTCTCCCCACATTTTCACACCTGCCTTTCTTACCAAACATTAACCTGTATCTTATCAACTTTTTGAGCTAATTATCTTTGTTGAATAAATCGCAGTCATGATCAAGGCCATTATCTAATAGCCCCCCTCTAGTATTGCAGTACCTCCAGGATCTGCCTGGAGCTTTGAATGATGGTTGGTTGATGGCTCATCCCATATATGCTGTTTTGCAACCTAACTTTCATTCAATGTCCTGCTTCTTCTGGAAATTATTCTTGGGAGTCAGCATCTTGTGTTTTGACTTTTGCACGCAGCTCGGGAAATGTTGTGGTTTAAAATTGTTCTTATTCTGTTGCTGTTTGTATCTTTTTTGCTTGAGTTCAAAGCATTTTGGAAAGTCTTTTTGTTATGCTTTCCTTTTGTATTTTTCTCTCTCTCTTTTTGAAGATGCTTTACAGTGGTTGCATGGGCAGAATATAGCTTGTGAAATGCAGTGTATTCAATCCTGTTATTGCATATCTGATAATTCTGTTAAGACTGGTTATGGTGACGTATACTTAACGCATGTACTATAATTATGCATTGATTATAAAAGTGTGAATCTAAGTGTGTGTGGTTATTATTATCTTTGATCATTCAGGGGTTCCTTTGATAATGTTGAACTTTTTATTTATTTTTATTATTTTTAAAAAGCAAAGTTTATTGGAGAAGAAGCAGTCCTGAGCTAACAACACTTACAGACAGACAGACAGACAGCACACAACAACAAATACAACAAAAACAACAGCAATAACAACAACTACAAAAAGCATCAACTTTATCATCATCAGCAACAACAACAACAACACTGAGAAGTACATAGGCAAATCAGAGGTGAAGTGGTTGATTTGAGAAAATGGTGTGTTTTCATATAAATTTAATTCGTTTGCCATCCTACGCCTTCTCTTCTCTTTGAGAGTCTACATTCTTTGATTCCCATAAGATACATTTTGTATTGATATTTTAAAAAATTAAAATGTCAATGCAACGTAGCAAATAGAAAGCATAACACAAATCTGTGCCAAGTAATATCAGATGGCATCATTTTTCACCAGTATGATTCTAAGATAATTATATTAAAAAATGGGTTTTTTTATTAAGTAAGCTACATACACTTAGTGAAGACTTTATCCATAGGTTTTCGGAGAATTTATTTTAACCTTGCCTTTGGGAGACTGAAGTGATTATTTGACATGCTTACGATGAGAAAAACAATTCTATATTATTCATTATTTACTTTTTTCTTCTTCAGGCATCTGCCTCGCCGTTACAAGAAACTGAACATCACCATGAGAGGAGACAACGAAGACTCAGACACATCCAACATCACTGGTTACACCAGGTACTGGTTTTTTAGTTCACTCATGCGTGAAGCACAAATATCTGTTAATGCTAAGGTTCAGCCAAGCGTAAACCACAAAATATCTTTTATGTTTAGGTTCACTCACATTTAAATGACCATTTAAAATATTGAGATTTACATGTAAAGCACTATTTCATTTATATTGAGGTCCGCATGTAAAGTGCAACTGCCTTTATGTTGAGGTTCACTCCCAAGTCAACCACTATTCCTTTTTTATGTTGAAATTCACTCATTATGTAAAGCACTGTTTCTTTAACCCTTTCACCGCCAGCCATTTTGCAGCAAACAAATTCCATTAAAACTTACCTGGGTAGAGACAAAAATCTGTCTGTAATATTGGGGATTCCTCTGACATATTTAAAGTAAGCCCTATCCTCACCTCCCATGATTAAGAGAATAGGGTCTTTGGATAACAGACCCTGATTTGATGCCTATTAGTAACATAGGTGTTAAATCATTGTGGTGCAAAAATGCGACGTTGGCGATGAAAGGGTTAATCTTTTGTTTTGAGACTCACTCTCGTGTAAAATTCATTTTACATGTAAAAAAAATATTTTCTGTGTTGAGATTTAAGATTTACTCGTGCATAAAGCACAAGTATCTTTTATTTATGTAATGTTCACTCACATGTACAGTGGAGTACTCTTAATGCAAAATTCAGGGGACAAACTTTTTCGTGTGTGCATTAACCGTTTTTGTTTTTGTTTTTTGTTAAGCATTAAGTAATAATAAAGAGGGGTTGCGTCCGTTCAAACAGAGTTGTGTGCGTTAACCAATATTTCATGTGATACAGTTTTGTGTTAAGTGTACTCCACTATATTGCACTATTTCTTATAATTATACTAAGGTGCACTGACATGTAAAACATGGATATATTTTATGTTGAGGTTCACTCCTAAGTAACACAGACATTCATTTATGTCAAGGTTCACTAACTCGTAAGTGCGCAAACTTATTTTAAGTTGAGGTTTATTCACTTGTAAAGTGCTAAACTAACTACAGGGACTTTCAACAGTCCACATTGTGGGGTGTGGGGTGGGGGTGGGGGTTCATCGGTTCCAAGGTTATTACATGTTTTGAAGGCTAGCTTTGCGGTTTGAGGAAAATAAGGGCTATGAAAAGAAAGAAAAAGTTTAGAATTTGAAATGATAACCTTAACTCCACCAGCTTAAAACATTAGTAGGTAAAAGATCTGACCAGAGCCCATACAACACATCTATACTGTGCATAAGACAACAAAACAGCAACATAAACATTATTTTTTTTCAAATTATCTCAGTGATTTTCTACATAGAATGGACATTTCTGGGGTGATATCGCCCTTATCTTGAGCTAGATGTTATTGAGAAAAAAAAATTGCTTTAGAACATTTTGAGTGCTTTTCTTAACAGACTGAGCTCTAGATAAACTAATGCGTTAAGACGCTATATCGCCAGCTGCGCTGCATATTAAACATTTGTTATCCTCCCAAACAACACATTTTCTGCTCCAGAGACCTTGACCTTTAGCCAATGATCCTAATTTTCGAACTTGGCTTAAATATCTTTAACTACCTATATGCATGCAAAACGCGAGCCTCCTAGGTCCCTCCGTTCAAATGTTATCGTGTTAACATGCATGCATACATAGCCAGTCAGCCGAGAACAGACAGACAAACGTCACCAGTTGAACACATTACCAGCTGTTAGCGTCATTGGTGGATGTGAGCGTGGACAAAAAAAAAAAAGGAACTTGGAAAGGAGAATAGTAAAACTAGACAATTGAAGATCAATATGCAAACACTTTTAACATTGATCCTAATTATGTTCTGTATAAAAGTTTGTAATGCATTGTGTTATCATGCAGTGTTATGGTCATTTATGAGGTGTTGGTCATTCACAAGACGAATATTAATTGACGGAAGAAAGACCATCTCTGACGCCACATTCACCTGACTTTTTGTTTGTTTACCCAAAGTTATTATCATGTACGCTTTGCAAATATGCTGTATCATTTTTTTTTTTCATTTTTTAATCCAGATCTTTTGAACAGCAACTGATTCCTGGGTAAAACTTCTTTGTTTCTTGAAACTGCTTGTAGATCTAGTGAAGTGTGTGCTCCTTGATAAACCTCTTAGCCAGTGAAACAAGCTGTTAAGCAGATTACAAACTAGTACCAGAGCGGAAAACGCACCTTGTTTTATTTTGAGTGTGTATGTATATTTCAGGAATGCGTACGTATATTTCAGAAACTGTACTTTTCATTTGTACTGAAAATCTCCTTGAAAGATCCTTCTTGGGTATTGCATTTAATGTTTCATGTTATCCTTACACTGTTCTATGCTTATGAATTACTGCGGTTGTATTTTCATATTTTAAGACATTGGTAAACAATTACAGTATTTTTCTGACTATAAGGCGATACTTTTTCCCAAGACTCAGACCCCTGCGCCTTATAATGTGACTGATGAAATAGTAAGAAAATATAGTAACAAAATCTAAAATTTGGGTAAAATGTGGGGGGTGCACCTTATACAAAGATGCACCTTATAGTCCGAAAAATACGGTAACATATTTTATGCATGACAATGTGTGATGAACTGTGATTTGGAACTGGGAGCTGTGAATATAGGCTGGAGTGATTGGCTTTCAGCTTCAACATGGATCTACTTATTGATGATGCGGATAACAGTTTTTAACCATGTTGAAAGAAACTCAAGGGAAAGTGAAGCATTTTTTAAAATCTTTATGCATAAACTTGTATTGGAATAAATAAGTCATACTTTGTTAATATAATGTGTTTATGTTGAATGCGAATATTTTTTATTTTTTATTAAATAGATTGTAGAGATAATTCTGAGAAGAAAAAAAATCAAATCTAAAGCATCTAATTCTACCTCAAAGACCCAGTATGTCACGTGTCAAAATCACAGTTTCTACGTATTTTCCCTCATATCTAGAAAGAAATCGTATTTTGACCAAGTGTGGCTTCCATACAAATTTCCTCATGCACGAAAACGAGACATCACTTTAAAGAGCAGCCTCGATCGTATATGAGGAAAGTCTGTATGTGGGCCACACCGACCCAGAAAAGAACAAGGGACTTAATCGTGCTGGCTCAGTGTCTTTAAAGGCATTGAACCTTTCTTTCTCGTGTGGACGACGCTCTCTTTTTCTGTGATGTCAGCTATATAATTGTCTCCCCCTTAAACTTCCATGCTTCTATCCATGGACAGCCTTGAGACCAGCCTTCTCTTTTCTTTTTAATATACCGGTCAGTTTGTTTCTTCAGTGTGTTCTTCAGACCCTGTGTGTGAATGTTTATCATTTCTCTCTGTTGGCTAACTTAAATTCTGAATATTGTTTTTGGTTTCTCGATCAGTTGATGCCCTTCTATTCATCTCTGCTCCTTTTCTAATCTCACGATTTGGCTGTGTTGTTGTGGCGTGCAAGAAGCAGCGTCGGTTCATATTGCGTCCTGCCAGTGCCATGGAATTGCCTGTCTCTTTTCGCGTGTTCATTTATGGTGGAGAATCGCGCATTAGTGTTATAAATTATAGTCATGGGTAAAAGTAGTTCATTTATCATTTCAGGAATAACAGAAAGTTTCACTTTCATGCGGTGTCAGTGTTTTTAAAATGAGTCAAATTAGAACCATACTGACCTTGACTGTGGAGTTTGACCTTGAAAATGTACATTTTTTCTTGTGGCCATACATTTTACATCGTTGAAGGTAGACCAGTCACAGTCTTGAAAGTCTATAATTATGTGGATATATTGGCTTAAGGTGATTCGGTGAATAATGGTTTAAATAATATGTTTTGGCATGAATTGTTTTTTGGTATAAAGTACATCCAAGTCTTCAAATACGAAATCTTACAAGAGGTGAACTTGTAGTAAAACCAGCTTCATATTAGATAGTGAACAAGCTTCTTCATAGATAGAATTAATATTAACAGAGCTTCCCACCGAGATTTTATTCCGAGCGACGTTGAAAATTACCAAAGCTCTTGTTTTGTTGTTGTTGAAATATTGAAAGTTCAGTATTATTGGCAGTTGGGTCGGTAGGAGCAGGTTCAAACTGAGATTTCTGCACCGATTTATTCGCACAAGTTGTCTTGGATAAGAGACTGGATATTATGTGTAAATAATCTTGAGTAGGAATATGGCATAAAACGTATCAGCAAAGACATATTCCGAGACTAGTGGTCGATTGTCTGCACCTTTTCACAAAGCCATAAGTTAGCAGTTATACGAGTTTCGGTTCTGTCTAGTAATCCTTGAAATACAGTGGAACCTCCCTATTAAGACTTTAAAAAATCAGCCCAATAATAGTCTTAATATGGAAGTGTTTTAAGAAGGAGGCAGACACTCTAGTCCCTTATGCAAACGGAAAAATAAAAATTGGTCACATCTTAGAGGGAGTCTTAGTAGGGAAGGTCTTCATCAAGGGAGGTCCCACTGTATTGTTAAAAAACAAGAAACAGAATTTTTGAATCTGACTAGGTTCAATATATAACGAAATTTAACAAAGGGTGAATACTCTCTTTCTAAATAACTCCTAGGTTCAATTTAGTTGTGGTTTTTTTTAAATGCAGAACTTATGCTAATAATTTTATACAGTAGCCGAACACCTGGTTGAAAAACGTGTGGAAAAAAAAGGTGTTTTTACCTTCTTATTCAGAACGTAGCGATACTCACTGTCCCACTCCGATGTTCTTTTTC
Organism: Phymorhynchus buccinoides; assembly: GCA_017654935.2. Lineage (NCBI taxonomy): Eukaryota > Metazoa > Mollusca > Gastropoda > Neogastropoda > Raphitomidae > Phymorhynchus > Phymorhynchus buccinoides. The sequence goes on along the minus strand of CM065687.1, from coordinate 21,643,109 downwards.
TAAGTGGTTTTTATTATGCAGTAGCTAAATGATAATAGAGTCTATTTGACATTATGACGTTCCATTTTCCCGTAACCATAGAACATCGTTTCTAAAAATCAAAATATGCTAGTATGAAAAGAAAGCTTTTTTTAATTTTTTATTGTGGCTGTCCCATCTTCTGGGCCATACATTGGCCTCCCACGCCACTCTTTCCGATTCCCAACTCGCAGCCACACTTCCGCACGTTCAGGTCGCAGAATCCAAGACCAGCAGTCCAAGGGGAGCTAATCTATGTTAGGCCGTCAGGAGGCAACCAACCGAGGAGACACTGCACTGCTGCTGAGTCTCTTCGGTGGAGTTCAGTAGGGCCTGTTCAGAACACCACCTACTATGCCCCCTACTGACGACACTATTCTTTTAGTCGCGTAGCCAGTGTGAGTGAGGTCATCCTCTGAGGGCGCCACCACGACCGTCCACCGACAGCTCCCTAGGACACACTGCTCCCCATGACTTTGACCCGAACGCACCAAGGCATAGACTGGATCAGAAACCGAAACTGAGGTCACCATGAGAGCAGGGCTTGCAAAGCCACCGAATTTGAGACATTTTTAAAAGAAAGCTTTTTATACTAATAGTGCAGTTTTTTAAGGCCAGGA
>CM065687.1:21622471-21637471 GCA_017654935.2 Phymorhynchus buccinoides | reverse complement strand
CTCTTTCCGTGTGTTGTCTGTACCTATAATAATGACGTTTAATTTCTGATACACCAAAACGAAATTTAACTATACTTTTTTTCAAAAACATATCTAAATCAGATTTTAAGTAAAACTGAATATCATGTCCATCAACAATATTTCTATAAATATTATATCTATTACTCGTTTCAATATGATTATGCCACACTTGCCATCTACAATCAACTAATCTTTGCCTTAAGACACGAACAAAAAGATTTCGATTACCAACAGACTGATTCAGCCACACATCTCCAAATCCACACTCACACAAAAGACGTCGAACACTTGAGACCCAATTTTGTTTTCCCTTCCCATCTAATTGTACCAACATATTATATGCTTTTCGTGCCAGTCTAGACTGATGAGAGAGAGAGAGAGAGAGAGAGAGAGAGAGAGAGAGAGAGAGAGAGAGAGAGAGAGAGAGAGAGAGTTGATGCTTTATTCAACAGATTGTATCATGTATTGTGTGTGTGGGTGTGCGTGCATGCGTGGGTGGGTGTGCATGCGTGTGTGTGTGCGCGTGTGTGTATGTATGTGTACGTGCGTGCCTGTGTGTATATGTGTATGTGCGGGTGGGTGGGGATGTATGTGTATGCCTATTTGCATGTGTGTGAGTGATTATATGTTTTTGTTGAATTTCTTGCTTTTAATTTTTTTTGGTTAAGCGCATAGAGCTCCACATTTGGTGGAGGAGTGCGCTATATAAATGATTCACAATTATTATTATTATTAATTATAGAGCATGATTATATAATTCGAGGGGTGAATGCCAGAACTGTTTATCTGTGTTCTTTATTCCTTTTGAGATAGACCGTTCTGGCAGCACACCTGTCGAATTATTCTCGGAAACACTTGATTGAGAGGGGGGCTTCTTTTCTGAAGACCCTCTGTTGTCCGGCTCTCTGTAGAGTTTCTTTTCACTCATTCTCCCATCTTCTCCACAACCATATTTTTCGGACTACAAGGCGATGCTTTTTCCTCATCCTGAGACCCCTGTACCTTATAATATGATTAGTAATACAGTAAGAAAATATAGTGACAAAATCTGAATTTTGTGTAAAAAAAAAACATTTTTGGGAGGGGTGAGGGTGTGCCTTATAATCAGGTGTGCCTTATAGTCTGAAAAATTCGGTAATTTTCTAGGGCAGATTCACGCACTTTGACAGGCATCCATGCATGCTTTTACATAATTCAGAAACACACATGTACACGTACACAGAAAGAGAGAGAGAGGGAGAGCGGGGGCAGTTTGGTAGGTAATTGTTGAGGTGTGGATCCATCAGTGAAGGAGTGAGTAATGAAGAGAGGAAGAAAGTTTGTGCAATAGTTGAAAAATGGATGAGTCACCAAGCAGGTGAGTATGGGGAGGAATGAGAGAGACAGAGAATCAGTACTAACATCATCATCATCATCATCATTGACACGAGTTCCTCCCATGGCATAATTTGTGGGTGTAGTTCATAATAATATTATCATGGGTGCAACTTTTCCTGGTATACAAGGATTTCCTGTTTTTTAATTTTACCAGAAAAGGAATTTCCTTTTTTTTTAAATTTGTCAAACAAGATCTTTGTGTGTCTACTGTATTTTTCAAACACTTTAAAATAAGCATTTGTATAAATTGTGGAAAAAGCAAACTAAAATAATTTCAAAAATATGTTTTTTCTTTTGCTGCAGGGGGACATTACCCCCCTAGACCCCAGCGTTTCAGGTTTTTTTTCATTTTGTATAATTGCACCCATGTTGGTTGGTTGGTTGGCTTACCCTGGCTAAAAGACTCCAGGGATCATCCCAACAGCGAGAAGCACTTGAACACTAAGGTACAAATGCATCAGCTAGGGATGAGAACATTACGCGTGTGACCGTTTTTGATTACCCCGCCATGTGGGCAGCCACACTCCGTCTTCGGGGGATTTTAGACTGATGATGTTTTGCTGGGAGCTTGTCATGGCTTAAGACAATCCCCGCACAACCATTCAGAGCATAACAACATTTTGATGTAGCCTTGGCGTTCTAGCTTATGTCAACTGGTCTGACACAGCCTCATGCCAAGGCGTGGCACCCATGTAATATGTATCTGCATGTGGATGCATTTGCAGTAACCAATTATTCTGGAACGTGTACCAATCAAGTTTTGTTTTGTCATGGGCTTAATACTAGTACTCTTATTGTATGGTTAGAATTTTGGTTTTGAATTAGACGTTTTTGTGATTGCCATATATGCCAAAATGTTGAGATGAAGAACACCCAGAAGGTACTATCATTCTCCTCAGGGGAAATGCCAGAAAGTAGTATTGACCACAAAAGAAAGGAAGAAGAGTGATGCTTTGGGTTTTTAGTGTGTATTCATGTCGAGTACATGAGACTTAGCATGATGCTAACTTAGAAGCTCTTCCAAAAGTCCTATTAAATCCTATGGACATTGGAAGAGCTTCTTTTTAGTGTCCAGATTTACCCACGAAGAAAGATGGCTCTTTCAAGCCAGTTTGTACTATCATTCTACGTTCACAAGGAAGAAGAACAAGAACAAGAAGAAGTTTTATCATTCTTGTAAGATAATTTTAGTAGCTTCTGTCACAAAAGTACTTGAGGAAATTGATAGTACCTTTTCTGCGTACGTTGGTCTTATTTGAACTGTATATCCGAACACACATGTGACCCAGCACCACGAAAGGGACATTAAGTGTCAAACTTACCATTTTGAGAACATTACACTTTTGAAAACTTCAGACAATTTTCTTTCTATTGATACAAGAACCATTCTTGTATCTTTTTTCCGTTCCAGAGTTATGAGCATTTAAAGTAAGTAGGGTGAGCGTCGGCCATTTTGAGAAAACACAGTCTAAAGTCTGGCCTAGCTGAAGAAAATGTATTGACCTACTCATTTTAATGCACTCACAAGACCGTTTAGAGACCATATTAAAGATTGTCCTTGATAAATATGAAAGAAAAGATGGTAAAGAACACGAAAATACCCATAACCCAAAAATTAGATTTTTGACTTTGCAAGCCTGTTGTGAGAAACTAGCCCAGCGACTTAATGTCCCTTTCATGGTGCCAGTGTGAAGAGAATATTCTACCTCATGAAATAAGTACCCATTCCTCATTCGAATTGTTTGCTTGTCCACCATTGTGAATTTTACGAAACTAAGTGGAATGGCTTTGTACATCGATTTCTCGGCAAAGATGTACATTTACACCCTCCTACTCTATTTCTTGGTTCTTTCCGTGGTTAGGGATAGGGTTAGGGTTAGGATGGCTATAGTTCGCATGCGAAGGGTACTTATTTCGTGGGAGCTACTTATTTCTCATGACACCGGGTCATATATTTGAAGCACATCTGACGAAAGAGAGTACCTAAGTTAGCCCTCGACTTCTCATCCACACCTTTACCTCTTCTTCTTCTTCTTCTTCTTCTTCTTCTTCTTGTGAGTGTTTCAATGCTGATTGTAAAGCACTTTGTGCTCGATAAAAAGCGCTGTATAAGTGTCTGTTTATTTTTATTATTATTATTATTATTATTATTATTATTATTATTATTATTCAAGGTACGAGCTGGACGAGGAGAAGTTCTGGCCGGGCTACATGCTGCAGAAGCTGGCATTGTACGAGCCTTCCCCGGACCAGGCGGCTCCGTGGAGCGAAGGAGGGATGGCCGTGTTCCATAACACCCGCCAGCCCAAGAGGCGGGGCAACGTGGGGCACGTCAGGGTCACCGGCCCTGTCATCCACCCCGACGGCAGGATCCTGGTGTACGGGATCGACAATCACCGGACTCTGTCGCCCATTCCGCGCAAGAAGTAAGAGGACTGGTTTTATACGTTTTGTGTGACCAGCAAATAACAAGATTTTTTAACTTTTTGTTTGAAGAGGTCGTGTGGTTTGTCGTAACATCAACAAACGTTTTGTTTTTATTTGTCATGCGACAGAAACAGGTATGTTGTTTTCCTATTTCTAAGGTATTTTGTAATATGCTCACCGGTTTTGAATGATCAACTTTGAATTTTGAGGGATTTTTTGTTGTTGGTGAAAACTGCTTAACTTTTTTCTTCTAAGACATTTGATGATATGCAGTTTAAGTTTTGTGGACTTATACAATATGCTGACGTTTTCTAAGACAGTTTATACAGACCAATTTTGAACAATTTACTTTGCATTGAATAGTTTTCAATGATGAACATGTGATGGAAGTTGATAACAATATAAGTGGAGAGAGTGTGTATGTGTGTGTTGTGAGTGGGTGAGAGAGAGAGAGATGGAGGGAGGGAGAGAGAGAGGTTTGTACAGTGTGTTATAGATACAGAGTCATACTACGGAGATGCGCTAGTCAATCTTGGCGACAGAATTTAGGACGAACAGGATCAGCAAGCATCCAGGATTGTCACCGTTTCCGATAACAGAGACAAGCCAGAAATAGATTATGTCTGTGTATGAGTTTTTTTCTGACATTGCAGAGTGATAAGAATTAATGCTGGATACTTGCATCACTCAAGCATCACTCACACATAATTTTTTTCTGATGATACTGTGTGATAGTTCAGTCAATCCTCTATAAACAAAAACATGCACTAAAAATAAGGACATCAAAGGTTAGCACATTCATAGAGTTCTTTAAATTGAAAGAGTACATTAAATGAACATTGCCAGTTCATCCAAACTTCACTCTCTTTCTCTGGAAAATGGGCTCTGTTATACAAAACTTTGGTGAGGCCCTATTCACACATTTACTGAATGTTTATTCAGACTTTGAGTATAAGGAAAGAACGTAATATAAAAGTTAATGTAAAATAAAGAAAGAATATTACCAGTGGAAAAAGCAAATGTTTTCATTGGAGCTTGTCGATTGTTAACATAATCCTTTAACCCTTTCGCCGCCAACCATTTTTCAGCCCCAAAATATTGAACTTTCCTGAGTCACACAGAGAAAAAAAATCTGCAATATTGCAAATTCTGCTGTGACGTGAATAACATTAGGCCTATCCTTGCCTCCCAAAATTACAGAAATAGGGTCTTCAGATAACAGGCCCTGATTTGATGCCTTTTAGTGACAGTGATAAACCATTGTGGTGCAAAAATGTGACTGGCGGCGAAAGGGTTAAACAAATTTATAATCCGAGTTAGAGGAGAGATAATATTGGGGCCTTTTGATGTTATGTCATAATAAACTGATCATTCAAAGTTCTAGCACACCATCATCTTATTCCTTACATAGTATCATAATTGATATAATAAAAATGATGTATATCAATTTTGTCTATGTATTTTTTTTACATAGGCCTAATATCATTTTATATGAGTGGTATTTTCGTTTAGATTCACACTTTTCTGTGATCTCAATCCGTGTCATAATTTTGTAATGTACTTTCACAGTGGACTTTTTTGTGTGTAGCTTAACTTTTGAACATTTTTTTCAGAAGAAAAGTTTAAAATTGGGCATGTTTGAAATGGGGTAAGTGTTTTTCCATCCCATTGTCAAATATATATGCAGTGCATTCTTTGTACCCTATTTATTTTCTATCTTTTTTATACTTTAATTTTTTTGTCATATATTTATTTGTTCATGCTTTTTTTTTTTTTATAAAGCTTTCTTTTGATTTTAACTTTATTGATTTATTTAATGTTTTACGCTGTGATATAATCAATAAGCCATTAAAAATGTCAACATGTTTGAGTATTTGTCACTAGATTTGTGGTCTTGTAAAAAAAACGTAATGATTGTTATTATGTGCAGAGAGTATATCTCTGTGTCATTTATTTTTATTATAGAGTTCAACGTGCCTAACAAATTTTATACAGTGTATGTATTTTGTACGTATGTTAAGATTGTCATTTTGAAGTTATGATGATTTTTATTTTGTTTTTCCATTTACTGTAACACAATTATACAAATTACCCCCTCCTCCCAAAAAAGCAAAAAAACAACAACTTGGGAACATTTTTGCTCTGGTTTTTAAGAGTATGTTTATCATTTTATGTTGGTGAGGAATGTATTATAATTTTCTCATCACAGAATTTAAAAAAAAAATATTACAAGTTATTTTTGTATTTTGTTCATTTAAAAAAATTAAATTTTGGACTTAATACATTCTTATTTTGGTGTGGTCTTCAGATGCCATGCACTCGAATGTTTTGTACATTTCGTTACCTTGATGCTGCTGAATCTATGAAACTGCTGATGGTTTTGTCTGTGATAAGAATTTCCAGCCATTTTTTTAAATTTACATTGTGAGTGTATGATTGTGTGTGTGTGTGTGCAAGTTTGTGTGTGTGTGTAACTCTATGTGAGTGTGTGTTTGTGTGTGTGTGTGTGTGTGTGTGTGTGTGTGTGTGTGTGTGTGTGTGTGTGTGTGTGTGTGTTTGCAAGTGTGTGTGTGTGTGACTCTATGTGTGTGTGTGTGTGTGACTCTATGTGTGTGTGTGTGTGTGACTCTATGTGTGTGTGTGTGTGTGTGTGTGTGACTCTATGTGTGTGTGTGTGTGACTCTATGTGTGTGTGTGTGTGTGACTGTCTCTCCATGCATTTGATTTAATGAATAAAACCATTTTCAAAAACGTTTTTCTATCTTGTTTGTTCTTTTCTGAGAGTTACAGACGTTCCTGTAACGGATTTTCCATTAAGCCCAGATATCAGACAACACAATATTAACTTTTCAACAGAGTGGTCAGGCCATAGAAACGTGAGCCAAATGAAAAAATGTGTTTAATCCTTTCGCCGCCAGCCATTTTGGAGCCCAAAAATACCATTAAACTTAACTGGGTAGTGAAAAAAAATCTGCAATATTGGGAATTCTCTTTGTGACATATCGTAACTCCTAAAATTAAGAAAATAGGGTCTTCAGATAACAGGCCCTGATTTGATGCCTTTTAGTGACATGGGTGTTAAAACCATTGTGGTGCATAAATGCGACTCTGGCGGTGAAAGGGTTAACATCCTTCGACGCCGAAAAGATACATATTTTCTTTTTACATATAAATAATTTTTACATATAAAGACTGGGGAAAAAAGAAAAAAAAAACCAACGATGGTTAATAACTCATGTGAGCAGTTTAGGTGAATTTATGGTCTTTAGCCCTTGACACAAAGTGGCGTTTCATTTGAAGGCAGTTTCTCAGCGACAGCAAACTTACTCTCTTTCTCTCTGTCTTTCTCTTTCTCTCTCTCTCACGTGCGCAAGTGTCATAATTAATACGTTATGCCTTCTGTTTGATCAAGAGAAGTAAAATAAGCCTGGAGAGGTGTCGCCTGTACCACCACCAGAAAAGCAGCTGAGCTCATTCTACAAAGAAAGGGACTCACACAAAATTTGGTAGACTCTTTCTCTGTCTGCCTAACTCTCTTCTCTTTTCATTCTCTCCTTTTCTCTCTCTGTGACCTTTCTGTTTGATTCTCTCATTTTCTTTCTCTTTTACTCATACTTTCTTACTCTGGTGCCCATAAATATGCATGTTTTTCTCTGTCTCTCTCTCTTCTCATCTCTCTCCTCTCTCTCTCTCTCTGTGTCTCTTTCTCTCTCTCTGTGTGTGTGTTACTTTATAATTTTTTTGCATCGTATTTGTTGGTCTGTTATTTTTTTGTTTGGCCACAGGGCTGAATGTAAAAAATAAATGCTTATCGCACCCTGTATAAATAAAACAGTAGGACCTCTCTCTCTCTCTGTTTCCTCTCTCTCTCTCTCTCTCTCTCTCTCTCTCTCTCTCTCTCTCTCTCTCTCACTTTCTGTTTTTCATGACGTATTTGTTGGTCTGTTAGTTTTTCTCAGGGCTGATTGTCTCTTATCTCATTCTGTATAAATGAAAATTCGTTTTTCATCTCTCTCTCTCTCTCTCTCTCTCTCTCTCTCTCTCTCTCTCTCTCTCTCTCTCTCTCTCTCTGTCTCACACACACATGCACACACACACACACACACACACACACACACACACACACACACACACACACACACACACACACACACACACACACACACACACACACACACACACCCCTATTAACTGATACGTATATATAACTTTGTAGAGTGACTGCTTCTTCTTAATAACATTAAACCATGAACGTGACTAAAGTCAAAGTTAACCCCCCCCCCCTTGCACCTCAACCTGTATTCCTCTTAATTAAGCCTGTGCCACACCCAGAGAGTCGGTTGCCCACAATCTTTGCTCCTTCACTTGGTTCTGAACATTGCTTCTATGTCACACGCCTGCTTCTCTAGTGTTGGTAGGGCAAGTCAGGCCACTCTAGTGTAGAGTGGCACAGCGGTAACGCGTTCGATTCTTTTCAAATAAACCCGAGTTCGAACCTGGGTACAGGGGATTTTTCCTCTCACTTTGCACTAAGGCCTTGCGGTCTGAACATGGAGTCTTTCGTATGAGACGATAAACTGAGGTCCCGTGTGCCCATGCACTTAACATACATTAAACCCAGTGGCAACGAAAAAGTTGTCATTTGGTCAAAATTTACCCCCCCCTCCCTTCCTTCCTCATCAGTCACACAAAAATCGCATGCCAATTTTTTTTTTTTAATTAGGTGGCGCGCCTCTGGCTGCGACGCGCTCTCCAGGTGGGAGCAACCCGAATTTCACGGAGACGCCTCTGTGACTATAATGCACCTAACCTAACATGAGTTCGTCGTCTCTGGTCCCATCAGCACCTCCGGATGTTTCTTTTTATCATTTTTGATCCCTTTCGGGATTGCCCGGCCAGAGAAAGTTCTCCACCAAGACAGGCATAATTAAATGTTGCTCGCTTTATAATAATCTAGTGAGACATCGGAGTTATTGGAAGCTAGTGAACACACAACAGTTTATTATGTGCGACAGAGAGAGGATCTGATTTGCTTTATGGTGGAAAAACTGGATGGATATTGTGGGTGTCCACACAGAAAATGCGGATCATGTCATGAACAGACACGAACACATAAACACGCTTATGTACCTACATATACTCTCTCTCTCTCTCTCTCTCTCTCTCTCTCTCTCTCTCTCTCTCTCTCTCTCTCTCTCTCTCTCTCTCTCTCTCTCTCTCTCTCTCTCTCTCTCTCTCTCTCTCTCTCTCTCTCTCTCACTCTCACGATAGACAATGAATTGTTGAGTTTAATATTTATGCTCTACCTTGTTTGTTTTCACTAGAATTATGTTTCTAGTAGTATTCGAAATCTTTGTGTATTTGTGATATTTGGACCAAAATTTGATCAAAACCCCGCCCCCCTGTCCCATGTATTGTGGCCTAAGGCAAATGTACATTAAAATGTTCAGCGTTCAGCGTGTTCGATCTCTCTCTCTCTCTCTCTCTCTCTCTCTCTCTCTCTCTCTCTCTCTCTCTCTCTCTCTCTCTCTCTCTCTCTCTCTCTCTCTCTCTCTCTCTCTCTCTCTCTCTCTCTCTCTCACAAACATACACTCACAGACACACAGACACACACACACAAACACACACACACACACACACACACACACACACACACACATATATATATATATATGCACGCCGGCACTCACGCGTGCACGCACTACGTACGGTACATACACGCAGGCATAAATACACACTCGCAAAACCGCATTTTATTTCTTTCTTCTTCTTTAGACCAAAACGTGCGCAATCCATAAATAAGTGAAACAAAGAAGGGAAAAGATTTCGCGCACGTGTCCGAATTTCCCCTATATGCGTAAACTTTGATCCTTCTTTCTTCCACTTATTTAGGGTTTTCCGTACGGAACTTACACGTCTAATGTGAACCCGGCCTAAGCCTTGCTATTTCGAGGACACAAAATGTGGGCTTTACGAGGAAGACTAATAAACCTTAATATACTTTCTCTGCTAAACATGGATGTATAGCAGTGAGGACTTTTTTGTTGTGTTTTGCTGGTGTCAAAACGGGGGGAAGAGGGGGGGGGGGGGGGGGGTCTTTAGGAACAAAAAAAAAAAAAGGGGGGCCTCTTTAGATTCTCTGCTAATAGATGTTGTTTTCCGTGCTAAGTGCTGTGCGTCTGCTTTTTGTCGTGTCAGTAGGCCAAAGTAGTTACGTGCACATTCCTCCTGCATAGGGCCTAGGGGAAGACGGGGTAAAAAGCGCATTCCTCCTGCATCTGTGTAAGTAGGGCCTATATACGAATATTAGTCTATATGACTGAAATTTGCTTCATTTCATGAGATAAATCATTGGTTGACATTAGCCTGTGGTATGGGGCCAACAGTAACATGAGAGCTATACAATAGGTGATGTTCTTTAGCCTGTGGTAGGGGCCAACAGTAACATGAGAGCTAATCAATAGGAGGTGATGTTCTACAGTAATTTGAAAATCACAGTACAGTTTAGTCTCTTATTGTGGAAGACTATGATCGATTCTCGAACGAGGGAGGGGGGGGGGATCCTTGCACAGGCTCTGGTGCTGCAGCCAAAGGGATTGGGCTGGCCTTCGGGGACCTTCCTCAACGCCAGATGTGTCCTCAAATCCCTTTGGCCGAGAGAGTGGGGATGTACCCTGGGCAAGGCATCTCCTCTATAATCAAATTCTCGCCCAGCCCTCCCTCTGCTATCTGGCAGTCATTGTCGGAAACGACAGACTGGCATCATGTCTGTTTATCAGCTCGTCGGAGCGAATAGTACATCCGCCAAAGAGGTTACTACGTTTTTAACTTTGACTGTCTGTGTTGTCTGTCTGCATCTTATCTTAAAAAAACAAAAACAACTGTAATTAAATTTGATGGAGCATTAAACACTAAAAAGGCCTACCCAAAGAATTTGCATTTTGACGTCGTTGGACTTAACTTTGGTTTATTATGCAAATGCACAATTTCATTTTTCACGAATAGCTTAATAGTTTTTATACAATAAAAACTTTCAAATTCGAGTTCAAGTTCAAGAATACTTTATTATCTCAAACAAAGAGAAATTCACGCCAGATGCAACAACATACCAGAAATACAACAGTATTGGGGGGGGGAAGCAACAACATTAAAACGTTTTTGAAGCGCAATTATACCAACCACAATTCGATCATACATATTCATGAAGACACTTTAGAAATGTGCGAATTGGATGTGCATACGGTCGCTATTGTCGTTTGTTTCTTCTTTCTTATTCAATACAAAGTGCAAATCTGAAAGACTTGTCGTTTTAGATGCAACACAAAGCTTTTCACCAGTTATCATGGAAATGAAACTTTTCAAGAATTAAGACTGCGTAGAATCCGGTTTTTCGATCTGTGTGGCTCTGTACAAAATGTCTGTGCGTTTTATTCCTTGTCCTGCTCCTCGTCATCAATATTATCATTGTCAGCAGCTGCGATGGCGGCATCATCATCATCATTGTCGTCGTCGTTGACATCATCATCATCATCAACATTATGATTATCATCATAATCGTCGTCGTCGTCACTTCATCATCAGTAGCAGAAGCAACAGCAGAGGCATCATCATCATCATCATCATCATCGTTGTCGTTTTCGTCGTCATCATCATCATCATCGTCGTTATCAGTAGCAGCAGCAGCAACAGCGAGCGAACTGATAGCATATGGGAATGAAATCAGGAAATACGACTGACCATGCAGATCGAGATTATAGTGCACTTCACAAATGCGGGGTGACTCGCACAGATTTTCTCGATGGTAGTACCAAAATGGAACCGTTGCATATTCACACACACACACACACACACACACACACACACAGCACACACACACACACACAACACACACACGCACACACACGCACACACACACACACACGCGCACACGCGCACGCACGCACGCGCGCACGCACGCACGCACGCACGCACGCACGCACACGCACACGCACACACTGTCCCCTTCATAGCCCTTTCCCCCCCACACCGAAATCCTTCTTCTTCCTCATTCTCTCCCAATCAGCCATTAGTGATATCGCTAGGTGGTTTTACTACCCTGCAAGACAAAGTCTGAGACGGCTATTGTTTTTGTTCTGTCTGTCTGTTTGGCTGGCTGGCTGGGCTGTATATAGATTTCCTCAAAAGCTACTGGACGGATTTTAATCAAATATGATTAAGACAATAAGAGTGTTATGCATCTTCTAAAGACAGGTTTATTTCGATAATCATGGCCTAGCTGCTTGTTATTGATTTGCTTTTGCACTAATCACTCAAACATGTTGTCAGTGGTCAAAGGTAAATAACTAACTCTGGATATTGGGCGAAGAGTAAAACCAAAGAGTCAAGCGAGAGTACTGTCCCTTTAGGGGGAAAAACCCAACCGAATGTAACCTATATGATTGGCTAGTTGCAACATTATTAAACGAAAGTCTGGCGGGTTGTCAATGTCGCAGTGCATTTCTATTTTTTTCCCTTTTTTTTCTTTTTCCCCCCATGTTGCTGCCAGATGTAACCCGTCGCTTAGTAACACTGTCTTTAAATAAACTCTCGTACCCACACCCCTAGAGAGATCTCAAACACCCTTAGCTCCTTTCATTTTAGTTTTTTTTTTTTTTTTTTTTTTTTACATACCTCCCCCTCCCCCCCCCTCCCCCGCCCCGTTATCAGATTCACGATCTTTCGCGACCATATGTGACCCAGCACCACGAAAGGGACATTAAGTCGCTGGGCCAGTTTCTCACAACAGGCTTGCAAAGTCCACAAAAATCATTTTTGATCAATTTTCAGTTAAAGGTATTTTCGTGCACTCTAATATCCCATCTTTCGTATTTATGATTAAAGGGCAATCTTTGTCATGGTCTCTAAATACTCCAAAAAGTGCTTTAAAATGAGAAGGTCAATGCATTTTCTTCAGCTAGGCTAAACTTTAGACTGTGATTTATCAAAATGGCACACAGTCATCCTACCAACTTGAAATGCTCATAGCTCTAAAACAGAAAAAGGTACAAGAATGGTTGGTCATTTTCACACTTAATGTCCCTTTCGTGGTGCTAGGTCACATATTAGTTCTTTATTTTATGCATAAAACTCTGAAAGAGAAAGCTTGATAACTTTGCAGCAGATTTTTTAAGAAGAATGGCGATGATTATGATAAGGAACATCGCTCTAGAGCCCAATGTTCTTTGCTTTGTTATCACTGGCACACCCATGTTCTGTGATTCTTGGAGACGCCACCCCTCAATCCCCCCCCACACACACACACACACGTGAGGATACCGGGGGGTCTGTTGAATAAATAGTTCCCCACCTTCTAGAAGTTCTGTACTTGTAACTTCCTCTAATCTGTCACTCTCTTTGACTTTGACTTTCCCCTTTGCTTGCTGTCATCTACTATCTTTCTTCCTTTCCGGTCCATTCTCTTGCCTTATTAAAAAAATTTTTTTCAAGAAAAACACTTTCAAAACTATTTCCTCCAGCCGAAGTCGGACATGTTGGGTCTAATTATTTCTTACTTAGGCGCATAACGGCAGCATGACGCATCTGCGCTCATAATAGACAGGACACTGTCTGAGCTATCGAAAAAGAAGAAGAAGAAGGAAACGCCACGTTTTGATTGAGAGAGAAAGAGAGAGAGAGAGAGAGAGAGAGAGAGAGAGAGAGAGAGAGAGAGAGAGAGAGAGAGAGAGAGAGAGAGAGAGAGAGAGAGAGAGAGAGAGGGAGAGAGAGAGAGAGAGAGAGGAGAGAGAGAGAGAGAGAGAGGGAAACAGAGAGAGAGAGAGAGGGGGGGACGGGGGGGGGGGAGAGAGAGGGAAAACACAGAGAGAGAGAGAGAGGACGAGGATCGGGGGGAGAGAGAGAGGGAGAGAGACAGCGAGAGAGAGAGGAGAGAGAGAGAGACGGGACGGGGAGGGGGAGAGAGAGAGGGTAACAAAGAGAGAGAGACGAGACGGAGAGGGGGGAGAGAGAGAGAGAGAGAGAGAGAGAGAAGAGAGAGAGAGAGAGAGAGAGAGAGAACAGATAGAGAGAGAGAGAGAGAGAGAGAGAGAGAGAGAGAGAGAGAGAGAGAGAGAGGACTGGAGAGAGAGAGAGAGAGAGAGGAGAAGAGAGAGAGAGAGAGAGAGAGAGAGAGAGAGAGAGAGAGAGAGAGAGAGAGATGGAAACAGAGAGAGAGAGAGAGAGAGGGGACGGGAGGGGGGGAGAGAGAGAGGGGAACACACACAGAGAGAGAGAGGACGGAGAGGGGGCGAGAGAGAGGGAAACAGCGAGAGAGAGGGAGAAGAACAGAGGAGAGAGAGAGAGAGAGGATGGGAGAGGGGGAGAGAGAGAGAGGAAACACAGAGAGAGAGAGAGACGGGAGGGGGGAGAGAGAGAGGGAAACAGAGAGAGAGGAGGAGGAGGGAGAGAGAGAGAGAAACAGATAGACAGAGAGAGAGAGAGAGAGAGAGAGAGAGAGAGAGAAAGAGGATGAGAGAGAGAGAGAGAGAGAGAGAGAGAGAGAGAGGGGGGGGGGGGGGGGTATGCGGTTGATAAGGGTGAGCAATGCTAACACTTGTCGTTTCATACATATCTTCTTACGTGCACAGCTCCAGTTTGCTGCACGAGGCAACGTCACCTTGCATCAAACCTAAATAAACAGAGAGAACGTAGAGCGTTCGGATTCGAGAGAGAGAGAGAGAGAGAGAGAGAGAGAGAGAGAGAGAGAGAGAGAGAGAGAGAGAGAGAGAGAGAGAGAGAGAGAGAGAGAGAGAGAGAGAGAGAGAGAGAGAGAGAGAGAGAGAGAGAGACTGAACTGGTTTATTGCACTTTGGCCATAGACCACAATACAACCGGCAGGGTAAAGGGAAAAAAACACAACAACAACAAACAAAAACAAACGCACATCGCTAATACTATCTAAGTATGTGTAGCGCAATATTTAAAGAGAAAAGAAAAGAAAATGCACATCAGTAATGCTATTTTAAGTATGAGCAGTGCAATATTACTTCTTTTTTTCTTTTGTTTCCTTCAAAATTGCAATATCATAGTTTCGAAGCTTACTTCTTACAAAGGTTCACATACAAAATATTGTATTGAAGAAACCACAACCATTACTTGAAAACAAATATTAACTTGTCCACAGTTATGTTTTTAGCTACG
>CM065687.1:21599971-21614971 GCA_017654935.2 Phymorhynchus buccinoides | reverse complement strand
TGTCTCTCTCTCTTTCTTTATCCCCAACTAATAATATAGAGAGGATTAGCCCCACACGAGCGTCATGCCCTCTGGCGTGAGAAAAATCGCACTAAGTCTCTCATTGCCGATACACGGCAGGTGGACATTACTGGAAGAAGGAGATGATGCCGAGCAAGTTGAGAAGAATCCATAATGTCTTAATTAAAGGGGCACCTTGACGGGTGAGTTTTTGCAAGAAACACGCCGAGATCACCGGGAAAACACCCTTTACAGAGATCGCAACACTCACTTTGCTCTATTTTCCTAGAAATCCAACCGTTAAATCGGCGATTCCTCCTTGGCGGAGGTGCTCGAAGTCAAATTCTTTCAGTGAAAGAGAAGGCACATGCCTTCTCTTTTTTAATGGCCGACTGAGTTTAGACCAAATCGTTTGCACGAAATTTTCACGATACAAGCCTTTTCATTTGTTATTTATTTTTAATGTTATGCAGTTTACCTAAAGGAGTTTCGCTCACAACAAAGGAAATAACTCCAATATTTTTTTTTACTGCACTACAAAAAAGAAAACGCTTCAACCACAATGAGTGTCCTCCACCCACCCCACCCAAAATGGCTTCTCTCTCCGGCGTCTCCGCCAAGGAGGAATCGCCCGTTTTGACGGTTTGATTTCTAGGAAACCAGAGCAAAGTGAGCGTTCCGATCCTTGAAAAGGCTGTCTTTCTGGTCATCTCGACGCGTTTCTTGCAAAAACTCAACCGTCAGGTTGTCCTTTTAGCGATTGTTGATGTACAGTTAAAACATGAAAAACCTCGCATTACTGTTCGCATTACTGTTCGATGTTGGAAATTACAAGCAAGCCGAGAAGAATCCAAAATGTCTTCACGATTGTTCATGTATAACTTAAAAGTGGACCCTGACGGATGAGTTTTTGCAATAAACACGTCGAGATCACCAGAAAGACAGCCTTTAGGAGCACTCACTTTGCTCTGGTTTCCTAGAAATCAAACCGTCAAAACGTCGATTCCTCCTTGGCGGAGATGCCGGGGAGAGTAGCCATTTTGGATGGGGTGGGCGGAGAGTGATTGAAGCTTTTTCTTCTTTGTAGTGCAGTAAAGACAAATTTAGAGCTATTTCCTTTGTTGTAGAGCGAAACTCCTTTAGGTAAACTGTATACAATTTAAAATTTAAAAAAATAATAAAAAGGCTTGTATTGCGGAAATTTCTTGCAAACGATTTGGTCTAAACTCAGGCGGTCATTCTTTCACTGAAAGAATTTGACTTCCAGCACCTCCGCCAAGGAGGAATCGTCGATTTGAGAAAAGTGAGTTTTGCGATCTCTGTAAAGGGTGTTTTTTCCTGGTGATCTCGACGTGTTTCTTGCAAAAACCCATCCGTCAGGGTGCCCCTTTTAAAAAAAAAACACCACGTTATTGTTCGAGTTGTGAGTGATGTTGCTGGAAAGATGAGAATCAAGGTGAGAAAAACCAGCATTTCTTAACGATTGATGATGTGCAATAAATTAAAAAGAAAAAGAAAAAGATACCTAGAACGAAAATAACGGAGGATGATTTGACTTGAGATGTGTTATGGACAGAAAAATGGAGCGAGAGAGAGAGAGAGAGAGAGAGAGAGAGAGAGAGAGAGAGAGAGAGAGAGAGAGAGAGAGAGAGAGAGAGAGAGAGAGAGAGAGAGAGAGAGAGAGAGAGAGAGAGAGAGAGAGAGAGAGAGAGAGAGAGAGAGAGAGAGAGAGAGAGAGAGAGAGAGAGAGCACTGAACATTGAAAAACTTTATTTAACAAGGATTAAGATGTTTTGGCAAAGCCTATTCTTCCAATCTGTGCACGTTTGCACCTGCAAAGAAAGAGAGAGAGAGAGAGAGAGAGAGAGAGAGAGAGAGAGAGAGAGAGAGAGAGAGAGAGAGAGAGAGAGAGAACACTGAACATTGAAAAACTTTATTTAACAAGGATTAAGATTTTTGGGGCAAAGCCTATACTTCCAATCTGTACACGTTTGCACCTGAAAAAAGAAAGAGAGAGAGAGAGAGAGAGAGAGAGAGAGAGAGAGAGAGAGAGAGAGAGAGAGAGAGAGAGAGAGAGAGAGAGAGAGAGAGAGAGAGAGAGAGAGAGAGATTTCATCCAACTGTCAAACAGATTTTTGGCAGAATAACTGTCTCTAATGTGTGTCCTTATTGTGACTCGTTACATTTAAGCCCTGGTTGGTATAGTTTATGTGATGAAATTGTTGATTTGATGCAGTTTGCAACCGGTGCGCGTCTCAGCCTTGCCCCTGCAACCCAAAGGCAAAATTTTGATTAGAGAGTTTTATGTGATTATAATACGTTTCTAATCTGTTGTTTTGATTCATGTTTTTGTTGGTAAGTTATTGTTTTATTTGTTTTTCTTTCCATTGTACACTAATATTGATGTTGTGCTGTTTATTTCCATGCTTGTGGCAGCCAATACTATGTAATTGAAAATTGTTGGAGTGCCTTGCATAAGCTCTAAGCTTGTTGTGCTCTACTTATTTAAATTATGTGCTGCTGTATGTGCTTTATTTGATTAAATCTTGTTTAAACCAGAGAGAGAGAGAGAGAGAGAGAGAGAGAGGAGAGAGAGAGAGAGAGAGAGAGACAGAGAGAGAGAGAGCAGAGAGAGAGAGAGAGAGAGAGAGACAGAGAGAGAGAGAGAATGAATGAATTTTATTTATAGAGCGTAATAGAGTTAGCAATAACATTATTTTTACATCAATCCCTCTGGAAAAAAATACACATTTAAAAGTAGAAAATGGAAAAGGAAAATAAGCACAGACAAAGCAATATAAAGCATACAAAATACACCCCTATATCGTATATCGTAACAATCAATAACAAAATCAAACCTAATATTATTGACTATACTCATTTTTAACATTAACAAATATGAAGTAAAACCTAATCCTACTTGTCACACTCATCTTTAACATGCACAAATTGAGAAGTGCACAAACACCTGACAAAATCAACCCTAATCTTACTTTACATACCCATCACTAAAATGTAGGGTAAGACGGGGTAAAAAGCCCATGGGCGGGTAAGAAGCCCATGCCAATTATCTCATGTTAAGAAAATTTCAGTCATATTTGCCCATGAGACGAATGATAAACATTAACACTCGTCTCATGGGCAAAATGTGACTGAAATTTTCTTTATTTCATGAGATAATTGGCATGGGCTTCTTGCCCGCCCATGGGCTTTTTACCCCGTCTTCACCTACTTGTCGTTTGCTCTGTGGTGGTAAAACGGTGTTATTAAATTTAGCTAAATTGTTTAAGGTTTAGTAAAGTTGTGTGACATTGCATTTGGTGTGCGAATTATATTAGAGTTATATTTTGTAACCGTTTTCAATTGCAGCATTTCGTATTTGCTTGATTTGTTTCAAGTACTCCATGCCCCCAAAGGGGTCGAAGGATTAAACATTCTTGGAATCTCTGTGTGTGTGTGTGTGTGTGTGTGTGTGTGTGTGTGTGTGTGTGTGTGTGTGTGTGTGTGCGTGCGTGTGCGTGCGTGCGTGCGTGCGTGCGTGCGTGCGTGCGTGCGTGCGTGCGTGCGTGTTTGTGTGTGTGTGTGTGTGTGTGTACAAGCCCTGTGTGTGTGTGTGTGTGTGTGTGTGTGTGTGTGTGTGTGTGTGTGTGTGTGTGTGTGTGTGTGTGTGTCCTTCACCCAAGCAAGGCGAAACTGTTTGTTCTCATCCTCAGTAAAATTGTTATATTAATAATAAAAAAATTAAAAAGTAACGATGGTGGCGAAGTGGCAGATGCCAAACTGAACCTTATTTCATTCTTAATTTCTAGACCTCGACTAGTTCTGTTGGGGGCCATCCCGGTGTTACCCAGTTCCCCGTTCCGTAGTTCCCCAGTTCCGTAGTTCCCCAGTTCCGTAGTTCCCCAGTTCCGTAGTTCCCCAGTTCCGTAGTTCCCCCGTCCCATAGTTCCACCCGTCCCGTAGTTCCTCCGTCAGTAAGGGTAAGATCAGAACAACGGCGGACCTTTGCAGCGGGGGAACTTCGGGACGGGGGTGAAGCGGGGGAACTGCAGAACGGATGAACTGCAGCACAAAAAGTGGAAATTTCTGTGATAGGGGGAACATCGGCACAGGGGAACAACAGAACGGGGGAACATAATCATGTGGGAACTACGGAACGTACCCGTTCTGTTGGAACTGTTGGATTTCTCCACAAAGGAATCTCAACTGTTGCATTTTTTTTCATAGTGAAACAAACTGCTGCCCTTACCTTATATTGTCTTTTGATGGCACTAGATTGCATCTACAATGTTGTGTCATTTAAACAAAATCATTCTTTTAGATCTAGTCGTACCGTCGCCAGGCAATGTGTTGCAGCCTGCCGGTTCCCACATGAAGCTGATTTTTGTACAAAGCCTGTTCGTTTTTCAGTCGTTCTCTCAATGCTAATGATCTTTTTCAGTGGTAACACGTGTAAATGTGTTCCCTAGATGTTAGTATGATGGTGCAGTCCATCGCCATCACGCATTCAGACTCCATTGACCTTCACTTCAACTAAGTCTGTTTTTAGGTTGAAGGCAGGCTTGTTATGACACATTTTGTCGCCGATCACTTTTTCAACTTCTGTACGTTAGAAGGGTAAATCTATGGAACGTTTCTTTTTTTCCCTTTCAACCAATAAACAACAAAAAAGAACGATGACTATTACTAACGACTTTCCTTTTTAACTAATTAACAACAAAAAAGAACGATGACTATTACTAACGACTTTCCTTTTTAACTAATTAACAACAAAAAAGAACGATGACTATTACTAACGACTTTCCTTTTTAACTAATTAACAACAAAAAAGAACGATGACTATTACTAACGACTTTCCTTTTTAACTAATTAACAACAAAAAAGAACGATGACTATTACTAACGACTTTCCTTTTTAACTAATTAACAACAAAAAAGAACGATGACTATTACTAACGACTTTCCTTTTTAACTAATTAACAACAAAAAAGAACGATGACTATTACTAACGACTTTCCTTTTCGACCAAAGAACAACAAACAGATATTTAAAAGAAGGGAGCTTACTTTACTTCTGATAACCTGTAGCCTATTTCTAAAGAAAGAGTTATTTCCCTTGTATTACAAAAAAGAGGGGGGGAAACAACGACTTTCCCGAAAAACCAAGAGAAAGAAAGGAGATTAACAACAAAAAAGAACGATGACTATTACTAAGAGAGAGACAAGAGAGAGAACGATGAGAGAGAGACTTTCCTTTTCGACCAAAGACAAGAGAGATTTAAAAGAAGGGAGCTTGTACTTTACTTCTGATAACCTGTAGCCTAGTTCTAAAGAAAGAGTGTATTTCCCTTGTATTACTGTGTGGGTGAAACAACGGGCCCGAATGTGTGAAAGGAGAGTTTGTGTGTGTGTGAGAGAGAGAGACGGCGCGAGCGTGCGTGTGTGTGTGTTGTGTGTGTCGCTCGTTGCACATGCGTTGAGCGAGAGAGCATGAGAGAGAGAGAGAGAGAGAGCGAGGAGCGGAGAGAGAGCCAGAGAGAGATTTCTCCTTTACATAATGTATGTATAGCCATGTGTGTGTGTGTGTGTGTGTGTGTGTGTGTGTGTATGTGTGTCTGTGTGTGTGTGTGTGTGTCGCTGCTATAGTGCGTGTGCGTGCGTCTCTGTGTGTGTGTGTTCGCTCAGCTTGCACATGCGTGCGCGTGCGCATGTGAGATAATAGCTAATAGCATTCACGCCAACCAATTTCTCCTTTCCATCATGCTCAGCCATCTCTCTCTCTCTCTCTCTCTCTCTCTCTCTCTCTCTCTCTCTCTCTCTCTCTCTCTCTCTCTAACCTCTCTCTCTCTCTCTCTCTCTATCTCTCTCTCTCTTCTCTCTCTCTCTCTCTCTCTCTCTCTCTCTCTCTCCACACAAATATTATACTCACCCCAATGCTTTCAGACTAACCTTACTGCTTTATGATTCTAGAATGTGTACACCATTGGCTTTATTCATTTCTAAAGCGTTTGTTGTAAGAAATGCGTGTTAACATGGTGAAAACCTCATAGATTTTCAAACATATTAGAGTATATTTATGATTCTGCCGGTCTATTTTCCATCACTTGAAAATGAAATCTATTAGTATCCGTTATTTGCTGTGCTTAAGCTAGATTGTGTACATGCTCCCTGATTATCCTGTCATATATTGTTTACATGGTGGTGCCAGGTTTTGCGTATAATCGGCTGTTTCGTTTTGTATAGTGCCTTGGTGTGCTAGTATGTGGGCTTTGGATTTTGTGAGTGTGATGCGTATTTTCCCATCTCCCCGTCCTTCCTTGCATAAAACATTTTATGCAACATCATTACGGTCTGCATGATCTGATATATCTAATCTACTTGTGCAGATCGACGAGTTTTTGTATAACCTTTGCATGCATGCATTGTGGTTATTTCTAATGCCTCATAAATCTGTCATGTCTATGCTCATTATCACTGTGAACTACGTGTCCATAACCCTTTGTACATCAATATATTTGCAGTAAAAGTGGAGTTGCTAGACGTACGCATATTGAATATGCATATATTCGCTCCCCCCCCCCCCCCCCCTTCCCCCCCCCCCTCTTAAATGCATGTCTCTGAACAGCAAATAATTGATTATCCACAGTCTTTAAGAGTTATTGTAGTCATAATATTCCATGAAGTGAAGTTTTATAAACTCTCTCTATTATGTTACAAGTCGCTGAATGGTTTGGCCCCATCATATCTCTCTGATCTTCTATCGATTTATGCTCCCACTAGACTGCTTCGCTCCTCCTCTGACACTCACGTTCTGCAGATCCCCCGTTTCCGTGCCAGAACTCTTGGCGAACGTTCTTTTTCTTTCCAAGCTCCCTCCTCCTGGAACGGCCTCCCTTCTGCACTCCGAACCTCAAACAGCCTCTCTTCTTTCAAGTCCTCCCTCAAAACAACTCTCTTCAAAACATAATCTTTCTCCTCCTCCTGCAAAGGTTATCCATTGAGTCATGTGTGTGCGTGTGCGCGCGCGCGTGTGTGTGTGTGTGTGTTGTGTGTGTGTGTGTGTGTGTGTGTGTGTGTGTGTGTGTGTGTGTGTGTGTGTGTGTGTGTGTGTGTGTGTGTGTGTGTGTGTGTGTGTGTGTGTGTGTGTTTGACCTCAAGTTCGTGTGAGTGTTTTGTGTGTTGTCTAGCTTTTCATTTTGTTAGTAGGGCCTATTGTTTTTATCATGATTGTAAGCGCTTAGGGCTTTTGCTAAGATTAAGCGCCCTAAATATTCATTATTATTATTAAGTGGACGCGCATGTTATATCTTGTGTGTGTTGAACCTGTTTCGCATATTTTGTCTTTTGTGTTACTTCCCTTTTATAACGTGCATTCACAAAGCATGAGAATGTGTTCGTCATCTGATTGTCGGTCTGTAGATCGTCTTTTGATTTGATCAATTGGTTTAATAGAGTTGGCATTTGATGGCTCTAATGTTTGATTCGTCTACAGGAAAGTTAAAGGGTAGTTGATTGATTGTTTATTAGTCTGATGTATATGTTAATTGATAATATTAACCGATTTATTTATTGATAGTTTGATTATCTATCACATGACTAGTAGATTGGTTCATGCTTAAATCATCAACTGTGGCTGGTTAGGTTCAGGTTGATCCATGTATTTATTTTT
This sequence comes from Phymorhynchus buccinoides, assembly GCA_017654935.2. Taxonomy (NCBI): domain Eukaryota; kingdom Metazoa; phylum Mollusca; class Gastropoda; order Neogastropoda; family Raphitomidae; genus Phymorhynchus; species Phymorhynchus buccinoides. Next base: position 21,607,304 of record CM065687.1, on the reverse strand, counting down.
TAAGATAGATTATTCCTCAGATTATAGTTTGATTTGTTTATGTTGATAAATAGCAGCTGATTGATTGCTGAGTATTATTTTCTATTATTATTTCACAAATAATGGTTGATTGTTTGTTTAACTGTTGAATAAGATGGTGGGTATTCTATTTATTTATTTGTTTAACTAATTATTTACTTATTTCTGTGTTTAGTCATCCATGTATTTGGTGTGTTGGTTTGTTTGTCTATTCATTATTTCCTTGGTTGTTTGTGTTTGCATTTCCAATTATGGAATGTTTTGATAATAATGTTATTATGCCTTATGTAATCCCCCTCCCCACCCTCCCACATGATACGGGCAGTGAGGCCTATTCATTAAAATTTTCGAGTTCGAGTTCGAGTCCTCTCTCTCTCTCTCTCTCTCTCTCTCTCTCTCTCTCTCTTCTCTCTCTCTCTCTCTCTCTCTCTCATCTCTCTCTCTCTCTCTCTCTCTCTCTCCCCCCCCCAGTCTTGCTTTCCAATTATGAATTGAACCAGAACCCATTGCCCGAGTTTAATTAAAGCAGCAACCAATTCCCCATGGAGCTTTAATTAAAGCAACATCAATTATAAAGGAAGCGGAGTAGCCTATACCTCTACTAGTTTGGGACAGAAACTACCGAGATCTCAGACAGCCAATGAATCAACAGTCTGCGATCTTTGACTTCTCAGAAGAGTCTCTCTCTCTCTCTCTCTCTCTCTCTCTCTCTCTCTCTCTCTCTCTCTCTCTCTCTCTAGGAACGGCGCAAAGAGATAGGCCGAGATCGAGTAGGGAATCTCTCTCTCTCTCTCTCTCTCTCTCTCTCTCTCTCTCTCTCCTCTCTCTCTCTCTCTCTCTCTCTCTCTCTCTCTCTTCCCCCCCCCTCTCTCTCTCTGTCTGTGTGTGTCTCTCTCTCCCTGTCTCTATGTGTCTCTTTCTTTCTCTTTCTCTCTCTCCCCCCTCTCTCTCTCTCTCTTTCTCTTTCTCTCCACCCTCTCTCTCTCTCAGCGCAACCTACTTTACTGCCCTGGCTTATCGATTCTACTACCCTTCGTTATTTTCATCCCGATGCCCACCTTCCATGTCTTCCATTTTGAGGGCTATCATTATGCCCGAGGGTTTTCATCTTTCTTCTCGGGATAAAGCCCAAACGTACTGTCGTAAAAGGAATGAAGAAGCACGATAGTGCCTTCTGGCTTTCACCTTGAGAAGAATGATAGTACCTTCTGGCTTTCACCAGAGAAGAATGACAGTACCATCTGTTTTTTATAAGAGAAGAATGATAATACCTTGACTTTCATTGGAGAAGAATGACAGTACCTTCTGACTTTCACCAGAGAAGAATGATAGTACCTTCTGGCTTTCACCGGAGAAGAATGATAGTACCTTCTGGCTTTCACCAGAGAAGAATGATAGTACCTTCTGGCTTTCACCATAGAAGAATGATAGTACCTTCTGGCTTTCACCAGAGAAGAATGATAGTACCTTCTGCTTTCATTAAGAGAAGAATGATAGTACCTTCTGGCTTTCATTGGAGAAGAATGATAGTACCTTCTGGCTTTCACCGGAGAAGAATGATAGTACCTTCTGGCTTTCACCGGAGAAGAATGATAGTACCTTCTGGCTTTCACCGGAGAAGAATGATAGTACCTTCTGGCTTTCACCGGAGAAGAATGATAGTACCTTCTGGCTTTCACCGGAGAAGAATGACAGTACCTTCTGGCTTTCACCGGAGAAGAATGATAGTACCTTCTGGCTTTCACACTAGAAGAATGATAGTTTCACTTTCATAGAAGAATGATAGTACCTTCTGGCTTTCATCAGAGAAGTAATGACCAGAGAAGAATAGATTTTTTCAACCTTCTGGCTTTCACCAGAGAAGAATGATAGTACCTTCTGGCTTTCACCAGAGAAGAATGACAGTGGCTTGAGACTTTCACCGGAGAATAATAATTAATGCCTTCTGACTTTCACTGCAGAATGATAGTACCTTCTGACTTTCACCAGAGAAGAATGATAGTACCTTCTGGCTTTCACCAGAGAAGAATGATAGTACCTTCTGACTTTCACCAGAGAAGAATGATAGTACCTTCTGACTTTCACCAGAGAAGAATGATAGTACCTTCTAGTACCTTCTGACTTTCACCAGAGAAGAATGATAGTACCTTCTGGCTTTCACCAGAGAAGAATGATAGTACCTTCTGGCTTTCACCAGAGAAGAATGATAGTACCTTCTGGCTTTCACCAGAGAAGAATGATAGTACCTTCTGGCTTTCACCAGAGAAGAATGATAGTACCTTCTGACTTTCACCAGAGAAGAATGATAGTACCTTCTGACTTTCACCAGAGAAGAATGATAGTACCTTCTGGCTTTCACCAGAGAAGAATGATAGTACCTTCTGGCTTTCACCAGAGAAGAATGATAGTACCTTCTGACTTTCACCAGAGAAGAATGATAGTACCTTCTGGCTTTCACCAGAGAAGATGATAGTACCTTCTGACTTTCACCAGAGAAGAATGATAGTACCTTCTGACTTTCACCAGAGAAGAATGATAGTACCTTCTGGCTTTCACCAGAGAAGAATGATAGTACCTTCTGGCTTTCACCAGAGAAGAATGATAGTACCTTCTGACTTTCACCAGAGAAGAATGATAGTACCTTCTGACTTTCACCAGAGAAGAATGATAGTACCTTCTGGCTTTCACCTGAGAATGATAGTACCTTCTGGCTTTCACCAGAGAAGAATGATAGTACCTTCTGACTTTCACCAGAGAAGAATGATAGTACCTTCTGACTTTCACCAGAGAAGAATGATAGTACCTTCTGACTTTCTGATAGTACCTTTGACTTTCACCAGAGAAGAATGATAGTACCTTCTGACTTTCACCAGAGAAGAATGATAGTACCTTCTGACTTTCACCAGAGAAGAATGATAGTACCTTCTGGCTTTCACCAGAGAAGAATGATAGTACCTTCTGGCTTTCACCAGAGAAGAATGATAGTACCTTCTGACTTTCACCAGAGAAGAATGATAGTACCTTCTGACTTTCACCAGAGAAGAATGATAGTACCTTCTGACTTTCACCAGAGAAGAATGATAGTACCTTCTGACTTTCACCAGAGAAGAATGATAGTACCTTCTGACTTTCACCAGAGAAGAATGATAGTACCTTCTGGCTTTCACCAGAGAAGAATGTTAGCGTTATTTTGGCACATAGCCCTCAATCTATCCTTCTTCTGATTCTTTCTCACAAAATGTGGCCTATGCCTACTAGTATTCAGCCGTTCTATATATAAAAAACACACCAACAACCACACAACATCACTGCTATTCTATTCTGGAAACCGAAAAAGTTAATTCCTACCCCAACACCCCCAACCCCCACCAATAAATGTCATGCCCCCCCTCCCCCCCCCCCCCCCCCCCCCCCCCCCCCCAGCTCCAACCTCAACGGTTCATTCTAGCAAGCAATTTGGTTGACGAAACTAGATAAGTCGGAATAATCACTCATGCGTACTAAGGAGGTAGGGGAAGGGGCGAGTGTGTGGGGGGTGGGTGGGGGGAGGCATTTTTTTTATGTGTCCTCGTTCGAAATCGCATGGGGTCATTCATTGCCAGTTATCCTTACGCAGCTTACTGAAGGGTGAGCGAGAATGAGTCAGAAGTTTGATTGCACGACGTAAAAATAGGTTTATAGCGAAGATATATTCCTACGCGGTTGAGGGGGGGGGGGGGGGGGGGGGGGGGGGGTGCATAACATGCTTCCATGTCCAAAAAAAAAGCTCCATGGATGAATATTTGTATTTTGCTGATCTGCATACCGGGTACTTGTATCAGAGCAAACAAGAAATCAACACCTGTAAAAGTTGATAAATTAATAATAATAATAATAATAATAATAATAATAATAATAATGTATTATGTGTTTGTTGTTCAGGCCTACACTGTATTCATTGCGAGTTTTAAATTGTTTCTTTCCAACTTCGATTTTCTACATTTTTTTATTTTCCTAGGCCATAATGCATAACGTTTGCCTGCGTATGTGTCCGGTTTTCCAGTTCTCACTGGTCTCCCCGCTGCATTCATTGATGCATTCCGATTTCGGAGGAGCTGTGATCTGATTAACTTTTCTTATTTTCTTCGCAGCTATGGCTGAATATCAGCTGTCGTTGGGATATATCTGACTAATGAATTCGAACTAGCTAATTGCTACGCCATCCGTTATACCAAGATGGCGGATAGGCCCCTCTTGAAAATTGAAAATGGCGTCAACTGGTCCCCAGCCATAACTGGTATGAACTAAGAACTAAGACTGTAATATTCTGATAACATATTTTTACTTTCAAGGGCCAGTCACAAGTCAGCTAAAATCGCATGACTGTACGATACGATTCGATCACTTGATCTCGAAGCGAGAATCACATTCGTTCTTGGAGACCACGTGATTGAATCGTATCGTACAGTCGTACGATTATAGTGGTCGTGTGGCTGGCCCTTTAGTGCTGTATTTTCCTTTCATTGAAAGACAAAAGTTGATATAGACATACCTGGGTTTTTTCGGAAGTTGTTTACATTTGCACTTAAGTACCCTAGTTTGTCTCCAGTAAATAAACATTTGTAACCAGCAATGCTGGTTGACGATTTTGCATTTTATTTTTAAATCCATCTTTTACCACCCAAAAACACCCCCAAAAAACAAAAGTCGAAGACCTTTTTTGAACTTCAAACATTTGTCTTCTTTTTACTCTCAACAGCTTTTTTTCTCTCAATGAGATTGATATTAACTTTTGTTTCACACTATAACAAAAACAATACATGTTATTTCGACATTCCAATAATGAATTGTCCTATTCAGCATGTATGGAAGCAGTAGTAATCCTCAGCTGTTGACAAACCAAGTTCTTCCAAAGTTGCCGGCACTAATGATCCTGCATGCTTTGTTAAAGCCCAAAATGTAATAATTGCACCAAATGTCACAATTGTTACATTTTGGGCGAATTCAATATATTATAACAGCCCAAAATGTAACAGCTTGTTATGTGTGTCATGAGTACTACTGCACATTGTACATTGACTAGTGGTCAGTGACGATGACCAGTGGTCACTTTGATTTGTTTTTAGATAATCAAATTTTGAATCTTTTTTAATGTACAAGGTGCAGTAGTACTCATAACACACACATAAGCTGCTAAATAATGAACATGTGGAATTTACGTCAAAGTGACCACTGGTCAGTGGCAGTGACCACTGCTCATTTTCAATGTACAATTTAAAGTAGCACTCGTGACGCACTAATTAGCTGCTAAATATTGAAAATGTGGAATTGATGTCAAAGTGACCACTGGTCATCTGCATTATACAAGTGCATGCAGTCAATTATCTGGTGACAGGAACTAAGCTGCTAAGAATCAAAATTTGATTTTTAAGTCAAAGTCACCACTGGTCATTGTCACCGACCACTGTTCATCTACATTGTAGAAGGCATAGCAGTAATGTTTGGATGTTGTGTTACCTGTACTAACCAAAATAATCAATGATTCACTGTCTTCTGGTCTCTTTCCTGATGTCTACAAAACTGCCATTGTCAAACCTCTACTCAAAAAGCCCTCACTAGACCACAATGATTTTAAAAAGTTTCAGACCTGTCTCAAATTTATCTTGTGTGTCAAAGATCATAGAAAATATTGTTCTCTCACAGCTTTCTGACCATCTCAATTCTAATGATCTATTCAATCCTTTTCAGTCAGCTTACAGACCAGGCCACAGTGCGGAAACTGCTTTAGTAAAGGTTGCTAATGATCTTCTTCTTTCTCTTGATGAAGGAAAACTCTCAGTTCTGACTCTTTTGGACCTTTCAGCAGCGTTTGATACCATTGACCACAACACTCTTCTTTCTCGTTTGGAATCTGTCTTCGGCATCAGTGGTACAGTTCTCCAGTGGTTCACCTCTTATCTTTCTAACCGTACCCAGATTGTTTCCTTTCATGACACCAACTCTGCCCCAGCCTCTGTTTCCTGTGGTGTGCCACAGGGATCAGTCCTGGGACCTGTTCTATTTGTTCTATACACTTCTCCTCTTTTAGACGTCATGTCCCAGCATTCAGTTCTCCATCACTCATTCGCTGATGATACCCAACTGCAGAAGTCTTCTAACCCTAATGAAATCGATTATCTAGTTTTGTCCATGCAGGATACTGTTTCGTATGTCAAGTCATGGATGACCTCCAATAAATTGAAACTCAATGATGATAAGAGTGAGGCAATGATCGTGTCCACTCAGATAAGTTCCACCTCTGTTCAGTTTCCTGACTCTCTTGTTATTGGCGATGCTACTGTCCCTTTCAGTCAATCAGCTACAAACCTTGGTGTAACCCTCGACTGTCAGCTAACTATGGTCATTCATGTCATGACTCTGATTCGTAATGCCATGAACTTTGAACTCCGTCGTATTAGTGCCATTCGTCACTATCTCACAGTTGAAGCCACCAAGACTCTAGTGTCAGCTTGTGTACTGTCTCGCATCGACGATTGCAATTCCTTACTTGTAGGCTGTCCTCAAACCCTCCTCAACAAACTTCAGAAAGTTCAAAACAGTGCAGCTCGGTTAATCCTTAAAGTCGCTCGTACAGACCACATCCAACCCCACCTCAATACCTTACACTGGCTTCCAGTCGAGGCAAGAATAAAGTATAAAATTGCTTGCCTCTGTTTCAATGCTGTACAGCGCGATCAAAGGAAGGAGAGACACAAAAACAGTAATAGCGGATGTGTGGGGGTGGGGCAGAGGTGGGGTGGGGATGGGAGGGGGGGTAGGAGGGTGGGGGATGGTGGGGGAGGGGGTGGGGTGGTGGGTAGAGCAGGATGAGAGAAGAACATGGAAAGAAGGAGAGACACAAAAGTAATAATATAATATTTCGTGGACCCTAAAAAACTGCTGCTCAGCATTACCGGTACTTGGCATTACCGGTACTAGGCATTACCGGTGCTCAGTATTTCCGGTACTAGGCGTTGCGCTAGTGCTAATAATAAAGTCAGTCTAAAGAGAGATGGAGTATTATACATTTGTGTGTGTGTGTGTGTGTGTGTAATGTGATTGTGTGACTGTATGTGTGTGTATATGTGTGTGTGTGTGTGTGTGTGTGTGTGTGTGTGTGTGTGTGTGTGTGTGTGTGTGTGTGTGTGTGTGTGTGTGTGTGTGTGTGTGTGAGAGAGAGAGAGAGAGAGAGAGAGAGAGAGAGAGAGAGAGAGAGAGAGAGAGAGAGAGAGAGAGAGAGAGAGAGAGAGAGAGAGACAGAGAGAGAGAAATTGAAAATGGTTTATTTGATTTAGGC
>CM065687.1:21594971-21597471 GCA_017654935.2 Phymorhynchus buccinoides | reverse complement strand
AAGAAGGTAGGCTGTTTTATAAGGGTATCAGTAATAGGGATGATTCATCATAGTTACGAGTATTATAGCAAAGGTTTCTTTATCTGTATACATTGCCAGTCTTTTTGTGTCCTTTCAGGGCCCGACCTAAGTTTTTATGGGGTGGAGGCTAATTCATGGAAGGTGCGAAGTACCAAGACCCCTAGGGGGGTCCGGGGGCATGCTCACCCGGAAAATGTTTAAATCCGAGAAGCAAAATAGTGCAATCTGGTGCAATCTGGGCATGAAATAAAGGACTAATGTCATTACTGTTCATACCCCTATTGAAACATGTTTTGAACCATTAAGTACCTATTAACTGGTGGTGCTGATGAGTGCTAAGTATAGCCCGCGAAGAAAGTTAGCTGCCACTCGGCGACATGAATTTTTTTTTTTTTAGGAAAAAGGGTGGGGGCTGTAGCCCCCTAAGCCCCCCCCCCGTAGGCCCGGCCCTGCCGTTATTTACATGGTGAAACTCTGACCTAGTTGCCTGAATACACTGCCCGTGGGAGCTGATCATCACCATTGCTTCTGCGATATTATAAAAAAAGGGGGCCATGGTAAGAGGGGATGCTGATGAAAGGCAAAAGGGATGCAGGGGCAAAGGCCAGGACGGGAATGCAGTGATGCACATTTTGTGGAACCCCTAATAGAACAATGTCTCCTGACTGAAGAATATCAATAGGACAATAAATGGCCCTGAACATGCACGTTCAATAGGACACCCAACACTCAGCCCAACGTCGTGAAGTGAGTTTGTGTATACAATCAACCCAACAAGATTTGTCATAAATCTGTGGCAATTTTTAGTGGGTTTTTTTTACCAATGATTTAAATTACGAAATAATCATACGTTCTTGAAGTATTTGATTTCCACATGGGAATGGCACGCCCCCCCCCCCCCCCACCACCCCCACCCCCACCCCCCCCTTGATTGCTAAAAAAACAATAGGGACACAAGTCCGCTTCAACTATGTCGAATAGTACAATTGCATGGATGCAACTGGAGAAAACAATCCCAAAGCAGGCAAGGCAGGGGTCCAGGGGCCTCCCAGGCCCCTGGCGGGGTACAGGGGTGGGGTCACAGGGGCGTTGCCCCCTCTGAAGCTGAAGAAAAAGCAAAATCATACTCAATTTGAGGTTTATTCCTGGCTTGTAAAGTGATAATTCAACACCTTTTTCCCCTTGAGCTTTGAAACAGGCGCCGCCTTGTATCCGAGGCAAGGTTGCTTCCATGCCATTGTCACGACAGAGGCCAAGCCAATAGGACAATTGCAAAATGAATAGGACAATGTCCTGAAAATCGTATTAATGTGCAACACTGGAAGGAGGAAAAAGAGGGTGGGAGAGAGGGGAGGAAGGCAGGGAAGCAATGGTGGTGGCCGTAGGGCTAAAGATGTTTATAACAGTCACATAATCGATGAGTATGAATCATGTGTCAACGAGAAAGAAAGGTAAAAACAAACAAAACGAAAATGGAAAAGAGAGGGTTTTAGATTGTATACTGAGGGAAGGGAATGAGAGAGGGGGATGAGAGAGGGGGATGAGAGGGGACGATGATGACCTAAGGGATATACAAATATGAAATATTGAGGCTAAGAGAGAGAGAGGACATAGTGAAATGAATAAGGGGAAGAAATTTCTCGTAATTAACTCCCTTTTTAGCAAAGTTATTTATGGCACATATTCGCCTAGCAAAGTGAAAATAGTTTCCACAACAATACAGACCCCATCCTCTTGGGTCTGTATTGTTGTGGCAACTACTTTGCTAAAGTTTGTGAAACACACATAATCGATACAATAATACGAATCGCCTGTCAACAAGAATAATCAGGAGCAACATTTCAATGGAACAAACATTGTTTTCGGTGGTGATACCTATGCTGGTCTGTCGTTTCCGACAATGACTGCCAGATAGCAGAGTGGGGGCCAAATACTATTCTGGCGGGCTGGGCGAGAATTTGTTTTTAGTGGAGATGCCTTGCCCAGGGTACATCCTCCACTCTCTCGGCCCAGAGGGATTTGAGGACACAGCTGGCGTTGAGGAAGGTCCCCCCAAAGGCCATCCCATCCCTTTTGGCTGCAGCACCAGAGCCGGTGCAAGGGCCATCCTCGTTCGAGAGTCATAGTCTTCCACGAGAGACTAAACTGCACAATGATTTTCCATGACTGTAGAAGCGCATCTATTGTACAGCTCTCATGTTACTGTTGGCCCCTACTACAGGCTAATGTCAGCCAATGATATAAGGCATTTGAGTGAAGGGCACAGTGGTGATACCAAGGGAAGGTAAAAAAAAAGGAGGAGAGGAGGGGTGAGGCTAGCAGCGATGATGGAAGAGACAGGGGTATTTTTGGAGCAGTCATATCGTCGATGAAAGTGAATCACCTGTCAACGAAACAAAAAGTACCATGGAAGAAAAGCTTTCATTTGCGATGTTGAGGAAAGCGAAACTGTAACAGAAAGAAGTCCATTCTGTTGTTG
>CM065687.1:21587471-21592471 GCA_017654935.2 Phymorhynchus buccinoides | reverse complement strand
TCATTCCCATCTCTCTTTCTGTCTCTCTCTCCCTCTCCCGACTTGCTCATATCAGTGCACTGTCTCTGTCTATATGTCTGTCTGTCTGTCTGTCTCTCTCTCTCTCTATCTCTCCCTCCCTCTCTCTCTCTCTCTCCTCTCTCTCTCTCGTCTCTCTCTCTCTCTCTCTCTCTCTCGCTCTCTCTCTCTCTCTCTCTCTCTCTCTCTCTCTCTCTCTCTCTCTCTCTCTCTCTCTCTCTCTCTACGGGGCCTACCGACGCGAGAACGGGGCCTACCGACGCGAGAACGGGGCCTACCAACGCGAGAACGGGGTCTACCAACGCGAGAACGTGGTCTACCAACACGAGAACGGGGCCCGTCTACACGAGAACCAAGGCGAGAACGGGATCTACCAACACGAGAACGGGGCCCATCTACACGAGAACCAAGGCGAGAGCGGGGCCTACCAAGGTGAGAACGGGGCTTGCCAAGGTGAGAACGGGGCTTGCCAAGGTGAGAGCGGGGTCGACCAAGGTGAGAACGGGGCTTGCCAAGGTGAGAACGGGGCTTGCCAAGGTGAGAACGGGGCCGACCAAAGTGAGAACGGGGCTTGCCAAGGTGAGAACGGGGCCGACCAAGGTGAGAACGGGGCCGACCAAAGTGAGAACGGTGATTGCCAAGGTGAGAGCGGGGCCTGCGCTATGTTAATGACTTCATCTAACGAGACAATCACAGACACAAGAGATGATTCTGACGAACAAAACTTAGCGTTGACAAACAAGACGCAGAGAAAGCTAATGGACAAAACACAGAGACACTTGACAAACAAAGCACCACACTAAGGAGAAAACTGACGGACAAAACTTAGAGAGAGTTGACAAACGAAGCACAGAGAAAACTGACGGACAAATCACAGAGAAACCTGACGAACAGAAGGAAGAAGAGTCGGACCACACTAAGGACAATGCGGCAGCACAGACTGACCAACATTCAAATGTTTCTGGACAACAAACTGACGTTGAACAAAATAATGAAGTACGAAAGTCTGACACTGAAACAGTAGAGACAACTAACAAAGATCTGCAATCTAACGTACGGTCAAGACAAAAAGACAAAGACGACTTGAAGAACAACACAAACGAAAGGCGCAATTCCGTAGGGAAAAATTCACAGCGTGGTCCTGCAGGCAGGCTTAGAAGTACCTCATGTACTAGTGTACCAAAGAAACGGCAAGCAACAATTCATGAAGTGACCAACAAAGGCTCTGAGCCTGGCAAAGCTCACACTGCATAGGGCCTCGGCCAGGCTCATGTCACGAGTACACTTAAATTTGTGACTTACAATATTGAAGGACTGTCACATGTTTTTGATAATGACATTCGTTCTTATATTAGCAGTTTCGATGTTTGTTTGCTTGTTGAGACATTTGCTACTCAATTTCCAGATCATTTATTTCCTAGTTTTAAATCATTCATCATTCCTGGCGTCAGGTTATCTGATGGTATTACAGCCAGATTATCGGGTGGTTTAGCTCTCCTTGTCAAAAAAGAACTGGCAAAGTATGTGGAACAAGTGTCTGTTGAGTATGATAATGCGGTGGTCATAAAAATGTCTAATGACCTTTTAGGTACAAATTCGCCTGTAATTCTTATTGGTGCATACATTCCACCCATTAATTCCCAATATTATCGTGATACAGAAATATCAAATGGTGTAGCTCTTCTAGAGCAATGTATTTTAGACCTGACAGAGACATTTGGAAACATGCCTTTTTTCCTTCTTGGTGATTTCAATGCACGTACTGGTGGTGAGAATAGTAGTGAGAGGAGTGACGATGTAGAGGATGATGTATTTTGGAAAGATGATGATGATCATTTGACTTTTCGTGCATCAAAGGACACAGTTGTAAACGATTATGGCAAGTATTTGTTGAATGTGTGTGATTGTTTTGATTTATTTATTTTGAATGGGGCTGTTAAAGATTACATGAATTTTGGTAACTTTACATACATTTCGCCTACTGGAAATAGTATTGTCGACTATGCTATAATATCCAGAAATCTAAGAAGTAATTGTGTGTCTCTGAACGTTCGACCTAGAATAGAATCTAAACACATGCCCGTCGAAGTCATTTTAAAGTCACAAGTCAGTATCACCAGTGATGATGGTTTACCTGAAAATTCATACAAATTTGACAAAATAGTCTGGGATGAAAGTAAAATTGAAGAGCTTAGAGAAACTATCGATTCCGATCATTTCAAAAAACGTATGGAAAATGCTTGTCGTATTGTCCATAATGATGTAAACGAAGCTGTTGACATTTTTAATGAAGCGTTATTTTCTGCCTGTCAGTGTATGAAGAAAACTATCATAGTTGGCAAAGAAACATCAAACCGTTGGTTCGACAAGGATTGTCGCCAACACAGAAAAGAGCTCCGACATGACTTAAGGCAGTTATATCGCGATCACACAGATGATGATGTAGATGAGGAGGAATTAAGAGCAGTTTACAACCAAAAGCGCAGAGAATGCAAAACACTGTTGGAAAATAAGCAAAAACAACACCGAAGTGAAGTTTTAGACTCTCTAAACAAAAATATTAACAACTCAGCTGGATTTTGGAGCAAACTCAAGTCCTTTATATATAAGAAACCAGCAATAAATACGATTAGTGAGGAAGACTGGTTCAAGCACTTTTGTGATGTATTTCAATCCGATGCAAATACTGACAACACAGCAAATGCTAGTGGTGATGATGAGTCACAGCAAAATGAAGTCTTTGATCAGATTAACACAGAGTCCCTTGAATGTGACATTACTGAAGCTGAAGTGTATTCTGCTGTTCGTTCCTTAAAAAATGGTAAAGCAGCAGGACCTGATGGGATTATAGGGGAAGTATTTAAAAATTATATTACTACCATTGCTCCTTTTTGGTTGTTTTGTTCAATGTTTTATTTTCTTCTGGGAAGTATCCTGTACAATGGACAGAAGCTATCATACAACCTCTCTTTAAAAAGGGTGACACGAACATACCAGACAATTACAGGGGGATCTCTTTATTGAACATTTGTAGTAAGATATACAGCCATACATTGAATGCCAGATTAACAAAATGGGTAGAAGAGAATGATATTATTAATGAATGTCAAGCTGGTTTTAGGAAAAAGTATAGTACTATTGATCATGTATTTACATTATTTTGTTTGATTCAAAAACAGTTGTTATTACACAAGAAGTTATACGTTGCTTTTATTGACTTCAGAAAGGCTTTCGATTCGGTTGTACGTAATAATTTATGGTCTATTCTGAAGAAAAATGGGAATCATGGGAAAATGTATAGGGCATTAACTAGTATGTACAGCATAGTGAAAGGAAGAGTTAGAAATTGTAATAAACTAGGAGAAGCTTTTTCGTGTCCAATCGGGCTAAAGCAAGGGGAAATTTGTAGTCCACTTCTTTTTTCAATCTTCATAAATGAATTAGCAGAAGAAATTATTAAAAAAGGGAAACATGGGCTTCAACTCGTACCAGATTTTTTAGAACTTGTTATCCTTATGTTTGCTGATGATATTATTTTGCTTTCAGATTCAGTTAGTGGGTTACAACATCAGTTAAACATTTTACATGACAGAGCAAAAAAGCTTGGCCTAATCGTTAACTTAAATAAGTCAAACATAGTAGTGTTTAGAAATGGTGGTTACCTAGCACAACAAGAACAGTGGTTGTATGGTCATTCAAAGATGACAGTAGTGAACATGTATAAATATCTAGGAATTATTCTTTCTACAAGATTGTCATTCACACATAGTTTTAATGACATGGCTAGCAAGGCTAGACAAAAAGTAATCCAGATATTCAGGCTTTTGTGGTCTTTGGGTGAAAAATCTCCAGACATATTTTTCAAACTGTTTGATGCCCAAATCCAACCCATACTTAGCTATGGTGCAGAAGTATGGGGTCTCACAGGAAATGTTAATGCTTTAGAAAAGGTTCATCTGTTTGCTCTTAAACGATTCTTGAATGTCAGTATTAGAACACCAAATTGTATGGCTTATGGGGAGCTTGGGCGATACCCTCTACACGTCAATTTTCAGTTAAAAACTATAAAATACTGGTTGAAAATTTTGCAGATGCCCTGTCATCGTATACTAAACAAAGCTTACAAGATGTTGCTGCATTTTCAAAACAATAATAAAAATACTTGGGCTTCAGCAGTATGTTTTTTCCTCTATAGGCATGGATTTGGTGAGGTATGGGAAAACCAAGGGGTAGGGAATATAAAGTCATTTATCTATTTATTGAAAATTTCTATTATTAACGAATTCAAGCAGAAATGGCTCGTAGATACGTCACGAAGTGAGCGTTTTCAATTTTATAGAACGTTTAAAAGTGAATTAACATTATCTCCATATCTGAATACTGTAAATCATTTAAAGGCTAGGATTAGCTTGATCAGGCTAAGACTAGGGGTGTCACCACTGAAAGTTCATAAGCTACGTTTCCAAATAAATGTTAATGAAAATTATCTTTTCTGTCCATTTTGTAGAGAACAAATTGAGAATGAGGTTCATTTTGTTTTAAAATGCCCAATGTATAAAGAACTACGCCAACAGTACATTCCATCAAAATACTTTAATCAACCATCTCTATTCAAAGTGACAATGCTTCTTTCTTCTGAAAACAAATCGCTAATTATTAGGGTGGCTTTGTACCTTGAAAAGGCATTCAAATTACGTAGCATATGTATGGAAGATATACAGTAATTTGATTGGTTGATCGGTGTGTTTATTGATTCATTCATGCATTTATTATGTCTTTGTGGCATTTCTTCTAGTTGAGAAAATATGAATGTTATATGTTGAATAATGTCTAATTATGTTTAAAACTGAATTTTTGTCCATTCTGTTTCTGCATGATAACAAGCTTTGTTAATACTCCAGTGATATGGGCCTATGGCCTAATCATTAAACATTCCAGTGTCCAGTGTCCAGTGTCTCTCTCTCTCTCTCTCTCTCTCTCTC
>CM065687.1:21567471-21569971 GCA_017654935.2 Phymorhynchus buccinoides | reverse complement strand
AACATTTTAGATTAGTGGGTTAGAGAGTATTCAATAGGCAACATGAGTTAAGAAAACTCATCAACACTGAAGGCCTCGATAGCTCATTGGTAGAGTGTCTGTCTGTCATGCCAATGGTTCCCGGTCCGATTCTCGGCGAGGGCACTTTAAAAAACAATTTTAGTTGCATCCATTAACGATAGTTTCAATTGTACTTTAAACTTGTATTGGTAAACTTGCACTTTAGCCCCCACCCCCTCAATCTGTGTTTGTTGTTGTCCCACATGTTCCTGTTCGAGTGAGCCTTGAGGGCTTTGCCTCTTGTTCACTCTTTTTTCTGTCTTTCTTTTTTGTACCTTTCTTAATCTTTTACTTTTCTTGTTCTTTTCTTTCTGTCACATCTTTTTGCTCTTGTAGCCTGGTGTCCTGGTTTTAAAAAGGAATCCATACTTCCAGTACATTTTGTTGGCAGTGACAAGCTAAAAGAACATTATGAACCTTTTTTTGTGGTGGTGAAAATAAAGTAAAGAGTGAACAAAAAGTGTCTACGGTGGAGACTGTTAAACGAACAAGAGGGGTTTCAAAATCAGTGGAGAGAGAGAGGGGGGGGAGGAGGAGAGAGGAGAGAGATAGAGAGAGAGAGAGAGAGAGAGAGAGAGAGAGAGAGAGAGAGAGAGAGAGAGAGAGAGGCAGATAGACAAACAGACATACAGACAAACATACAGAGAAACAGACAAACAGATAAAAGTACAGACAAGAGAGACATAAAGAGAGATAGACAGACAGATAAACAAATAGATAGACAGAGAAACAGACAAACAGAGTACAGACAAGAGAGACAGAAAGAGAGACAGACAGACATACGGACAAACAAATAGATAGAGAAACAGTGTACAGACAAGAGAGCTAGAAAGAGACAGACAGCCATACAGACAAACAGATAGATACAGAGAGAAACAGATAGAGCAGATACAAGAGAGACAGAAAGAGAGACAGACATACAGACATACAAACAGATAACTAGACAGAGAAACAAACAAACAGTATACAGACAAGAGAGACAGAAAGAGAGACAGAAAGAGAGACAGAAAGAGAGACAGACATACAAACAGATAGCTAGACAAAGAAACAGACAAACAGTATACAGACAAGAGAGACAGAAAGAGAGACAGAAAGAAGACAGACATACAGACATACAAACAGATAGCTAGACAGAGAAACAGACAAACAGTATACAGACAAGAGAGACAGAAAGAGAGACAGACAGACATACAGACAAACAGATAGCTAGACAGAGAAACAGACAAACAGTATACAGACAAGAGAGACAGAAAGAGAGACAGAAAGAGAGACAGAAAGAGACAGAAAGAGAGACAGACAGACATACAGACAAACAAATAGATACAGAGAGAAACAGGCAAACAGATATAGTACAGACAAGAGAGACCGAAAGAGAGAGACAGACAGACAAACAGATAGATAGAGAAACAGGCAAACAGATAGAGTACAGACAAGAGAGACAGACAGACAAACAGATAGATAGAGCAACAGGCAAACAGATAGAGTACAGACAAGAGAGACAGACAGACATACAGACAAACAGATAGATAGACAGAGAAACAGTCAAACAGATAAAAGTACAGACAAGAGAGACAGAAAGAGAGACAGACAGGGTCTGAGGGACAGCACAGAGACAAAGAAATAAAGAAAGGCAGACAGATGAACTGACAAACAGACATAGAGAAGGGGGGGGGGGGGGGGGGGTATTAACTGAGTTTCATCTGTCACAAGGCTTGACTGATTAAGCTACATTATGTCATCAAGCGCATTTCATTTTACCCCAGGATGGGGCTTTGCTTTGGTTTTTTGAAATGCGAATGTAGGATCATTAGTGACGACAGCCCTAACTATGCATGCTCGGTATGACGTGGCCTGTTGTTAAAATATCAATAAAAATGTAAATTAAAATATAAAACTATTCTGGCAAATGTTAGGAAAAGCTCCCTCCTCCGCCCCTTCCATTCATTTCAGACGGTTTCAGGTTAGGGTTAGGGTTAGGAATAGGGTTTTTGGACAGGGTTAGGGGTAGGTTTAGGGTCAGGTAAGTGTCAATCTCATAACATAGCATCAATGTGGGTTTTTTGTGTGTGGATTAGACGGATTCAGGTTAGGGTTAGGCTAAAGAATAGGGTTTGGGATAGGGTTAGGGATAGATGTAGGGTCAGCTAAGTGTCGATCTCATAACATACCATCACATTTTGGGTTGTTGTGGTGGATTAGACGGTTTCAGGTTAGGGTTAGGGTTAGGAATAGGGTTTGGGATAGGGTTAGGGATAGGTTTAGGGTCAGTTTAGTGTCAAATACACACACACAAAACGTCGATGACTAAACTGACCCTAAACCTACCCCTACACCTATCCCTAACCTTATCCCAAACCCTATGATGGATTAGACGGTTTCAGGTTAGGGTTATGGTTAGGAATAGGGGTTGGGATAGGGTTAAGGTTAGGTTTAGGGTCAG
>CM065687.1:21552471-21562471 GCA_017654935.2 Phymorhynchus buccinoides | reverse complement strand
CTTCGACGGCGGACGGTCGGACGGACACACTGACGGACAGAGCAAAAACACCAAGAGTTCCGCATCTTCGCTCGGAAACTAATCAAAGTAATGACAACGGTTAAGTGCTAGGGTTTCTGAAAACGTCCAGATTGTGCGTATTTACGCACTATAGAGCTCTCAAATCACCCACCTAGAATATCAAACCATGCGTGAGACTTACCCTTTAAATATCAAGTAGATGGTGAGATGACGCATTAAAATGATGATTTAGGCCGGGATCACATTAGACGCGTAACGTCCGTATGGAAATCCCTAAATAAGTGGAAGAAAGAAGGATACAAGTTCACGCATATAGGGGAAATTCGGACACGTGCGCAAATCTTTTCCCTTCTTTGTTTCACTTATTTATGGATTGCGCACGGGTTTCCGCATGGAATATCCGCTTATGTGTGTACACGGCCTTATACGTGAACACAGGTTAGTATTTAAGCTAATGACGTTGCTTGTATTTAAATGAAAAATGGTGTTTTACGTCCTCTCGGTCATAGACACATATGGGACATTTGTAAATACAAAGATGGTGGGAACAATACTGGAAGCAATGCCCGGAGGCAGTACGAAACCAGTAAAGTCCCGATTTAAATTTTTTAAATACAGATAGCTGTAGCGGTGACCATGCGTCGGTTAAACCTCTTCGGCTATGGCACCGCCACACGAGGTATTTAAATCGTATCTCGGTATTTAAATACTGTGGCGGTACCATAGCTGATAAGGTTTAACCGAGGCATGGTCACTGCTACACCTATCTGTATTAATTAAAAAAATTCGGGACTTTACTGGTTTCGTACTGCCTCCGGGCATTGCCTCCAGTATTGTTCCCACCATATCTGTATTTACAAATGTCCCATATGTGTCTGATTCAGACCAAGAGGACGTAAAACTCCATTTTCGTCGTCGTGTATTTAAATCGCCTGCAAGACCTAGCTTGTTGAAAGCTCGTTTCTCATTGGCACACCGTTTTATAAGCATCCAATACATTCGTTTCATACACTTGATACTGCTTTGATCAACGCATGTGTCTTCCTTTTTTCCCTGATGGCTTTTTGGCTCACGTCGTTTTTTAAAACAAAGTTAGTCTATTGTATCGTACATGTTCGGTTGTGTGTCTGTGTGTATGCGTGTGTGTGTGTGTGTGTTGCGTCCATGGCCCCGACCTTTAACCTTAACTCAAACCTTAACGTTGTCATTTTCTCTAAACATATAAGGCGTTAGAGGGTTAAAGTTAGCAGGATACTTGATTTTGACGTGAGCCTTCAAGTCACGACGATCAAAGCAGTCAGATACATTGATAAAGAACAAAATAAAGATAATCATTTGTTGCAGAGATTACTGCTGTGCAACCTTTAACCTTGACTCAGTCACACTCTTCAAACTAAAGAAGACTCTCACTCTCCACTGAAACGTTAACGTTGTCATTTTCTCAAAAAAACATAAGATGTTAGAGGGTTAAAGTTAGCAGGATACTTGATTTTGACGTGAGCCTTCAAGTCATGGTGATCAAAGCAGTCAGATACATCGGTAAGGAACAAAAGAAAGAAAATCATTTGTTGCAGAGATTACTGTAACTGTTGTGTTGTACCGAGTAGGAGATACATACTGGAAAGAAGACTCTCCATTAGATATACAAAAACGCTCTTTAAAAAGAAACACAAGACTTCAGGTGTGTACAAATAGGTACATTTTAACGTCGTCAACTTATATTTTCTGTAACAAATGGATGTACCGAGTGTGTGCGTTGACGGCCCGGTAGTTTCGCTTTATTTGCGCCTTTGAGTAACGGTTGTTCGTGTTCATTCGCACATCATCTCTGCGCATAACTTAGCCTACCGCACTTCCGGCAACAAGGCCTAGGCCTAGAGAATAAGAGATCATGCCTTACCTCATAATCAAGACGACGTACTTAACATTTAGCCCACATTCATTTCAGTCTTGAAAAAAAATATACGGAAAATCCAGGGTTCGTCGATTTCACTGCCTTCGACGTACGAATCCTTTGTTAGGCCTAGACGATTGATCACCATGTGCAAAGACTGTACAGGGGAAGATAAACATGGATGAGCTTGCTGGCTGTGACCTTGACCTTTGCTTTGTGGCAGAGGGGGGGGGGGGATTAACGAAACGAAAATAAAATATTAGGACTAATATAAAATATCTTACAGAAATGTAGATGATGTGGAACAAGTTTTCATCGCATGAACAATCAGTTTAAAACAGTAACAGATCAGGAGTATGGCCTTACGAATCACGCAACTTCAATTATTAATTTTCTAAGAGTAAGAGGCTTAGACCCACAGGCAAAGACTGTAGGCCTACTACAGGTGTCCGTAGACCCCCCTTACCCCGGCGGGGGGGGGGGGGGGGGGGGGGGGGGAGAATTGGTCACTATGTTTTTCTGAAAGCTTGGTCAATATGCTTTTCAATTTTACTTGTTTGCCAAAAATAAAAATAGGGCTCCACTATGTTACATGCGCATATATAAACATACATATAATTACATTTTAAAGAAAGGGGTAGGGGTAATTTAATGCATAGAAATAATTTTAATTGACACAGTAAAATAAAAAATAATTCTGTTTTCAGATGCACAAGTGTCTACATAACAGTATTCTCTCTATACAGGCATGGGAATTGTCATGGGAATTCCCATGCCTGCTATAGTAATAAAAATCAGACGTGAGCCTTGCAGGCTTTGCCTCTTGTTTTCTAATATTTTGATATTCTTATCTTGACATTTATGAAAGTTATTGTTGTGTGTCATTCGGAACAATACAAACCTAGCTGATATATTGATAGAGACATAAGGTAATAAATCGCGTGTATGTGTGCATGTATGCTTGCATGCGTGTGTGTGTATGTGTGCGTACGCGAGCGTGTGTGTGTGTGTCTCTGTGTGTGTGTGTGTGTGTGTGTGTGTGTGTGTGTGTGTGTGTGTGTGTGTGCGCGTGTCTGTGTGTACGCGTGCACGTGTGTGCGTACATGTGCATGAGTAGAAGTGCGCATTGATGTGCATTAGTACAAATGTGCGCGTGCGTGTCTGCATGTGTATGCGTGCGTGCGAGAAGCTAGGTGCAGGTTATCCCACGTTTTCGTTTTGACCCTTTAAAATTTAAAACTGGGTTGTGAAAATACCCTTTAAAGACACACTGACCACCAAGATTAAGTCCCTTGGATTTTTTTCTGGGTAGCTGTGACCCACATACAAATTTCCCCTGACTTCAAATTGAGGCTGCTCTTGAAAATGATGTTTCCTTTTGAAATTGGGGGAATTTGTATGGGAGTCAAACCTGGTCAAAACAAGATTTCTTACCAGCTATAACAGGGAAAACACACGAAACCCGTGATTTTGACACGTGATCTGTTGGGTCTTTAACATTGTTAATTAATAGGTGGTGAAAGTACTACGCCTTAGGAGAGTATAAAATCAGAAACCCTAAGAAAATGAAGGATAGAAAAGAGAAAAAAAACGCGCATCGAAGTCATCAATTTAATCTTGCTCCGGGTCCTGCAATCATGAACGAGGCTTAAAGGGGCACCCTGACGGATGGGTGTTTTGCAGAAACACGTCGAGATCACCAGGAAAACACCCTTTACAGAGATCGCAACACTCACTTTGCTCTGGTTTCCTAGAAATCAAACCGTCAAATCGGCGATTCCTCCCTTGGCGGAGGTGCTGGAAGACAAATTCTTTCAGTGAAAGAGAAGACATGTGTCTTCTCTTTTTCTAATGGCCGCCTGAGTCGCTTAGATCAAATCACGAAATTTCCACAATACAAGCCTTTTTATCTACAATTTACCAAAAAGGAGTTTCGCTCACAGCAAAGGAAATATAACTCCAATTTTCTTTTTTTACTGTACTACAAAGAAAAGAAGCTCCAACCACTCTGAGTGTCCTCCACCCACGCACCCCATCCAAAATGGCTCCTCTCTCCGGCAACTCCACCAAGGAGGAATCGCCGTTTTGACGGTTTGATTTCTAGGAAACCAGAGCAAAGTGAGCGTTCCAATCCTTGAAAAGGCAGTCTTTCTGGTGATCTCGACGTGTTTCTTGCCAAAAAAAACTCATCCGTCAGGGTGTCTCTTTAACCAGTTAACACCAGTAGTAAAATGTAATGTAGAAGAAAACGGCGTGAGCGATCGTTTTGGCTGTTAACTGTTTAAGACTAGACGCGTTCATGATTACGGACGGTTCCAATATGGCAATTAAAGACACACTGACGCACCACGATTAAGTCCCTTGGTTTTTTTGGGGGGTAGCTGTGACCCACATACAAATGTCCCCATCTTCAAATTGAGGCTGCTCTTTGAAACGATGTTTCGTTTTCAATTTGGGGACATTTGTATGCGAGTCAAACCTGGTCAAAGCAAAATTTCTTACCATCTTTAAGAGAGGAAACCCGTGAAACCCGTGATTTTGACACGTGACCTGGTGGGTCTTTAAGAAGAAATTAAAACCTATACTAGGGGTGTGTTTAAAGACTGGCTGAACAAGAAAAACCCAACGTTGAAATTAGGAGAGATAATTGCATTTTCGTTTCTTTTGTTGTGTGTGTGTGTGTGTGTGTGTGTGTGTGTGTGTGTGTGTGTGTGTGTGTGTGTGTGTGTGTGTGTTTGTGTGTGTGTGTGTGTGTGTGTGTGTGTGTGTGTGTGTGTGTTTGTGTGTGTGTGTGTGTGTGTGTGTGTGTGTGTGTGTGTGTGTGTGTGTGTTGTGTGTGTGTGTGTGTGTGTGTGTGTGTGTGTGTGTGTGTGTGTGTGTGTGTGTGTGTGTGTGTGTGTGTGTGTGTGTGTGTGTGTGTGTGTGTGTGTGTGTGTGTGTGTGTGTGTGTGTGTGTGTGTGTGTGTGTGTGTGTGTGTGTGTGTGTGTGTGTGTGTGTGTGTGTGTGTGTGTGTGTGTGTGTTATTATTTTAATTATGCATGCGCATGCTGGTGTAATTTCTAAAAAGGTTTGTTGCTTAAGTGTAACAGCAGCTATTCCGACAGGCTGGGCTAAAATTTGCAAAAGAAATAATTGTAAACGGAGAAGCCTTGCCCAGGGTGCTTCGCCACTCCTCGCGGCCAAAGGGATTCGAGGATATAATTATGGCGTTCAGGAAGGTCCCCAAAGGCCAACCTATCCCTTTGCTTGCAGCACTACCCCTAGACCCACCTCTAACCCTAACCCCCCCACCCGTCCCCTGGTTTGGGAGTCATATTCTTGACACAAAAGACTTAGCTGTACTATAACCATGATATTCCAATACTGTAAGCAAAAACTTCTGGCTGTCATAGTCGGAAGCGACGGACAAGCATACTTTTTTTTTTACGCAGCTTCTAATGTTTCAACATACCACGCCGGCCGCACCACTATCCAGTTAGCCAGCCCCCCATAGCAAGCCATTCATTTTGTAGCCCCAGCGGTGTCACATAATGGACAAAGCTAAGTTGCAAATCTGGCTTTATTTTCTGAGAGGGAACACCATTCCTTCATTCCTTCGTTTCGTATGCAGGCTTTCTTTCTCTGTCTGTCTCTCTTGCTCTGCCTGTCTCTCTGTCTCTGTCTGTCTCGCTGTCTCTGTCTGTCTGTCTATGTCTGTCTCTGTCTGTCTATGTGTGTCTTTGTCTCTCTGTCTCTGTCTCTCTCTCTCTGTCTCTCTCTCTCTCTCTCTCTCTCTCTCTCTCTCTCTCTCTCTCTCTCTCTCTCTCTCTCTCTCTCTCTCTCTCTCTCTCTCTCTCTCTCTCTCTCTCTCTCTCTCTCTCTCTCTCTCTCTCTCTCTCTCTTTCTCAGTCTGTCTTTTTGTCACTGTCTGTCTGCATCTCTCTCTGTCAGTCTGTATATCTGTCTGTCTCTCTCTCTTTCTCTCTCTCTTTCTATGTCTCTCTCCCCCCTCTCTCTCTCTCGCTCCCCCACCCCCATCTCTGTCTGTCTGTATGTATGTCTGCCTCTCTCTCTCTCTCTCTCTCCCTCTCTGTCTCTCTCTCTCTCTCTCTCTCTCTCTCTCTCTCTCTCTCTCTCTCTCTCTCTCTCTCTCTCTCTCTCTCTGTCTCTCCCTCTCTCTCTCTCTCTCTCCCTCTCTCTCTCCCTCTCCCTCTCTCTCTCTCTCTCTCTCTCTCTCTCTCTCTCTCTCTCTCTCTCTCTCTGAGCGAGTGTGTGTGCCTATATGTTTATATGTCTGTGTACGTGTGGGTGACAACTGTACGCGATGCTTATAAAAACGTGCATAATTATGCATTCATAACACGGTTACTTAACATCCATAATTATACATACTAGCGCAACGCCCCGTACCGGTAACGCCTAGTACCGGTAACGACTTGTACAGGTAACACGAAGTACTGGTACCGCTGAGTACCGGTTTCGCTGGGTCCG
The DNA here is from genome assembly GCA_017654935.2 of Phymorhynchus buccinoides. Taxonomy (NCBI): domain Eukaryota; kingdom Metazoa; phylum Mollusca; class Gastropoda; order Neogastropoda; family Raphitomidae; genus Phymorhynchus; species Phymorhynchus buccinoides. The sequence goes on along the minus strand of CM065687.1, from coordinate 21,556,085 downwards.
CAAAATATTATATTTTTACTTTTGTGGCTGAAATTTTTTTTGGTTTACCCCTACCACTTTCAAGGCCTACCGATCTCCATGACCTTGACCTTGACCTTGATCAGTATGCAATCATCAGAAGAACCATAAGCCAAAGTACCTACATGCCAAGTTTATAGCCCCTTAAAGATTTTCGGTTTTCAAGGTCATACGCCAAGGTGAAGGTCATGACGGCGATAATTTATGCTCGGATGCCTTCTCTCATGGTGACACGCCACCACACAAAACTGGAAACGATTCGGTAAAGCAGTTCAGGAGATATGCGTGGGACAGTAAAACCCAATCATTAGACCCCTACCACTTTCAAGGCATACCGATCTCCCTGACCTTGACCTTGACCTTCATTGGTACGCCATCATCAGAACGGCCATAAGCGAAAGTACATCCATGCCAAGTTTCAAGACTCTAGGACCTGCGGTGTGGAAGTTATGACCCCTTAACGATTTTCGGTCCCCCCCCCTCCCCACGACCCCTTGGCGGAGGTTTCCGAAAAGTAAGGACGGCATGACCTTCGGAGGGTGCCAAGGATGCTTGATGCCAAATTTGGTGTCGATCGGTTGAGAACTGTGGCCGTGCATAAGGGACAGACAGACAGACAGACAGACAGACAGATTTCGAAAATATATATAAGATGACCATCACTGCCACCCAAAACCAGTCCGAGGGAGCCCACCTACCTGCGTGCGTTAAGCTGCTGGCTGCAAGTTGTCTTTGCTCTATTCCACAGTTTGTGTTGCTCTTTTACTCCTTGTAAAAATGGCAACCCCGAAATGTGGCAGTGCATGGTGTGTAGCAGACACACACACAAACAAACACACACACACACACACACACACACACACACACACACACACACACACACACACACACACACACACACACACACATAAGCGTGCACGCTTATTGAACAGTAGAACAGTGGAAGAATATCTGAAGATGTATAGTCAGAAGTAGCTTGACTGCCGTATAACGTATCACGTACTGACTTGATGACATCACTGATTATGTCATTAGATGAAGAGAAATAACTCTAATATGCTGGCGTTTGCTCTAACACAGTCAAGAGAGTTATACCCCCAGACCATTTAGCCAGATTAGCTCTATCAGTTGTCTTTTTCGTGGCATGATTTGTACAATTAATGTTTGTTTAATTTTCTTTGGCAGTCAAGGGGTTAATGGTACGTTTATGAGCGCTGACTAATGGTTTCAGTGAGTGGTCTCCCAGAGAATAGATGAATAATCTCTGGCAGACTGAACGAATTAATAATAATAAAAAAAACCGCTTGAAATCAAGTACTTATAATTGAAACTTTCCATAATTTGGTAGCACATGAGACAGAGAGAGACAGAAAAAGATAATGTGTGTGTGTGTGTGTGTGTGTGTGTGTGTGTGTGTGTGTGTCTTCCTACACCTCTCAATTTTTTGTTCTGTTCTCTCCTGAATTGCGTTCATAAATGCATGACTTGCTCTTTAGTTTCAAGTTAACTGCATCATTCACAGATTGGATTGTAATGGGGAAGTATTGTTTTTTGCTCCTTTTGCTATCTTGGCTGTTTGCTGTTTTCTTGTGTCTCTGTGTTGATAAAGGCGCATTCGCCGAAATATCCAGTGGTTTTGTTGTGTCTCTTGTAAATAACATAACGTCACTTTACACCTGTTGTGTGCTTGTTTGTTTGTTGTATAAACACAACACGTTATGCACAAAAGTCTTATCATTGTGATGTTATGTCATAATTGCAATCAATTGCTTGATTCGGTTTTGTTTATCAGTTTTATAAACGAAGGTGTTGTTCATTTCCTGTACCTCTATATTGCGCGTGAAATTAGCAATGGTCGTTTTGCATGCCCCAATAACGGGTTAATAAAATAAATAATTATTTTAGTTCTAGTCTGGAAGAGGGAGAGGGAGGAGAGAGAGAGTTGAATTGAATGGATTTTATTTATAGAGGGTAATAGAATAAGCAAATATTAATATAATACTTGTTTACATCCAGCGAAAAAAGCATGCAAAACAGTCATACATAGTAACATAATAAAATCGAACCTAATCGTATGTCTCTCTCTCTCTCTCTCTCTCTCTCTCTCTCTCTCTCTCTCTCTCTCTCTCTCTCTCTCTCTCTCTCTCTCTCTCTCTCTCTCTCTCTCTCTCTCTCTCTCTCTCTCTCTCTCTCTCTCTCTCTCTCTCACATACACACACACGCACACACACGTGCATGCGCGCGCAAACACTGCCACGAACACATTTCACAACACATCCACTATGTAGTCTATACAGCACATCTGTATTATAACGCGCGAGCAGCAATGCGAGGCCAAGTTATAGTAGTAAGGGTAAAGAAGCAGTGAAAGATCTTTCCTTTGACCTTCTTTGAGCCAGTCTCAAACACACGAAAGTGAAACTTTCGGTTTTACATTTCCAAGAAGAAGGCAGCATTTCACCTTCCAAGAAAATGGATCACAAACGTGTAAGGTCTTTCATTTTGGGGGGGGGGGGGGGGGGGGGGGTTCACTTTGACCTCACCCACGCAGAGAGAGAGAGAGAGAGAGAGAGAGAGAGAGAGAGAGAGAGAGTACTTCTTCTTCTTCGTCTTCTAAGTTCTTGTTCTTCGGCCGTTCAGGCATGTTTCTGTCAATTACGAACGTAGATGCATCATGCTGCTGTTATGCGCCTAAGTAAGAATAATTAGACCCAGCATGTCTGACTTCGGGTAGAGTAAAAATCTTTTTGAAAGTATTTCTTGAAAAAAGGCAGGAGAATTTCTGTCAATTACGAACGTAGATGCATCATGCTGCTGTTATGCACCTAAGTAAGAATAAATAGGCCCAGCATGTCTGACTTCAGCTAGAGGAAATCTTTTTGAAAGTATTTCTTGAAAAAAAGGCAGGAGAATGGACCGGAAAGGCAGAACGATAGTAGATAACAGCATGCAAAGGGAAAAGGCAGAATCAAAGAGACTGGCAGATTAGAGGTAGTTATAAGCACATAACTTCCATAAGGTGGGGGAACTATTTGTACGGAAGACCCCCCCTCCTCCCAGTATCCCTAGGGGGGGGGGGGGGGGGGAAGCTTGCTGCGTTCTACTCCCACCATAACTTCCAGAAGGTGGGGGAACTATTTGTACGGAAGACCCCCCCCCCCTCCCAGTATCCCTAAGGGGGGGGGGGGGGGGGAAGCTTGCTGCGTTCTACTCCCACCCCCACCCCCACCCCCCACACCCACACCCCAGTCAGTTCTCTCTCTCTCTCTCTCTCTCTCTCTCTCTCTCTCTCTCTCTCTCTCTCTCTCTCTCTCTCTCTCTCTCTCTCCACTGTCTGTATAAAAATAGCTGCAGGGGGCTGGCGCAGCTCGGGTGGGGAGGCAAGCAAAGAGCCAAAGACATTGAAAAGAAAAGACTGACATCTGGTCCCTTTTCCCTATATGAGTAGTGAGGACAGAAACACTGGTTGTGTCCCTTTTAAACATCTTTATGACATAACACGTCGATAGGCCAGTTGAATTCTCCGTTCAAATTCCAATCCGAGTCTTTGCATAGCCGCCACTGTGAACTACCCCACTAACGATAACTCTATCAGC
>CM065687.1:21539971-21547471 GCA_017654935.2 Phymorhynchus buccinoides | reverse complement strand
TAATTGCAATCTGCCTGGCCTTCTGTTTCGCGCGTCTTTCGTACAACTCTTGCATTCCAGTCTCCCTCTCATCCCAACAACCTTGCTGCACACATTCACTACATCGTTCAACACTCCTTTGTTCTCCACACTCAAACTACCGAACCAACAAATAAAAGGCACAGTGAGCAAAGACTCAGTACAAGAGCGACAGTAGGTATGTAAAGCACTCGAACTGATGTACAAGAGCGACAGTAGGTATGTAAAGCACTCGAACTGATGTACAAGAGCGACAGTAGGTATGTAAAGCACTCGAACTGATGTACAAGAGCGACAGTAGGTATGTAAAGCACTCGAACTGATGTACAAGAGCGACAGTAGGTATGTAAAGCACTCGAACTGATGTACAAGAGCGACAGTAGGTATGTAAAGCACTCGAACTGATGTACAAGAGCGACAGTAGGTATGTAAAGCACTCGAACCGATGTACAAGAGCGACAGTAGGTATGTAAAGCACTCGAACCGATGTACAAGAGCGACAGTAGGTATGTAAAGCACTCGAACCGATGTACAAGAGCGACAGTAGGTATGTAAAGCACTCGAACCGATGTACAAGAGCGACAGTATGTATGTAAAGCACTCGAACCGATGTACAAGAGCGACAGTAGGTATGTAAAGCACTCGAACCGATGTACAAGAGCGACAGTAGGTATGTAAAGCACTCGAACCGATGTACAAGAGCGACAGTAGGTATGTAAAGCACTCGAACCGATGTACAAGAGCGACAGTAGGTATGTAAAGCACTCGAACTGATGTACAAGAGCGACAGTAGGTATGTAAAGCACTCGAACTGATGTACAAGAGCGACAGTAGGTATGTAAAGCACTCGAACCGATGTACAAGAGCGACAGTAGGTATGTAATGCACTCGAACCGATGTACAAGAGCGACAGTAGGTATGTAAAGCACTCGAACCGATGTACAAGAGCGACAGTAGGTATGTAAAGCACTCGAACCGATGTACAAGAGCGACAGTAGGTATGTAAAGCACTCGAACCGATGTACAAGAGCGACAGTAGGTATGTAAAGCACTCGAACCGATGTACAAGAGCGACAGTAGGTATGTAAAGCACTCGAACCGATGTACAAGAGCGACAGTAGGTATGTAAAGCACTCGAACCGATGTACAAGAGCGACAGTAGGTATGTAAAGCACTCGAACCGATGTACAAGAGCGACAGTAGGTATGTAAAGCACTCGAACCGATGTACAAGAGCGACAGTAGGTATGTAAAGCACTCGAACCGATGTACAAGAGCGACAGTAGGTATGTAAAGCACTCGAACCGATGTACAAGAGCGACAGTAGGTATGTAAAGCACTCACTCGATGTACAAGAGCGACAGTAGGTATGTAAAACTCGAACCGATGTACAAGAGCGACAGTAGGTATGTAAAGCACTCGAACTGATGTACAAGAGCGACAGTAGGTATGTAAAGCACTCGAACCGATGTACAAGAGCGACAGTAGGTATGTAAAGCACTCGAACCGATGTACAAGAGCGACAGTATGTATGTAAAGCACTCGAACCGATGTACAAGAGCGACAGTAGGTATGTAAAGCACTCGAACCGATGTACAAGAGCGACAGTAGGTATGTAAAGCACTCGAACTGATGTACAAGAGCGACAGTAGGTATGTAAAGCACTCGAACCGATGTACAAGAGCGACAGTAGGTAGGTAAAGCACTCGAACCGATGTACAAGAGCGACAGTAGGTAGGTAAAGCACTCGAACTGATGCTAATGTTCCTAAGTCCGTGTAAAATAAACATTCTTGATTGGCATTTCTTATGTATGTGTTCTGTGTTTTTTGTTAAAAGTCAGTTTGTCGTCTACTAATGTGGTCCCTAAATATTTGTATTCTGAAACTCTTTCTACATATTGACCATCAATGACCACATCTGGTACAGGCAGCGGATCCTTTCTAAAAATCGATTACTATTTATTTCGTTTTAACAACATTAAAATCAAGATAATTTTCTTTGCACCAGAGGGAGAATTTGGCTATTTCGCTGAAATAATGAGTCAGAATTAGAAAGATCTTGAATCGCTGAATCGTCAGAATATTTAATTATGGGGATATTTTCAGTGCCTCGACAGTCATTTGTGTACAGGGTGAACAGAAGAGGAGAGAGGACAGTACCTTGGGGAGCGCCAGGTTGACGTAGAGAGTTGAGAGGAGAGTACAGACTGATAGCGGACTGATTGGGTTCTGTTGAGAAGAAAGTTCACAAGCCAAAGAGTCGGTTTAGGATCAACATCGTTCGTTCTTTAATTTAACGTCCCTTTCGTGGTGCTAGGTCACACATACTTTCTACTTCTGAAGCAATCAGGTACTTTTCTACTTCAGAAGGAATCATATAGGTGAAGACGGGGTAAAACGCCCACGGGCGGGTAAAAAGCCCATGCCAATTATCTCATGAAATAAAGCACATTTCGGTCAAATTTGCCCATGAGACGAATACTAAACATTAACACTCGTCTCATGGGCAAAATGTGACTGAAATTTGCTTTATTTCATTAGATAATTGGCATGGGCTTCTTACCCGCCCATGGGCTTTTTACCCCGTCTTACCCTACCTTTCTACTTTTCTACTTCTGGAGTAAGAAGATACTTTTGTTCTTCTGAAGCAATGAGGTAATCAGATACCTTTCTACTTCTAAATCAACCATATCGTTTTCTACTTCTGAAGCGATCACACCCTTTTCTACGTCAGGCGATCAGGTTCTTTTCTACTTCTGACGCACTCATGTACTTTTCTACTTCTGAAGCAACCACACCCTTTTCTACGTCTGAAGCAATCATGTCCTTTTCTACTTCTGAAGCAATCACACCCTTTTCTACTTCTGAAGAAATCACATCCGTTTCTACTCCTGTAGCAATCACATCCGTTTCTACTTCTGAAGCAATCACATCCTTTTCTACTTCTGAAGCAATCACATCATTTTCTAATCATGTAGCAGTCATATCCTTGTTTACTTCTGAAGCAATCGTGTACTTTTTCTACTTCTGAACCTGACATAATAATTTTCTTTTCTACTTTAATCGATCACGTGTTTTTTTCTTTTACAGAACGGTTTCTACTTCTACTTCATCACGTGCTTGTCTACTGAGCTGGCATGTACTTTTATATCTCTCCGAAGAATTCATATGATTACCTACTTCTGAGCCGATCATTGTGCTTCTCTACTTCTGACGCTAACATGTGTTTCTTGAGCTGTACTCACGATCGCGTGCACGGAACCGCCAGTGGCCTCCCAGCAGACGACGCTGACGAAGGGAGCGAGATGGCCCCCGAAAGCTCCGAAGTAAGCTTCTTTCTTTGCCTTGGATGTTTCTGTTTAAAATTCTTCTAATATGACTTTTTTCTACTTCAGAAACGATCATGACAATGTTGTAACTGCTGCGCACTCGTGTACGTTTCTACTTCTGAAACTATCCACTAAAACAAAAAAGTAGCTCTGGGGGTTAGGTCTCAGTATTGTATTGTACCTCCTACTACTTTGCAATCAGCTTTCCATTTTGCGGCTAAACACACGCATGATCCTTGTACAAAAATAATTATCAGCTATCTTTTTAGTGAGAACCCTTCTTTGCTTGAATTGACAAAACATGAATTGCACGTAATGTGAGTAGTTGTCATGTCTGACCGATAAAATGTAGTCATGCAAAAAACTATAGTACCCCCACCCCCCAAAATGTGAATCAGCTCATGATTTTCTCGTCCATTTAAATGTTTATTTCGCTTTGAAGATTCCTGAAAAGTGCGATATTTATGTTCATCTGTCTAATATGAACTTCGATGCATCAGTGTGTTGATTGTGGCCACGTACTGCGAAGAAGAAGAAGATGGGTGTTTATGCCTATGTTAGCGTGACTGTAATATCCCCCCCCCCCCCTTGACCCGTCCTTGTCACTGCCATTATTTAAAAAGAAATATACTATAAAAAAAAACACCTAAAAACGTGCAAACTGTCAAACAAACTAACAAAATATCATTGTCTGCAAATACTTCCTGGACAAAACATTATTATTATGTTGATGACGAAATAATAAAGGTGTCCTCGTTGTTGATGACGACAATTGGTTGGGGTTGTTTTTTTAAACACAAACAAGGAAAACATTTTTATTGATTAAAAGAGAGAGATTTTGCTGATGGTATTTTACCTTGTCCCCACTGTCATAATCCTCACACACGGAAGCAACAACAAAGACCAACAATATTCATACGTTTGACGCAATCAGAAGCAAAACATAAAAGGCAAACAGAACGAAAAAGAAATCGAAAAAGGACAGAAAGAAAGAAAGAAAGAAAGCAACTAACCAAAAAAAAAGGGAAATGAATAAAACAGAAAGAAGAAGAAAAAAAACGGAAGGAAGACACGGGACATCTTCGTTTTCTTGAGTCACACATGTAATAGGCCGCGAATTTGCTCGTCAAATATTGTCCCCCCAACCTGTCTGTTTCTGTTGCGACTTTACGTCAGCTATGTCCTTGTTCCATTTCTTGTAGGGGTTTCTGTTTTCTTAGCAATGATGACGTGCATTGCCCCCCCCCCCCCCCCCCCCCCCCCCCGCCCTCTACTCGAGAGTCTATCCCATCGTTTCAACTCTATACCCCCTTTTCCCTCATCCAGAAGCCTTCCGGTCTCCACCCCCTCCGTCTCTCTCCGTCTCTCTGCCCTGTCCGCCTTTCCAGGTTCTATTGTTTCAAGCTTCGAGATCTCTCTCCCGTCAGTATTTGTTTTCAAAGCAACGTCTGTGTGTGTTTGCTAATGCTGCCCTGCCCCTGCCCCCCCCCCCCCCCCCCCCACACACACACACAATAACACACACACAGTGACACACACACACACACACACACACACACACACACACACACACACACGCACGCACGCACGCACGCACGCACGCACGCACGCACGCACGCACGCACGCACGCATACACATACACGCACGCACACATTTAAACAGTTTCCTACAATTCTCTGTCAACCAGAGTTTGACACTAGCGATCGTGTAACCCACACACCCATCACCTTTCCTCCTCCTTTCTTTTCTCATTTTGCATTATCTCTCTCTCTCTCTCTCTCCCTCTCTCCCTCTCACTCTCTCTCTCTCCCTCTCTCTCTCTCTCTCTCTCTCTCTCTCTCTCTCTCTCTCTCTCTCCTCCCTCCCCCCCTCTCTCTCTCTCTCTCTCTCTCTCTCTAAATGAGTAGCTAACAGGTACACACAGTTTCATCCGGTCTTCCAATGCTCAAACGAGAGACTGTTCACTATTTAAGAAAGAGACCTTGTTTCCCTTGCCCACTTTTCCCCTACGACTTTGGCTAGTTTGCACTTCAGTTGCATAGAGCCAAACCGTTCTCTCTCTATCTCTCTTTCTTCCATTAGCAAAGCTTGTGCTGCCTGCAAAACCAAAACTGTTGTAACAAGAGAGTAGTAGACGATATTCTACGATCTGGATTTGTTACATCCCAAGAACTATCAAATAATACAGAATTTGTCAAACAAACAATATGATACTGTTGATTTTGCTGGCTCTTCTGTCCGATGCCACGCAGGCACAGGGTACTACAGAGTGTAGCGGTGTGCAAGAAGTGTACATGTGTCACCCGCAGAATCCCGCTCACTTCGACATCTGCATCGGCCGCTACAGATACACCTTCCAATGCCCTCATGGTCTGCATTTCAACAGCGTCACGCAGGTCTGCGACTGGCCAGACAATGCTAACTGCGGGGACCCTTCTTTCTCTCAGAATCCGCTATTAGTTGTACCACGACGGACTCGGAAGGTCTGGATCAACCCGTATGCCACCCCTGCCCCCAAACCAAGAACAGGCCAACGTCATGGCTACTTCGCCCATAACAGGAATAATGCCAGAGGGGGCGTGGTGACCCCTAGCCCCGTCTTTAGGCGTGGAAGATACGCTAGAACAAAGAAATATACTAGTGCCTATAATTCTCCGGACCGCGTCCCAGAACGCCACATCGCCAGCACTAACGAAAACATTGCCCCAAACGGACAGAAGTTCCGCAACAGCCGGAATAATGTAGGTCGAAATCAAAACCCTTTCGCTGGTAAGAGACAGAGTTTCAGTTGGGGTCTATTCCCCACTCAGTCACCACTGCAAAACGCTGAACGAAATAAGAGAACGTTTAGGAAGGAAGTCATTGGGCAAAGCAGCGCTCAGACTCACAGACGTCGAGGGGTTGTTGAGTCTCCAACTGTGCAGAATAACAACCAACAATTCAGACGATCCCGGGGTAGGCATCAGCCCGCGTATAGGTTTGCTGGGGAGAAAAGGAGACTACTTGGCTCAGAACGACAACCGTTGAGAAAACAAGCCAAACGTCTTTTGAGAGGAAGCGTAAATCGAAAGGTCATTAGTTATCCAAACCAGAAGAGAGATCAACAATCAAACAGTTATTCCAACAAGAACTACAGAAAGAAGAACCCCAACAGGTTTGACGGTTGGATCTACGACACTGAGGATGATCATGCTGAAAGCACCTACAACCCAAACAAGGATGTTGCCATTACGGAGACTGACGATGGTCTGCACGAGACAAATGTCTCCGAAGATGACATGTTTGGCGACCATCTCCTCAACTCCAAGTCAGACAATCAGTGGATGTCCAAGGACTATGTCTACCCCTGGTGGACGTCATTCACACCTAGTCCCACCACTCGATCCCGCTATGACATTTTGCCCAGCCCAACGCCCTTTCAGCCACCGTCTGGGACCTCGTCAACAAGTCCCTATCCAATGCATTTGCAATTTAAGAAGCTTTCAGGCCCAGAACATCGCAATCATCGTAACCAGAGTGACAGCGTCGATTTTCGCTCCAACAGTATCCCCCAAATTGCTGGGAACTCGGGAAACTCTGAATCAGAAAACCCCACCGGTTTCAGACGTTCTAGACGTCACGATCCCCAAATCCAGACGCAGCCACGACCCCGCACACGTAGACCTAAAGGTTACAGGTTTTCTGATGCCCCAAATCATAACGGTTCCAGGTATGATGATCACAACAACCGCAGACATCTTGGTTTTGCGAGTTACCACGTTCGCGATCATCCTGATCTTGCGGAACATCAACGAAAAAGTCATCGCGGTAAAGTCCAATTCAGTGGCAATGGAAAGTCAAAGACAGTCCTAGCCAGACGCGCGGCAAAGTCACGCCAGCCATTGGTGTCTGCTTCACGGGCCATTTCTGCCGCCGCCGCTGCCACCCAAGGCTACGTCATTCATCGACCTCAGAAATCCGAGTCCAAGGCTGCTCAAAAGAGACGACTGGAATTGAAAAAGAGAGGTATATATATATATGGCTTCATTTTTTTTTCTCTTACCACCCCCCCCCCCCCCCCCCCTACTTGTTTTTTCTCTGTCTCTGTGTCTCTTCTGTTATTTATCTGTCTTTATTGTTTTTATCTGGTCCCTCCGTCCGTCCATCCGGTGT
>CM065687.1:21524971-21534971 GCA_017654935.2 Phymorhynchus buccinoides | reverse complement strand
ACATTCTGGTTTACAGATTAAAATTATTGAAAAGCCAGGGGAGGTAACTCATGATTGGAGTGGTTAAAATAGACCGCGTGCCACAAACTATTGCGATTTCGCGCTTGTTTTAATGACAATGGAGGAAATCATCATTATTTTAAGATTCTAAAAATGATAGATTACAAGTACCAAGTACACATTTGTGCAGAGACTAAACAAACAAACAAAAAAACAGCGATGTCTTTTAAGAAAAAAACTGCTTTAAATTTCAAGGATAGCGCCTAAATCGGAAGAAAAAAAATCAACAGTGCCGCAGTTGTTAACTTATTAAAACAAATGGATTCCAATATATGAGGGGAAAACAAAAAGTCATTATTTGTTCTTCCGTTTACTATATTTTCATAATAACCCAACATTTTTTACCACGTAATATTCTTTAGTACCTTTTACTGAAATGACTTGTAGGCCTAATAGGAATTTTTGTCGGAAATAATTAAGGTGAGTAATTTCATGGTGTGTGGGAGTGATCTTGCCTAATTCAATCGGTCAAACAGGGGAAGTTACTCTACCTTCAGGTAGATCCCCAGCTCTCGCCTCGTGTGTTTGAGTAGACTTACATCACTTAGAACACCGTGCGTCATTCTAAGATTGATGTCATATTTTTACCTCACATTTTGCAAGTTCTCTCAGTTTGTGGATACTGGCCGCCCCTCATTTTTTTGCAAATCTCTGACTAGCATACTGCGGTTTCAAGCTTCGACGCCATGCCGCCATTGTTGCTATGGTTTTGACCGAGTAAGTCGAAGTAATCAACTCTAATTTTCACGAAGTGCTCTGCCCTAGTTTTTTTCTCGAAAATCGTCTATGGCTCCAACCCACCTGCGTGCACATCTCGACCATTCCAACGGAAGTGTCGCCATCTTAGTCCTTATTTGTGTGTAAACAAAGTGAAAATGTTATCTAAATGTGTAAAGAAAACATCCAGATGTCATAAATACAGTTTAGATAAGTTTCGAATTGGAACAGCCAAATACGCAGCATCGATCTGGCATTTTTCCAAAAAAAGGTAAGGACTAAGATGGCGGTCTCCCATAATATGGCGCTCCTTGTGGCCGGATATGACGACACGTGGGTACCAGCCATTGTAGACTGAAGTCAGAAGCAGTTGTAGATCTGATAAAATTCAAGTGGGAGCTGTGTGAACATCCCCCCCCCACACACACACACATTATTAGATACTCACCACACAGCTTTGTCTAGTGTAAATATTTCTAACTCTCAATTTAAAAAGACTTAAAATTTATCAACCAAAAAAAGGAATGGTTCCAGCAAAACAATAGGGGAAGACGGGGTAAAAAGCGCATGGGCGGGTAAGAAGCCCACCCCAATTATCTCATGAAATGAAGCAAATTTCAGTCTCATTTTGCCCATGAGACGAGCGTTAATGTCTAGCATTCGTCTCATGGGCAAATTTGACTGAAATTTTCTTTATTTCATGAGATAATTGGGGTGGGCTTCTTACCCGCCCATGCGCTTTTTACCCCGTCTTCCCCTAGATCTGATAAAATTCAAGTGGGAGCTGTGTGAACATCCCCCCCCCCCCTACACACACACACATTATTAGATACTCACCACACAGCTTTGTCTAGTGTAAATATTTCTAACTCTCAATTTAAAAAGACAACATTTATCAACCAAAAAAAGGAATGGTTCCAGCAAAACAATAGGGGAAGACGGGGTAAAAAGCGCATGGGCGGATAAGAAGCCCACCCTAATTATCTCATGTAATGAAGCAAATTTCAGTCTCATTTTGCCCATGAGACGAGCGTTAATGTCTAGCATTCGTCTCATGGGCAAATTTGACTGAACTTTTCTTTATTTCATGATATAATTGGGGTGGGCTTCTTACCCGCCCATGCGCTTTTTACCCCGTCTTCCCCATGTATAAATGCATGGCTTTGTACATCGATTTCTCGGCAAATATGTAGATTTACACCCTCCTGCTCTATTTCTTGGTTCTTTCCGTGGTTAGGGATAGGGTTAGGGTTAGATGGTCTTTTCTTTTGCCACAAGCATCTGTTTGTTTGTCAAAATCATCTACGTTTTTGGAGCATTAACTCGCTGCCATTTAAAAATCATGTGCACATGATTTAAGTGCATACAGTGGCACCCTGACGGATGAGTTTTTGCCAGAAACACGCCGAGATCACCAGGAAAACACCCTTTACAGAGATCGCAACACTCGCTTTGCACTGGTTTTCTAGAAATAAAACCGTCAAATCGGCGATTCCTCCTTGGCGGAGGTGCTGGAAGTCAAATTCTTTCAGTGAAAGAGAAGTCATGTGGCTTCTCTTTTCTAATGGCCGCCTGAGTTTAGACAAAATCGTTTGCTCGAAATGTCCACAATACCAGCCTTTTTGTTTTTCTTTTCTTTTTTAAATTTTATGCAGTTTACCAAAACAAGTTTCGTTCACAGCAAAGGAAATAGCTCCAATTTGTTTGTTTTTTTACCGCACTACAAAGAAGAAAAATCTTCAACCATTCCCAGTGACCTCCACCCACCCCGTCCAAGATGGCTTCTCTCTCCGGCATCTCCGCCAAGGAATCGCCGTTTTGACGGTTTGATTTATATGACACCAGAGCAAAGTGAGTGTTCCTATCCTTGATAATGCTGTCTTTCTGGTGATCTCGACGTGTTTCTTGCAACAACAAAAAACTCTTACGTCAGGGTCCAACTTTAAGCGCTGAAGCTTTGGTGATCGGTGGGCTTTGTGGGGACTCTCTCCAACACCCAAATGTCTCTAAAGTTCTCTTCGTGAGACAGACAGTTGAGATGTACCCTAAGGCCGTTTACACACATAAGCGGATAATCCATGCGGAAACCCGTGCGCAATCCATAAATAAGTGAAGCAAAGAAGGGAAAAGATTTGCGCACGTGTCCGAATTTCCCCTATATGCGTACACTTTTATCCTTCTTTCTTCCACTTATTTAGGATTTTCCGTACGGAACTTACGCGTCTAATGTAAACCCGGCCTAAGAAAAGCACCTCCATTAAAACCAAATGTCTCGCCCCTAGGGCTCCAGAATATCAGCTGCCTCCGCTGCTATGTGGGAGTCATAGTCGGATTCGATGGTTGCCATACCACTAATTCTATAGAAACTGAGGACAGAGACTGTCTTGACCTCGTATTGATTGAAAGTGTCTTCGAAGCTCCAGGAGTCCCAAACCCAGCCATTTGCTCAATTCCCTTTTTTTCTTCTTTGGTGGCTGATTCTGATGGCATCACATTTCAGGATTCTCTCTGTGTGTGAACAGGTGGGTGGGTGGGTGGGGGGGAGTCTTTCCAGCAGTAGACAATGTGATTGATTTTTGTCTTGTGAAGTGGAATAACGTATTTAAAGGTTGAGATGGGGAAAGTGTGTGTGTGTGCGTGCGTGTGTGTGTGTGTGTGTGTGTGTGTGTGTGTGTGTGTGTGTGTGTGTGTGTGTGTGTGTGCGTGCGTGCGTGCGTGCGTGCGTGCGTGCGTGTGTGTGTGTGCGTGCGTGTGCGTGTGTGTGCGCGTGTGCGTACGTGCGCGCGTGTGTGTGTGTGTGTTTGTGTAGGTGTTTGTGTTTGTGTGTGTATGTGTGTAGGTGTGTGTGTGTGTGCGTGCTCGCGCGCGCGCGCGCGCGCGCGTGTGTATATATGTGTGTGTGTGTGTGTGTTGGGGGGTAAGGGGTTTGGGGAGGGGTGGTGCATTTGTGGGTGGGTGGTTGTGATGGTGGTAGGGATTTGATTGATTTTGTTGTCTTGTGAAATGTAAAAGGATTTATGTGAAGATTGAAAGGATACAGAGGTTATGTGTGTGTATGTGCGCGCGCGTGTGTATGTGTGTTTGCGTGCTTGCGCGCGCGCGCGCGCGTGTGTGTATGTATGTGTGTGTCTGTCTATCTATATGTGTTTGTTTGTGTCTGTCTCACCTGCCCGTGTCTGCATACTTATAGGGGAAGACGGGGTAAAAAGCGCATGGGCGGGTAAGACGCCCACCCCAATTATCTCAAGAAATAAAGAAAATTTCAGTCAAATTTGCCCATGAGACGAATGCTAGACATTAACGCTCGTCTCATGGGCAAAATGAGACTGAAATTTGCTTCATTTCATGAGATAATTGGGGTGGGCTTCTTACCCGCCCATGCGCTTTTTACCCCGTCTTCCCCTACTTGTGTGCGTAGTGGTTGCGTACATAAATGAACTCACATTTCAGAGCAGAATCGAAACAAACCGCTGTGTTGCCGTGTTGAGATGGAGATGCTTTGTGAATGGTGTTGACGTGCACAGATACCGTAACCACTGTAATTAGTAATTGATTCACTTCTCTCTCTCTCTCTCTCTCTCTCTCTCTCTCTCTCTCTCTCTCTCTCTCTCTCTCTCTCTCTCTCTCTCTCTCTCTCTCTCTCTCTCTCTCACACACACACACAACACAGAACACAACATAACTCCCCAGAAATCTCACACACTTCTACACACACTTCTTTTGTATTCCCCATCCTCTTCGCGTCACGTCTCCTTCATATTCTGAATGTGATTTTTGTTTTATTTTTGTTCGGTATTGTATTATTTATTTTCTGTCTTTTGTTTATAATATGACAAAGTTTTTTTCTTTCTTTTTTCTTAAATTGTTTTGGTTGGTTTCCTTAATGTATGTTTCATGGCAGATTTGAAATGTACCCATCTCTATTTCCTCTGATAATGTTTTAATCAGATGTTTAGCTTTGTACTATGCCAGCCGCCATTCAGAAATTCATGTTTAGTACGTCGGTGTTTGTCATCTTTTTTTTCTCTGATAATGTTTTAATCAGATGTTTAGCTGTGTACTATACCAGCCGCCATTCAGAAATTCATGTCTAGTACGTCGGTGTTTGTCATCTTTATTTTCTCTGATAATGTTTTAATCAGATGTTTAGCTGTGTACTATACCAGCCGCCATTCCGAAATTCATGTTTAGCACGTCAGTGTTTGTCATTGTGTTTTGATCTGGATTTCTTGAACAACAATGTTTATTTCTCAATTTCATGTTTAGTACGTTGGCACAGTATAACCTTCAAGCTAGTTGCTGCCGGTATATGTTCGCTTAATATTTAGGTAATGTGCCGTTTTGGGGGTCAATACAAAATCATTTCAACCAGAATCAAAAACATATCCGTGCTCGCTGTGCGTGAAGAGCTGTCTCTGTTTGTATCCGCGTGTGTCTGGGGGGGGGGGGGGGGGGGGGGGGGGGGGGGGGGGGGCAAGGAGCGAAGAGCCATTTAATCTTTTCGGAAAGCTCGTAGGAGATGCTATGCTGCTTGCAGCTCCTCCCTCCCACGGGCCACATCAAAGGGAAGGCAAACTTTGAGGTCCCCTGTTTTGTGGGCTCTTCAGCTTAACAACACTGCATTGATTTTCTTGCCTGGCTTTCCGTGTGGGTTGTTTTGTTGTTGGCATTTTTCTGTTTTCTTCGCTTTTATTTGCTGTTGGGATTTCGGTGTGTTGTTTTTGTCGACGCTTTTGTCTTGACTGTGAGATTTCTGGGGAGTTATGTTGTGTTCTGTGTTGTGTGTGTGTGTGAGAGAGAGAGAGAGAGAGAGAGAGAGAGAGAGAGAGAGAGAGAGAGAGAGAGAGAGAGAGAGAGAGAGAGAGAGAGAGAGAGAGAGAGAGAGAGAGAGAGAGAGAGAGAGAGATTTTATTAGGCCTATTTTTTTCTTTCTTTTGTTTTTCTTTCGCTTTCTTTACTTTAGAATCTTTGAGTTTTCATGTTGTTGTTTTATTTCTTGGATGGGGACTTTAGGGGCGGGATTATCAGGTCGTGGAATGACCTGCCTCTAGGGATCAAGCGGGAATGAGGGAAAGAGAACAGGCTATAGTCACAATATTGAGCTATGCGTGCTGTTCAACAGTATTTAGCTGCTTATGTGTTTTCTTTTGTCAAGATGTGCCACCCCCCCTACCTATCTCGGTTAATTCTATTTTTCCGTTATTGCCTTTCTTACCATACATAACGCTGTATTTTAGGAACATTTTTAGCTAATAACCTTTTTGGAATACTAACCCTATCCCTAACCCTAGCCCTAAACCTAACCCTACCCCCCATCCTATAAGACGGAAAAACGCAACGAACCACAACTGTGATAAATCTGGGGGGGTAGGGTTAGGTTTAGGGCTAGGGTTAGGGATAGGGTTAGTATTCCAAAAAGGTTATTAGGTAAAAATGTTCCTAAAATACAGCTTTATGTATGGTAAAAAAGGCAAAAACGGGGCGGTGGCACATCAGTAATCTTTGATTTACACAAGCAAACGCGCGCACAAGCACACTCGCACTTTCTAGCAGATAATACAGGCATGCTATCAAAACGCTCTAGCGAAAGCTTAGGCAGATTGCGTGCGCCTGCACACGTGTATGTGTGTGCTTGCGCCTTAAGGACCAGCCACACGTCCACTAAAATCGCACGACTGTACGATACGATTCGATCATGCGATTCGTGCTTCGAGACCAGCGTGATCGAATCGTATCGTACAGTCGTGCAATTTTAGTGGACGTGTGGCTGGCCCTTAGTAAGTTTATGCCCTTGTCGCCTGCTTCTGTGTCTGTAGTTCTTTGCACGCTGAGTTCGTGTTGTTTGAATGTTTCATGACTTTATTGTTGCTTTGTTTTATATTTTTTAGTTATTATCTCTCTTTTTTTTGTACTGTCAAAATTTCTGGTTTGTATAGTGGCGTTGCTCCCACGCCGCTCATTCCGAGTTCCAACTCACAGCTACACCCCCGGCTTGTCAGGTCGCGGAATCCAAAACCAGCAGTCCGAGGGGAGCAAACTTATGTTAGGGCGTCTGGAGGCAACCGCCAGAGGAGACACTTCGGTGTAGTCCAGTGGAGCATGGCACCGCCTGCTAATCCCTCTGCGGACGACAAGAATATTTTAGTCGCGGAGCCAGCGTGCATTTATTGTATTTGTAATGCATGGTATTGCGTGGTATTGTATTGAAAAGTATTGCATTGTGTTGTATTGTATTGCATTGTATTGCATTGTATTATATTGTATTGTGTTGCAGTGTATTGCATTGTATTGTATTACCTTGTATTGTATTGCATTGCATTGCATTATATTGCATTGCATTGAATTGGATTGCGTTGCATTGTATTGCATTGCATTATATTGTATTGCATTGCATTGCATTCCATGGTATTGTATGGTATTGCCTTGCGTTGTATTGCATTGTATGGCATTGTAATGTATTGTATTGTATTGTATTACATTGTACTATAATGCATTTAATATTGTCACAGAGAATTATCCCTGCGAAAAATTCCGGTTGCATTCACTTAAAGAGCACATAGGAGGGGAGGGGGGGGGGGGGGTATTAGTACTTACCGATATATTGATGTCCGAATATCGCCATGCGTCCTACAATGCGTTGGTCAGTTTATAAGTTATGTCACATCATTGTATTTGTCTATTTTTTTGTGTGACTGCATTTTCCCCCATCCACGTATCTTCATGCATGCGGGCTCTACTACCACAAAGCTGCTTATTGATGTGCATGATATCTAGGCCTACGTTTTTAAACAGAAATCATTTTTACTGTTCTTTACAGTTGCACTTGTCGATCTGTTGCAAGGTTCTTTAAGGCCTATATTGTAGTCTCTAGCGTGTAGGGGAAGACGGGGTAAAACGCGCATGGGCGGGTAAGAAGCCCACCCCAATTATCTCGTGAAATAAAGAAACTTTCAGTCAAATTTGCCCATGAGACGAATGCTAGACATTAACGCTCGTCTCATGGGCAAAATGAGACTGAAATTTACTTCATTTCATGAGATAATTGGGGTGGGCTTCTTACCCGCCCATGCGCTTTTTACCCCGTCTTCCCCTACATACTTGATATTAGTCGCATGTATGATTCATTATCTAGTACTAACTAACTGTGGGTTGCGGGGATGCGCGCGCGCATTTGTGAGTGTTGGCGCGCGGCTCTCGTGCGTTTGAATGCGTATGTGTGAATGTATACGACTGTGAAAATCTGTTTAACGTCCTCCGGTCTGGAGCAGACATATATGGGATATTAGTAGATACAAAGGTGGTGGGAACGATCCTGGAGGCAATGCCCGGAGGCAGTGCAACACCAGGAACGTCCCGAAGTTTTAACAATACAGATGACGGTGTATTAATGTATACGACTGCGTTTGAGTGTGTTCATATATTGTGTGTGATGTGTGTGTGTGTGTGTCTGTGTGTGTGATTTGTGTGTGTATGTGTGTATGTGTGCGTGCGTGCGTGCATGTGCGTGTACGTGTGTGTGTGTGTGCGTGTGCGTGTATGTGTGTGTGTACGTGCGTGCATGTGTGTGTATGTGTGTATGTGTGTGTGTGTGCGTGCGCGCGCGTGTGTGTGTTTGCTTGCACACGTGCGTTCGTTCGCTCGCTGTGTCTTCAGGCACGTGCTCTCCGGACACGTGCCGTCTCCCGAACTGTCGCTGCGTGGGTAATGACATCCCCGGAGGAATCCCCCTCCAGGACACCCCCATGATCGTCCTGCTCACCTTCGACGACGCCGTCAACGGCAACAACTTCAGGTTCTACCGCAAGATCTTCAACGACGACGACGACGACAAGGTATTGTTTACTATTTTTAGTTTTAATTTATGGGTCATATACCTGTCCTTAATTATTTTAAGCTCACTTTAAAAATTCATTTCTATGCTGTTATTTTAGTCCATTTTGTTAAAAAAAATATTCTATACTCTGTTGATTTTTATTTTACTTAACTAACGGTCCAAGTGTGTGTGTGTGTGTGTGTGTGTGTGTGTGTGCGTGTGTGTGTGTGTATGTGTGTTTTGAATACTTATTGTCTTATCTGAGTAAAATGTCTTCTAAACGTTACTTTTGTCGTGTCAACAATATATATATTTTTTATAAACGTGCATGCCAGGTAGCAACATTCTTTGCTTTGAGTGAAGACGATAAAATGATTGATTGGTTGATTGATTGGATTGATTGATTGGTTGATTGATTGAAGGCCGGCTTCCGCAACCCCAACGGCTGCCCCATCCGCAGCACCTTCTTCGTCAGCGGGGACGCCACCACGTACTCCTTAGTGGGGAAGCTGCACGGGCAAGGCCACGAGATCGCCTCCCACAGCCTGAGTCACAAGTCTCCCAGCACGTACTGGGCCACTGCCGGCTACGACGGCTACGTGGAGGAGATCGAGGGCATGAGGGAGAGGCTCTCAACCCGGAGCAACATCCCCCACGGAGATATCCGCGGCATGAGGGCCCCGTTCTTACAGCTGGGCGGGGACGACCAGTACCAGATGCTGCACGACTACGGCTACCTCTACGACACGTCCATGGTCACGGGGCACCTGTTCCAGAACGAGGACCCCCCGATCTGGCCCTTCACTCTGGACTTCCCTCCGGAGTCCAAGGTCTGTTCCCTGCCCCCTTGCCCCAAAAGGCCCCACCCGGGGCTGTGGGAAGTGCCGATGGTTCGGTGGTACGGGTCCAACAGGATCGCCTGCGCCATGCCGGACGGCTGCACGACAGGGGAGGGGAGGGAAGGCACGCTGCGGTTCCTGACGGACAACTTCCTGAGGCACTACCGCACCAACAAGTCTCCGCTGGGCATCTTCCTGCACGCCTCCTGGTTCCAGAGAAAGGCCGGGAACCTGGAAGGGCTGCTGGACTTCCTGGAGATGGTGACGCGGAGGAAGGACGTGTGGCTGGTCACCGTGTCCCAGATGATCGACTGGATCCGGAACCCGGTCCCCAACACTGCGGCGGGCTACATCCCGTCCTGGACTTGTAAATAGATACCTTTTCTGCTTTACTGTTAAACCCCCAACAACAACAAAACACAATAGGCCTACATTATTATCCCTTTCTGACAAACTTTGGCTCACTTCTAAATCTTTGTACTATTTATGGATAGAATACAGGGATTCCATATTTCCAAAACTGAAATCTCGGTTGCACTGACCTAAGATCTGTAATAAATTAGCTACCGCA
>CM065687.1:21499971-21509971 GCA_017654935.2 Phymorhynchus buccinoides | reverse complement strand
TCTCTCTCTCTCTCTCTCTCTCTCTCTCTCTCTCTCTCTCTCTCTCTCTCTCTCTCTCTCTCTCCTCTCTCTCTCACTCTCTCTCTCTCTCTCTCTCTCTCTCTCTCTCTCTCTCTCTCTCTCTCCTCTCTCTCTCTCTCTCTCTCTCTCTCTCTATGTATCAAGGACAGATTGGAAGAATAGGCATTGCCTAAAATCTATATCCTTGGAAAATAAAGTTTAAGTTTTCAAGTTTTCAAGTTTTCAAGTTTCTCTCCCTCTCTCCTCCTCTCTCTGTGTCTTCCTTGCCTTTCCTTCTCCCTAAATTCTTATCCTTGTAAAATAAAGTTATTTTGAAGTTTGAAGTCTCTCTCTGTGGATCTCCTCTACTCTCCTTCTTAGTCCTTCTCTGTCCTTTTCCTGTCAGTCAGGCTCTGAGATGGATTCCTATTACAGTATTAGTGAATGACCATTTCTCCCGACCTCCCAAATCATCCAGTTCCATCGTGCAGCGTAGTAGCAATGCTAATGTTGGGTGAATGAAGTTGAATAGATATGTCACAGTAGAAATCGGAATCCAGTACGATTCGGAATCCTACTAGTACAAATCGGAATTCCGATTTCTACTAGTACAAATCGGAATTCTAATTTCTACTGGCTTTTTTCTAGTATAAATCGGAATTCCGATTTCTACTAACAGCCAGTAGAAATCGGAATCCAGTACGATTCGGAATCCTACTAGTACAAATCAGAATTCCGATTTCTACTGGCTTTTTTCCAGTACAAATCGGAATTCCGATTTATAATAACAGCTAGTAGCTAATGGAATTCAGTACAAATTAGAATCTACATATTTTATCAATTGTAAAACTTTAAAAAAAAAGACAGGGCATAATATTGATAAGAGCAGTGATCACTGAGTACTAAGAAGGAAGAAATTGTTGATCATTGTTTAAGATTTTCCATTCTGTGAATTGTAATCAAGTAAATCAAGTTTGCAGCTCCGCTGCGACAAATCAGTTGTTCAGTCAATTGGTGTTTCAATTTTGTCAGAGAGAGTACACCAGTGGCAGTATTTACAACTAAATTCAACGAAGCAAAGGTGGAGGATCAGAAAAATAAATTTTATTCCCTTTTGGACGAAATGCTTGTCAGTAGTGAGTGCTCCCCGTGGGGATACCAGGGGGTCTTTTGCATAAATAGTTCCCCACCTTCTGGAAGTTCTGTGCGTGTAACTTTCTCTAATCTGTTACTCTCTTTGACTTTGACTTTTCCCTTTGCTAACTGTCATCTACTATCTTTCTGCCTTACCGGTCCATTCTCCTGCCTTTTTTTCACGAAACACTTTCAAAAACATTTCCTCCAGCCGAAGTCGGACTTGCTGGGCTAACTATCTTAGTACTATTTCTTAGTTAGGCGCATAGCGGCAGCATGACGCCTCTGCGCTCATAATCGACAGGAAACTGTCTGAGCGATCGAAGAAGAAGAAGAAGAAGAAGAAGTAGTGAGTGGAGAGAAAAAAAAAATCGGAAGGTGTGTGTGGGTGGGTGGGTGGGTGGGGAAGGGGGGCATGGAGATCAGAAAGAAAGAGACAGACAGAGAGGGAAGGTAGGGAGGGGGCATAACAATAAATGTTATTAGTGTGTGTGTGTTTGCGCAATAACGTAGCTCATGAACTTTGATTTCCCTTGCAATTTTGTTTCTGTTCTTATAATATTGTAATATTGTTTCAAATTTTGTGGTTATTTGCTTAAATAATATTATTTTATGTATATTTGATTTGATTGTAGTGAGTCTTATGTGAATAATGTTAACTTATTTGTGTTTCATTGTCTATGTAGAGCGCTTTGAGCTCCCTGCAAAGGGAATAAAGCGCTATATAAATGTTCAGTATTATTATTATTTGATCTATAGGAGAGACAGTCATGAATATCAAAATAATACAACAGCAACAAACAAAAGAAAAATACAAACATTAAATCAGAGAGAGAGCTTTAGACAATTCGACAATTCGACATTTGTATTGTCATTACCAAAACAACTGTCTGATGACAAGGGGGGTGGCAAAATATATCAACGTCATAACAAATAACAAATAGAAAGCACACAAAAATCATCATACAACAAAAAGAAAGAAATAACACCACGTGACAAGTCCGAAAAAGTAGAAATCATACTCTCATTCCGTGTACTTGGCCTTCGTGTTGAACAACTTCTCTTTTCTAACAACCTTCCATACATACACGCACGCACGCACACAACGCACGCACGCACGCAAGAGAAAAACACACACAGATACACACACACACACACACACACACACACACACACACACACACACACACACACACACACACACACACACACACACACACACACACACACACACACACACACACACACACACACACACACACACACACACACACGAAATAACTTCGCAAACTGAATCGCTGTCACACAGAAAATCGTAGAAATTGGTTATCAACCGTAGTTCCGTAGTTTATAGTCAAATTCCGTAGGAACTACGGGAAATCCGTTGGGATAGGCAGGTCTGCGGGCAGTGAGTGCTCTCAAAGATCAAAGTTATGCTCCTCCTTTTGTCTCTCGTCTCTTACAATTGTTGGAGAAGTGGATTCCAATTTGTACTGGATTCCGATTTCTACTGGCTGTCAGTACAAATCGAAATTCCAATTTGTACTAGTAGAAATCGGAATTCCGATTTGTACTAGTAGGATTCCGAATCGTACTGGATTCCGATTTCTACTGTGACAGATACAAGAACTTGGACGACAAACAGAAAGTGTACTGTTGTAGCTTTTTTTTGGTATTTATTATTAGTTCCCGAGCGAAACTTCGGGAAGTATTATTTTTGTTTCGTTTTCTTGAAAACCATTAATTATATTTCAATCACTTCACTTTTAGTGTACAAGTTTTTAGAGGAAATTAGCTACCGATCGCTTTAGTTTTAATTCAATTTTCAAGGTCATGATGATCAAGGGGTTTAAACCCCCAAAACACTGAATTGCTAATATCTTGCAAAGTTTTGCATGTTTTTCAATGCGGTTTGGTTTTCTTCACAGCGTTTTATGATGAAAAGGCTCTAACACTATAATCACAGATTTGTCTGCGCATTCGTGTGCGCATTCGCGCGTGTGTGCAAATCACGGGATTCGAACCCCAAGGCTGTATCTCAAGAAGTACTGCTAGGAATCGCTTCAAATTTAGTGTGGTGATTTCTTATGACACACAAAAGGTATCAAGCAAAAAATAAAAATAGTCATGCTGACCTTGACCTTGAAGTTTGACCTTGAAAACGTAAATGTCTTCTTGTTATCATATCCTTCGCATCGTTGGACTTACAATGTTCAAATTTGGTATGCAGATGCATTTGGTTTATGATAAGTCAGAATATTAAGTACAAGAACGCTCAAGGTGAAGGTCACCACAGTTATAATCTGCCTATAGGACCATCATGTAACCATTGGAATCGCTTCAAATTTGGTGTGGGGGTGCATCATGACACACAAAGGAATACTAGTAATTCTGAATGTTAAGCACAAGAAAGGCCTAGGTCTAGGTCGAGGTCAACACGGTTATAATCTGCCTATAGGACCATTCTGTAACCGGTAATTTACAACCACACATTTTTAGGATTTGTTTTTTCCCTTGTTACTTTTGTTTACAATAGTAAAGATGTGAAGGGGAGGGGAGGTAGGGGGCGCAACAAGCAAAGGACATGTCTGCCGCTCGGGAATTCACCTGTCGCTCGGCGATCCACTCGTTGATATTTCTTTTCGTTTAAGTGTACGATTTGCAGGGTTTTGTTATGTCAAAACTGTTACATTCGTTAAGCATAACAGGTGCCAAAAACTGTTGGTTTAAACAAATCTTTATTCATTCGGAAACGATCAAACTGTTGCAGAAGTTTGTTTTCAAAAGCGGATATTTCTGTTGAAACTTAAACCTTAAAGAGTTAATACTTGCAATCGTCATAGTTTGTTCCCAAGACGCAATCTTATTTCTCATGATTTTCGTGCATTCTCCGCTATCTTTTTGACCGATATGTTGACTTCATATGGATGAATTAAAGGAATGCGATTGTCATGTCAATGTGTTTATTTTTTGTTCATCACTATACTCTGAAAAGAAAAACGATTACCTTGCCTCACATTTAGTTCCATGATTGTTTCACTCCTTCTTTCACTAAAACAGTCGCACGTGAAAGAAAGGGACAGGCCACTGTTGCTCACTGATTCGCATTAGTAATGTTGTTGTTGCTGTTGTCGTTGCTGCCTATCTGTCGTTTCCGACAATGACTGCCAGATAGCAGAGGGGGCAGATACTATTCCGTCGAACTGGGCGATAATTAGTTTATATTGGAGACGCCTTCCCCACTCTCTCGGCCAAAGGGATTCGATGACGAGAGTTGGCGTTGGGGAAGGTCCCCAAAGGCCAACCAATCCCTTTGGCTGCAGCACCAGAGCCGGTGCACGGCCCCCCTCGTTCATTCGAGAGTCATAATCTTCCACGAAAGACTAAGCCGTAGCATGACATTCAAATACTGTAGAATATCATTTATAGTACAGCTCTCATTTACTATTGGCCCTTTCTACAGGCTAATGTCAACCAGTGATAGAAAGCCATTCGAGTAAAGGGTCGACCGCACTCGTATTAGTAATACACATGTAATATCATCGGTCCTGCTGCAAACGGTTGCACCAGTGTGTTGCTGCTGCTGTCTTACCCTGGCTTAAAGACTCCAGGGATCATCCCGACAGCCGAAGCACGTGAACACTATGGCACACAAACGCACCACCTAGGGATGAGAACATTACGAGTGCGTGACCCGGTTTTGATTACCCCGCCACGTGGGCAGCCACACTCCGACTTCGGAGGATGCACCAGCGTGTTAAAAAGGAAGCAAACAGGGAGAAAAGGAAAAGAACAACAACAAAAACAAGAAAAGTCCGAATTTAATTTTGGAAGAGTTCCTGAAATAGACGTTTTATTGAACTCGATTCCAATAAGGGCGGACCGAAGTGCATTAAAACTAAATCAATGATTCAACGCTGCACGATTAGAACGAGCGGGTTCTACAACAAAACCAAAAAGAAAACTATGGGGCTCGCGCAATCAAGAATGCCATCATCTTGATTTTCCAGAATTAACAGATTATAACAAAAATGAAAACTATGAAAACTTAAAAGACTGTTAGCTTGCAGCAGTTTCCTTCGACGAAAGGGATTTCGAACAATAATTGTTCTGGGAAAATTGATTCCAGAATGTGCCTTGATTATCAAATTTCCTCTGCTGGTTACGAGTCAAACAAGATTGAAACGTCAATAACCCTTTAGCACCACAGTGGTTTTCAACATCCATGCCACTAAAAGGCATCAAATCAGTACCTGTTATCCAAAAACCATAGCCATGGCTTGGAGTCAAAACGGACTATCTTTAGACTATGCAGAACAATGACTGCAGAAACATAAAGGGGGTTTTGCTTTTTATATTTCAGCAGTCTTTTTTTTTATACAAGTTATTAGTTTTCGTAATAAGTTCAACAATATGTTAATGGACTGTCTAAAGATAGTCCGTTTTGACTCCAAGGCATGGATATTATGATCTGAAATTTGAGGTAAAGGATAGGCTTAATGCTATGCATGTCACAGAGGAATTCACACTATTGTAGATATTTTATTTTCTCTACCCAGTTAAGTTTAATGTACAGCTAGTTGTTTTCCCAGTTCTTATGCCATAGCAGAGTAACATTCCTCTGATATTGACAATAGTTCCAAAGTGGAAGGGGCTGATGAAAGGGCTTTAATTAAGGGCGAGTTGACCGATGCTTGCCGTTTGATCATTTCCCTCTGAGTTACAGAGCGAGCTGCATTCAGGGCCTTGGAGTTTTTGCTCTCTCACTCTCTCTCTCTCTCTCTCTCTCTCTCTCTCTCTCTCTCTCTCTCTCTCTCTCTCTCTCTCTCTCTCTCTCTCTCTCTCTCTCTCTCTCTCTCTCTCTCTCTCTCTCTCTCTTTTCTTCTTTGGTTTCGAGGGCAAGATGTAAACAAGCCCATTGTGTCTCTTATTATTTTCCCTCAATAAACAAATGTTTCAAATGTCTCTCTCTCTCTCTCTCTCTCTCTCTCTCTCTCTCTCTCTCTCTCTCTCTCTCTCTCTCTCTCTCTCTCTCTCTCTCTCTCTCTCTCTCTCTCTCTCTCATCTCTCTCTCTCTCTCTCTCTCTTCTTCTTTGGTTTCGAGGGCAAGATGTAAACAAGCCCATTGTGTGCTTATTATTTTCCCTCAATAAACAAATGTTTCAAATGTTTCAAATCTCTCTCTCTCTCTCTCTCTCTCTCTCTCTCTCTCTCTCTCTCTCTCTCCTCTCTCTCTCTCTCTCTCTCTCTCTCTCTCTCTCTCTCTCTCTCTCTCTCTCTCTCTCTCTCTCTCTCTTCTTTTGTTTCGAGGGCAAGATGTAAACAAGCCCATTGTGTGCTTATTCTTTTCCCTCAATAAACAAATGTTTCAAATGTCTCTCTCTCTCTCTCTCTCTCTCTCTCTCTCTCTCTCTCTCTCTCTCTCTCTCTCTCTCTCTCTCTCTCTCTCTCTCTCTCTCTCTCTCTCTCTCTCTCTCTCTCTCTCTCTCTCTCTCTCTCTCTCTCTCTCTCTCTCTCTCTCTCTCTCTCTCTCTCTCTCTCTCTCTCTCTCTCTCTCTCTCTCTCTCTCTCTCTCTCTCTCTCTCTCTCTCCTCTCTCTCTCTCTCTCTCTCTCTCTCTCTCTCTCTCTCTCTCCTCTCTCCTTGCCTTGCCCATGTTTGTATTCTATGTTCGTATATGTACCAAGGACAGATTGGAAGACTAGGCGTTGCCTAAAATCTTTATCCTTGAAAAATAAAGTTCAAGTTTTCAAGATTTCAAGTTTTCTCTCTCAAATAAGTAAATAATAGCAGTGAAACTGTTATAACATTCGTTTGATGATAAATAATAGAAGTTATTTCCTTACTTAGGTTGAGAACACAACAAAAATAATCATGCCAAAATAGGCTACGTAAAGTGTTGCTGTTCTATATTGTGATATGTTTATCCATGTCATTGCTCTTCACTGATTCTCTTTATGTGTCATATTATGCAGTGTTCGTCAAAGGTTTCTATTTGTGATTATTATACCCCCCCCCCCCCCCCCCCCCCCCCCCCGTGCCTTCCCCCCTGTTCCTTTATGACATGGGCAGAAAGGCCTACTCATTAAAATTATTCGTTCGTTCGTTCGCTCTCTCTCTCTCTCTCTCTCTCTCTCTCTCTCTCTCTCTCTCTCTCTCTCTCTCTCTCTCTCTCTCTCTCTCTCTCTCTCTCTCTCTCTCTCTCTCTCTCTCTCTCTCTCTCGCTCTCTCTCTCTTTACTCTCTCTCTCTCTCTCCCTCTCGCTCTCTCTCTCTCTCTCTCTCTCTCTCTCTCTCTCTCTCTCTCGCTCTTTCTCTCTCTCTCTCTCTCTCTCTCGCTCTCTCTCTCTCTCTCTCTCTCTCTCTCTCTCTCTCTCTCTCTCTCTCTCTCTCTCTCTCTCTCTCTCTCGCTCTCTCTCTCGCTCTCTCTCTCTCTCTCTCTCTCTCCTCTCTCTCTCTCTCTCTCTCTCTCTCTCTCTCTCTCTCTCTCTCTCTCTCTCTCTCTCTCTCTCTCTCTCTCTCTCTCTCTCTCTCTCTCGTCCAGAGTTAATTGTTGCCTTAAAAGAGACAGACAAACACAGACACACATAAAAAAAGACTAACGATCAGACAGTACAGGATCGGCTAGGAAGCATAGATCGATATTTTATGTTGCAATAAACAATTCAAATGAAGTGCGTCATTTTGTTTAGATTTCTAGTTGCCTGCAATCAGGGATAGTGTTTTGTTGCTGTCTGCAATCAGCGACCATTCTTGCTGTTTACGGCCTATTCTCGGAGGAAATTGTCCAATCGGTTGTTATCGTCAGTGATGGCCAAGCATTGATAGCAAACATTCTGAAGCGAAATGGGAGGGGGTGGGGAGTGATTTGACAAAGAAGGATGAGTCGAAGGGAAAATAACAAGAGTACAAAGCCATAGGGACGTGTGTTAAGTCCTTTCGCGAACATTTGTCCTCTCGCGGATACCACGATCTACAATAAGCCTAGGGTCTCCCATAGCCATATATATTCTTGTTCAGCATGTCACAGCCTATTCAGATCCTGAATTTTGAACCGCCATTGCAAACCTCCGCCAAGGAAGACTCACAAAACCGAAACTTCCTTCCTTCATGTCCGAGCTGTATCTCATGAACCAGTGGTATGGGTAGAATGGCTTCAAATTGTGTATGACAATGTAACATGGTGAGTAATGAAATACATATTTCCAATAAATACCCCCAAAAAGCAGAAACAGGGTCATTTTAGACTAGTGTGCACATAATGACAAAAAGTCCGTGAGACGACTTAACAGACGTGCTTCTACTTTGACATACAGCCACACGCACAAAAAAGTAACTTGTAGGAGATTCAGATACCGTATATATTGCAATTTGGGCAAAATGACGTTACAGAGATAATTGCGGCAATAATTATTTAGGGATACATTTTTGCGAGTTTTTTTTTTATCGAAACAAAATTGATATTACAGACTGTGGTGATTTATAATAATATAAAGAAATATTGAACGTACTAAGAGTACGTCTAAGGCTTGGCGTTTGGGTGACCTGATGTCATAAGACTTATTCTGGATTATTATTATGATCGGTTCCATATTTCTGATGACCAAATTAATTGATAAAAGAGTCACATCATGGATATGGCTCACTGTTTGGTGAAACGGTCATCTACCAGCATCAACGTCAGGATTTGGAGGTGCCATTCTACCAGGTTTCTTAAGGATCAGTTAAGTAGTTTGGGCGCTGTGATGTGAAATATAAAAACGTGCATAATTTCAGACCCAAAAAAACCACCCCAATAATTGCACAATCCGCGTTCCCAACACAATATATCCCCGTTCTCACAGACCTGGGGCAGGGGTGTGTGTGTGGGGGGGGGGGGGGTACATGAAAGTGTCAGAGATTAGGAAGATGTGGGAATGTAGTGAGTGTTGATGGATGGTGTCTAATAGCTTGCTTTTAAGGCTATGGGGGAGAGTGCGTGTGAGAGAGAGAGAGAGAGAGAGAGAGAGAGAGAGAGAGAGAGAGAGAGAGAGAGAGAGAGAGAGAGAGAGAGACAGAGAGAGAGAGAGAGAGAGAGAGAGAGAGAGAGAGAGAGAGAGAGAGAGATCGTAACTTATAATATGTAGGCCTATGTGTGTTTGCGTGTCGATGAAGTTGTGTGTGTGTGAGAGAGAGAGTGAGAGAGAGAGAGAGAGAGAGAGAGAGAGAGAGAGAGAGAGAGAGAGAGAGAAAGAGAGATAGATAGTGTCAGTGTGTGTGTGTGTGTGTGTGTGTGTGTGTGTGTGTGTGTGTGTGTGTGTGTGTGTGTGTGTGTGTGTGTGTGTGTGTGTGTGTGTGTGTGTACGCGCGCGCGCGGGCGTGTGTGTGTGTGACTGTGTATGCACAACACCCTTCAAACTCCAAAGGTTCTGGGATGCACACCCTTAAAAGTCCAACAGACAATTAAAGTGCTGGGGTGCACACCCTTAACATAATTACCCTTTTTCCTACCCTGTGATACCGGCATGAAAACAACATTTAGGTCGTAAACGGTTTTAAGATTGTGACTTTTGCATTTCATTAACCAGTTTCAAAAACATAAATGTTTTCTTTGTCAGTAAAACAGAAGAAGAAAAAATATAGAAAATGCAAGCGGGTGAATATGTGAAAGAGAGAATGGGAGAGAGAGAGAGAGAGAGAGAGAGAGAGAGAGAGAGAGAGAGAGAGAGAGAGAGAGAGAGAGAGAGAGAGAGAGAGAGAGGGTGGGGGGGAGTGGGGGTAAAGAAGTGGACAACCAGGAAAACAGACAAATAGTGTGCAGACAGATTTAATTCAATGCAGACTGATAAAAATCAAATCAATCAGATGGACGTTATTGGAGAAGTCAAT
>CM065687.1:21482471-21494971 GCA_017654935.2 Phymorhynchus buccinoides | reverse complement strand
AAATTAATTAATTATTATTTTGAACATAAAACTGAAAGGACACTGTGGAGGCTGTAAGATGCCTAGTTGTAATTTCAAAAATCCTGATCGTTTCCAAGAAACAAACCGTAATGAAGTGGCTGTTGGGAGTAGACTTCATCGGAATGGGATTTACACTTATCTCAAAGACAGCCTTGCTGGCCTTAACATTTCCTAAAATCAGGACATTTCCTGAGAAATACAATGTATGTGTATACATATATGTGTGTGTGTGTGTGTGTATGTGTGCGTGTGCGTGTGCGTGTGCGTGCGTGCGTGTGTGCGTGGGCGTGCGCGCGTGTGTGTGTGTGTGTGTGTGTGCGTGTGCGTGCGTGCGTGTGCGTGTGTGTGTTTGTGTGTGTGTGTGTGTGTGTGTGTGTGTGTGTGTGTGTGTGTGTGTGTGTGTGTGTGTGTGTGTGTGTGTGTGTGTGTGTGTGTGTGTTTGTCTATGTGTGTGTGTGTAAGTGTGTATAGGCGCGCACGTAATGATCTTATGAACATTTATACATCGGTAGATATAATGGGGGATGAGAGAGAGAGAGAGAGAGAGAGAGAGAGAGAGAGAGAGAGAGAGAGAGAGAGAGAGAGAGAGAGAGAGAGAGAGAGAGAGAGAGAGAGAGAGAGTGAATGCATAATATATGAATGGGTGGGTGGTTGTGTGCATAACAGGGGTGAGGTTAAAAATAGAAGTGGAGGGGTTCGGTAGTAGCATGCTTAGATGCACATGTAAAACATGTACAAACAGCTGAAATAATAAACAAGTAAAACAGGAATTCGAAATAAAACACATGAATGCTCCCCACACAACAATGAATGACTGGGGGGCATGACGTCACTACATTTTCATTCGCACAGAATAAAACAAACACAAATAAATGGAAGAGAAGCGAAAGGACATAAAGCCAAGGGAAGATAATCATTCACAGGATTCGAAAAACATTAATCAGACGCTGCTTTCCATCCCCAAAAAACGGAATCTCCCACAACTTCCACTTCTTGGTTCTTGTCTTCCTCTTCCGGTCCCTTTTCTCTCCCCTTTCTGATGATTTCGTTTCGTTTTTGCAATGTTTGTTTTCCTTTTTTTAACCCTCTTTCCCTTATCTTTCAAACCCCTTCTTTTTGTTTTGGTCTCTTGTTGATTCCGTTTTCACTCTGCTTCGTCTTTTGTTTCTTCTTTTGTATCAATTCTTTCCTTCCGCAGAAAACAATGCATCTAAAACCATGAGTGGGAGAGATCGATTAAGAATAGCCAAGCGGAAACCATTACACTAGAACAACATGAGCAGAATCCCAGAGAACAAATCGTAGGGTGGGATGGAAAATGGGGGGTGAAAGAAGGGAGACTAGCGGATACTGGTTGGTAATGTAACGCATGCATTTTCATTGGAACATTCAGCCCAGTTTTCCAGACTACTGGTTGCTAAATGACGGTGGTCATAGTCGGTCAGGGTCGATCGACTAACGCACAGAAACATGTTAGGGGGTGAATTATGCAGGTGGGGGGTGCTTAGATGCAGTTGAGAACACAAGAGTCAGCAATTCAGGAATCGATGACCTAGTTATCCAGGAATCAGTGTGTTTTGTGGGGAAATGTCTAATAAGTCATCCTTTTATTTTCCGAAGAAAAAGACAACCGATAGAGGAATAGTGCCTTTACAATTCGTAGCAGCCTGTGTTCAGAAACAACCATCAGCGTATCGAACGCAACCACCGCAAACAGAAACATCGTTTGTGATTTGAAGCTTAAATTTAGCCCTCACCCTATTGCTAAGAGTTTGACACATCAATATGCTGCGTTCTATTCTATTTCAAAGACAAACAGAAAACATTGAAATAAATTAATCTCCACGTAATAGCAACATTGGTAATGAGCAAAACAATTCTATAGATACATTCGTGGCGTTATAAGCATGTCATGCATATTGCAACAACGCAAATTCAATCTTATTACGCGTTTGGATGATTGATAATATAAAAAACAAAACTCACCAATGCAAAAAGAGGACAGCTGCTGGTAATTTTAGTACAAAGCATTTATCTAAAAACAATTAAAGGTACTAGGTATCCCTTTATCATTTGCAAGACAATAGTGCTCTTGGTAAGCAAACAAAATTCATTTTTATAACAATATGTCTAGTTATAATTATTAACACCATATTTATTCATGTTTGCCAACAACTATTCCCGTCCTAATTGTATCAGTTAAACATAATATGGCATATTATGGAAGTACAGAAAACTGTCATAAAAGCATCAATGGTTGTAGTTGTAATAATAGAAGAAGCCAGAATAAAAACGTATGTACAGATAAAGCCAACCGTCTTAGTAGACACATGTACACACACACACACACACACACACACACACACACACACACACACACACTTACGTACGCATGCCCAAACACACACACACACACACACGCGCACGCACACACACGCACACACTTACGTACGCATGCCCACACACACACACACGCACGCGCACGCACACGCACACGCACACACACACACACACACACACACACACACACACACACACACACACTCACACACTCACACACTAACACACACACACTAACACAAACTAACACACACTAAAATGCATTCACAGCATGTTCAGACGGATTTCCAGAGAAACATGTGACTCAGACCTTAAAACCTTGTCATTATATTAAAAGAAAAAATAATAATGTAACAGAGCTGCTTGTGTCCTCGCATACGCTGAATCACCACGCTTATAGCATACTTGCCCAAGTCAGAATGGGTCTTCATCTAATGACAAAATTCTTGGACAAAAGTAATGATCCAGGTTGACGTGATTTCATATAACTGCTCAAGTCTAAAGTGTGAGTGGCGTAGTGGCAGTTTTTTTTCTCTCATTCTTCTCAAGGAGTTAGACATTAGGTATTAGGTACTTTATTGTCACAGAGACGACTCTGTGAAATTCGGGTTGCTCCCACCTGGAGAGCGCGTCGCAGCCAGAGGCGCGCCACCCTTTTTTTTCTGCATGCGATGTGTGTGTGACTGATGAGGAAGGAAAGGGTATGTGTGTGTGGGGTGGTGGTGTTAAATGTTGACCAAATGACAACTGTTTCGTTGCCACTGGGTTTAGCGTGTGATAAGTGCATGGGCACACGGGACCTCGGTTTATAGTCTCATCCGAAAGGCTCCACATTCAGACCGTAAGGCCTAGTGCAACGTGAGAGGACAAATCCCCTGCACCCAGGTTCGAACTCGGGTTTAATTGACACGAGGCGAACGCGCCACCACTGTGCCACTGTACACTTAAACATTACATGTTATCGTATAAGCGTGACGGTTTCCACATTGTTACAGCCAGTGTCATCATTCTTCCGACGTTCCTCCAAAACAGTGTCCCTCTACCGGTACAGTGTACTGGTTTTGTTTCCTCACGTGACGATTTCACTACAGAAGTGCACAGTCTAGGACATGTCCTTGTGATGTGATGTTAGTAGGTGATGTGATGTTAGATGCCTGGCATACTCGTATCAATGGAAACCACAAACTCTTCGCAAGGGCTACTTTTTATCTGTTTTTATTATTTTTAATCCTGTCTGGTTGGTTGACTGGTTTACCATAATTATTCCCTCACGATTGGTTGGCTGGCTTATCATATTTTCTCGTCAACGAAACATTGGGATCGATCGAATAAAAATAGAATTTCGATTGCTTAGACACGTGGACAATGTGCTCCTGCGCATCACTGCAGTTCGAGTGCTTTTGAATTAGTATTCTATTGACAGATTTAAGAGAGCCACGTTGTTTCTGCTGCGCCTCGAAGCACACACATCCTATCAGGCTAGCCCATGATATGAATAACAATTCAATCTTTCTGATAGTACGACGTGTCCATTTTCTTCATCGTCTCGCTTCTTCCTCAAAACACTTATAATATAAACCCTCACACGCTGACTTCTCATTGAGAACACAACACACACGATCACGGAATCGAATGCACGGATCCCAAATTATGCTGACGGCTATTCACAGTAAACCAGGAACAGTACAACCCCCACACACTACACTCAACGTATTGAGAACACTGTCCTGTCTCCAAGAAGAAGCTCACATCTCGCTGAAGGGCATATCATCATTCTCACCCCCTCCCTGCCCCCCTTCCTCCTCTTCCTCATCGCCAACCAAATCGCGCGTGTCGGAGGTGGGCACGCGCCGGAAGTGATGAAACGCCCCCAGCAGCGCGCCCTTGAAATCCGGGCTGAGGATCCAAACCAGCGGCACCAGGCCGGCCTTAGCGAAGAGCACCCACTCGGCCACGGTGGACATGGGCACCAGCCAGTGGAGACACGTCACGCTGCTGCAGCCCCCGGCCGCCAGGGTGGTGGTGAGGAGGAAGGCGGGGAAGGGCAGCAGGCAGGAGGTCAGGGTGACCGCGGAGAGCACGGGCAAGGGAGCCCTGAGGGTCTGCTCCGTCTCGCAGTCCAGCCGCAGCTGGGAGCGGGGGATGGGCCGGGAGGTCTTCTCCCTGAGCACGTTGAGCAGCCACAGGAGCAAGGTGAGGAGGGCCGGGGCGAAGAACACCAGCACGTTGGTGAGGAGGGCCCCGTCGCTGGCCACCAGAGCCCGGCACAGCTGGTCCCGGCTGATGGCGATCTGGGGCCAGTGAAGAGAGGAACAGTTGGATTGCAAAATGGTTATTGATCAACACATTTGGGGTCAGTGAAGAGAGGAAGAGTTTGAATGCAAAATGGTAATTGATCAACAAATCTGGGGTCAGTATTAAGAGAGGAAGAGTTTGATTGCAAAATGGTAATTGATCAACAAATCTGGGGTCAGTGAAGAGAGGAACAGTTTGATTGCAAAATGGTGATTGATCAACAAATCTGGGGTCAGTGAAGAGAGGAACAGTTGGATTGCAAAATGGTAACTGGTCAACAACTCTGGGGTCAGTGAAGAGAGGAACAATTTGATTGCAAAATGGTTATTGATCAACAAATCTGGGGTCAGTGAAGAGAGGAACAGTTTGATTGCAAAATGGTAATTGGTCAACAAGGCCCATGCATGTGGGCCTGTCTGTCGCTTCCCACTATGACTGTCAGATAGCAGAAAAGGGGGTAGCTGCTATTCTGGCTGGGCTGGGCTAAAATTTGTTTAGATAGCGGATGCCTTGCTTTAATCCCCACTCACTTGTCCAAAGGGATTTGACGACAACTGGAATTTGGGAAGATTCCCAAAAGGCCAACCAATCCCTTTGGCAGCAGCACTAGAGCCAATGCAAATGCCACCCTAGTTTGAGAGTTACAGTCTTCCACAAAGGACAAGGCTGTACCATGAATTTCCATTACTGTAGAAAACCATTGTGCAGATCTCACTTTATTATTATGTATCATTCAGAAAACTTATTTAGCGCATTACCTTAAAACTCAATGCGCTTACTGTTACTCTACTACAAGCTAATGTTAACAATATACAAAACACACACACACACACAAAAGGCAAAACGGTATTTCAGAAGCGTTTTCTTTTCTTTCGCGGTCCACATCTGTTGGATTGTCCAGTGGTATTAGCTCACATGCCGTTTATATTTTTTTTCTTCTGAGTCCCAGTTTGTGAGCCACATCCTGGCGTGACAGATTCAGGGACCCAGAAAAACAGCGTTGCAAACGGCGCAATTAAGCCGGAAAGAGGCACACCAGAGCATGGGTTCTTTTCACACAAACACACACACATACAGCCAGAGGAATGCGTTCATTTCCAGTGTAACCCCTTTCTTATAGAAATTAACACAGACAATCTGTAGCAATATACACATGTACTGTGGTAAAACAAAACAACAAACATATCAGAACCAATGTTCATCTTAGCCCAAACTGGGGGACAATGTAAACCGAAATCGAGTAAAGGGAAAAGGGCCACACACACACACACACACACACACACACACACACACACACACACACACACACACACACACACACACACACACACAAATGCTTTGACCCTTGAGCCACACGTCCACTAAAATCCGCACGACTGTACGATACGAGTCAATCACGTGGTCTCGATGTGCGAATCACATTTTGTTCTTACAGACCACGTGATCGAATCTTAACGTACAGTCGTACGATTTTAGTGGACGTGTGGCTGACCCTTTGCCCCGGGATTGTTGCGGCGATCAGCATCCAGGGAAGCGGCGATCACGAAGCTCTCACTCTCCTCTTAGCCTCCTCCTTCCTTCAATTCAACCAACGATTAATTTAAACATTTGATCCAAAACAAGGGACGATATTAAGTAGTAGCTACGTCATAGTCACAGAGGTGTCTCTGTGAAATTCGGGTTGCTCCCCACCTGGAGAGCGCGTCGCAGCCAGAGGCGCGCCACCCAAATTGGATTTTTTTTTTGCATGCAATTTTTGTGTGACTGATGAGGAAGGAAAAGGGGTGGGGGGTTAATTTTTGACCAAATGGCAACTTTTTCGTTGCCACTGGGATTAACGTGTGCTAAGTGCATGGGCACACGGGACCTCGGTTTATCGTCTCACCCGAAAGACTCCACGTTCAGAACGTAAGGCCTAGTGCAAAGCGAGAGGAGAAATCCCCTGTACTCAGGTTCGAAACTTGGGTTTACTTGACACAAGGCGAACGCGTTACCTCTGTGCCACTCTACACCTATATATTTTTTTTTTCAGAACACAGAACAATTCTAAAAGTTAATGATGAACTGAGTTTGTTTCTGAGGTTCACAAATAAAGACATTGAACACACACACACATTTATCAAAGCAAATTATTCTGCATTACAAAATTAATGCACCAACTCTTTTAGTCCTTCAGATTAGGGGAAGGGAGCTCAGCTAATCACTGAGATTTTTCATTCATACTAGGGTAAGATGGGGTAAAATGCCCATGGGTGGGTAAGAAGCCCATGCCAATTATCTCATCAAATGAAGACTGTTCAGTCATATTTTGCCCATGAGACGAGTGTTTATGTTTAGCGTTCGTCTCACGAGCAACATTTGACTGAAATGTGCTTCAGTTCATGAGATAATTGGCATGGGCTTCTTACCCGCCCATGGGCTTTTTACCCCGTCTTCACCTATATACAAGGCTATACGATTTGAACGTTACCCTGAAGTTGTTGCGGCGGTTGGCGTCCAGGGAGGCGCCGATCATGATGAGGTAGAACCAGAGCAGCATGAGGGCCCCCGCGAACAGCACGTTCTTCACCCACCGGCCCCCCGCACGAGCCCCGGGACACAGCGTGCCCAGCAGACGGGCCCCGTTCAGCAGGCCCACCAGGTGCACGGACAGGAACACCTGCAGAAATAAGAAGGGGGCAAAAGGCAATAAGAAGGGAGGCAAGGCAATAAGAAGGGGGGAGAAGGCAATAATAAGGTCCGGAGTGATGACTGTACAAAATTGTATATTATAGAAGCAAGCAGCATATTAAGAAGGTCGAAAAGTCGACCTACACCCACAAAAGCACATTTGTTACCTAACCAGCGGGACTTTCCTCGTATTGCAGTACCTCCAGGATCAACCAACAACCTGTAAATGTAAAACAAATGTCCTAAATGTTTCTATACCAGGTCGGAGGACATTGAACACATTTTCTTCCATGCTTGTTACCTGTTTATATTGTAACCCAACATATAGAATATAATTATGTCGATCGTATATACTTTAAATGTGTTTTCCTTCATACTTCCCCCCCTATGATTGTGTCCTCCTTTTGTTTCTGTCCTCAGATTCTTTCCTCAGATTACAAAAAAAGGGAAAGATGCAATAGATTGAAAGTAATATAGAGGTGTAAAGAAGAAACGAGCTTCTATTCGTGGAAGAGCAGGGAAACAGAAAAAGGTTTACAGACGAAAAGCCCTATCTCCACTTGGTGAAATGTAGGGGGGTGGGGGTGTTTTCGTTCCAGAACGTCTTGCGCGCGCAAGGGCTTGACCACACAATTGGAGTCTTTTGACTCAAAATACAAAACATATAAAAGCAGAAGGGTGGAGTAAGGATACTCGTTCATCTGGGGATAAACAAAGATGAAAGAGACGAAGAAGCTTCGAAGCCGTGGATCTATCCTTCCCTCTTCCCTCATCCTTCCTTTAATTCAATTTTTTTTTTAGTGAAAGACTATCCTCACCAGAGAAGAAACATGAAGCAAGCGAAGAAGCTGTTCTGTTGTCGATAGAAGCTTACTTTCCTTTTATTCCCTTTTTCCTTCCTCCCTTCTTTTCCTTCCATCTTTCCGTTCCTTTAACAAACAAGAACCAACGTAGAAAGAAAGAACTTTCTCACCTGGGGGTAAAGGGAGATGCACAGGACGAGCTGTCGCAGCCTACCCACTTTCCATTCACACCACCCCCCTCCCCACCCTCCTCTTTCTTTTCAACAACAAAAAAGACAGACTTTTCTTACCTGGGGGTAAAGGAAGATGAACCAGTCGAGCTGTCGCAGCCTACCCACTTTCCATTCCCCTCCCCCCCCCTCCTTCTTTCTTTTCAACAACAAAAAAGACGAGACTTTTCTCACCTGGGGATAAAAGAAGATGAACCAGTCGAGGAAGCTGTTGCAGCCAGCCGTGGATCCATCCTTTCTTATTTCCTTCCCTCAGCCCCTCCTCCTTCCTTCAATTCAATCATTAAAATTGATTTTTTTTTTACCGGGGGGGGGGGGGAGAGGGGTAAAGAAAGGTGAACCAGACGAAGAAGCTGTCGCATCCCTTCTTTCCTTACCTTAGCCCCTCCCCGATACTTCAGTTCAATGCATAGAAAATACCGTGTTTTTTCTTCACCTGGGGGTAAAGGAAGATGAACCAGACGAAGAAGCTGCCGCATCTGTGGATCCATCCTTCCTTCCCTTAGCCCCTCCTCCTTCCTTCAATTCAATGCATGGAAAATACCGGGTTTTTTCCTTCACCTGGGGGTAAAGGAAGATGAACCAGACGAAGAAGCTGTTGCATCTGTGGATCCATCCTTCCTTCCCTTAGCCACTCCTCCTTCCTTCAATTCAATGCATAGAAAATACCGGGTTTTTTCTTCACCTGGGGGTAAAGGAAGATGAACCAGACGAAGAAGCTGTCGCAGCCGTGGACCCACTGCCCGCGGATGTAGAAGTCAGCGGTGAGCGGGCAGTAGAAGATGCCCACTGTCAGGTCCACGATGGCCACGTGCAGCACCACGATGTTCTGACGACTGTTCAGCAACCGAGGACTGTTGGGAGATGGTCAACGAAGGGGGTTTATATTGAAAGGCTTACAGAGAGAGAGAGAGAGAGAGAGAGAGAGAGAGAGAGAGAGAGAGAGAGAGAGAGAGAGAGAGAGAGAGAGAGAGAGAGAGAGAGAGAGAGAGAGAGAGAGAGAGAGAGAGAGAGAGAGAGAGAGAAGAGAGAGAGAGAGAGAGAGAGAGAGAGAGAGAGAGAGAGAGAGAGAGAGAGAGAGAGAAAAGAAGGAAGTCGGAAGTCGGAAATGTAATGAGTTAGGGCCTACAGCCCCTTTCATGGGAGCAAACACATACAACAGTAACCAATACATGCATTAACAATTACAATAATATAGTGAGACAATACATGAAATACAAAAGCACATGACTAACCCACATCCATGAAAGCATACAATGAAAAGGAAATTAAAAGATCACATAATATTTAAGAATACGGAGGCTATAATATTATGTTGCTACAAATTGCATTGTTTTCAATAAAATGTTGCCGAATTTTGAAAGCTGCCAGTAGATACTTAGCAACGCGTACGATTCCATGTCTTGAGAGAGAGAGAGAGAGAGACAGAGAGAGAGAGAGAGAGAGAGAGAGAGAGAGAGAGAGAGAGAGAGAGAGAGAGAGAGAGGGGGGGGGGGGGAGGAGAGAGAGAGAGAGAGAGAGAGGGGGAGAGGGGGAGAGAGAGAGAGAGAGAGAGACAGAGAGAGAGAGAGAGAGAGAGAGAGAGAGAGAGAGAGAGAGAGAGAGAGAGAGAGAGAGAGAGAGAGAGAGAGAGAGATGTCAAAATTAAGGTTGTAGGCATCCCCTCCCCCCTCCCCGTAAAGGATACCTAGTGATATTTCAGCACACATAGGAGAGTATCTTGTTCTGTGATTACTTCAAAGGTACAGTTTTTTGTGTCTTCTTATGTCTAACTCTACCTTGCATATAATTTTGAGAACGTGTGTTTGTATGTGTGTGCATTGTGTGTATGTGCATGTGCGTGTCCGTGTATGCTCACGTGTGTGTGTGTGTGTGTCTCTCTCTCTCTGTGCATGCATGTGTATGTGTGTGTGTGTGTGTGTGTGTGTGTGTGTGTGTGTGTGTGTGTGTGTGTGTGTGTGTGTGTGTGTGTGTGTGTGTGTGTGTGTGTGTTTGTGCGTGTGCTCGTTCGTTTTTTAATAACGTCTATCCACCTTACAGTGTGCGTGTGTGTGTGTGTCTGTGTGTATGCATAGAAACGTGCATTCATATTCAAAACCCTATTACTCTCTTTTTCTTTATTATTATTCTTATTCTTCTTCTTATTATTATTATTACCTTAAATCTTATTAATATATGGGTGCATGTCGACTGTGTGAGCGTGTTTTGCGTGAATGTCGCGTTATTAGACATGTTATGTGTTGGGTTTTATGTTTTATGTTTTATGTTTTACTTTTAAGTGCCACCACAAGCTGCATATCCTTTTAAGGACAATAACATGTTGTGACTTGTGAAATAGTCCCCCCCCCCCCCCCCCCCCACACACCTTCTGGAATTTATGTGCTAGCAACTTCCTCTAATCTAAGTATATACCACTCTTTTTGACTCTGCCTTTTATGGTGGCAGTGTTTTGGGGGTATTCAGCATTGCTATAAACTTTGGAACTCAGTATTGTTGCAAACTTTGTGTATATTGCTTTACATCACTGGGGGGTGGGGGGGGGGAGAGTCTTTCAAAATGTTCGATAGTTATCGCATTCGAAGTAATACAAATCCTCTCTTTTTTTCTCTCTCACTTCCCTTCGAGTTCTGTAAGAACAAAAAGCACATTGGAACCAGAACAAGGGCATGCGCCTTTCTCTGCCAGTCCGTCTGTCTGTTCGCTCACCCCGTCTCTGGATGTGCGTGGAATAAAATGACGCCTAAGCTAACAACCCTACCGTAAAGACAATCGTGCTCCTAAAAGACACACTGACGCACCATGATTAAGTCCCTTGGTGTTTTTTCTGGGTAGTTGTGACCCACATGCAAATATCCCCAACTTCAAAATAATTGAGGCTGCTGTTTAAATTGATGTTTCGTTGTCAATTTGGGGACATTTGTATGGGAGTCAAACCAGGTCGAAACAAGATTTCTTACCAGCTATAAGAGGGAAAAGACGCGACACCCGTGATTTTGACACGTGATCTGGTGGGTCTTTAATGCCCATGGCGTGTAGGATAAACAGCCAACCGGTTTGGGAGTTTAGTCTCATTTACATACTACTACCCGAGTTGACTGTCTAAACACGCACTCCTGATTAAACGCCCTGATAATCGTGCGTGTAATATCGCGTTACCCAAATGGATTTAACCAAACAAAACTAATAAAGAGAGGCAAAGAGAGAGAATTAAAACCAAAAAAACTGAAAAAGAGAGGAGAAACAGAAACAGGCAGACAGACAGAAAGAAAGACAGACAGACAGACAGGCAAACCTAAGTGACATACATAGCCTAGAGACAGGCGAGGAGAACGTAAAAAGGAAATCTTCGTGCTTTTTGGATCATCAGATTCGTAACCGTTACTCTCCGCCACTATCGGTCCTCAACACTGCCAGACGGTTTAATCAAGGTACATCAAGTGCTTGTCAACTAAACGAGGGGTGGTGGGGAGGGGTGGGGGGATGGGGGGGTTAAGTCGGGGGGATCGGGGTAGCTGGCAAGATGCGGGGAGGAGGTGGGTAGGGTGGGGGCGGGGCAGGATGGATAGGAGGGTGTGGAGCTTGGAGAAAAGCTAACACGGGATGAAGAAAGAAGGTGATTTAATTATCATTATACATTTACTGTATTGTTAACAAATTCGGGACTTTCCTGGTGTTGCACTGCCTCCGGGCATTGCCTCCAGGATCGTTCCCACCATCTTTATATATATTATTAATGTTCCATATGTATCTGTTCCAGACCGGAGGACGTTAAGCAGATTTTCATTCATAGGTGATTTAAGGAATGTGAAAATAAAATAGGAACAAATATCACACAAAATCACACACTCACAAACTTAAATAAACACGCGCACAGACACACGCGTGAGCGCGCGTACGCATTCACACAGACACAAAACACGCACGCACGCACAAATACATACAAACACACGCACACGCGCGCACACACACACAGGCACACGCACAGACTTTGCACACACAAGCTGAATTGGTTTTTTTTCTCTTGGCACAATACAAACTTTCCCTCCTCTGTTGTCTCTACAAGCAGCCCGAGCATTTAATCACGAACATCAAATAGCATCAGCGATCTCCGGCAAGCCATTGGTAAAAGGTTAACCTACTT
>CM065687.1:21477471-21479971 GCA_017654935.2 Phymorhynchus buccinoides | reverse complement strand
TGCGTGCGTGCGTGCGTGTGTGTGTGTGTGTGTGTGTGTGTGTGTGTGTGTGTGTGTGTGTGTGTGAAACTACGTATGTGTTTTGTTGTGTATGTGTGTGTGTGGTACTCTGTCTACCTGTCTGTGTGTGTGATTGTATATGTTTGCGTGTGTGTGTGTGTGTGTGTGTGTGTGTGTGTGTGTGTGTGTGTGTGTGTGCGTGCGTGTGCGTGCGTGCGTGCGTGCGTGCGTGCATGTGCGTGCGTGTGTTACTGCGTGTGTGTGTGTATGTATATGTGTGTGTGTGCGTGCGCGCGCGCGCGTGTGTGTGTGTGTGCGTGTGAAAAATATTTTTTTTCAGTGTTTGCCCACCCCCCCCCCCCCCCCCCCCCCCCCCCCCCCTCTCCTCCCGAAATGCACTAATTCTTGGATAATGAGTGTAAACATTTCACTTCCTTCAAGGCTGAATCGCGTGTTCATCCAATCCATCTTTATCGGCTCTTGTGTCTTTGCACTATTAACTGCATCATCTTCATTGATCACGAACAGATACAAGGCTATACAAGACTTCCTGCTGCTTGTTGACATTTTCATTAGTTTCTGCGAGGGTGAGATGTTATCAGAGAGTGACAGTGCTGGTGAATGAGGGGGGTGGATGTCGTTGTGAGTGAGAATCATGTTATTTTTGTTACTTTATTTCTTTGCACTGGAATGTTGGTAGTATGACTATCTTGATTGTAATGCATGTTTTTAATGTTGATTTTAATGTTGCTGCTGTAAAGCGCATCGAGCATACTACTGTATGGAATTTAGCGCTATATGAAATAAAAATATTATTATTATTAGGCCCTATTATTATTATTATTATACAATCCTTGCGGTAATCTTAATTTTCCTTTCTGTCCTCTTTGCCACTGAATTGGCAAGTTAGTATGTGTACCATCCGTCTTTTTAAAAAAATCGATGCAATGCTTTAAATAAATTCAACTACTACACGCAACAACAAAAGTAAGCGAATAACCAAAACGTCAAACAAAGAAGCATGATAATACAAGCCTCATTGTTAAGAGTCCGTGCATCAAGGAAGTTCAGTTTAACGTCGCGTATCGGCTTTCGCCATGTACGACGGGCT
Organism: Phymorhynchus buccinoides; assembly: GCA_017654935.2. NCBI lineage: Eukaryota > Metazoa > Mollusca > Gastropoda > Neogastropoda > Raphitomidae > Phymorhynchus > Phymorhynchus buccinoides. Next base: position 21,478,860 of record CM065687.1, on the reverse strand, counting down.
GAACAAACCAACCAGGGTATAAACAAAAATTTATGTTCCCGAATCACTGTCTTAGCCAAAAGGCCGAGAAGCGATCAGAATTGTGCATCAAGCGTGAGTTTGCACATTAAATGCAAGTCCGATCACGACAGGCGATGCGATGCGACAGACAGCATTGCGAGCAGTGTCTCCTCTTGTAAGTTGCCCTTGTAGATGATGTTGTTGTTGTACCCTGGCTAAAAGACTCCTAGGGGTCATCCCAAACATCCGAAGCACCTGAACAATATGGCACAAAATTCACCAGCTAGAGATGACCCCGCCACATGAGCAACCACATTCCGACTTCGGAGGATCCCTTGTAGATACCAACCGTTCCCTTCAGACAGAATACCCACATGGTGACGATTTTGAATGGAAACAAATAATGCACTGTTGTCTGGAACATCGCTATAAGCAATGCGATGGGTAGGGGCGTGGTATGATATTGATAGAAATGTTAATAGCGATCACTTTAGATACACCATGGGGTAAAGATGCAGATCCACACGTTCTTTCCGGAGGGGGGGGGGGGGGGGGGGGTGTTCCAGTCTTGCCTTTCGTACTGCAAATTGAGCACTTAAACCCCTATCGTTTGCTATATTTAACGTTAATCTTCATCCATTTACAAGAAAAAGCGCAGACAAGAAATGCTCGGGTGGGGGCGTGGGGGGGGTGGGGGGGGGGGGTGCTATTTATCTCTGAGGAGGGAGGGGTGATAAAAATGGGAAAGCGAATGTAATCAACAAAACGTGGAGGTTATTGTACTCCTCTTAAAGTTATTGAAAGGAGTTTGCCTGCAAAAAATAAAAAAACTAGAGCGTGACAATGCTAAATCAACCAGCGGCGCGGCAGCATTTTTGGCACCAGCGACCTTGACCATTGACCAATAACCTTCATTTTCGACCTTGTCGTAGATATCCTAACGCCCTATCCGCATGCAACATCCGAGGGTCCTAGGTCTCTTCTCCATTCGAACGCTGTCGTGGAAACATGGTCAACTGGGGGGGGGGGGGGACACCACTGAAAACATTAACCAGCTTTCGCTCCGCCGCCCGCTGGTTCAAAAGCAGGTACTGCTGATGGAAGAGAGCGAATGGGTTCGTTTGCTTGCTAAAGACCCACCACGTCCATGAGCGAAACTCACGGTTTTCACGTGTTTCTGGTAAGAAATCTTAAAGACCCACCAGAGTGTCAAAATCACGGGTTTCGCAAGTGTTTTCTCTCTTATACCTGGTCATAAATCTTGTTTTGAACAGGTTTGACTCCCATACATATGTCCCCAAATTCAAACCGAAACATCATTTTAAAGAGCGGTCTCAATTTGAAGTTGGGGACATTTATATGTGGGTGACAGCTACCCAGAAAAAAACA
>CM065687.1:21467471-21474971 GCA_017654935.2 Phymorhynchus buccinoides | reverse complement strand
CTTCCGAATGACCTGGGGTGTCGAAGAGTAGCCAGGAGAGTTGGATTACCCGCCGCCTTTTCGGTTATTATATCCCCAGGGATCCTCAGGGATCAGCAGCCCCATCTTCTTGGCGACAATCTGAAAGAGGTTGTTGGGTTAAAATGGACGGCAGGGGCGTGTGTGAACGAGATCAGGGAGAGGTCATGTTCGCAGTTTTGCGGATGGAGGTTGGAAATGCAAAGTTGGAGAGGGAATTGGTAGGGCCCTACGTGAGTGTAATAACTATAATTTTTTATTTTTATTAAAGATAAAGATAATAATTATTAAAGATAGTCTATTGACATACTATTGAACTTATTACGAAAACTAATAACTTGCATAAAAAAAAAACCTGCTGAAATATAAAAAAGCAAAAAAATCCTTTTATATATTTCTGCAGTCATTGTTTGATACAAGTTATTAGTTTTTGTAATAAATCCAATAATACGTCAATGGACTATCTAAAGATAGGCCGTGTTGACGCCAAGCCATCTTCAAGTAAAGACCATAATAATTATGGTCATATATGATGGTCTTTACTTCAAGAATTCGAACACAACGTGTTTTCCTGGTGTTGCAGTAAGCGTACCTCCAAAATCGGCCCACGATCTGTAAAAATAATAAACATGCCCCGCATGTAAGCTTACCTGTGCCAGGTCGGAGGACGTAGAACATAATGTATTAAAATAATATAGTCTTCTTCTGCTTCAATACGGGGTATAGGTAGCGTCGTGTGCGATTTGCATCCCAGCATAAAAGACAAGCATCACAAACATAATAATATTGTTTGTTAGAGTTGAGAACCGGTTCAAAAATCCGAACCGGTTTGAACCGGTTTCCTCCTCTTCGAACCGATTTTACTGAACCGGCTTTTTTAACCAGTACTCGCATCACTAGTTTCACTTATGCAAACACATATTTATTTGTCAGAATATTCACACACGCACGCACGCACGCGCACACATACACACACACACACACACGCACGCACACGCACACGCACACGCACACGCACGCACGCACACACACACACACACACACACACACACACACACACACACACACACACACACACACACACACACACACACACACACAATAAAGAAACTTACGACTTATGACACACATACTCAACTCAACACTCAGTCAAAGTCAAAGCCATACACCACCACAAACTAGAAACAGCTACTCTTGGTTTACCCAATCTGCGCTGAGAATCAGTGTTGTTCTTCTAAAAGAATGCGTTATTCTAAGAAAAACTTACTTTCAGTTTGCAGTTAAAAAACCGGTTCACAGCAACTCGAACCGGTTTTTCGAACCGCGAAAGATTAGCACCGGGTTTTCGGTTCAAACCGGGTTTTTTCCCCACCTCTATTGTTTGCTATTCGCTCTGTTTCAGCACCACCCGCCCCTAAGTGATTTCTACGAGGAATCGAGATAAGCGAGAGAGAAAAAAAAAAAGTTTGAGCAGGGGTTGTCTTCATGAAATGAAGCTGGTAATGAATATCGAAGAGACCCCCTAATCATGCAGGAAGCCCAATAAAATACTGCAAAAACAAACATACCGCAGATTTCGCACACGTTTGCGAACGCGTGAAATATGGTGGAGCCTTGCAATGGCGCTCAGCTAAAGAGACACAGACAACACCACAAGTGCAATATACGCACGCACGCACGCACGCACGCGCACAAACACACACACACACACACACACACACGAACGCACGCGCGCGCACACAGAGTCAGGAAACATTTACATGCACGTGAATCGTGGACCGTATGCATCAGTTATAACTCCTATGACAAGGCAAAGGATAATTCTGGAAAGCTGTATAATATTATCATATTAATATCGGGAAAAAAAGTGGCAACATGTTGCGATGTTATTCAGATATATCGCCACTTCTTCCTAATAAAGAAAAACAATAAAATATAAGACGCGAAAACCCTTTTCCTACAGCGCAACATTTTTTTTATAATAACCCCCCCCTTTTGTACAACTTTTCTACCCCTACACAAACAAATACTTCTTTGCCTCGATAAAAATAACAATATGTTTGCTTCTCTTTCAAGCTTCTATAACACAATACAGCCAGCCGATACTGATCTTCCAATTACTCAGAGAGATCCTTCCAAGGGTACACTCGATTCCTACCGGTGACCTTATTTTCCGATTTCTTATTTCCGACTTACGAATGACCCAGTGTCGCGGATCAGCCGAATGACAACATTTCTTCTCCCATTTCTGACAGTTTTTGTTTGTTTGTTGCCTTTTCATTTTCTTTACCTTGAAAGGGGTTATAGCGTTTATTTTACTCGAAACTGGGTGGTGGTGGTGGTGGGGTGGGGGGGGGGGTTATAGGGTTGAATAAAGCAGTGTGTGTGTGCGCGCGCGCGCGCGCGCGCCGTGTGTGTCTTTGTGTGTGTGTGTGCGTGTGTGCGTGTACTCGAAACTGTGTGCGTGTTGTGTGTGTGTGCGTGTGTGGGTGGGGGGTTATACTGTGTGTGTGTGTGTGTGTGTGTGTGTGTGTGTGTGTGTGTGTGTGTGTGTGTGTGTGTCACTGTGTGTGTGTGTGTGTGTGTGTGTGTGTGTGTGTGTGTGTGTGTGTGTCTGTGTGTGTGTGTGTGTGTGTGTGTGTGTGTGTGTGTGTGTGTTTGGGGGGGTGGTGGTGGTGGTGTGTGTGTGTGTGGGTGGGGTGGGGGGTGGAAGTCAGGTAGTATGGAAGAGCTGCTTGGAATAAGTTATCCAGGGCCTGTATTCACGTTGAGATAGCATGAGACTTAGCATCATGCTAACTTAGAAGCTCTTCCAAAAGTCCTATTAAATCCTACAGGACATTGGAAGAGCTTCTAAGTTAGCATCATGCTAAGTCTCATGCTATCTCAACGTGAATACAGGCCCAGGTTTTGCCACTTGTTTGTTGTTGTTGCAAAATGACAACAAGATTAACCACAAAGAAAGCTGTTTAACGTAGCTCCCATTTCCCTGATAGGCCTACTGATTATCACCACTTTTCGGATTATATGTAAATGCTCGTTTGTCTCGAATATGCTTTTCTTTTTTTAAACTATTGATATACAATTCATCAAACTTTATTATAAAGGCGCATAATGATAACCGTTTGTGGATCCATATTTGTACGATGAATGAGCAAAGAACAAGACTCCATGTATGTACATGCATGCACACAAACCATGTGCAAAGCAACACGATGTCATGAAAAAACAACACATTAACTCGATGTACTGTTCAATGAATCCAATCTGAATTAGGGACAATATGATGCACACACACATGCAAGGATATGCTGCAACTGGTCCATCGGATGAGACCTAAAACCGAGGCCCCGTGTGCGAACGCACGCACAAGATCTTGCGCGCATGTTAAAGCCAATTCCACTATTCGGTACGAGTAGGCCGTGTGTGCCGGTGGAATGGATTGACACGAATCCAAAAACGCATGCATCATGTGCGCCAATAGCAGTATAAACGAAGAGTTTTGGGGCGTGGGGCAGGATAAACATCGCCAATCGGAAGAAGAAGAAGAAGAAGAAGAAGAAGAAGAAGAAGAAGAAGAAGAAGAAAAAGAAGAAGAAGAAGAAGATGATGAAGAAGAAGAAGAAGAAGAAGAAGAAGAAGAAGAAGAAGAAGAAGAAGAAGAAGAAGAAGAAGAAGAAGAAGAAGAAGAAGAAGACGAAGAAGAAGAAGAAGAAGAAGAAGAAGAAGAAGATGATGAAGAAGAAGAAGAAGAAGAAGAAGAAGAAGAAGAAGAAGAAGAAGAAGAAGAAGAAGAAGAAGAAGAAGAAGAAGAAGAAGAAGAAGAAAAAAAGAAGAAGAACGGTTTTATGTCTTTTGAAATTATTATTTTGCAAGGGGTAGGGTCAATGATGATTGTGGTGAGGATAAAGAGGAGATGAGGGGAATGCTGCAAATGCGACGCGGGAATTTGATACATGTAACCACTTCATGTTAACACTAAGAACATATTGTTGTTATAACATAGCGTATGCTTACCCTAAAACAATGAGAGAGAGAGAGAGAGAGAGAGAGAGAGAGAGAGAGAGAGAGAGAGAGAGAGAGAGAGAGAGAGAGAGAGAGAGAGAGAGAGAGAGAGAGAGAGAGAGAGAGAGAAGTCAAAATCAAAACATATTTTAATTGTTAGGCCCATAGCAATACAGTTCACAAAGAAGAAAAACACAAACCAAGAGAGAGAGAGAGAGAGAGAGAGAGAGAGAGAGAGAGAGAGAGAGAGAGAGAGAGAGAGAGAGAGAGAGAGAGAGAGAGAGAGAGAGAGAGAGAGAGAGAGAGAGAGAGAGGAGAGAGAGAGAGAGAGAGAGAGAGAGAGAGAGAGAGAGAGAGAGAGAGAGAAAGAGAGATAAAGAGAGAGATAATTTCCCCGTTGGGATACCGGGGATCCTCTGTACAAATAGTTCCCCCACCTTCTGGAAGTTATGTGTTCGTAACTTCCTCAAATCTGCCACTCTCTTTGACTCTGCCTTTTCCCTTTGCTTTGTATCATCTACTATCTTTCTGACTTATTGGTCCATTCTCCTGCCTTTTTAAAAACAAAAACTTCCAAATAATTTTTCTCCTTTGAACTCCTCCAAAATCGGTATGCGGACCTGTTTACTCTACTCTTTTCGAGTAGTTTTCTACTCAATTTGGACCTCTACTACTCTTCAAAATTAATAATATTGCTCTTTAATTCGGTTCGGGGAGCTATTGTTTTTGTCTGGTCCGTCCGTCCATCCGTCCGGTGTCCGTCCGTCCGGCGTGCCTCCGTCCGTCCGGCTATTCGTCCGTTTTTCTAAAAAACTAATCAGTCTATCATCATCAAATTTGGTATACTAGTTTGCCAAGAGGCAAGCTATCCACTGATGTATTTAGTTTTACATTAAGGTCAAGGTCGCGCCAGTTACAGGGTTCAAACCCCGAAACACATAATCGCTAATATCTCACGAAGTTTTGCATGTATTTTAATGCAGTTTTTTTCACAACATTTCTTGATGAATGGTCTATAACACAGTTGTCATGAATTTTTCTGTGCGCGCGTGTGCGCATGATCTCGCGCGCTCAAATCACGGGTCCGAACCCCAAGGCTATATATAAAAAAACTATTCAGTTACGTGCTGCTTTGATGCGTTTTTATGTAGTTACGTGCTATTTTGATGCGTTTTTATGTATGTGTACAGCCGACACATTCCGATTTCGGAGTAGCTCCGCGAAGCTGCGAGAGGACTTTGCAGCCGCTCGGCGTTGCACGTGTTCTTGATTGCTACTCATTTTCAGTGAACAGTGTTTGATGGTTTAATGAGTAGGACTACACATTTCACACCAAAATTACTCATTTTAGCTATCCAGACTACACAAGACTTGTGTAGGGGGTAACCAGGTCTGGGTATGTGTCGGCTGTACGCAGCGGGGAGACCAGTGAAAACTGAAAACCGGACACGTGCGTACCTTATCCATTATGGCCATATGGCCTGGGAACGCAGAAGACGAAGAAGAAGGGAGAGAGAGAGAGAGAGAGAGAGAGAGAGAGAGAGAGAGAGAGAGAGAGAGAGAGAGAGAGAGAGAGAGAGAGAGAGAGAGAGAGAGAGACAGACAGACAGACAGACAGACACAGACAGACAAAGACATAGAGAAAGAGAGTGAGAGAAGAAGAAGAAGAAGAAGAAGAAGAAGAAGAAGAAGAAGAAGAAGAAGAAAGCTGACACGAAAGACAGATACCCTGCAATACACTTCGTGTAAGGGCTTAGCTACGTGTCTTTTCGCGCTTACCAGTGGGTGTGGAAAACAGTCATTAAAGGACGGGTACGCCCCATCCTCCGGTGAACAGACACCCCATTGTGGCTAGTAGTCAACACGCGCCTATCTCTAAATCTCCCCGTTTTAAAGGGTCACCCTGACGGATGAGGGTTTTTTCAAGAAACACGTCGCGATCACCAGGAAACACCATTTACAGAGATCGGAACACTCACTTTGCTCTGGTTTCCTTGAAATCAAACCGTCAAATCTGCGATTCCTCCTTGACGGAGGTGCTGAAAGTCAAATTATTTCAGTGAAAGAGAAGGCTCTTTTCTAATGGCCGCCTGAGTCGCTTAGACAAAAATCCCGAAATTTCCACAATACAAGCCTTTTTATTTACAGTTTACCAAAAAGGAGTTTCGCTCACAACAAACGAAATAGCTACAATTTGTTTTTACTGCACTACATAGAAGAAAAAAGCTTCAACCACTCTGAGTATCCTCCACCCACCCCGCCCAAAATGGCTTCTCTCTCCGGCAACTCCGCCAAGGCGGAATCGCCTTTTTGACGGTTTGATTTCTAGGAAACCAGAGCAAAGTGAGTGTTTCGATCCTTGAAAAGGCTGTCTTTCTGATGCTCTCAACGTGTTTCTTGCAAAACCTCATCCGCCAGGGTGTCCCTTTAAGGACAAGATGGGTGGTTTTTTTCAAGAAGGCACAGACTGATACAGTGATAGAGAATGTGTGGACATTTTATTAACATGATTAGCGGTGTTTTGTGTGTGTTTTTGTGTGTGCTTGTTTGTTTGTTTTTCTCGGCTTTTCTTTCACACATCTTGTTATTGCCTTAAACTATTAAACTACACACAAAAATATAAGATCCAGTCTTACCAATCGCTTACATTTCACTACTAGTACTAGTAGCCAGCTCTCTTTTGCCTACCCATCCATTGACACATATTTTGCAAACATAATAATAATAATAATAATAATAATAATAATAATAATGGGAATTTATATAGCGCTCTTTCTCACGTGAGCTCAGTGCGCTTTACATTGATAACAAGAACATTAAAGGCAATCATATAATGAATCATTAGAAAGTAAATTAAACACTATGATTGCACGCAACGTTCTCTTTCTTCTTCACACGCACACACACACGCAAGCACGCGCGCACACGCACGCACGCACACGCGCGCACGCGCGCACGCACACGCACGCACGCACACACACGCACGCACACACACACACACACACACACGCACACACACACACACACACAAATACAATTACTGCATTAAGAGTTAATCATAACCATTAATTATTTCTTACAACGTTTGTACTTTTAACCAGATTTCCGTTGGCAACCAGTACTGAGACCCTTATCTTCCCATTTGTTTTGTCAAACAACCGGTATTGCTTCCACATTGCCCTTACAAATTGACAATCTTTTCAGTCCTGTAAAATGACAACATGCTGATGGGCTGCTATGACAAAAATGTGACCCAGCACCACGAAAGGGACATTAAGTCGCTGGGCTAGTTTCTCACAACAGGCTTGCAAAGTCAAAAATATCACTTTTTTTGTCAATTTTGATATATGTGTAATTATGTTTTCTCTAACACCGTATCTTTCATATGTATAAAGGATAATCTTTAACCCTTTCACCGCCAGCCACTTTTTTAGCCCAACATATTATGAAACTTAGCTGGGTAGAGACAAAACGTTA
>CM065687.1:21459971-21462471 GCA_017654935.2 Phymorhynchus buccinoides | reverse complement strand
CTAAAACTTTCTTTCTTCCTCTCTCTCTCTCTCTCTCTCTCTCTCTCTCTCTCTCGCTCTCTCTCTCTCTCTCTCTCCATCCCTCAAACTTTCTTTCTCCTCCCCACCTCTCTCTCTCTCTCTCTCTCTCTCTCTCTCTCTCTCTCTCTCTCTCTCTCTCTCTCTCTCAAATTTTCGTTCTTCTCCTCTCTCTCTCTCTCTCTCTCTCTCTCTCTCTCCTCTCTCTCTCTCTTCTCTCTCTCTCTCTCTCTCTCTCTCTCTCTCTCTCCTCTCTCTCTCCCCTCTCTCCTCTCTCTCTCTCTCTCTCACCTCTCTCTCTCTCTCTCTCTCTCTGTGTGTCAAGGACAGATTGTAAGAATAGGCATTGTCTAAAATCTTCATCCTTGTTACATAAAGATTTTCAGTGTACAGTGTTCGCTCTCTCTCTCTCTCTCTCTCTCTCTCTCTCTCTCTCTCTCTCTCTCTCTCTCTCTCTCTCTCTCTCTCCACTCCACCCCACTCCCCTCTCTCTCAAAATCGATTGCGCTAAAAAGAACCCCAAAAATCAGAACAAAAATCACGTGTTGGCACCGTGGGCTTCTCAGCATCCAAGACACTCAAACCCTTCACCGGAATCGAAGCCGACAAGTCCCCCAGACGGGCAGCCCCTGATTGGGGTTCACACGCCAGAATCCGTTAAAACGAGATAGAAAACCATATGAAAATTTCCCCGAAGACGGAGTCTGGCTGCCCACGTGGCGGGATAATAAAAAAAAACGAAACGGTCACATACGTAAATGTTCTCATCCCTAGCTGATGTATTTGTACCATAGTGTTCAAGTGCTTCGGCTGTTGGGATGATCCCTGAAGTATTTTAGTGTGCTGGAGAGAGAGAGACAGACATATAGACGAATAGAGAGAAACAGTGAAGAGCTACGCAGTAAAAAGCACAAAGAACATAAAGACCCGATTAACTTCTAGTAAATAATTCTGAAATATCACAATTCTGCTCTCCCCCCCCCCCCCCCCCCCCCCCCCACACACACACATGCACACACACGCGCGCGCACGCGCGCATATACATACACACATAGTGCACACACACGCATACGCGCGCACACGCATACACGCGCGCGCACACACATACACACACACACACACACACACACACACACACACACACACACACACACACACACACACACACACACACACACACAGCCTTACTTTATTTCCTCGTCTCTGCTAACTAGATGTCCAACGGGAAGATTATGTGCACTGCTTACAGACCCCCTACATCACACGTAACTTTCCCTCTTATGCTTGGAAGATTTCTTAAGAATTCTTACCAGCTATAAGAGGGAAAAACACGTGAAAACCATGATTTTGACACGTGACGTGGTGGGTCTTTAAACACACATATTCAGTCTTGGAAACGTTTCAATGTTTGCACATTACAGAAGGAAGCTAACACTTCTCCCCAAAGGAAAGAAAAATGCAACAATGAGAGAAAAGCCAAGAAAGTTGCCATGGTCGGTTCTCATTATATCTGTACGTCCGTAGTATCTTTACCAGCCGCAAAGCGAGATGGTAATGTTTTCAAAGAAGTCTGTTTGTTACTGGCTATCTATCTATCTGATTATCTATCTGAGCACGATAACGTTTGAACGGAGGGACCTAGCAGGTTCAAATTGTAAGTAAGGATAGGAACTTAGGACATCTAGGCCAGGTTCGAAAATTAAGGTTATCGGTCGAAGGTCAGGGTCACCGGAGTCGAAAATGCTGCGGAGCACCTGGGCCTGTATTCCCATTGAGAGTCTGAGCCTTATCATCATGGCATCTCTATTGTACCCTTGCGGTATAAAGGTTCGCTACCAACTGCGGGGTGAAGCACTGCGGCCGATAATACTGCCGCGCGTCTTAAAGACCCCCCCACGTCACGTGTAACATTCCCTCTTATGCTTGGAAGATTTCTTAAGATTTCTTACCAGCTATAAGAGGGAACACACGTGAAAACCGTGATTTTGACAGGTGACGCGGTGGATCTTTAACTCTCTAGTTCTCTTTCAATCTTCAGCCACCACGGCACTGAAGACCCATTACCTTACCAGCATCTATCTGAGGTGGAATGTGTTTCTTGGCGAAATTGGCGAAGTTTTATCAGTCTGCATCTGGTATAATTATATTCCCTAGGGCTCCCAATCGTCCCGCAAAACAAGGGGGTCCCAGGGACTCCTTCACTTGAAGAGGGTCCCAGTGGCATTGCGAATGCTAAAAAAGAATGTTTGTAGTGCATCCCTGCCCCCCCCCCCCCCCCCCTGCACATTCGTTTAGAGGGTCCTTTAGAATGTTAGTACTTCATAGACCCCCAAATGGGGGTCCCTGTGAGCCCTGATTGATCCCCTCCCCCCTTTTCTGTTTCTCAAGCAACTTTTCGTGTTGGTGTTTTTGGTACCCCTCCTACATCCATTTCTGATTGCAAGTTTGTGATTCCGTCTGACCATTTCCAATCGTCTTTTGC
>CM065687.1:21439971-21442471 GCA_017654935.2 Phymorhynchus buccinoides | reverse complement strand
TAGTAAAAGGAAGGAGGAAACAAATAATACGGATTAGAGTAACAACGGACACGTGCGTATCCCCCCCCCCCCCCCCCCCCCCCTTCTTCTTTCTTTTACTTATTTACGGATTGCGCATGGGTTTCCGCGCGGTACATCCGCGTGTATGTGTACACGGCCGAAGACAGCCCTTTTCCTCTCAATGAAACTGCGGGGACACCCCCCCCCCCCCCCCCCCCCCCGAGGGACACCCCTCCCCCTCCCCCTCCCCTTTTTTGGCAGCTGCAGCGAACATCCTTCAAAGGTTGTTTCGGAGCGCTCGAACACTATTGACGAGTAGATGAAAAGGACTATCTGAGTAGTTTTCTTTAGAGAACCAAAATAGCACCACGGTTCAGCGGACCCGCGTTACCTCACTGAATCACATGTTATTCTTTCATTTCAGCGTGGTTCCTTTACCTGGGGGGTGGACACGGCGTGAGAGATCTATAACTGATCCACCAATATACATCGCATCACAGGTGTCGTTTAATTTATTCCAGGACCGCGAGAGATAGCCAATAAAGATAGGTAGGGTGTACCTTTTATTGAAAGCAAGGACATCAGAAAAAGAAGGGTGGGGTGGAGTGTTGGAGTAGCTACGCTGTACCTGTAAAAACTACATCTTTGTTTGACATAAAGATCACCCAACAGAGAAAGGAACAGAACTAGAATGTCCATTGTAATATTCTGATTGTGGAATGTCCGAAAGTCTGCACCGATGTCAGTTTGGCATGTGTCACTTTCAACCCCTCTGAAAAGGTTTGAATTCCTGATCAGGTTGGCAACTTTAAACCAACAGCAGCTAGGAAGCACGTTACTGTATGCGTTTGTTTGCTTTTTTTCTCTTCTCAGTTAGCAATTGTGGATATGATGGCATAGTTCCGGGTAAAACATACATAGAATTTAATAGGTGCAGAATAAGATTAGGGTAGTTTCGGTAGGTGTTTTTTTTATAACATAACAGGGTGTTTCATAACATTAAAAAAACTGAAACAAACTGATAAAGGCGCATTCGCCGAACTATCCAGTAGTTTTGCTTTGTCTCTTGTGAATAAAATAACGTCACTTTACACTTGTCGTGTAGTTGTTTGTTTGTAGGATGTTTCATAATCAAAACTAAACGATTTTTAAAACGTAGAATAAAATTAATTTTACTACACTACTCTGTTGATTACCACACTCATTACTGGACGCTACGCCCCACTAGACCTTACACAATAACACCTAACCACAACTCCAAACCACATACGCAAAGTTCTAGGCTTACTCTACACCAACGATCCGGACACGACACATGACTACAAAGAAATCCCTAGAAAAGTGGACAAAACATCTGATAGGCAAACGTCAAACTAACAAAACAGTTGATAGACCATGGTCAATGGTCATTATAAAACCTGTTGTTCAACCGTTGGGTGACAGTTAGACGTGACCGTTAGATCGTATCGCTCACGAGTCTGGGTGATCTCCACAAATATTGTAGATTTTTTCCCTCAAAGGTCCGTAATGGTGCTTTGGTCGATACCTCGGTCAGACAATGTAGGCTTGACCAGTAGTGGACACTCTCATTTAATGCCCGTTTTAAGATCACAGAAGGTGTAGTGCCATGACACGCAGGGAATAGCTATCCCAGGAAGAAAGACAAATGCTTGGGGGATTTACTGATAGTAAAATGGAATGGGTATAGAACACGAAACAGGGCAGTGGTTTTAGCTATTCAATCAAAGATTCAAAACACGGTAAAGGTCAAGATGTGACCCCCCCCCCCCCCCCCCCCCACACACACACACACACACACACATTTCTCCGCTCTCCCCGCATTTTCACACTTGCTTTTATTACCAAACATTAAGCTGTATTTTATAAACTTCCGTCTTGCCTTTATCTTCTACTATTATTGATGCATGTGTTTTATTATGTAAATGGATGAAAATTAGTGTTAAATATAGCAAACGATAGAGGATGAAGTACTCAATCTGCAGTAAGAAAGGCAAGACGGAAAACGTGGAAACAACCCTCACCCAACCGAGAAATGGAGGAGGGGGGGGGGGCGCATCTTTACCGTTCCCCAAAACTCGTAACTCCTAATATTAAAATCGGGCATTTTATCTACTGGGTCGTGAGAGACAAATGACGTTACTATTATTTTTTAACTTAGTCGAAGAAACCAACAACAAAATAGATAAAAAGACAACAACGAAAGGGCACATATAATAGAGAGAAAAAAAACTCAATCCGGCCAATCATTTCACCATATCGAAAAAACAAAAATTGCTATGAAGATTCATACATTTAGTCAGTTTTTACTCTTTTTATACGTTAGTGAGTGAATGAGCGTATTTGCGTGAGAGAGAGAGAGAGAGAGAGAGAGAGAGAGAGAGAGAGAGAGAGAGAGAGAGAGAGAGAGAGAGAGAGAGAGAGAGAGAGAGACAGAGAGAGAGAGAGAGAGAGAGAGAGAGAGAGAGAGAGAGAGACAGAG
>CM065687.1:21424971-21437471 GCA_017654935.2 Phymorhynchus buccinoides | reverse complement strand
GACCTCAAAATAAATAAACAAATAAATAAATAAATAGATAAATATAAAAAGTAGGACAAAAACAACAAAGAAACATACACGAACGAAAATAGACTCCTTTGCGATCGTAGAGATCGGCAAAGGACAATTACAGGCTCTTCAAATAGATGACAAACCTTTTTTTTTATCGAATGTGCTGCTCAGTTGAACAAGCACGCGTATTATTCGCAAACACCAATGTGAATGCGTACCCAAGTAGAGCTGAATAATGATAAGATTTTGTGCTGATTCCCACTAAAATTGTTAGCTGGCAGTTCAGAAACTGGCCTTTTCGTAACGTGTTTGACGTATTAGATAATGACTAGCGCAACGCCTAGTACCGGAAATACCGAGCACCGGTAAAGCCTAGTACCGGTAATGCCAAGTACCGGTAATGCTGAGCAGCAGTTTTTTTGGGGTCCACGAAATATTATATTATTACTTTTGTGTCTCTCCTCCTTTCCATCTTCTTCTCTCATCCTGCTCTACCCACCACTCCACCCTCTCCCCCACCATCCCCCGCCCTCTTAACCCCCCCCCCATCTACGCCCCACCCCCACCCCCACCCATCCGCTATTACTTTTGTGTCTCTCCTTCCTTCGATCTTCTTCTCTCATAGCGCTGTACTCCCCACCGCACCCCTATCCCCACCCCATGTATGTGGTGTTTTGAATGTTCGAGCGTGTGTGTATGTATGTGGTGTTTTGAATGTCCGAGCGTGTGTGTATGTATGTGGTGTTTTGAATGTCCGAGCGTGTGTGTATGCATGTGGTGTTTTTAATGTCCGAGCGTGTGTGTATGCATGTGGTGTTTTGAATGTCCGAGCGTGTGTGTATGCATGTGGTGTTTTGAATGTCCGAGCGTGTGTGTATGTTCGATGTGGTGTTTTGAATGTCCGAGCGTGTGTGTATGTGTGTGTGTTTTGGTGCCTACGTGCGCGTGTGTGTGTCTTGTCAGTCATGCTTGAAAGCGAGAGAGAGAGAGAGTCAGGAGTCAGGACATTTTTAATTGTCAGGCCATGCCCATACAATGGAGTGAGTGTGACAACAACAACAAATTAACATTACATTATTAACTTGACATTGCAAAACACTACGTAAATCTTGCCTAACTTTCAAAGCTTTAAAGATAAAAACAGCCACTTTTCTTACAATACCTTTGCTTGTACAAGAAAGTAATAACACAAATTTAAACAGAGAGAGAGAGAGAGAGAGAGAGAGAGAGAGAGAGAGAGAGAGAGAGAGAGAGAGAGAGAGGGACAGACAGACAGACAGACATGTATTCAAACAGGCATTCAGACAGGCAGACAGAGAGAGATGCGAAGAGAGAGAGAGAGAGAGAGAGAGAGAGAGAGAGAGAGAGAGAGAGAGAGAGAGAGAGAGAGAGAGAGAGAGAGAGAGAGAGAGAGAGAGACGTGTGACACGCAGTAAAAAACCTACAGAAACAGACAACGAAATGCGGGGATAAGTTACAATGCTATTTTTCGACTGTAGGCTGCATTGTTTGTTTGTTTATTGTTGTTGTTGTTTTTACCCTCTACTGTCCCTGCCTTTCTTTTCATTTTTTTGGTCTCTTTTTTGTTTTGTTTTCTTTTTCTTTTTTCTATCCTTTTTTTTTAGGCGGCACATCTTCTTTTTTTTCTCCCTC
This sequence comes from Phymorhynchus buccinoides, assembly GCA_017654935.2. Taxonomy (NCBI): domain Eukaryota; kingdom Metazoa; phylum Mollusca; class Gastropoda; order Neogastropoda; family Raphitomidae; genus Phymorhynchus; species Phymorhynchus buccinoides. The sequence continues at coordinate 21,435,806 of CM065687.1, read as the reverse complement.
ACTTCTCTCATATATTTGTCTGTGTGATGATCTAAGATGGTAGGCTGCATTGTAGATTCGACTGTGGGCTGCACCGTATATTCGACTGTAGGCTGCATGGTATAGTCGACTGTAGGCTGCATTGTAGATTCGACTGTGGGCTGCACCGTACATTCGACTGTAGGCTGCATGGTATATTCGACTGTAGGCTGCATGGTATATTCGACTGTAGGCTGCATGGTATATTCGACTGTAGGCTGCATGGTATATTCGACTGTAGGCTGCATTGTAGATTCGACTGTAGGCTGCACCGTATATTCGACTGTAGGCTGCATGGTATATTCGACTGTAGGCTGCATGGTATATTCGACTGTAGGCTGCATGGCATATTCGACTGTAGGCTGCATTGTAGATTCGACTGTGGGCTGCACCGTACATTCGACTGTAGGCTGCATGGCATATTCGACTGTAGGCTGCATGGTATATTCGACTGTAGGCTGCATGGTATATTCGACTGTAGGCTGCATTGTAGATTCGACTGTAGGCTGCACCGTATATTCGACTGTTGGCTGCATGGTATATTCGACTGTAGGCTGCATGGATTCGACTGTGGGCTGCACCGTATATTCGACCGTTGGCTGCATGGTATATTCAACTGTAGGCTGCATTGTAGATTCGACTGTGGGCTGCACCGTATTTATATTCGATTGTAGGTTGTATGGTATAATCGACTGTAGGCTGCATTGTAGATTCGACTGTGGGCTGCACCGTATTTATATTCGATTGTAGGCTGCATGGTATATTTGATTGAATTCCGCCCTCCCGGCGGAAAGACACATAGACACGCAGCCAGCCAAAGACAAACGAATAGAACAGAAGAGAGTGGAGCCATGTATGTATGTATACTATAACCGTTGGCAAACAGGCATTCCGCATTAGTTGGTTCCTCCCCACAGACTGACAGTAAAACCCCATTGTGTATGTAAGCATATTGATTTATGCATGTGAGCCTATCGATTCGCGATGCTGCGTCCTTATCCCGTGTGTTCAGGGGGGGAGAAACTGACCTTTCGCATGCAATGCAACATCGCAACGAATACGTCATTCCAGATCATTATTATTATTATTATTATGATAGTAGTCATTATCCCGAGTTAGACGCTTCGGATGCTCCAGACTCACTGCTATGTGTTTCAGATAGAAAATGAGTACGAGGGGGAGGGAGAGAGAGAGGAGAGAGAGAGAGAGAGAGAGAGAGAGAGAGAGAGAGAGAGAGAGAGAGAGAGAGAGAGAGAGAGAGAACAATCAATCAATCAACACTATTTTATTGCCATTAGCTTACCAAACCCTTGTGGGGGGGTGGGGGGGGGGGGGGAGGGGGGGGGGGGGGGGGGGGGGGGGGGGGGGGGGGGGGGGGGGGGGGGGTTACAATATTAAATTACATATATATTCAATAGAACTGCGGCAAAGAAGACATTGAAAAAAAAAGAACATTAACAAATTTATAATCAAACCCGATTGTTACGTTTAACTATGGTAATGCATACATAATGTGGCCCACATACACATTCCACACACACACACACTCACACACATACGCGTACTTCTCTCTCTCTCTCTCTCTCTCTCTCTCTCTCTCTCTCTCTCTCAATCATATGCAGTCACGTTAGTTGCCTAATTGACATTAAATTTAGTCTTGCCAAGACAAGTGACGAACTATTGTATAATGTTGCCGTCTACCACTGTCACGAAATCCCCCGCTCGATCCTGATCAGAGATCGGGAGAGGGAAATCGCGAACCCCGAGGAGAGTCTCGCACGCCCAGGCAGACAAACTCACAGGAGAAAGCACACGCGCACACCAGAAGTACAATACAAAACAAGACTATTTATTATAAGCAAGCACACACACACACTTACACAATTCAATACACTCAATTTAACAAATTATCTACACAATATACATGGCATTCAAAAGTTTGTCCAAAGAATAAACTAAAGCCGGCAACTTAACTGAATAACTAAAAGAGAGTTTGTAAGCAGAAACACAAAATTGAAGGGAAAAACGACGAAAGGGCAGACGAAGAAAAGAAGTCCAACAAAAACAGCAGAGCGTCCGAAGAAGAAGATAAAGGGGAAAACAAAAGTCAGTAGAAAAACTGCTCCCCCTCCTGGGGCAGGCTACAGCAGCAGAAACAAAAGAAGAGAGACGGCAGAGGTCGCCCCCAGACTCCTCAACAGGAACGTCGAAGCCTGGCCCGAACGCACAGACAGGCCCACAGATCGGGCCTAACACGGGGCCAGACAGAAAGGCGGGCGGCCTCCCACAGCCGGAAACGGAGAAAAGAGCGGTTGACCGGGCGGTCAACCAGGCAGCAACAGGTCAGGTCAGGTTCAGGCTCAGGCTCAGGCTCAGGCTCAGGCTCAGGATCAGGATCAGGATCAGGATCAGGATCAGGCTCAGGATCAGGACTGTATGAAAAACCAAAACAAAAACCTAGTTTTGAACTCCCAGAGTAAACAACAGTTTTGTGTTTACCCAAAAACTAATTCCCCAACAGTCCTCTTCAGGGATGTAAAAACCCACCCTCTTTAAACTTGGTTCTCTCCAAGAACCCCAAAACGCTGAAAAACACTTTCTTTACAATCCTTTTCACACGACTCAGTCTAGGGGTAATATTTCATCAAAAAGGATTAACTAAAAGGTTTCACTTTTTCTGGAACAACAAGGCTTTCATACATTTAGAAAATTCTAGCCTTTCAAATACAAAAATTAACAATTACATTCTTCTGAAAATTTCACAGCTTTTCAGGTACAAGAATGGACACTTAAATTCTTCTGAAAATATCACATAGAACTTCACCACCAAAAATATGTCCCTTCATTATCATTTCTTCCAGAAGGCGGACGAACTACAGGCAAAGAATGTATTTCCCCAAAATGGCATTCACAATGTACTTCAAAAGGTCAAAAAGCCTTGAAAACACTAATTACACTTTCTCTCAAAAATAAAAACAGAAACGGGGATGAACGCTTTACAAAGCTCCTATCAGCATAGCTAGAAGCGCGACTGGAATAACCCTCTGTTATCCAGCTCTCCGCAGAGTCTCTTAATACCTAATTAAGCTAGGACGATGGCCGCGAGGCTAAACATAGGTCGCGAGGCTAAACATATACCGCGAGGCTAAACATAGGCCGCGAGGCTAAACATAGGCCGCGAGGCTAAACATATACCGCAACAAGGAATAATGCGCGCGCGTGCACGCATTTAGGATTCTGAATCTCTGTGAACTCAAATACGCTTTGCACCAAAAAGCGATTTGCACGGCCTAAACACACAATGGCGAGCCAAAACATTGATTCAAAAATATGTGCCGAGTTCAAGTACCAAATTCTACGACCGGCAAAAACCTATCCAACTGACAAGTCATGACCCAGCCAGTCAGTTCCTTAGCCCCTTATGCAAAAATCAAGAAAATAATAAGAAAAATGAACCAAAGAAAACGCACACAAATATACATGTTAGCAAACCTATAACTAGCTACTTTACATTGTTACGCGCGCGTTGTTGTACGAGTTTTAACGGGATTAATACTGATTCTATGCAGCTACTGACCAAACTTCCAAGTGGCGGAATGAAGAAGAAGAATCCTCCCCACAAGACAGTCGCAGCTCTGGTCTCGCCAAGGGCTCGGGGTAAGCGCGAACAGGTGGAAGGGGTTCCGGACCGGCCACGGCTTTCTTCCAGGACTCCAGTGAACGCCAGGGACGATGACGGGGAAGGGAGGACGATGAGAAACCAAATAAAAAGGGGGTGAAGATGGCGATGAGGATGAAGAGAAGAGATGATTTCAGCCGAAGCTCAACAGCTTCGCTATCCTCACGTCTAGGACTCGTGCAGGATAAAGTTGATAACAGGATCCTTCAGGGACGTGGCCCTCACCACACCTCAGCACTGGGCGGCCGTAGGTGGACAAAACGATGAAAAGGAGAAAGGATGAAGCGATGAAGCGATGTTGATTAACTGAAGGAAAAATATGGAGTGACGTTTGACCGGTCGAAACTCATGAAGTCGCCAGTTGAATGTGGAGTCTCGCGAGAGGTCAGAGCTAACACGGGTTGCACGGATTTCACAAGTAGGTGGTCTCCTTTAGATGAAGAGAGGGAGAAAGACCTCGGGGTCCTTTGCGATAGAGTGGTAGACTGTGCCTTTCTCTGTCTGTTCAGAAGAACAATGTCACAAACTCGTGACATACCCCCCTTCCGGAAAAGCACGTACTGGGTGAAAACACTCATCGTGTCGCAGCCTGGGACGTCGCCAAGTTGTCCTCTGAAGGTTTGGGTTGTGCAACCCTCCGCACTCTCTCTTCCTCTGGCAAAACATGTCCCCATTTGATGAAGTGACCAAGGGACGACACTTCGCTCTTGCTGGTCTCACACCTACTGGATCGGACCGCCAGACGGACTTCACGTAGCCGCCGGGAGATACGCCGGAGGACCTGCGCTTGTCTCTGGCAAAGTGGGTCCAGTAAAAACCCTGCTGTACCCTCTCTTGAGTCCGGCAGGTGCTCATGTGTCCAACCAAGGGTGCGTCATGAGCCACTTTCTGCACCGATGGGGGTACAACAACTTGCTTGGCACCAGTGCGGTCGTTCTGATGGTGGCGGCAGAGTATCCTTTTCTCTTCCCTGAATGAGATAGTGCCGGACTTGGTAGCCCTAGGTTCAGCGTCCACTAACTCCGTCACCCTATCCAGCCGGCTGTCCTGCGACTGAGGTCTGCGGGGCACTTGTGGTGTCACTTCCTCCACAAACACTTCCAGTCCTGGCCGGACAATGGGTTGGAGTTCGTCCACCTTCTTGGCCATGGCGCGAGTGACTGCGCCCACGTAGACCTTCTCGGGCAGAATGGACGCTAGAGTCTGCTCCGTCCCATCCTCGAAGCACACAGTATTCCCCAACAGCAATGAACACGCCGGTTGCTTAAGGGCCACTGCCCATACCTTGCCTTCGAAGTAAGGGGTGCACATCTCGACCAAGTAGGTAGGGCGACGACACACAAATTGGGCTTCAACTCCTGACACTTCGCACACCGGTCCTCTGGGCGCCCCAGATGGTACGAGCTCTTCGTCCACGAAAATGGCCGTAGCGCCGGTGTCTCTGACGCTGTCAACAACTTTTCCAGCCACTCTGGAGGGGAAGACAAGACATCCCTCCCTGCATGGTGAAGAAGCAAACTGGCTAAGGGCTTTCCAACTTCCGGAGGCCTTCCCATCCTGCGAACCGCTATTCTGGAAAGATGGTCTCCGCAACTCGGGACAGAACCTCCTAATATGCCCTAGGGTCCGGCAGTGGAAACACACCTTTTGGTTCTTTGTCGGTGATTTGGTTGGAGACGGAGGAGTAGTTTCCTGGAGAGGAGTGGAGTCAGGTGTATGACTATCTTTGGCAGATCCCCTGGAGGCGACAGTTCTCCTAGCCTCCGAGTAAGTCTCTGCGATCTCGATGGCAGCGTCGAATGTAGTCGGCTTCTTCTCACTCATCCGTATTCGGAGCTCAGGGGACACGGTGTTGTAGAGCTGCTCAATGAGGATTAAATCCTTCAGCTCGGCCTCAGAGAGCTCCTCCCAGTGCTTCAGTGCCTGACGAAGCCTTGTCCCAAACTGGTAGAAAGTTTCACTGGGCTCCTTCTTACCATTGCGGAACTTCCGGCGATAGGTCTCAGGCGAAAGGCGAAACTGTTGACGAAGAACCTTCTGTAAATTATCATAGGTCTCGTCCTCTCCCATCTTGAAACAGGCTTCCTTGGCTTTGCCGGTGAGGGAAGATGACAGATGGATGAGTTTCTCATCATCTGTTAAGAGGTAGATCTTAGCCATTTTCTCGAAATGTTCTAGGAACAAGTCAATATCTTCGCCGGGTTTCAGTTCTGGAAGCCTGAGTACAGGGGTCGACACCTTAGACCTGCTTCCTGACTCACGTCCTTGTTCCAGCTTTTCTCTCCTTCTCACTTCCTCTTGGCGAATCGCCTCACGTTCCTCTTTCTCTTCTCTCCACCTGCGTTCTTTCTCTTCTCTTTCCTCCCTTCTTAGTTCCCTCTCCAGCTTCATTTCCTCTCTCCATCGCTGTTCTTTCTTTTCTTCTTCTTCCTTCCTTCGTTGTTCTTTCTTTTCTTCTTCTTCCTTCCTTCGTTGTTCTTTCTTTTCCTCTTCCTCCTTCCTAAGTCTTTCCTGTTCTTCTTTTTCCTCTCTTCTAAGCTGTTCTTTCTTTTCTTCTTCTTCCTTCTGTTCAGCTCGCTCCTCTCTCCTAAGCTGTTCTTTCTTTTCTTCTTCTTCCTTCTGTTCAGCTCGCTCCTCTCTCCTAAGCTGTTCTTTCTTTTCCTCCTCCTCCTTTCTTTGCTGCTCCATCTGAGCCATGGCAGCCATGAACATGGAAAACTCGCTGTTTCCCTTCGAGGAAGGATGGTGCTCTCCAGGCTTCTCCTCTGTCGTGGCACCTGACTTAAGAAAGATTCCCCTACCACGACCTAGGCTAAGGGGAGTCGAAACTGGTCCAACCCTAGACCGTGCTCCTCCATGGTCAACTGCAGCATGGACAACCGGAGTGTGCATAGCCGTAGCCACAGAAGTCATGGAAGAAGATGGGGGTGAGGACATAACAGTAGTAACGACGGAGGTAGAAACAGCTGAGGGCGTAGTCGGTACAGAAGGATCCGTCGACAGGTCCCACATAGCCCCACTGCGCGACCTTAGATCATACTCGTGACTTGCCATTTTTTCTCCTTTTTTTTTTTTTTGTTTCAACACCAACGGTTATGCAATGAAGACGATGAATCGCAGTAACACACACTAACGCGCGCAGGAAATCCCACAAACTACGTCGAATTAAACCACACTAAACCAAACACTAACTAAACTACTCCGCATAAAGCTTTACCACACTAACCACTATTGCGCTAATTTACACAGCGTAGAACGCTTCTGCGACTAAACGACCCGCGTGGACAACAACCACGTTTGCACAAAAACCCTATTGCGCACCACGGGAGGCGGTCGCACGAACTACCTCAACGGCCAAACAGCGCACAGTAACTTCCTGCGGTAACTTTCTGCGGTAAAACTAACAACACGATGTAGCTATGAACACACCCCAGTGTTTGAAAGCGTTATAAAAAAACTACGGTTTGTGTTGCACAAAAACGTTCCGGTTTATCCCAGCAAGTTTGCTCTATAGCACAAGCTACACTAAGCATAAACGCGTGCGCGCACAGGTTCACATGCAACTCAACAAATAACCAAGCGATGGCATAAAAAATGGTAACTCAATGCAGGACACAATCCAATGCACGGAACACAGCAATTCAGCGCAAATCAACTACAATGCATCAAAACCAAGAATTGTCTTGCAAAATAGAACCAGTCACAGACACGATAATAGTTCCAAGTGAATAGTCCGGGTTTAGTTTGCTAGTTAAATATGCGCGTACATATATATGAACACAAAAAACAACAACACATTAATGAATTTTTAAATAAGACTAACACACTCCAGCACTCAGTCAATGCATGCAAACTAGTGTGTCAAGGGAGGGAATCATTTCTCAGACTGAACAAGCCAAAGCTCAACCAGTCGAGATCTTTTTTGTTGTTGAAGGAACTAGAACTATTTCTTTTCCCCAGTTCTTTCCCCCCTTTATTCCTAACTAATCCCCTCTTTTAACCCCCTATTCCCAAAACAAACTAAGAAAAACCCTAAACAAACTTTATCTCAGTTTGTTTTATAAACGCGTGTGCGCTCAAAACTTTAGAACACACACAAAAAAAACTATAAGTGGTCTTAAATAACTATATTTCACACGCTCTCCGACAAACAAGTAAACAAAACGAACACAACAAATTTTCCACTCAACCGGCCAAAAGACCTAAGCAATGAGGGAAAATCGGACCGCCTTGCCTCTACACGGTCTCCCAACCAACCACCCTTACATTCACACCCCAAACATTCACTGCCTTATCCCAGCGAACCTGCCGGCCTGGGACAGATGCGAGACAATCCCGGACGAGCCCAAGATGTCACGAAATCCCCCGCTCGATCCTGATCAGAGATCGGGAGAGGGAAATCGCGAACCCCGAGGAGAGTCTCGCACGCCCAGACAGACAAACTCACAGGAGAAAGCACACGCGCACACCAGAAGTACAATACAAAACAAGACTATTTATTATAAGCAAGCACACACACACACTTACACAATTCAATACACTCAATTTAACAAATTATCTACACAATATACATGGCATTCAAAAGTTTGTCCAAAGAATAAACTAAAGCCGGCAACTTAACTGAATAACTAAAAGAGAGTTTGTAAGCAGAAACACAAAATTGAAGGGAAAAACGACGAAAGGGCAGACGAAGAAAAGAAGTCCAACAAAAACAGCAGAGCGTCCGAAGAAGAAGACAAAGGGGAAAACAAAAGTCAGTAGAAAAACTGCTCCCCCTCCTGGGGCAGGCTACAGCAGCAGAAACAAAAGAAGAGAGACGGCAGAGGTCGCCCCCAGACTCCTCAACAGGAACGTCGAAGCCTGGCCCGAACGCACAGACAGGCCCACAGATCGGGCCTAACACGGGGCCAGACAGAAAGGCGGGCGGCCTCTCACAGCCGGAAACGGAGAAAAGAGCGGTTGACCGGGCGGTCAACCAGGCAGCAAAGGTCAGGTCAGGTCAGGTCAGGCTCAGGCTCAGGCTCAGGCTCAGGCTCAGGATCAGGATCAGGATCAGGCTCAGGCTCAGGATCAGGACTGTATGAAAAACCAAAACAAAAACCTAGTTTTGAACTCCCAGAGTAACAACAGTTTTGTGTTTACCCAAAAACTAATTCCCCAACAGTCCTCTTCAGGGATGTAAAAACCCACCCTCTTTAAACTTGGTTCTCTCCAAGAACCCCAAAACGCTGAAAAACACTTTCTTTACAATCCTTTTCACACGACTCAGTCTAGGGGTAATATTTCATCAAAAAGGATTAACTAAAAGGTTTCACTTTTTCTGGAACAACAAGGCTTTCATACATTTAGAAAATTCTAGCCTTTCAAATACAAAAATTAACAATTACATTCTTCTGAAAATTTCACAGCTTTTCAGGTACAAGAATGGACACTTAAATTCTTCTGAAAATATCACATAGAACTTCACCACCAAAAATATGTCCCTTCATTATCATTTCTTCCAGAAGGCGGACGAACTACAGGCAAAGAATGTATTTCCCCAAAATGGCATTCACAATGTACTTCAAAAGGTCAAAAAGCCTTGAAAACACTAATTACACTTTCTCTCAAAAATAAAAACAGAAACGGGGATGAACGCTTTACAAAGCTCCTATCAGCATAGCTAGAAGCGCGACTGGAATAACCCTCTGTTATCCAGCTCTCCGCAGAGTCTCTTAATACCTAATTAAGCTAGGACGATGGCCGCGAGGCTAAACATAGGTCGCGAGGCTAAACGTATACCACAAGGCTAAACATAGGCCGCGAGGCTAAACATAGGCCGCGAGGCTAAACATATACCGCAACAAGGAATAATGCGCGCGCGTGCACGCATTTAGGATTCTGAATCTCTGTGAACTCAAATACGCTTTGCACCGAAAAACGATTTGCACGGCCTAAACACACAATGGCGAGCCAAAACATTGATTCAAAAATATGTGCCGAGTTCAAGTACCAAATTCTACGACCGGCAAAAACCTATCCAACTGACAAGTCATGACCCAGCCAGTCAGTTCCTTAGCCCCTTATGCAAAAATCAAGAAAATAATAAGAAAAATGAACCAAAGAAAACGCACACAAATATACATGTTAGCAAACCTATAACTAGCTATTCTACATTGTTACGCGCGCGTTGTTGTACGAGTTTTAACGGGATTAATACCAATTTTATGCAGCTACTGACCAAACTTCCAAGTGGCGGAATGAAGAAGAAGAATCCTCCCCACAAGACAGTCGCAGCTCTGGTCTCGCCAAGGGCTCGGGGTAAGCGCGAGCAGGTGGAAGGGGTTCCGGACCGGCCACAGCTTTCTTCCAGGACTCCAGTGAACGCCAGGGACGATGACGGGGAAGGGAGGACGATGAGAAACCAAATAAAAAGGGGGTGAAGATGGCGATGAGGATGAAGAGAAGAGATGATTTCAGCCGAAGCTCAACAGCTTCGCTATCCTCACGTCTAGGACTCGTGCAGGATAAAGAGTTGATAACAGGATCCTTCAGGGACGTGGCCCTCACCACACCTCAGCACTGGGCGGCCGTAGGTGGACAAAACGATGAAAAGGAGAAAGGATGAAGCGATGAAGCGATGTTGATTAACTGAAGGAAAAATATGGAGTGACGTTTGACCGGTCGAAACTCATGAAGTCGCCAGTTGAATGTGGAGTCTCGCGAGAGGTCAGAGCTAACACGGGTTGCACGGATTTCACAAGTAGGTGGTCTCCTTTAGATGAAGAGAGGGAGAAAGACCTCGGGGTCCTTTGCGATAGAGTGGTAGACTGTGCCTTTCTCTGTCTGTTCAGAAGAACAATGTCACAAACTCGTGACAACCACTCATTATAAAAGACACCCACATGAATAAGTGTCTGTGCGTGGGTGCGTGGGTGTCAAAGTCAGAGTCAAATTTGTATTTAAAGATGTGTGTGTGTACGCTTATGCGTGTGCGTGTGCGCGTGCGCGCGTGTGCGTGTGTGTATGTGCTTGGTGTACCTATCTGTGTGCCTGTGTGACGGTGCAGTGATATAAACTGTAACATTTTTATAATAAAGAATACAGCTCTCTCATTTTATTCTGACATTTCAGCAGTTTTTTTAGTTCTGTTTTCTAT
>CM065687.1:21399971-21417471 GCA_017654935.2 Phymorhynchus buccinoides | reverse complement strand
TCTCTCTCTCTCTCTCTCTCTCTCTCTCTCACACACACACATACACACACACACACACACACTCGCGCGCGCGCACACACACACACACATACTCTCTCAATCACTCACTCGCACATACACACATATACACACGCGCGCTTGCGCACACGTACACATAACTGGACAGACAGTCTCCTAGTTCCGTTTTTGTTTTTTACCATAATTATTTGGTGTGTGTGTGTGTATGTTGTTGCTGGTGTTTAAATGCCATAGCTTGCAATCTTTGATTGCACACACACACACACACACACACACACACACACACACACACACACACACACACACACACACACACACACGCACGCACGCACGCACGCACGCACGCACGCACACGCACGCACACACGCACGCACGCACACAACATACAGTATTTATACGGCGCTAAATCGTGAAGAAGAAAAAATGAAATCGAAGCGCACACACACGTTAAACATACATAACCATTTAAACAAAGACGAACAAGAAGATATAACACACACACACAGACGTTTAAGAAATTGTCCTAAAGGCAAGACAGAGGAGGGAAAGAGAGAAAGAGCTTCAATGACGGGGAAACAGATGGGTTTTGAGGTTTGATTTTAAAGCAGAGAGGGTCGGTCGCTGACGGAGTGAGAGAGGAAGTTTGTTCCAGGAGGTTGGTCCTGAAACAGCAAAAGAGCGCCGACCAACAGTTGAAAGCTTATACCTAGGGATATAGATAGAGGGTCGGAGTCTGAACGTAATGTGCGAGCTGGCGTATAAATGGAAATATTGTCACAGATATAAGATGGAGCAGCTTTATGGATAGATTTATCACAAAGAGTGTTTAGTTTATACTCAATTCTGTCTGCGACAGGTAGCCAGTGCACATAACGGAGAAGAGGGCTAACATGATCAAGCTTTTTTCTTCCTGAGGACAAGACGAGCAGCTGTGTTTTGAACACGCTGGAGACAAGATAGAGAAGAGACTGACAGACCGGAAAGAAGAGCATTACAGTCTAGTAGTCAAGACGAGATAGGATGAGGGGAGTAACAAGCTTTGCTGTGGCTTCAAAGAATTCACATTCAACACACACACACTCTTGTTTCATATAAAGTTAAAAACGAAAATCCTCAGAACTGTTCAATTTATTTCAGAGAGAAAGAAAGAGAGACATGTATATATATAGAGAGATAGATAGAGACAGACAGACTTCATAGCAACGACATGGTATGAAGAGCATCAATATCAGCAGTAAAAACAAGCAAAACAGAAAACTAACCAACCGAATAAACAAACAAACAAATAAATAAATGGAAAACACCTATTGCACTACAATTTACTTATTCTACTACCATTACTACTCCTACTACTATTACTGTTACTACCACCATCACCACCACACCACACCACTACTACTACTACTACTACTACTACTACTACTACTACTACTACTACTACTACTACCTCCACCCCCACCATCACCACCACCGTCACTACTACAGTGCCACAGTAATATAACAATGACATGGCACGCAGAACATCAACATCAGTAATAAGAACAAGCAAAACATAAACCAACCGACGAAACAAAGAAATAAATGGGGGGGGGGGGGGGAATGTATTCCACCACAATTTACTTCCTCTACTACTACTACTACTACTACTACTACTACTGCTGCTACTGCTACTACTACTACTACTACTACTACTACTACTACTACTACTACTACTACTACTACTACTACTACCACTATCACTACTGCTACTATCACTACGATTAATAATCATAGCATCATAATAACTCTAGTAGCCTAATGTCAATCAAATAAAAAGCAAAAGTAATCATAATTAGCATAATGACACAATGACACAAGTAGCCTAATGTCAATCAAAGAAAGAAAAAAAAGCAAACATAATCAGAAAAGCACAATTACAGCATTAGTCTAAACAGACAGAGCTTGCTCTTGTGTGGTGCATTAAGTGGTACATGTAGTAAAGTTTTAATGGATGGGATTAAGAAGATGCCCCTGTAAGTTAGATTTCAAATTTGATACTGACGAAATTGCTTTTACATCTGAAGGCAGTGAGTTCCAAACATATGACCCTGAACAAGAAAAGCTTGTTTTGTAAAGGTCAATGTGGGTGCGTGGAAGAACATATTTATCAGAACGATAACTACATGTGGAAGGAGTGAGAATACTGTTTAGGCATTCGGGTGTCAAGTTAGTGTGAAAACACACACTAAAAGAAAAGAAAAGTCTTAAGACTAATAATCTAGGTTTACATGGAGCAAACATTAAAACAAATCGATGGAACGAATAGATCAGCCATTGAGGTTCCTATATACAACATGGAAATGGAATAATATTATCATAATCTCATTTCAAAATATACAATTATACAAGACAGAGACAACGAGAGAAAAACACAGAGATTTTTCAAGACACTTGCAAAGCACAATCTGCCATTTAGGTGACATAAGATGCACCTACACTATTTGAAGGAACTGAGCCAACGTGAAAACACGCACAAAACGTAAAACAAAGTCTTAAGACCAATAATCTAAGTCTACATGGACCAAACATTAAAACAAATCGATGGAACGAATAGATCAGACATTGATGTTCCTATATACAACATGGAAATGGAATAATATTATCATAATCTCATTTCAAACAATACAACTATGCACAAATGATTAAAAAAAGAGAAAAACAAGATGAAGGGATTGAGCAGCACCGCGACCATGGCCGACAAGGCATCCGTCAGATTGTTTAGTGTTATTTATGTTGAGAGTAAAACATGTTAGTAATGGTCAGTCACATTGTTTAGTGTTATTTGTGTTGAAAGTAAAACATGTTAGTAATGGTCAGTCACATTGTTTAGTGTTATTTGTGTTGAAAGTAAAACATGTTAGTAATGGTCAGTCACATTGTTTAGTGTTATTTGTGTTGAAAGTAAAACATGTTAGTAATGGTCAGTCACATTGTTTAGTGTTATTTGTGTTGAAAGTAAAACATGTTAGTAATGGTCAGTCACATTGTTTAGTGTTATTTATGTTGAGAGTAAAACATGTTAGTAATGGTCAGTCACATTGTTTAGTGTTATTTGTGTTGAAAGTAAAACATGTTAGTAATGGTCAGTCACATTGTTAAGTGTTATTTGCGTTGAAAGTAAAAATGTCAGTAATGGTCAGTCACATTGTTTAGTGTTATTTGTGTTGAAAGTAAAACATGTTAGTAATGGTCAGTCACATTGTTTTAGTGTTATTTGTGTTGAAAGTAAAACATGTTAGTAATGGTCAGTCACATTGTTTAGTGTTATTTGTGTTGAAAGTAAAACATGTTAGTAATGGTCAGTCACATTGTTTAGTGTTATTTGTGTTGAAAGTAAAACATGTTTGTAATGGTCAGTCACATTGTTTAGTGTTATTTGTGTTGAAAGTAAAACATGTTTGTAATGGTCAGTCACATTGTTTAGTGTTATTTGTGTTGAAAGTAAAACATGTTAGCAATGGTCAGTGTTATTTGTGTTGACAGTAAAACATGTTAGTAATGGTCAAAAAAACACACAAAAAAAACAACATGGAAATAGAACTGACAACATATTATTGTGCAAATGTAAAAACTACACAATTTCATGATAGTAGAAAACAAACCAATAAAAATGTGAAAATTGCAATTAAAGGGATTGAGATTTTCCGTGACAGTATGACTTTTCAATCATAAAGCCGTTATAATTCATGATAACAAGGAAGGCTGAAAGACTAGAATCCACATTCAATGCACTCAAGAATACAATAATAATTATACATACTACAATGGAGTAAATGGGTAAATTGATATTCATATGATTATTCTGTACAAAATGCCAACAATATCAAACATTCGTAGCAGAAGTTGAGTGGTCTACACAATTAAAAACACTTCAAGTCCTGAATTGGGCCCAGTGGAATACATAATAACACAGTAACATTATTTCTGTCACAGAGCTGATGATTCAGCTACAATGTTTGCTTTCGTTTCGTATCTTTTTCCTAAAAAGGGAGAACTGATGCTTTGGTTTTGTTAATTGAATTGATTTAAATAGCATTTTATTTCTCAAAGTCACAAATGAAAATCAACAATGATCATTAGATAGGGCAACAAGAAAACTTCTATAAAGCCCTATCTTTTTTTTGTAAAGTGCACAGACAATAATAGTGACGGACGGCCAAGCAGAGTAATGAAGCGTTATCTTAATTTTCAAATATGTTTTACATATTAATGTAATGCATAGACAATCGAAACAACAAGCAAGTAAACAGTAAGAAGAACATAAAAAGGCAACAATATCAAATTAAAAAATTATAATAAATTATATTAATGAATGTTTAAACAAATGTGGTGAGAAATGGAGATCAGTCTCAGCTTACAAGGAAGCAAACTCTTATATATCCGCAGAACAATCTTATGTAACATACAAAAATGTCATTCCAGGAGCCGGGGTGAGTAATAATAAATTCTGTGTGTGTAGACGTGAGAGAGAGAGAGAGAGAGAGAGAGAGAGAGAGAGAGAGAGAGAGAGAGAGAGAGAGAGAGAGAGAGAGAGAGAGAGAGAGAGAGAGAGAGAGAGAGAGAGAGAGAGAGAGAGAGAGAGAGAGAGGGGGGGGGGGGCAAGCCAGGAGAGCTATTGAAGAATACACCTTAACCTTAGATTTCAAAACGTCTCGTTTGCAGGATGATTGCTTAAACTGCTTCAAATATATTGACATTGTCTTGAAGGGAAAAAGAAGTATTGCCGAATAGTAGGTAAAGATATATTCTTGTGGATGTTTATCCATAGTATTTCTACGTTGTGTGATGTAATTGGGACAGTCAACGAGAAAGTGTTTTTTGCAGATATCCACAAGTACAAGAAGCATCAATAGAAATGTGTCTGTTGTAAAGATCATAGTTTAAATCACTCATCCCAAGTCTAAGTCGACAATGAATCATTTGTTCATTTCTATTCCCTTGGTAATGATAGGGCGGGACTTGAGTATCATAAGAAGAAAGAACACTTTTAAGGTGACTGATGGATTGTGTTTGCTGAATTTGAGGAGGAAGAGAATTCCAGATAGATGCAGTCGATAGAAAAAAAGGAATTACGGTAAATGTCTGAATTATGGCGAGGAACAATACGCTCAAAAGGTCTACGTGAATGGTATGGGTTAACAGAGGAAACTAAGGGTGGGAGTAGATCAGAAAGATACTCTGTGGCCAATGATTATGGATAAGTTTGTGAAACATTATAATTTTATGTCTGTGACTTCTCTCTTTTAATGTACAAAATCCTGATTCTTGTAGAAGCTTTGCATGACTGGTTCCTCGAACTGTGCCTGTAATAATGCGCAGGGCTTCTAAGTGTACATATTCTAAAAACAAATGTGATTGATATTATTGCAGTTGTCCCAAATGATGTCAGCATAGTCAAAGATAGGTAAAATCAATGACTTGTACATTGTTTTAAGAGCTCTCCTGGTTAGTTGATATTTGAAGGAGCGAATACAATTAACGAGTAGCTGGACTTTAGATGCAGTGTTATCAATGTGTTCGCCCAATCTGCAGTTATTTTGCAGAGTTACACCAGGATGCTTATGGTGGTTTTGACATTGCATTGTAGTGCTTCCAAATGTTAAATCATGAGAAACTACATTTCCTCTGAATACATTTAGTAAATCTGTCTTTGTATGATTAAATTTCACCTTCCATGTTTTTGCCCATTGGTCTATTTTATCTAAATCAGACTGTAATGTTTCACATCTTGTGATCAGATTTTCTAATGCAAGAGACATACTTGTATTGTCTGCAAACAGTTTGATTACAAAATCAATGTCACAGATAATGTCGTTAATAAATATCAAACACAAGAGAGGCCCTAGAACAGAGCCTTGTGGTACAACTTGTTCAACTTTAAGCAAGTCAGATGTTTCACCTCTAATGACAACAGACTGGTATCTATCAGATAAATAACTAGTGAACCATTCTAAAAGTGAACCCTTTATACCAATGACTCTTAGCTTAAGAATGAGACCCCTGTGCCATACGCTGTCAAATGCTTTTGAGATATCAAAGGAAACGGATTGGACAGGGACAGACTTATCATAGTTTTTTTATTTGGTTATCATAAACGGTTAGTAGCTGATATATAGTTGAATCACCTTGGATGAATCCTGACTGTGAATTCTTTATAAGGTGATTTAATGTAAGAAATTGATAAACATGTCTATGTACACATCTTTCAAACAGTTTACCTACATAGCTCAAAAGAGATATTGGTTGGTAGTTTGTGCATTCGTCTCTGCCACCCTTCTTGTGCACTGGTGTTACATTTGCTATTTTCCAAAGTTGTGGGAATTTCCCTTCTGATAGGCAGTGGTTAAATAATCTAGTCAGTAGATCGGAAAATACATCATTTGAATGTATTTCTTTGTGTGCATAATTCTTTCGTTTCAAGGAAAGTGATTTTCATTTTTTTTGTAATGGGTAAGGCACTTTGAAGTGGTGAGTTGACCTATTATTTATTTATATAATTTTTATTTTTTTATTTTTAGTATTCAGGATTAATCAACCTGCGTGGTATGTGCCCAAAAACATTTTATTTGCTATAATGTGGTTTTAATGATTCATAGGTTGCGTTTAGGAATATTGTTCTTGTATGTACAGTGGGCCTATGTACACGCATGTTTTAATTATCATCATATTCGGGCTATAGCTGTTAAATGTGCAACAACAATTTGTCTTGCACCCCTCTAGGATATGAAGCGTTCAACAAGAGATCTCCGCAAAACTCTGTCTTCTCCCTTCAACGCTCGCTGGTTCTTGCGAAGGTCCATCGTTCCGTATCTGCCAGGGGGTTTCTTGGCCAGGTTGTCACTCTTTACGCTGATTCATATGGGCCTCGCCTTCGCTTTGTGGTGTGGGCAATAAAAGATACTTGTGAAGAGATGTCTATCAGTGTCGTGGTCCTCGCCTTCGCTTTGTGGTGTGGGCAATAAAACATACTTGTGAAGAGATGTCTATCAGTGTCGTGGTCCTCGCCTTCGCTTTGTGGTGTGGGCAATAAAACATACTTGTGAAGAGATGTCTATCAGTGTCATGGTCCTCGCCTTCGCTTTGTGGTGTGGGCAATAAAACATACTTGTGCAGAGATGTCTATCAGTGTCGTGGTCCTCGCCTTCGCTTTGTGGGCAATAAAACATACTTGTGAAGAGATGTCTATCAGTGTCATGGTCCTCGCCTTCGCTTTGTGGTGTGGGCAATAAAACATACTTGTGCAGAGATGTCTATCAGTGTCGTGGTCCTCGCCTTCGCTTTGTGGGCAATAAAAATAAAACTATACTTGTGCAGGCAATAAAACATAAGAGATGTCTATCAGTGTCGTGGTCCTCGCCTTCGCTTTGTGGTGCAGGCAATAAAACATACTTGTGCAGAGATGTCTATCAGTGTCGTGGTCCTCGCCTTCGCTTTGTGGTGTGGGCAATAAAACATACTTGTGAAGAGATGTCTATCAGTGTCGTGGTCCTCGCCTTCGCTTTGTGGGCAATAAAACATACTTGTGAAGAATGTCTATCAGTGTCATGGTCATCGTCTTCGCTTTGTGGGCAATAAAACATACTTGTGAAGAGATGTCTATCAGTGTCATGGTCCTCGCCTTCACTTCCTGGGCAATTCTTCTTCTTCTTCGTCTCTTTGTTCCCGGCCGTATCAGATGCTCAGTCCGGTTCGGTTGATGAAGGCCGCAGTCAACAGCAGCACCTCAGCAGGTCCCCACAGCTGGTCACGGAGTGCCACAGGCCTGGGCCAGATATCACATCTCGGGGTGTCAAAGGTAGTGCAGTCCTGCAGAATGTGGTCTGGTGTCTGTAATCCTGTGCCACACGGACATTCATCCGTGTGGGAGATCACTTTGTGGGCAACAAAACACACTTGTGAAGAGATGTCTATCAGTGTCGTGGTCCTCGCCTTCACTTTGTGGTGCAGGCAATAAAACATACTTGTGCAGAGATGTCTATCAGTGTCGTGGTCCTCGCCTTCGCTTTGTGGGCAATAAAACATACTTGTGCAGAGATGTCTATCGTCATGGTCCTCGCCTTCGCTTTGTGGTGTGGGCAATAAAACATACTTGTGAAGAGATGTCTATCAGTGTCGTGGTCCTCGCCTTCGCTTTGTGGGCAATAAAACATACTTGTGCAGAGATGTCTATCAGTGTCGTGGTCCTCGCCTTCGCTTTGTGGGCAATAAAACATACTTGTGCAGAGATGTCTATCAGTGTCGTGGTCCTCGCCTTCGCTTTGTGGTGTGGGCAATAACACATACTTGTGAAGAGATGTCTATCAGTGTCGTGGTCCTCGCCTTCGCTTTGTGGTGTGGGCAATAAAACATACTTGTGAAGAGATGTCTATCAGTGTCATGGTCCTCGCCTTCGCTTTGTGGTGTGGGCAATAACACATACTTGTGAAGAGATGTCTATCAGTGTCGTGGTCCTCGCCTTCGCTTTGTGGTGTGGGCAATAAAACATACTTGTGAAGAGATGTCAATCAGTGTCGTGGTCCATGCCTTCGCTTTGTGGGCAATAAAACATACTTGTGAAGAGATGTCAATCAGTGTCGTGGTCCATGCCTTCGCTTTGTGGGCAATAAAACATACTTGTGAAGAGATGTCAATCAGTGTCGTGGTCCATGCCTTCGCTTTGTGGGCAATAAAACATACTTGTGAAGAGATGTCAATCAGTGTCGTGGTCCATGCCTTCGCTTTGTGGGCAATAAAACATACTTGTGAAGAGATGTCTATCAGTGTCGTGTTCCATGCCTTCGCTTTGTGGGCAAAGCATACTTGTGAAGAGATGTCTATCAGTGTTGTGGTCCTCGCCTTTGCTTTGTGGTAAAAACAACATACTTGTGAAGAGATGTCTATCAGTGTTGTGGTCCTCGCCTTTGCTTTGTGGTAAAAGAAACCATACTTGTGAATGAAGAGATGTCTATCAGTGTCAAGGTTCCGCCCCGTTGGGGATACCGGGAGGGTCATTTGCATGAATAGTTCCCCCACCTTCTGAAAGTTCTCTGCTTGCAACTTCCTCTAATCTGTCACACTCTTTGACTCTGCCTTTTCCATTTGCTTACTGTCATCTACTATCTTTCAGACTTACCAGTCCATTCCCTTGCCTTTTTTTTTTCAAGAAAGACTTTCAAAAAGATTTCCTCCAGCCAAAATCGGACTTGCTGGGCCTAATACTTAGCTAGGCGCATAACGGCAGCATGACGCATCTGCACTGATAACTGACATGAAACTGCCTGGGTGATCGAAGAAGAAGAAGAAGAAGAAGAAGAAGAAGAAGAAGAAGCATGTGTTGGTGACTGCGTGATAGCAAAGCAGGCCTGGGTCTTCTAGTTGTGCCAATAGTGACCATTACGATTCAGTTTCTTCCCTTGGATAATTAAAAAGGATAATCAGTTTCAGATACGTATTTCAAACTATCGCTATCTTAACTAAAGATCATTCCCTTTCCGGGGCTTTATTTTCATTTTAATTATTTTCGCTGAGATTGTTCATCCCTAGCTGTTTTGGGGGTGTTTTTTTTAGTGTGTGTTTAAAAAACAAATCTGCATTTACAGACAATCTGGATTATCATGTACATACGCAATCTATTTTTTTTATTCATATAAACAACAGCCGGTTTGGTCGACTGATATATAACCAAACTGGAAAAGAGTTGTCAGCCATTGTGGAGGTTTTCATTGTAACAGCGCTTTCTCGTTTCGGAGCGCGTTGTCTGTATTACAGTTATATTCCTTATCAGTTAAAATACACCTCATCAGAGGAGCACTGCATTTTGTCGTAAAGGTGGGGAACCTCTCCACTGTCCAGAAGACCCATTGGTTTGGAATAGTTGTCGGTGGTGTGTTCTGGAAGCGGAATATCCTCATACAGCCCATCAGCGGTAGCGTGCGGGGAAAAGATGGAAGCCAGTTCAGAAGGGAATGAGGCTTGAGCTGCTCCCTCCGTGGCAGATTCTGGTCCAGGGGGTCGAAGGGGGCCCTGCATGGGAGGAGGCAACACCGACGAGGCTTCCCTACTCAGATTCATGTAGGCTTCATGGTCATGGGCTGAGGATCCCTGCTGTACAGTCGTGTTCAAACGGCCGTTTCCTGGCTTACGTCTTTTACGGATCGGGTGACGGGGATCACGTGCATTATCAGGATCACGTGCGATGGCAGCTGATTTCAAGCGAGCATTTTCTGGGTCAAGTGTTTTTTGGAGATCACCTGGCATATGGGCTGCTCTCAGACGATTCTCTCTCGGGCATTCTCTGTCCAGGCGGGTCTCTTGATATTCTGGATCTCCCTCCTTATGTCCAGGCACTGTGCTGCTTTCAGATCTGGGCACACTCCTACCTTTTCCTGACGGCATGGGTGGGGCAAAGGCCACTGACACATTTGCAGCACCAGACTGGGCAAATTCCAATCTGATCCCGGCATTTTGGTAAGTTTGTTCCTCAAGCGATCTGTCGGGACGATTTTCTGTCCTTGGTTCTTGGGAGTTTTCTGGAAGACCCTCACCTGCAGAAACAGACGGTCGACACAATAATCCAAAGAAAACGAGACTAGTTCTTGTTAGAGTAGTTTGGGTGAGTCCTTTTTCTTTGTAAATGATATTTGCATAAAACATTTAATAGTATATTTTGATAAATGTGTTAAGGTTTTAGCTGTAGACATTTGGAAAATTCCAATGAAATTTGGAGCCATGGCTCATGTCACCTCTGTGTACGCTAAACACGTGCTTGGTGGCAAATAACTTTTTAATTTTTTGTATTACCAGCCGCGAACGAAGAGGGCAAAATCTGGTAATGTTTTCAATTATTCTGAGACCGACTATCTATGTTAACACGATAACATTTGAACGGAGGGACTCATTTTTTGCATGCGGATAGGTACTGAGAATATATCGGCCAAATAAACAAAAAATGAAGGTCATAAGTCAAAGGTCAAGGTCACTGGAGCCAAAATGCTGCCGCGTTGCTGGTGGTCTAGCGTCTTAGCGCTCTAGTTTTGAACTAGCTTCGTAAAAAAAGAACCCCAAAAAGAACACCATAAAACATAGAGCCAGTTCAGAAAGTATGCTGAGAGTTTGTAAATATGTAGAGGGAAGGGATATGTATAGTATATAAGGGGAGGATAATGAAAGGGCAGAAGAGGCCACTCAGTCCTGAAGTTGGTGGTGGGTGCGGGGGTGATAGTGGTAGAGGTGTGGCATCTTTCATGGCTATTATACACATATTATTGTATCATTAGGCTTAAATGTTACACAATAGACAATGTCTGCAAATAGGAAATCCACATACGCGTCCTGCGCAAGTGACCTTTCATTAATTTAACGGACAAAGAAGTAAGTAAGGACCACGTGTATCTATGGTGTGTCTATGGTGTGTCTATGGTGTATCTATGGTGTGTCTATGGTGTGTCTATGCAGTTCGCAGATTTCTCCAGAAAAATTAATATAGCTTACCTTTAAAATGGGTGTAAAAGGAGTTTTTGGTCATTTACATTCACCCTCTTTCTTTCAAAAAGTTTGAATTCGTGGATTTTTTTTTATCGCGCTTATCTTGTGTTTATCAGTTATTTTTTATGGGATACGACTCTATTTTGCGGTAAAAAGGACATTCTAATTTTTTTTTCTCGAAAATAATAATAATATTATTAATAATAATAATAATAATAATAATAATAATAATAATAATAATAATAATGATAATAACAACAATAATAATAATAATAATAATAATAATAATAACAATAATAACAATAATGATAATAATGATAATAATGATAATAATAATATAAATTGAGCTTATCTTCATAGATACACGTGGTCTTTGCTTACTTCTTAATCTTCGATGAAATGAAAAAATCATCCACAGAGCACTTCACAAATTTGTAGAAGAAAAATATAACCTGATATTAAGAACACATGTATAAAAATCAGTTTAACACGATTTAAAGTTTAAAATGTTTTAAAAAGCACACGTCATCTCACAGACCAAAAATGAAATACAATACTCCAGCTAATACTAATCCTGCCTTTGCGGTAAGTACGGCAATCCCTGACCACACTCTAGGCTTTAACCCCTTGACTGCCCAGAGAAAATTAAAGAAACAAACCA
Organism: Phymorhynchus buccinoides; assembly: GCA_017654935.2. Taxonomy (NCBI): domain Eukaryota; kingdom Metazoa; phylum Mollusca; class Gastropoda; order Neogastropoda; family Raphitomidae; genus Phymorhynchus; species Phymorhynchus buccinoides. Next base: position 21,405,290 of record CM065687.1, on the reverse strand, counting down.
TTGGGCAAATCATGACATGAAAAAGACAACTGATAGAGCCAATCTGAAGAAGAAGAAAAGGTCTGGGTGATATTACTCTCTTGATTATGTTAGAGCAAAAGCCAGGATATCAGGGTTATTCCTCTTCATCTGATGACACCATCAGCGAAGGATAGAGAACAGACAACTGACCTGGACTTGTGTCTCCAGTACCGTCCTTCACTCTTAGGGTCTGGTGAGCTCGTCTTAGCCTGATGTAACAAAAAACATGCAAAGAACACAATGGTTAATGAATAAATATAGGCTTAACAGACCTGGTTCTTAATATAGAAATATCGGCATGCTGTAATACTAATCAAATTTACTTTCTGTCTGTCTGTGTGTCTGTTCGAAGACTAGGGACCGTAGTTCAGGAACCGTTTACTGTTGATTCCCTAACCACTTATAGGTGAAGACAGGGTAAAATGCCCATGGGCGGGTAAGAAGCCCATGCCAATTATCTCATGAAATAAAGAAAATTTCAGTCACATTTTGCCCATGCATTCGTCTCAAGGGCAAAATGTCACTGAAAATGCATAGGCAAAATGTGACTGAAATTTTCTTTATTTCATGAGACAATTGAAATTTTCTTTTTCATGAGATAATTGGCATGGGCTTTTTACCCCGTCTTAACCTATTCACGATCATCATCACCAAAAATTAAAAAAATGCAGTGAGCCGCATTATAAACTTTCAGCTCCTTCGAAGTCGGAGTGTGGCTGCCCACGTGGCGGGGTAATCAAAAATAGTCACATACGTAATGTTCTCATCTCTAGCCGGTGCATTTTTTTCCCATAGTGTTCAAGTGCTTCGGCTGTTTGGGATGATCCCTGGAGTCTTTAAGCCAGGGTGCAACAACAACAACAGCAGCCTTCAGTGCAATCTCCACCACAGAAGACCTCGCTGGCCTGAAAAGTGCTGGCCCTAATAAGAAATATTCGCAAATAGCCAAGGGACATGATTTCGGGGTTTGCGGTAGTGACCTTTCATTAACTGTTTGTCCTTTTTTGTTCATGGGGGACAATCTGATTTTGCGGTAAAAATCACATTCTATTTTCCAGAAAATCGTCTATTCAAAAGCTGTTGGCTATAAGCCTTTATAATCGAAAACCGTTGGCAGTAGAACCCTGCAATCATAAATATTTCTTGATCAGCTCCATGCAGAGAATGCTACACGGCACCTTTTGAACCAAACTCCAGTGCTAGCCTCCACCAGAGAATGCAACAAGGCACCTTTTGAACCAACCTCCAGTGCTAGCCTCCACCAGAGAATGCAACAAGGCACCATGCAGAGAATGCAACAAGGCACCTTTTGAACCAACCACCAGTGCTAGCCTCCACCAGAGAATGCAACAAGGCACCATGCAGAGAATGCAACAAGGCACCTTTTGAACCAACCTCCAGTGCTAGCCTCCACCAGAGAATGCAACAAGGCACCATGCAGAGAATGCAACAAGGCACCTTTTGAACCAACCACCAGTGCTAGCCTCCACCAGAGAATGCAACAAGGCACCATGCAGAGAATGCAACAAGGCACCTTTTGAACCAACCTCCAGTGCTAGCCTCCACCAGAGAATGCAACAAGGCACCATGCAGAGAATGCAACAAGGCACCTTTTGAACCAACCACCAGTGCTAGCCTCCACCAGAGAATGCAACAAGGCACCATGCAGAGAATGCAACAAGGCACCATGCAGAGAATGCAACAAGGCACCTTTTGAACCAACCACCAGTGCTAGCCTCCACCAAAGAATGCAACAAGGCACCTTGCAGAGAATGCAACAAGGCACCTTTTGAACCAACCACCAGTGCTAGCCTCCACCAGAGAATGCAACAAGGCACCATGCAGAGAATGCAACAAGGCACCTTGCAGAGAATGCAACAAGGCACCATGCAGAGAATGCAACAAGGCACCATGCAGAGAATGCAACAAGGCACCATGCAACGAATGCAACAAGGCACCATGCAGAGAATGCAACAAGGCACCATGCAGAGAATGCAACAAGGCACCATGCAGAGAATGCAACAAGGCACCATGCAGAGAATGCAACAAGGCACCATGCAGAGAATGCAACAAGGCACCATGCAGAGAATGCAACAAGGCACCATGCAGAGAATGCAACAAGGCACCATGCAGAGAATGCAACAAGGCACCATGCAGAGAATGCAACAAGGCACCTTTTGAACCAACCACCAGTGCTAGCCTCCACCAGAGAATGCAACAAGGCACCATGCAGAGAATGCAACAAGGCACCTTTTGAACCAACCACCAGTGCTAGCCTCCACCAGAGAATGCAACAAGGCACCATGCAGAGAATGCAACAAGGCACCTTTTGAACCAACCACCAGTGCTAGCCTCCACCAGAGAATGCAACAAGGCACCATGCAGATAATGCAACAAGGCACCATGCAGATAATGCAACAAGGCACCTTTTGAACCAACCACCAGTGCTAACCTCTGCCAGAGAATGCAACAAGGCACCATGCAGAGAATGCAACAAGGCACCATGCAGAGAATGCAACAAGGCACCATGCAGAGAATGCAACAAGGCTCCTTTTGAACCAACCACCAGTGCTAACCTCCACCAGAGAATGCAACAAGGCACCATGCAGAGAATGCAACAATTAAGGCACCTTTTGAACCAACCACCAGTGCTAGCCTCCGCCAGAGAATGCAACAAGGCACCATGCAGAGAATTCAACAAGGCACAATGTAGAGAATCCAACAAGGCACCTTTTGAACCAAGCACCAGTGTAGCCTCCACCAGAGAATGCAACAAGGCACCATGCAGAGAATGCAACAAGGCACCTTTTGAACCAACCACCAGTGCTAACCTCCACCAGAGAATGCAACAATGCACCATGCAGAGAATGCAACAAGGCACCATGCAGAGAATGCAACAAGGCACCATGCAGAGAATTCAACAAGGCACAATGCAGAGAATGCAACAAGGCACCTTTTGAACCAAGCACCAGTGTAGCCTCCACCAGAGAATGCAACAAGGCACCATGCAGAGAATGCAACAAGGCACCTTTTGAACCAACCACCAGTGCTAGCCTCCACCAGAGAATGCAATCAAGGCACCATGCAGAGAATGCAACAAACCTTTTGAACCAACCACCAGTGCTAACTCATGCCAGAGAATGCAACAAGGCACCATGCAGAGAATGCAACAAGGCACCATGCAGATAATGCAACAAGGCACCATGCAGATAATGCACAAGGCACCTGCAGATAATGCAACAATGCAACAAGGCACCATGCAGAGAATGCAACAAGGCACCATGCAGATAATGCAACAAGGCACCATGCAGAGAATGCAACAAGGCACCATGCAGAGAATGCAACAAGGCACCATGCAGAGAATGCAACAAGGCACCATGCAGAGAATGCAACAAGGCACCATGCAGAGAATGCAACAAGGCACCATGCAGAGAATGCAACAAGGCACCATGCCACGAATGCAACAAGGTACCATGCAGAGAATGCAACAAGGCACCATGCAGAGAATGCAACAAGGCACCTTTGCAGAGAATGCAACAGTGCACCATGCAGAGAATGCAACAAGGCACCATGCAGAGAATGCAACAAGGCACCATGCAGAGAATGCAACAAGGCACCATGCAGAGAATGCAACAAGGCACCTTTTGAACCAACCACCAGTGCTAACCTCCGCCAGAAAATGCAACAAGGCACCTTTTGAACCAACCTCCAGTGCTAGCCTCCTCTAGGGACGTACTATTTGACTCGCAAATAAGTAAGCAACACAACTCAAAAATCGTTGACCTCCAAACCATATAATTATATTCTTATTCAATTCTAAAACCATATTCCCAAAATAATCATTGTTATCTTAATATAATACAATCATGTCCCCCCCCCCCCCCCCCCCTCCCTTGATCACCCCTCTCCAAAAATAAGAAAATCTTACTGAACAACTATTCACATAGGAACCACGGAGAAAGCGAGCAATCGATAAGTAGGTGGAGTTGGAGATTGAGCAAGCAAGGGATAACAAATTTGGTACAGGGATTAGTTTGTTAACTAAAACTCTCTCTCTCTCTCTCTCTCTCTCTCTCTCTCTCTCTCTCTCTCTCTCTCTCTCTCTCTCTCTCTCTCTCTCTCTCTCTCTCTCTCTCTCTCTCTCTCTCTCTCTCTCTCTCTCTCTCTATCTCTCTCTGACACAAAAATAATTCCATATCGTACCGATACACCAAGATGGTGATGACGATACCCATGGCAGCAACCACGGCCACTGATACGCCCACCACGATGTAGAGGCCCTGAGGAGGACTGTCGCCAGAAACGGGCAGAGATTCTGAAATAAAGCACACACCAAACATCGTTCAGGCAATGTCAAATAGGTTGTTTCCTGCTCATTCACTCACCATAGGGCCCGCCACACTACATACGGTTCGATCCCAATGCGGTGCGATTTGATATTTTGTGAGGCGTGATGATTCTCGTGAGATTCAACTGTCTGAATCAATCTGAGTAAATCTGACGAGTTTTGTGCACTATTATTTGTAGTCCCCCGTACATGAATCTGATCAAATGTTTATGTTTTTGTTAGAAACATTTTGTTTGAGTCATGTATTGGGGGTCTATTTGAGTATAGTGAGGGAAAATAGTAGAATTAGTCTTTTTAGACGGAAATGCTTCACGTGAATCGTGATTCAGAGGCATCGTCACAATCGCGTCGCATTGGGATCGAGTCATATGCAGTGTATCGGGCCCTTTATTCTCTATCGTCTACGTCTGTGTCTCTCCCCGCTCTCTGATTTCCTTTGTTTCTCAACCAGCAATAGTTTTCTCTCTCTCTCTCTCTCTCTCTCTCTCTCTCTCTCTCTCTCTCTCTCTCTCTCTCTCTCTCTCTCTCTCTCTCTCTCTCTCTCTCTCTCTCTCTCTCTCTCTCTCTCTCTCTCTTTGTGTCTCTTTTTGTGTCTCTCTGTGTCTCTCTCTCGCTCTCTCTCTCTCTCTCTCTCTCTCTCTCTCTCTCTCTCTCTCTCTCTCTCTCTCTCTCTCTCTCTCTCTCTCTCTCTCTCTCTGTCTCTTTCTGAGTTCTCTCTCTCTGTCTCTCTGTCTATCTCTGTCTCTGTCTGTCTCTCTCTGTCTCTTTTTATGTCTCTGTCTCTGTCTCTCTGTCTCTCTGTCTCTCTCTCTGTCTCTGTCTCTTTTTGTGTCTCTCTCTCCGTCTCTGTTTCTCTCTGTGTGTCTCTCTCGGAGTTCTCTCTCTCTCTCTCTCTCTCTCCCCCCCCCCCTCCCTCTCTCTCTCTCTCTCTCTGTCACTCTCACTCTCTC
>CM065687.1:21384971-21389971 GCA_017654935.2 Phymorhynchus buccinoides | reverse complement strand
AACCCTCTAACCCTAACCCTCTAACCCTAACCCTCTATCCCTAACCCTAACCCTAACAACTTACTTTACTTCGATATTAACGCTCCCCCCCCCCCCCCCCCCCCTGGAGTGGCGCTGAAACGAGGTGAAATCGTGCAGCCAAGCGTGACTGGCGCTGAAACGAGGTGCCCCCTCTAATACTCACCCCAAATCTGGAATTCACACACACTGAAAAGATCGTCCCATGGACGTGTGAATTGTTTGGTAAGGCGAACAACTCTGCCATGGAGAGGTTTGGTACAGTTCTCAGTGATGTCCCTTCGCACTGGGTGTAGGGGAGTGGTGACACACTCTTCGTTGTCTACGGTGATGGAGATGTGGGAGGGATAATAGATGCCTGTACAGCAGACAAAGGTGACCCGTATGTAACAAAACAGTAATATTCCCTATTTAACTATCGAAAAGGTTATAACTGATTTTTATATGCTTTAAAATTTGCATTCAGTTTCTTTTAATTAACTTGTAGGGCCTATGCCTAGGCCACAAAATGTGCTTTATAACAAAACAATAATATTACCTATTTAACTACCGAAAAGGTTATAACTGACTTTATTTGCTTTCACAAATTGTATTCAGTTTCTTTTATTAACTTGTGTAGGCCTAGGCCCCAAATGTGCTTTATAACAAAACAGTATACTACTATTCCCTAGTTGACTATCGAAAAGGTTATAACTGATTTTTACCTGCTTTAAAAAACGCATTCAGTTTCTTTTAATTAACTTGTGTAGGCAGGCCCCAAATGTGCTTTGTAACAAAACAGTATTATTCCCTATTTGACTATCGAAAAGGTTATAACTGATTATACTAAAATTGTGGTGGTACCATAGCCGATGAGGTTTAACCGAGGCGTGGTTACTGCTACACCTATCTGTATTGTTTTAAAAAATCGGGACTTTACTGGTGTTGCACTGCCTCCGGGCATTGCCTCCAGTATTGTTCCCACCATCTTTGTATTTACAAATGTCCCATATGTGTCTGTTCCAGACCGAGAGGACGTAAAACACAATTTTTCGTTCGTTCGTTATAACTGATTTGTATCTGCTTTAAAAAGTGTATTCAGTTTCTTTTAATTAACTTGTGTAGGCCTAGGCCCCAAATGTGCTTTATTACAATTATCTTCCGGAGGAGCGGGGTGGGGGGGGGGGGGGGGGGGGGGGGGGCAGTAAGAACAGACGAAGCTTGGTTGTTTGATTGTTTTTAAATTGATAGTCTGTTCGTAGGGGAAGACGGGGTAAAAAGCGCATGGGCGGGTAAGAAGCCCACCCCAATTATCTCATGAAAAATAAAGAAAATTTCAGTCAAAGTTGTCCATGAGACGAATGCTAGACATTAACGCTCGTCTCATGGGCAAAATAAGACTGAAATTTGCTTCATTTCATGAGAGACACTTACATTCGACCCTCCATGATTTTTTTTTGATTTTTTTTATTTATTTATTTTTTTTTTTTTTTTTTTTTTTTTATATATATATCCCGATACGCTATATTGCTAATTACGATGTCATGTATTCACATCACTCTGTTCACTATTCTCCAACAATGTGCTAAAATCAATGTTTAAATTGTCCGCACTTTATTGCTAATTGCTACCGGTTTCATACCATAGGCTGCATTAGTTTGCCCTGTTCTAAAATGTATAGTTCTTTTATACGTGCTTCAACATATATCTGTGCGTATCTGCATGTATTCTTGCGTGTGCCGCGCGCACGTGCAGGTGTGTGCGTGTATGGTTACACGCATGAATGCCCGCACAAGTATTAACAATTATACCTGTGCGTATGTCATTCTATAAATTCGTATTTCAACCTGTCTTTATCATAATACCTGCTTTGCTATCTTTATGTTCAATTATGAATGTGTAATTTTATGCCTTGCCATGTTTGTATTCTATGTTTGTATGTACAAAGGTGCTACCTTTATGTTCAAATCTGTATGTGTAATATCATGCCTTGCCATGTTTGTATTCTATGTTCGTATATGTACCAAGGACAGATTGGAAGACTAGGCGTAGCCTAAAATCTTTATCCTTGAAAAATAAAGTTAAAGTTTTCAAGTTTTCAAGTTTTCAAGAGATAATTGGGGTGGGCTTCTTACCCGCCCATGCGCTTTTTACCCCGTCTTCCCCTACTGTGTTTAAATGCGCATAATTATGTGCATTAGCCACACAAGTAAACACATCATCGTGTAGGCCTACTCTAATGACATTGACCGCTGGTTGGCATTTGTCTGTGTTAGGGAACACTAGTCAGTGAGAGCTGTACAGTATTAATGACTCTCTAGAGTCTTGGAAAAGCAAGGTACAGTTTAGTTTCTTGTGAAAGACTATGATTTTCAAACGAGGGGGTGGGGAAGGAGGGAAGGGGGGGGGAGCTTTGCTTTGGCTCAAGTGCTGGAGCCAAAGGGATGGGTTGGCCTTTGGGGACCTTCCCCAATGCCAGCTGTCCTCAAATCCATTTGGCCGAGAGAGTGCTGATGTACCGTGGGCAAGGCATCTCCACAGTAAACACATTCAAGTACAGCCCGCCAGAATTGTATCTGCACCCCCCCCCCCTCCCCCCTCCGCTGTCTGGCAGTCATGGTCGGAAACGACTGACTCACTGTCATACATAATTATACTAAACATGATCATAAATGTAAAATGAAAACAAAAAAGGTGTGTGTGGGTGGGTGGAGGTGTGCGCGCGCGCGCGCGCGTGTGTGCGTGTGCGTGTATGTGTGTGTGTGTGTGTGTGTGTGTGTGTGCGCGCGTGTGTGTGGAGGGGTATAGGTTACTAATAACATAAAATCTTGATATTGACTTTTCATTCATAAATGATCTGTCTGTCATGCATTAGCCACTCATTCAAAAAAGATCAGCTCTATGGAGCCTATGACGTCTTTTTACATAGCATACGTCATTTTTATGTTTTCATCATAGGTTTTGTCATTGCTGTTCTTTAACATCATCGATTGCGTCTTTTCATGCACCTAGTTACCATTCTCTTTATCTTGGTCAATGGCTGAGGAAGGCTTTCAGTTTCGTTATAACTGACAATAAAGCCGCGAAAATTTCATTTTCAATCAAAGAAATAAAATTTAAAAGAAGGCTTGTTGTTTTGTGTTTTTTTTTATCATATATATAGACATATATATAGCAAAAGGAGCAGTGCCAAGCTGATGAGACTCCCTAGAGTCCAAACAGCTGTCCTTGGCTGGGTTCTGCCATTGCCTCCCTAATATTAATAAGGAGGAAAAACTAAGCTAGAACTACAGTCTAATCGTAGACACATGAAGCACAAGACACTTTTTTTTTAAAAGAACATAATCAAACACCAAGTTAATTTCACTGGTTTTGATTTTAAATGTTCGCTTCCAAGACATAGGGACAAAAAAGTGTTATACAATTCTATATTACTTATTATGTATTATATATCTAGATCTATACGTGTGAACACGCACGCACACAGAGAGAATACGAATACGAATGTGTAATGAGAGTAAACGGATGAGAGAGAGAGAGAGAGAGAGAGAGAGAGAGAGAGAGAGAGAGAGAGAGAGAGAGAGAGAGAGAGAGAAATAGTTCAACAGAGACTCAGACGAACAGACAGGACTAAGTCTGATATATCATAATACAGTATTACTCACGCATATTTCCCCACCATATCTTAAAGTGGAAGACATAGCGAGGTGAACCCAGGTCGACCTGCCACCAGAGATTTCGGTCACGGTGGTCACGATAGTCATGATGCCGCCTGCCTCCTATGTAGATGCAGTTGTCGTCGGTGTTATACCTGCTCGTGTTGCCGTTGGCCGCGTTACTTGGGGGTCCCCTGGATCTGTAGCTGGAACTCATCGAGTAGGACGATTCGGGCAAGCCTTGGGCTATGTTCACTGCACAGACATAAATAAAAACACAATACCCCTGTCGCGTTGATTATCTTTTGAATGTGTTCGCATGTTTGTCTGTCTCTGAAACAATTTTTTTCCAAACTTTTTTTTTAAACATAGGGCCTAATGTTTTTATCACTTTTATGTGTAGGGGAAGACGGGGTAAAAAGCGCATGGGCGGGTAAGAAGCCCACCCCAATTATCTCATGAAATGAAGCAAATTTCAGTCTCATTTTGCCCATGAGACGAGCGTTAATGTCTAGCATTCGTCTCATGGGCAAATTTGACTGAAATTTCTAGCATTCGTCTCATGGGCAAAATGAGACTGAAATTTGCTTTATTTCATGAGATAATTGGGGTGGGCTTCTTACCCGCCCATGCGCTTTTTACCCCGTCTTCCCCTACATGTACTATTATAGGTATTAGGTACTTTATAGTCACAGAGGCGTCTCTGTGAAATTCGGGTTGCTCCCACCTGGAGAGGGCGTCGCAGCCAGAGGCGTGCCACCTATTTTTTTATGATTGCGATTTTAGTGTGATTGATGTGGAAGGAAACGGGGTGGGGGAGTAAATTTTGACCGGAAATGACAACTTTGTCGTTGCCATTGGGGTTAACGCTTTTTTTTTTTTAAAGCAGGCAACAATGAGGGAAAGTATTGTTGTTTTTTTTTTTATCTTGTTTGTTTTTGCTCCTTTTGCTGTATTTGCTGTTTGCTGTTTAATTGTTTGTCTGTGTTGATAAAGGCGCATTCGCCGAAATATCCTGTAGTTTTGTTTTGTCTCTTGTGAATAAAATAACGTCACTTTACACTTGTCGTGTAGTTGTTTGTTTGTTGTATGTTCATGTTGAAATGCTAGAAACATCGATTTAGTTTGTTTTTGTTTGTTTTTTCTTTATTAATGCTAATCCATATTTCTTTTTTTTTAATATGAACATTTTATGATTGGCTGTAGAATTAAGTGTTGTGTGTTATTGAATATTCGATTAACTACGGGGTGTCTAAAAATGCAGTCCACGAAATCGCTTTTTTTAAAAACAAACTATCGTTGTAATTTTTGGGTGGTTTTATGAATATTTTATGCTTAAAGGTGGAC
>CM065687.1:21364971-21377471 GCA_017654935.2 Phymorhynchus buccinoides | reverse complement strand
CATTTGAGGTCGCGAGACAGGGGCAGATAATTTTCGATATAGAGCATCATTATACCGGAGACGCTGGAGATTGCGTTTTAGTAAATAATGAAAATAAGAACGCACTGTGTCGAGTCGTTTTCGAGTTCTTGCGAAATCAGAACGTGTCGGCTGAATGCAGCGGGGAGACCAGTGTAAACTGAAAACCGGACACATACCGATGGCTTAGAGTCAAAACGGACTATCTTTAGATAGTCCATTGACTTATTATTGATATTATTGCAAAATTTAAGAACTTGTATAAAAAAGACTGCAAATTATGTAAAATGGGGATTATGCTTTTCATATTTCTGCAGTCTTTTTTTGAAAGAAGTTATTAGTTTTCACAATATGTTTAATAATACGTCGATGGGCTATCTAAAGATAGTCCGTTTTGACTCCAAGCCATCGATACGTAGTCCACCTCATCCATTATGGCCACATGGCTTAGAAACGCAGAAAAAGGAGAAGAAGTCTTCGAGTTATTCAACAAAATTAAAGTTTCGCTGATTTCGCGATTTTTCAGCCATATTTCGCCGAACATTTGGCCCAATCATACAGTAGTTTAAACTTCGCATACTCGGACAAAAAGGGGAGAAAAAGAAGAAAACAGAAGCTGAAGAATGTGTCTAATAGCAGTAGGATTCAACTGAATGTAATGGAGGGGAGTCCTAATGAAGAAAAATAATAATTTCATGGTCTTATATTTGACCTAGCACTACGAAAGGGACATTGAGTGTCAAACTGACCATTCTGAGAAAATTATACATTTGAACACTGCGGACAATGCTCTTCCTAATGATACAAGAACCATTCTTGTATCTGTTTCATTCCAGAGTTGTGAGCATTTAAAGTTAGTAGGGTGAGCATCAGCCATTTTGAGAAAACACAGTCTAGCCTTGCTGAAGAAAATGCACCGACCTGCTCGTTTTATAGCACTTATAGGACCATTTAGAGATCATATTTATTATCCTTTGTACATTTGAAAGATAAGATGTTAGAGAATATAAAAGTACCCTTAACTCAAAATTGACCCCAAAAATATATTTTTGACTTTGCAAGCCTGTTGTGAGAAACTAGCTCAGCGACTTAATGTCCTTTTCGTGGTGCTGGATCGCATATGTGCGCGCGCTTGCGCGCGCGTGTATATGCTATATGTGTATCTGTCTGTCTGTCGGTTGGTTTGTGTGTTTCCGATCGTGTTACGGACATATGCAAATGGCACACATGCGTGTGGATTCCTTTTTTTTCCATTCTTCGGCAAATGTTAAGAACAGTTCCCACCTCTGCCCCTTCCATTCATTGCAGACCGGTTAGAGTCAGATTAGTCATCAACGTTTGTGTGTGTGTGTGTGTGTGTGTGTGTGTGTGTGTGTGTGTGTGTGTGTGTGTGTGTGTGTAAGTGTGTGTGTGTGCGTGCGTGCGTGCGTGCGTGCGTGCGTGCGTGCGTGCGTGTGTGTGTGTTTGACACTAAACTGACCCTAAACCTATCTCTAACCTGAAACCGTATAATCCACACACAAACATATAAAAATGATGGTATGTTATGAGATTGACATTTAACTGGCTCTAAACCTATCCCTAACCCTATCCCAAACCCTTTATGGAAGGGGCAGAGGAGGGAGCTTTTTTTAACATTAAATGTTGCCCATTTTTCTTATTCTCCGCCCCTTCTCCTCCTCCTCCTCCTCCTCATTCTTCCTGGTCAATGATTCGGGTGCGTAGCGCTTTCACTACGTATCGAAAGAACTACCAGTTGTTACCACTAAGATTGACAGAGAAAAAATAATGATGACTGTGCAAATCTGTCAGTTTGAATTCCGACAGACTAACCCTAACCCCAATCCTAACCCGAACCCTTTTCCTACTCTAACCCTATTCCTTACCTAAGTTTAACCCTAACCCTAACCCATAGTTGCCAGTAGTTATTTAGCCCGGTAGTGTTATCGATACGTAGTGATAGCTCTACGGATTTATCTTGGTAGTGTTATCGATACGTAGCGATAGCGGGATGTCCCCAATGATTCGGGTTCAGACAGATGAACAACAGGACGAGCGGCCGAGGTCGATTTCAGCTACTTGAATCTAACCACTTACAAACAGGAACACTATTATTCAGGGAAGCCACTGTGCAGCTGGCCTACGTTGTCTCTTGAATCATACTTTTTTGGCTCACTCGTGTCAACGACACGAAAATGAGTCTATGTTTTCATGCTTCTTCGGTTTTCCGGAGGGTGTGTGTGTGTGTGTGTGTGTGTGTGTGTGTGTGTATGTGTGTGTGTGCGTGCGTGCGTGCGTGCGTGCGTGTATGTGTGTGCGTGCGTGCGTGCGTGCGTGCGTGCGTGCGTGTGTGTGTGTGTGTGTGTGTGTGTGTGTGTGTGTGTGTGTGAGTGTGTGTGTGTGTCCGTCTGTGGTAGCTTTAACGTTGGCCTTTTCTCGGTATCTAAAAGGCGTTCATCGATCAAAGTTTGCACACATATAGATGTTTATGCAAGTTTTTAAACAGTAATGATTTGAATAATCAAATATAAATGTTATCTGTTTACAGTGTTGTTTTAAAAATAAAAAAACTGTAAACAGATAACAAACAGATAACATTTTAGATCAGTGGGTTAGAGAGTATTCAATAGGCAGCATGAGTTAAGAAACTCATCAACACTGAAAGCCTTGATAGATCATTGGCAGAGTAGAGCGTCTGTCTCTCATGACAATGGTTCCGGGTTAGATTCTCGGCAAAGCACTTTTTTTTTTTAGTTGTATCCATTAACGATATTTTTATTTGTACCTTAAACACACAAGTCATTTTTTTGGCAATCTTGTACTTTAAACACCCCCACATGTTTACTACCCTCAATCTCAATGTCATTATTTGTTGGCATTCTTCTATTTTAAGCACCCCCATCATGTTTACGACCCCCAATATCAAAGTCATTATTTGTTGGCAATCTTGTACTTAAGCACCCTCCACCACCCACCCACCCACATCCACCCTGAGTGAGCCTTGAAAGCTTTGCCTCTTGTTGTTTTTTTCATTTATTAAGGACTTCAGCCAAAGGGTTTGTGTACATTACATCCGCAATCTACAAGTTCCGTGTGGAAATCCCATTTACTTACATCAGAAATAAGCGTGTGGGATTTTGCGGATGCTTCACAAATGGCCCTTTTTGTTACATGATATATAACTTGCAGCAAAGGAGGGAGAGAGAGAGAGAGAGAGAGAGAGAGAGAGAGAGAGAGAGAGAGAGAGAGAGAGAGAGAGAGAGAGAGAGAGAGAGAGAGAGAGAGAGAGAGAGAGAGAGAGAGAGAGAGAGAGAGAGAGCAATGCACAATAAACAAATGGTGTAATTATCAGGCCTTTGGCCCATATCATTGGAGGTGAAATACAACATCGCAAAATAATTTTAGTAAGCATTAAGAAAGAAAGAAAAAAACATAAATGCATTCAATCATTAATGATGACAAGCATAAAACGAAATACATTGTCAAGTTGTGAACACACAGAGAGAGAGAGAGAGAGAGAGAGAGAGAGAGAGAGAGAGAGAGAGAGAGAGAGAGAGAGAGAGAGAGAGAGAGAGAGAGAGAGAGAGAGGGGGAACAATTGAACAAAGTTTTAATTCCTTTAGGCCATTAGCCCATAGAAACAAGGTCAAGGTACAAAAGTCAAAATAACACTAGACTAGAAACATGGTTAACCTTCCAAATACTCATCCATACGTTTCCGTACACGAAGGGAATAGAAAATATATAAATCTAATTTACGAATTTGAAACACAGATCCGTTACACAAAATATCAGTATACGAGTGATCAAGTTCACTCACATATTTCAGTCTCATATCATTATATAACGGGCAGACATATATAAAGTGGTTTTCATTCTCTTTTAGCATACAAACAGGACATAGAACATTAATATCTTCACTGAATGTTGTTCTAAAATAAGAGCCATTGATAGGTAATACATGTACTCCTATTCCAAGTTTAACAATTCCATCACAAAAACATTTTAAATCAAGAAGATGAAAATACTGTTCACATTCCAAAGACTGTTTAAATGGGAGAGAGGAGAGAGAGAGAGAGAGAGAGAGAGAGAGAGAGAGAGAGAGAGAGAGAGAGAGAGAGAGAGAGAGAGAGAGAGAGAGAGAGAGAGAGAGAGAGAGAGAGAGAGAGAGAGAGAGAGAGAGAGAGAGAGAGAGAGACAGACAGACAGACAGAGACAGAGACAGAGAGACAGAAACATTTGAAACATTTGTTTATTGAGGGAAAAGAATAAGCACACAATGGGCTTGAGACAGAGAGACAGAGAGATGCAGAGACAGGGAGAGAAAGAGACAGAAATAGAGACAGAGAGAGAGAGAGAGGCAGACAGAGAGAGAGAGAGAGAGAGAGAGAGAGAGAGAGAGAGAGAGAGAGAGAGAGAGAGAGAGAGAGAGAGAGAGACAGAGAGAGAGAGAGAGAGAGAGAGAGAGAGAGAGAGAGAGAGAGAGAGAGAGAGAGAGAGAGAGAGAGAGAGAGAGAGACATAAAGACAGAGAGAAAACGAGAGAGGCATATACGCCCACACACGCAATCATAATGCACATTTTATGAGGAACAAAATTACATACGTGGTTTTAACAAAATACACCAATAATATCATGTCTGGTATTAGAAGCCCACTGATGATTGCATTGCTGATGTCGCATTGCTTCTGTTCGTCATCTTCTCTCTGAAGACGCCACCAAAACTCTTATCTCTGCCTTTGTTCTCTCTCGCTTAGACTACTGCAATTCCCTTCTTACTGGTTGCCCACAAAATCTTCTCGCTAAATTGCAGAAAATTCAGAACAATGCTGCTCGCCTTGTACTGAGGTGTTCCAAATTATCTCACTCTACTCCAATGCTTGAATCTCTTCACTGGCTTCCTTCCTGTTGGAAGGCGTATCGAATACAAGCTCTCTCTGCTCTGTTGCAAATCCGTGAATGATCTGGCTCCTTCTTATCTCCCTGATCTTCTGAACCTTTACACACCTCTTAGACAGTTACGCTCCTCTTCTGACACTTCTCTCCTCCAGTTCCCTCGTTACCGCACCAATACCCTTGGCGAACGCTCCTTCTCTTTCCAGGCCCCCTCCTCTTGGGATAGACTCCCTTTACCTCTCCGTTCTGCCAACTCCCTTTCTTCATTTAAGTCTTCTCTCAAAACTACTCTTTTCAAATCATAGCCTGCTATATTTCTTTTCAAAGTACTGTGCCTCTTCCATCCGCGTGTGTTTGTGTGCATGCGTGTAGTATGTGCGTGTGTGTGTGCGCGTGTGGTGCGTCCGTGTGTGTGTTTCTGTTTAGTGCGTGCGTGTGTCTGTGTTTAGTGCGTGCGTGTGCGCGCGCACGTGTGTATAATATATTGTTGTCATTTCTTTATTTATACTGCTTGCTGGTTTATTCATTTATTATTGTAAGCGCTTAGGGCTTTTTTAAGATTAGGCGCTATAAATGCTTATTATTATTATTATGATTGATTACTGGTATATATATATTTCTT
This sequence comes from Phymorhynchus buccinoides, assembly GCA_017654935.2. Taxonomy (NCBI): domain Eukaryota; kingdom Metazoa; phylum Mollusca; class Gastropoda; order Neogastropoda; family Raphitomidae; genus Phymorhynchus; species Phymorhynchus buccinoides. The sequence continues at coordinate 21,371,935 of CM065687.1, read as the reverse complement.
AGGGAAAGAAATAACCAGCTTGTTTGCCTTTCTGTTATTTGTTCGATATATATATATAAACGATCAAAAATTGAAGAAAAAACAAACACACCATTAAATTTCCTCTTAGGTATATATATAATTTGCTTTGATAAAACCTTTTTGGTATCCAATGTATGTTTTGTGAACCTAAGAAACAAACTCAATTACTTTAACTTTATGATTTGTGTTCTAAAAAGAAGGGGAAAAAAGAAGAAAAAATGTGCTGATTTACTTTTTCTCCCAATGCCTATGCAAAGACAGCTGTTTCGTCTTCGTGAAAGACTCTTCAGTCTGCATGTCGGCCTGCAAAGTTTTCAACAGTGAATGTTCAAGCTGAGCCAGAAGACTTTATACAGGAGAAAGGTTGTCCTCTTAGCACCAGATTGAAAGTCCACAATAAAAGCAAACCAGCACTTAATTCAACAGAAATAGTAAAAATCTTGTGTAAAATAACAATGTCCTAAAATTACAATCCATCGAAGAGACTAGAAGAGATGGGATGCCATGTTGGTGGATCCAATGAAGGATTCAAAAAGGGAGGTCACAGAAATCGTAGTTAACACCAACAGACACCCGGTGAGGAGGAATGTAGAGAGGTGTGCTTGGATCAGGTAGACTGATGCGCTTTCCTTCTTCGGTAAGATAATATAAACGATCAAAAATTGAAGAAGAAAAAACAAACACACCATTAAATTTCCTCTTATGTATATATATAATTTGCTTTGATAAAACCTTTTTGGTATCCAATGTATGTTTTGTGAACCTAAGAAACAAACTCAATTACTTTAACTTTAACTTTATGATCTGTGTTCTAAAAAGAAGGGGGGAAAAAAAGAAAAAAAAAAAAAGAATGTGCTGACAAAAATAATAATGTCCTAAAATGACAATCCCTCGAAGAGATTAGAAGAGATGGGATGCCATGTTGGTGGATCCAATGAAGGATTCAAAAAGGGAGGTCACAGAAATCGTAGTTAACACCAACATATAATTATATATATATATATATATATATGCATTGTACTATCAAAACAGAAGAGGAAAAGGAAGAAGTAGAAGAGAGAGAGAGAGAGAGAGAGAGAGAGAGAGAGAGAGAGAGAGAGAGAGAGAGAGAGAGAGAGAGAGAGAGAGAGAGAGGTTTTTTGGGGGATAAACTTTCTCTTGTGCGCTGTTTTTCGATGTGTGCTTTGTCTATCGACGACAACTCTTCATTCTATTAACTTTACTACAGTACAGTGTCTTTCAAGTTGCTTCCCTTGTTCGTTACATTTCGTTTAGTTTTGGGCAGATGTATAGTGTAGCTACCCCACCTCATGTCCTTGGGTTTCAGTTTCACAATATCGTGCTTGAAAGCTTAACCTAATTCAAACCCTACCTCTAGCCCCAGCAATTCCTAGTAATAATGTTCAAAACCTATGCCAGAATTTTGGATAACTTGAAATTTGTATAAAGATAGAATGTCCATTACTGGACAGCACTAGGTTTCTCTGTAGCTATCTAAATGACACAATCGAACACATGCACATCGAGAATGACACAGACAGACAGACAGGTAAACACAGACTGAAACGCAGAAAAGAAACTAAGACTTTTTTTTTCAAAACGTTTCGTGATCCTGTCACAGAAAGTCAAAGTTGATTCTACAATAATTTTGAATTTGTTGTAATACATATTTTGCAGGCTTTGTTTCTGCGTATTTTTCCTTCATCGGCAGGTTGGTGGGTTTTTCTGCAGTATAATACACTTAAAGCTGATTGTTTCATTTAGCGTTGTCTTCCTTTTCCTTTCCAAATTACAACGTAACTATTGTATATTATGTATACACCCACGTCTCTCTCTCTCTCTCTCTCTCTCTCTCTCTCTCTCTCTCTCTCTCTCTCCTCTCTCTCTCTCTCTCTCTCTCTCTCTCTCTCTCTCTCTCTCTCTCTCTCTCTCTGCGTGGTGTGCGTGAGTGTGTGTGTTTAGACGTTCTCGCCCTTATCATCATATAGTAAAAAGCCAAGTGTCCGTCCGTGTGTGTGTGCCTGTGTGTCTGAAACACGAAATCCGTGTGTGTGTGCCTGTGTGTCTGAAACACGAAACGGGCCTTATAACTCCGCCGTTTTTCGACCGAATCGCGTCAAATTTGCTGTGAGCCCTAACGGGGCGATGGCAACGGGAACCGAGGCGGCCGTGTCATTTGCGCGGTTTCGCAAATGCGCGAAACGCGCATCCGCCGGCCTCTCGGCGCCCGTATCTCCGGTGTTTCTGGACCGATTGCCTTCGAATTTGACAGGCAGATGACCGGGGACGGTGACTATCCGTGTACTAAACCGGTAGCGAATCGGTTCAGAAACGCGCGTGCTATACGACTCCACCGTTTCTTAACCGAATCGCTTCAAATTTGCTGTACTCAGCGTTACCACTACATGGCGTCACCGTTACTAGGCGTTACCGTTACTAGGCGTTACCGTTACTAGGCGTTACTGGTACTCGGCGTTGCGCTAGTAATATTAATATTATACCTGTGACCGTCCATTCCATACATGATGCACAACGACAGAAAAGGAAAAACTATGGGGGGGTGTGTGTGTGTGTGTGTGTGTGTGTGTGTGTGTGTGTGTGTGTGTGTATGTATGTGTGTGTGTGTGTGTACATGTATGTGTGTGTGTGCCTGCGCGCTCTCCCCCCTCCCCCACCCCCCCCCCTGCTTCCCCGCTGTGTGAGTGAGTGCACGCGATATTCATAAGGCTCTGTATCTCTCAGTGTATCAGTACTGGTATTTATGCCAAAGACACAATACCACAAAATATCACTACGATACAGTGGAGAATCCCCTTTTAAGACCTCGAGAAACATATTCTAAATAACCTGAGTTCAATCTCAGTGCGAAGAACAGATAGACATGTACATTATATAGGGAGTAATTTTTTAAAGCAAACCAAAGGGATCGTAAAATTTCTAGCTACTCTGTCAGATAAAGTGCAAATGTCTCATGACGAAGTACTACAGTCTTAAATGACTTGGGAAGCGAGTCCCTTATCCAGTGCGAGGAGATGCGTATAGCAGTGATCTAATTCACAATATATTTATCTTTTCTTTCAGTCTACCACCTTAAACTACATTCGCATCGCAACGATCCTTTGCAATTTTTAAAAATCCAACAAATTATCACCTTTTCCGAGCCATACACCCACACAAAGAAAATGAATCTCTCACATCTCCCGCGCTCCATATATGGACAGAACTGTCTAGATGATTGATGCGACTATTAGTAGTCGCGCGTGTGTGTGTTGTTCCTGCGAAACATCTTTCTTACTTGTTCTGGGCGAACGTACAGCACACTGAGAAAGCGCAAACGGAAGAACAGAGACACTGACTGTGGGATACATATAGTGACTGCACCAATAGCACTACAACTGGCAACGGGACCCTCTAACTGTCTCAAGGTTCATACTGCCCCCCCCCCCCTTATTAGATTCTCATCAGATTCAACAAGGGCTAGACGCAAAGATCACTAAACCCCTAGATCTCCAACTGAAATTTTATTACAATCCGTGTTGGATAATAAACAGTGCGACCAGGCTAGTAAATTTATACAAGTCCGATAGCTCATAGTCAAGTCACAAGTCATAATCTTTAATTATCTCATATACAGAAGAATTAGCACCATATACTGGGCCTGTTAGAAATCAAGAGCACAGAATTACAATAAAATAGAACACAACATGACAATGGATAGTATGTTACATGAGGGACTAAAAAACATGTCACAGAGAAAAGCTGCATCACCGCTCCAACCATATTGCCCATCGAACCGACATAATAAATTCTTAAATCGGGGGGTACACAAAGACGAGAGGTAGGTTTATGTGAACCAATTTCAAAATAAGTTTCACTGCAGAAGTAGCGAATGTGTGTCAGATCCACGCGCGCAATTGCGTGCGTCCCCCCACTCATAGTCTCCCATGCGCTCTGTCGTCTCTAATAGTAGGTGCTGTTATAGGATATAAAATAAATCAAAAAAGTGCGCCTCTTATGAATGTGTCGATGTGATGCAGTTATGGTCGTAACAAGAGTTGTCACGAGATATAGGCACGAGATGAGTGAAAAACGGATAGAAAATCGTCTAAAGTCCACGACTCAGTCAAAGCTGACACTCGTAGTGCAGTTCTCACACGGGATACTTACTTAATATATTTAGTAACTGAAGTGTTATACTGTCTGCATGAACTGTCAGCACCACATGACACACAGCAATACAAGCGAAGCGGATTCTGTCTGCATTAGTTCTACTTGATATATCATTAGAAAGAAGATGTCTGACGTTTCTCAATGGTACCTGTTTCTCGAATCCGGTTATTTTACACTTAATGTCCCTTCCGTGGTGCGGGTCAAATTCACATAATATATTAACTGCTTTGCTACCTGAGGCAGTCTGCACCAGATCCTGGATCCCCCCCAGTTGGCCGCCTCGTCTCTGACAGAAGAAAGTACAGCTTGGTCGGCGTGATGCAGCAGGGTGACAGAGTACTTCAGTACAAAGAGACCCTAGGCCATAGCAGTCGTAAAGAAGGACATATCGAGATTCTCTATAGGATCACACGTATACTAACGTCCATGGTCTAGCCTGGGATATTCATGCTCGGTTGCTTTCTACTCTAGGCTTGATCAGAAGGTAATACTCAGCCACACACATCGAAAGCACTATCTGTCAAGTACAAATGCTAGAATATTAATGGACAGTATAAACCCTAAGTGTATGTTTAGACCCTACCTATATACTATACAAGGCAGCACATAGGCTCGCAGCAACCCTTGAGAGCAATCGATCGGTAGAAAAGAACACTTCAGGCCAGTAGCCACTGCAATGATCAAGGAATGAACGTACCAGAAGTCTTCAGATAGAGCATCGTGTCTCAAATTCCTGAATCAGACTACTAAATACCAACACAGTTATACAGATGAGTAGTTGAATGACGCCCCTAAAGATTTCGTATAGTTGGTGGAAAGCTACAATGATCTCTTGCTCAATTAGTCACAGGTATCAGCAGACGACAGAATGGATGAATTCCTCCTAGAAGATCTCCCATTCGCTGCCAAGATGCCTTACCTGTCACATAGATGCCATAGCACTACATCCTTACTACATATACATTGTAGCGTATTCGAGTCGTAAGCTGGTATCGAAAGGATGGTGACCTACCCCATCTTATCAGACAAAGACCTCATAAGTTTGTGTTAAATAATCAAAGAAACAGTATATATATTCGAACGGAACGAAATACATACTCGCTTGCGATCAGTATCAGATAGGGACGGCATACACGGACAATCGTATGAGATGGAAAATATCTATTCAGTAGCGATAACTCGCATCCCACTACAACGAATATCGTACCCCCTAAATAGCGTACAATCCGCATTGTGCTCTTGCTATCAATCATAGTACATGTAGAGTAAAGTAGATATAAGGATGGAGGATTAGGTACGAAGGTCCTGAGAAGTTACGCAGCGTTGATTAACAAAATCAAGAGAATTATAAATAAACAGATCAGAATGATGTAGAGGGTACGGAGCTATCAGAGTGAGAGCAAACAGAGACCAGACCAGCAATATCAAGTCACGCATAAGAAGCACTATGAGAGGTAGATACTATGTGATCAGCATGTACGATGAGCAGATAAGACTACCGTGTCTCTGCAATGTAGTACCGACGAGTCATCAGCTCCCTATAAGAGCTCGTCGTAATCTGAATGTTCGAAGAGAAAGAGGAAGAATCACACCACTCACCGCCAATCATATGAACCAGTCCAAGATAGAATTATTCATTCTTTAACGGGACTAGCAGGAAATCAGCAAATGATGAGCAATATGTACGTGACAGCAGCACAAGGTCCTAGTCTTAATACTACAACAGCCAAGCGTGCCACGTGACGTACGACACGGTCCTACCTGGAGCTATCAGTAATTTAGGTAAAATATCTGTAACTCTACGTTGGTAAACGCCAGATATTGGCTACCCCATCTGACAACGATTTCGTAACTTTTTCATATATCTCTATAAGGAAAGAGCATGTGTAGAACCACTACTGTATAACTCGTACTATGCAGGCAATACTCAGTCGAATCAGAAATAGCACCGCAGTATCATACGTCGGAATGTTACTAGTGGCATCGATGATTAGCTAGTAAATTCACTACTAATTCTCTTACGTAACGCTGATTTAAAAGAAAAATTCATGTAGACTATATTATGAGCTTGAGCCAGAGTGGTATATAGGCTCTCTAGGTACTACTATCTGAAGAGTGGCTTACAGATTGCTAAAGTAGCTATAAACTAGACTGTGCGGCAACAATATGCTTGCTGGAGACGATAAATTACCCTGACCGGCAAAACTAGACGGCAGACCGCCACAAGACAATAGCACAGACGCCTATATTGTTGGTCACGACCGGACTAATACGGTACGCAGTTCAGTATGCGTATTGTTTTCTTCTTTGGGCATCAGATACAAAAACAAGGAGGGAAAAACGAATGATACGCCTTATCATATTGATCATGCTGCGCACAAAGTAAGGAAGTGAAGGAGTAGACACTTTACTAATAGGGAAGGTACTAGTGCATTAATTGCACGTCTACGTTCCTGTGATTGATATATGTACGAGAGAGCCGTGTCGGTAGTGTTCGACGGAGCGCTACCCAGTCGTGGTGAATTTGTAAGCTTCTAAGCAGCTACCAAACATCAAAAGCAATTTGACAATATTGCAGACAATAGCTGCACTTAGGACTACACAGTTGCTCAGTGATTCACATAATAATTACAAGCAGTGATGTAGTTATGATGTACGTGATTGGGGCGTGATTCGATTTTCAATGGTCATCCGAAAAACTGAGCCATGTGTCTTGGTAGACTGTGATGTATGATTTTATACACTATCTAATATGAACAAAACGAGCCCCTCC
>CM065687.1:21326030-21364471 GCA_017654935.2 Phymorhynchus buccinoides | reverse complement strand
GTTTATCTCATTTCGAAATGTCTTTTTTTAACATCGGTAATACCCCATCAAGCTTTAATGTGAAGGAGGAGGGGGGGGGGGGGGGGGTTATGTTTGCAAAGGAGATCAATCACTTACTTTATCACATAATAAAAATTGAGAATCTTAAATTATTGCAAAAGTTTGATTCCCCTGTACAACTGAAAAGTTAAAAATCAATCTTTTTTTCTAGCAAGATAAATAATGATAATCATAACCTATGTCACTTTTTAAATGAACATGCTAGCCTTTTCTAAATGATTAAAGATATGATTTCAATAGCTTACCTTAGCACGGAGGCTTTGAACAGGGACATTCCTACAAGAAAGAATGATGGATGTACACACAGTGCAAATTATATGTGAATATGGGAAGGACGAAAATTTTATTTCGAGATTTTCAACATTTTGAAGAAAAAAAAAGTTTTGCTCTAAGGATTAAATTGGGACCCCAAAACCTTTTTAGTGAATGATCCGTTTTGTGCGTTACTTGTTTTTTTATACACTGCTGGTTTTCACTGTATCTTGGTGTTGGTGTTTGTATTTATATTACTTTTCCTGTCGCAGAGACAAGTCTGAAATTTGGGCTGCTCTCACGCTGAAAGCATGTTCCTGCCAGCGCAGTGCCTCCCTTTTTTTTTTTGCTTGCAATATTATTTTTTGTTGTGATGGAGGGGTATGTGTATGTGTGTGTTATTGTTCATCCGTCCCGAGGGATGAAGACCATCCATCAACAGTTCCAATGTCAAAGGGTTCAGGATGTGGGGTGGGTACGAAGATGACTGATGAGTCCGATGCGGGCCTTGAAGGTTTTGTGACAGTGGGGACAGGAAAGAGAGTTGAGGGGATCTGTAGGAGTTGGAGAATTGCTGCTGCTCGTGCGATTTTTCCGTGCTTCTCGACATGCCTGGGCTGTCTCGATTTGGTGAGCCTCGAACTTGGCATCCCTTAGTGACTGCATCGGTTTTGGGTCAAAGTTTCCCAGGAGGAAACGTTGTCAAAGTCCTTCAGGGACACTTTGAGGGTGTCCTTGAACCGTTTCTTTTGCCCTCCATGGCTACGTGCACCAATCTGGAGTTCTCCATAGAGGATGCATTTTGGGAGGCGCTCATCAGACATTCTAACAATATGCCCAGCGGAGCTGAGACCTGCATGTGTAAAATTTTACCAAATGACAAGTCTTTTTTTTGCCACTGGGTTCTTTGCCGTCTGCAAAGTGCGCGAGTACGCAGGACCTCGGTTGTTGTCGAGTTCAGACCATAAAGTCAGCCCCCGTCTGGTGGAGAATGAGTGGGGAAAACTTTCCCGCTGCGGCCAGGAATGGTCAAGTTCAAGTTCAAATATACTTTAACCCTTTCACTGCCAGCCATATTTCAGCCAAAAATGTCCATTAAATTTACCTGTGTAGAGAACAAAATCCATCTGCAGTATTGGGGATTCTTCTGTGACATACATAAAATAAGGTCTATCCTTACTTCCCCAAAACTAAGACAATAGGGTCTTTGGATAACAGACCCCAATTTGATGCCTTTTAGTGACATGGGTGTTAAATCACTGTGGTGCTAAAATGCGACTTTGGCGGTGAAAGGGTTAATGTCTCCAAAAGAGAATTTCAGGTTAGGGGCAACAACATGACAGAAAAACAGCATAGCTGAAAGAGCATGAACCCTTTCAACGCCAGCCATTTTTTAGCCAAAGCTTTCCATTAAACTTACCTGGGTAAACAAAAGATTTCATCAGCAATATTGGGGATTCTTCTCTAACATGCATAAAATAGGGCCTATCCTTATACCTCCCAAAATAAAGAACATAAGGTCATTTGGTTAGCAAACCCTCATTTGATGCCTTTCAGTGACATGGGTGTTAAATCATTGTGGTGCCAAGAGGCGACAGTGGCGATGAAAGGGTTAATCAAACGTTTGAAACGAAATTATACCAACCAAATATCTTTGAAATTCATTACATCAACTTACAAAGTGTGCACATTTAGAACACACACACACACAGAGAGACTGACAGATAGACAAAGAGAGAGAGAGAGAGATAGAGAGAGAGAGGAAAAAAGAAGAAAAAAACTTGTGTATCCCTGGTTTGTTGCTTATGAGACGAACGTGTTACCTCTGTGCCACTCTTCCACCGTACGCCATGCAGTGGCGAAGGGACTCATTTTTGGCCCAACCCTTTTTTTCTCTCCAGGAGGCCATCAAAGCGCAGATGGAGGAGAAGGAGCGGCAGAAGCGCGAGGAGAGGGAGTGGAAGTGGAGGGAGGAGATCGAGGGGGAGAGGAAGCTGCAGGCCGAGCGCGACGCCCTCGAGAGGCAGCTGGAGACAGAGAACAGCAAGAACAGACAGAGAGAGGTGGGGGGTTCTTCTTCTTCTTCTTCTTCTTCTTCTGTGTTCCCAGGACAAACGGTCATAATGGGTAAAGTACGTGTGTATCCGTTTTTCAGTTTTCACTGGTCTCCCCGCTGCATACAGCTGACACATTCCGATTTCGGAGGAGCTCAAAGGAAAAAAACTGTTTGGAAGATTTTTTGGAACAAGGGAAGGAGGATGGGCCAATAAGGCACAACAAAATAGTGGAATGATAGCAAGAAAAGGCAGAGTCAAAAATAGGGATAAATTAGAGAAAGTTGCAAGCACAGAACTTTCAGAAGTTGATGGAACTATTTGTACTGAAAGACATCCCCCCCCCCCCCCCCCCCCCACACACACACACACACACCACACCCCCGGTATTCCCATGGGGGAGTTTCGAGTGTCAGAGAAGAATGTAAAAGCCTCAAAATTGACACTGGTTATTGCTGATGATGGTTTTGTTGTCTCAGGAGGCGCGTCAGCGTCAGGTGGAGCAGCTGAAGAGTCTGATAGACGCGGAGCAGGAGAGGGCCCAGGAGCAGAGGATGATGAAGAGGCTGGCCACCCTGCAGCAGGCAGGACACGACGTCAGCGGCCTGCGCGCCCACTACGAAGGTGGGTCAGTGAAAGAGGTGTGTCTGTGGCAGGACATGTAGGATGGTGAAGAGGCTGACCACCCTGCAGCAGGCAGGACACGACGTCAGCGGCCTGCACGCCCACTACGAAGATTGGTCAGTGTTGAGGGGAGGGCTGGTGTGTCTGTGGCAGGACATGTAGGATGGTGAAGAGGCTGGCCACCCTGCAGCAGGCAGGACACGACGTCAGCGGTCTGCGCGCCCACTACGAAGGTTGGTCAGTGTAGAGGGGAGGGCTGGTGTGTCTGTGGCAGGACATGTAGGATGATGCTACACTAGTAATGGTTTGCTCCCCCTGTTTTTTTTTTTTGTTTTTTTTTTTTATAATTTTATTTTTAATGTTCTCCCCATTTTTTTGTGGGAGGCGCTACTTTGTCTTTTTTTTTTTTTTGCTGTTCCTGTTACGGTGAAGCGTATTGAACAGGAGTACATACAATGTGAAAATACAATACTATACTCTGCTTTAGTATGCTATGCAGTATGGTACAAAACAGTCATCATAGCAGGGTACAATGCAATGCAATACACTGCCGAACAGTATATTAATATAATACGGCACAATACAATATAGTACAGTACAATGCAATACTGTATTAGGTATAGGTATTAGGTACTTTATAGTCACAGAGAAGTCTCTGTGAAATTCGGGTTGCTCCCACGTGGAGAGCGTGTCACAGCCAGAGGCGCGCCACCCTTCTTTTTTTTTGGGGGGGGGGGGGGGGCATGCGATTTTTTGTCACTGATGGGGGGGGGGGGGCTAAATTTTGACCAAATGACAACTTTTTCGTTGCCACTGGGTTTAACGTATGCTAAGTGCATGGGCACACGGGACCTCGGTTTATCGTCTCATCCGAAAGACTCCACGTTCAGACCGTTAAGGCCTAGTGCAGAATGAGAGGAAAAAAATCCCTTGTACCCAGGTTCGAACTCGGGTTTACTTGACACGAAGCGAACGCGATACCACTGTGCCACTCTACAACCACTCTACAACAGTACAGCATACCACAGCTCAACGATTGATTTTAGCACATTGAAAGTTGCCATATTTTTCGGACTATAAAGCGATACTTTTTTCTCAGAGTGAGACCCCCGCGCCTTATAAAATTACTACTATTAATGATATAGCAATACAATACAATAACAAAATCTGAATTTTGTGTACCGTATTGTTGGGATCATTAGGCGCTGCTGTGTATTAGGCGCTGCTGTGTATAAGGCGAATAGGGCAATTTTCAAGAAAAATCTGAACAAATTAAAGTAAAAGGCACCCTTGTTTGTAAGGCAATACACACCTCGCAAAAGAAAATCGAAGTTTGAAGCCTGTGCACATCCTGTAAATGCTTACCGACCGCCATTACTGCAGTCATAAACGAGAGTTGGCTCCCTTCTCAAATAATCGAACTTCAATTTTTGCGACTTCCGGTTGTTGTGTTTGGACTTTTCTTCGTGAAAACTGGTAGAATTATGGCATTTTAAGCTCTACAACGATGCTTTTTACATTCATTGAAGGGTTATGGCATCTGTTGGACAGTATCTCGGATGATAATAGGGATTTTTAAGCATTTTAATGTGAGTATTTGTCGTATCGGCGACTCGTTACCACTTTCGATGTTGTGACTCACAGTAGACTGTACTGAGTATGGCAATCGTTTTGCCTCTCTTCTCACAATTTTGTTCACGAATAGGGCGCCCTCATTTATTAGGCGCATAAGTCAAAATTGTAGAAAAAAATATATCGCCTTATGGCTCCCGCCCACCTGCGTGCGCATCTCGACCCTTCCAACGAAAGTGTCGCCATCTTAGTCAGATTTGTGTGTAAAGAGGATGGAAGTTCAGTTTAGCGTCGCGTATCGGCTTTCGCCATGTACGACGGGCTGAACAAACCAACCAGGGTATAAACAAAAATTTATGTTCCTGAATCACTGTCTTAGCCAAAAGGCCGAGAAGCGATCAGAATTTAAACGTGTAAACAGCATCGATCGGGCATTTTTCAAACAAAGTTACTGACTAAGATGGCGGTCTCCCATACTATGGAGCGCTCCTTGTGGCCGGATATGACGACACGTGGGTACAAGCCATAGTCCGAAAATTACAGTAAAATGTTTGGGGTGAGCCTTATACTAAGGTGCACCTTATAATCTGAAAACTATGGTAGATGTAATGAAAGGACGTTGGCATGCGTTGTTGTTCACTCATCCAACTAATTTTGACTGCATAAATTATGCTTTGCACGTCGCCATGCGTTGCTGTTTTACCGACATCAAGCTAAAAAGTTTACTGCGTATGTTTTGCATGCCAACATGCCTTGCTGTTAACTCTTCAGACCCTTCACTTTTGCATTTTGCTTGTTAGCATGCCCTGGTCAGACCTGTTTACTATTTCCGAGTAGTATTCTACTCAATTTGGACCTCCACTACTCTTCCACATTGATAAATAATGCTCTTTGATTCTTTGATTTTCAGTGAACAGTGTTATATGGTGGTTAATGAATAGGACTACACATTTCACACCAAAACTAATTTCAGCTATCCAGACTACTCTAAGCTTGTGTAGGGGGCAACCAGGTCTGCCTGGTAATCAATTGTTCATACATGGTTTTAGTATGTACGCTTTTGCATATCAGGGTTTTATTTCGATACATTTTACTACAATTACAGTATTTTGGTTTATTTTGCATTTCTAACTCCTCAGACCTCTGTGTGTTTTGCATGTCAGCATGCCGTGTGTCAGATGTTGTCTCACTGCATGCATTTTTATCATGTCAGCACCTCTTGTAGTTAATCCTTTTCTCTCCTGGCGTGTTCAGAACCAGGGAGGAATGCTGCTTCCAGAATCTCCTCTTTCTCCGGCCCTAGAGGTACTTGGCAGGCGCTGGGAAGAAGATTGAGTTTTGGAAACTAACACACATGCCCACCCACCCCCATTTGTTCCTTTTCTTAACATTTTGCTGTGGCACTCCCTTCTTCAGAGCTTTTTGGTCATGCGGGTTTGACGTGTTACTTTACAGGCTCCAGGAAGATTGAGTTTTGGAGAGTACCCCCACCCCCATCCCCACTGGGACCCCCCCCCCCCCCCCCCCCACATACACCATTTGTTCCTTTTCTTAACAACATTATTGCTGTGGCACTCCTTTCTTCAGAGCTTTTCAGTCATGCGGGTTTGACATGTGGGGGTAAATTTTGACCAAATGACAACTTTTTCGTTGCCACTGGGTTTAGCGTGTGCTAAGTGCATGGGCACACAGGACCTCGGTTTATCGTCTCATCCGAAAGACTCCACGTTCTGACCGTAAGGCCTACTACAAAATGAGAAAAAAAATCCCCTGTACCCAGGTTTGAACTCGAGTTCACTTGACACGAGGCGAACGCGCTACCACTGTGCCACTCTGCACTTAGAACATAGCGGCAGCATAGGGCCTGTGCAATGAGCATGGCTCGATCAACAAGTTTTATGCTGTGGGTCTCCTACCCCTCTGATTGTAGTGAGCTTGTGGCTGCAGTCACACTTGAGGAGGTTTTCCGCAGTCTCACCGCACCCTTCAAAAATCTTTCACGCAGTTAGATTGTAGCGGGGGTCTTCGTCATGTGTGAACGTAGACAACGTTTTGCTGTGGTGTTCCATTTTCAGAGCATTTGTGTGGTTTGAACATGTTAACCTTTTTGCAGGTTTCAGGAACACTGGGAGTTTTGTAGACTAATCTTTTCCCCTTGGTCCTCCTCCATGCCCCCCATCCCCGAACCCTTTTGTTCCTTTTGACAATGTCTTGCCATGACACTCAATTTTGAGAGCATTAACAATCATGCAGTTGTTGTTTTTTGACACACTTGCTTTAAGCTGTGGATTTGGATTTCCTAACTATTCACTTCATTCCAGTTTTGTTGTGGAGAGAGTCGAAGAGGAGAGATGTGTGTATAACTATCTGTGTGTGTGTGTGTGTGTGCGTGCGCGCGCACGTGTGTGTAAGAATATACAGAAAGTAAAAAAAGTTTCACTCAGTTTATCTTCATGCGATTTCTTTCTTCTTTGCTAATAGGGTTAGGTTGTGTTGTTGTTGTTTTTTTCTTGAGATATTCAGTCAAGCTCAGAGCAACTACTAGGGCTTTTATTTTTCTTGAGAGATATAATCAAAACTCAGAGCAAATATAAACCCTACAAAGTACATTTGTTTTCTTTACTGTAGTTAACAGACTATGCGGCTATGCATCCCTCCGACTGAGACCATTGCACCTCATAATGTGACTAATAATATAGCAAGAAACTGTTGTAGCCCTTTTTCCGCCAGCCATTTTTCAGCCAAAAAATACTATTAAACATAACTGGTTCAAGAACAAAAATGATCTGCAATATTAGAAAATTCCTCTGTGACAAGTATAGCATTAGGCCTTCATTATCTCCCAAAATTAAGAAAATAGGTTCTTCGGATTACTGGCCCTGATTTGATGCCTTTTAGTGACATGGGTTTTAAACCATTGTGGTGCATAAATGCGACATTGGCGGTGAAAGGGTTAACACCTTGACTGCCAGAGAAAAGTAAAGAAAAACTAATTGGGCAAATCATGCCATAAAAAAAAGACAAATGATAGAGCCAATCTGGCAAAATGGTTTGGGGATATAACTCTCTTGGCTGTAAACGAAATTGAAAAAAGGGGGAATACTCTCTTTTTCTAATTAACTCCCCTCCACCAATGTTGATTACGATGCCAATCATCTAGCAATGCGTGGGTCAGAACCAAAGTGAGACAAACAAAGTATCATTCTCTAAAAAGAATGTGCCAAGTTCACCTTCACCCACACAGTACACATCAACAATGGTGGAGATGACGACATACAAACAAATCAACATCTATCCAAGAGTGGCATAGCCTTCTAGCCTTGAATATGTTACGCATAAACAACACAGAACAAACTGGTAAGCCTCGAAAGGAATTTTGGTTAATCAAAGAATGAAATAGTGAGGCCAAGATGACTGTGTGGTATGTGAAATACGGTAGTCGCCGTCATTCACCATCACTTGGTTTTCTTGTCTTCCTTACCCCAGCCATCACGCCCAGAATGCAGCCCCCTCCGTCGATAGACCCCACCTCCATCCCGGGGCTCATGCCTTCGCCCCGCGACGGTCCGGGAATGGGAGTAGGGGCGAACAACGCAACCCGCTCCGTCAACCCCCCAGCCACCTACCGCGCGGCGGAGGGCCCGCCCAGCGTGTACAACAGCCAGGAGCTGTATGGCGCTACCACCACGCAGAGCGTTTCCCATGAGCCTTACGTTGAGAACCGGGTGCTGACGCCCAGCCGCTTCCGCCAGCCCAGCCAGCCTCGCACCTTGCCTTCGTCCCCCCAGCGGGAGTTCGCCACCCAGACGGGTGAGAGTTTCTCGTTGATTAACCCTTTCACCGCCAGCCAGATTTCAGCCTAAAAATTCCATTAAATTTACCTGGGTAAAGAACAAAACCCATCTGCAGTATCGGGGATTCTTCTGTGAAATATATAAAATAAGGTCTATCCTTACTTCCCAAAACTAAGACAATAGGGTCTTTGGATAATAGACCCCAACTTGATGCCTTTTAGTGACATAGGTATTATAATCACTGTGGTGCTAAAATGCGACTTTGGCGGTGAAAGGGTTAACTCAGTTGAGTCACATACAAAATGACTGTATCTCCCTCAGATCGCTTTATTTTAGTTCATTTTTTTAAAAATCGCCTAAAATCAAATGCACGTCATTCAGCTATGCAACATGTGCCGAGTAACAGATAAATCAGTGTGTTTTTGAAGACTTCTTACTTTGAACGAGTGAGCCACGTATATTTCATGATGTAAATAATCTGATGAAATGCGCTTCGTCAGGAAAACAAAACCTTCCTACTCAACAGGCTGACCACTTGGTTATTCTTGATCTAGAATCACAAAGCCACTCAAGTTTTCATAGACTTGGTTTAGTATAAATACATATAAAAGGATTGTAAAAAGCATAATATAATCTATAAACATTTCTTTATTTAATGCTTGAATAAAGTGAGCTATGTGATCGCCACCATATGAATGAAGCAAATTCGAAGATGATAAGTAGTTCAATTTAAGGAAGTAAAAAACGAAAATAGGAGACGTTAGAAACAGTCTAAGGGAAGCAACTACAAGAACAGATTAATAGGAACAGCGAGTTGTTTCTCTTTTATTGGTTTACACGACCCCCCAAAACGTCAAAATCGATCGGAAAACTCCCTCCGACGTGACTCCAAAGGATTGGGAACAGTGTCGGAATGACGTCTCCGACATGACTCCATTGAGTTAAGGCCATTATCAAAGTGATATAATTATTATAAAGTATTTCTTTGGCTATGACAACGCTGTGACTCTCTAGTATGGGAAAACAGTAACTGCTTCTTATTCATTGGCAAAGTAGAAACTTTTGACTGGGCTGCCTTGGCCGGGTAGAAAATATGCAGTGTGCATGAGAAGCATTCCTGATTTGTATTGCCTTGAATGCAGGAAGCAACAAACTTTCATACTGAGGTGTATATTTGTTTATCCATCCATCCATCTCTCCACCCCTACATCCACCCATTTGGCCACCCATCCATCTATCTGTTCATCCATCCATTTGTCTGTCCACCTATCATTCCATCTTTTTATCCATCCACCCATCTGTCCATCCATCCCATCCCATCCCATCCCATCCATCCACCCATCTGTCCATCCATCCCATCCCATCCCATCCCATCCATCCATCCAACTATCCATCCACCCGGTTCAAACCAACCATCCCACCCGTCAGTCTGTTCGTTCATCCATCCCATCCCATCCCATCCCATCCCATCCCATCCATCCATCCAACTATCCATCCACCTGGTTCAAGCCAACCATCCCACCCGTCAGTCTGTTTGTCCTTCCATTAGCTTGCTCTTCTTTTTTCTTCTTCTTCTTTTATAATGTTTGTGATATTCTGTGCATGACTGTATTTGATTGGAACTCACTTCCTTCATGTATGCAGATGACCAGCTCGCGCTTTCCAACGGTTTAAGAAAAGAACTGAGTGAGGTGGAAATCGAGTACAAACGCCCCCCACCGTCTACCAAGAATACTGCTGCGGCCGCCAGAGACGGCAAAAAGGCACGGACGAAGAGCGCCGAGCGAAAAAGGCCGGCAGAGAACGTGAGGGGGAAACCCCCGCCCGCCAAGCAGAACCAGAACAGGCAGAAACCCACCCAGAAACAACAAAAAGGTACAGAGTTTGGGTATTGAAAACCGGACACATACGTACCTTACCCTGGGAACGCAGAAGAAGAAGTCAATGATGAAGATATGGGTGAAAGTAGTTCAGGCATGCTCCTGAAATCAGGATTGAAAAGGATGATAGAAAGAGTTCAGGATTGGCCATCTTGTCATCCGGATTTACGGTCTAATAAAATCCACCATTTCTGCCAGCATTGATCATTTGATGGCAGTTTGTAACAAGAGATGATAGATATGCAATTCTAACACTATCCCCACCCATCCTGTATACACAGACACACACACACACGCATTGCAAATTATTATTTTTAATGTGGTCACTCCCTTCGGGATTTGGAAGAATCAGAGAAGATTAAAGTGTGCCATTTCAGGATTGAGAGAAAGTTTAACTTTTGCCCATGTGAAGAAGTTGGTGAGGATAAAATGATTGTGATGATGATAATAAGGAGGATGTTATCGAGACATAAGGTCGATCCTTAACTTGGCACACAATATTGATTTTAGAGGTGAAAACATTTGAAAATACAACAAGATTCGCATAACAACATAGTATTTTATATCCTTTACCAGTTTTTACGTATAAGGAGTTTACAGAAAGGACAGCAATGATTTACAAGATGGTTGCCAGTAAAAATGTATTGGCATTGGATGAACTGACCCCCTGATTTTTGTGCATGCTTTATTTCTCATCTAAAAGGTAAACCCTCCACCTGGAACTACCAGAACCCAGCACAGAAGGCGCCGGTGAAGCAGTCGGAGAAGGACCTGTTCTACGAGCAGAAGAAGCAGGAGAGCGAAGAGCGGCGCTCCAAGCGGGAACGCCAGCTCCAGTACCTGGTGGAGCTCAACAGGCAGGCCATCCCCAGCGAGAGGCAGGGCCGAGGGGACCCGCCACCCCCGACCCACCACCCTGCCGATTCCGATGACCTAAACACAGACCCGGGTCATCGCGGGCGCGGTCGTGGAGCGGTCACCAACGGCGACCTGTCCCACCGCTCCCACTCCCCTCCCGTGAATGTCTCCGGCGGGAAGTACCGGCCCAACGACCGCAGCCGGTCGCCCCCGGTTCCGACGGTGCGGCGGAAAACGGGGCCCGGCCACCCCCCGGCGGCGAGGGACTACGAAACGGAGGTGGATGTCGACACGCACAATTACTACGGCAACGGCCACCCCCGCAGCTTCTCGCCCCCGGCGGCGGACAGCCGAGGCAACGTTCGGGCCCTCGCCCAGCACGCGGACTTTGTCCCCTTCACGCGCACCATCGACGTGCTGGACCCCGCCAGAGCCGATGAGCCCGTGCTTCTGTCGCGGGAGAACAGCCGCGTCAAGCAGGCACGCCAGAACTACCACGAGACCCTGCGCCCCTCCGAGTACGGGAACCAGCTGGACATGTACCGCGATGAGCAGCGGCTGCCAGCAGCCAGGGGCAAGGTGAGGTTTTTTGTCTGATGTCACTTTCCACATGTGTGGAAAGGATGTCAGATTAGGCCGTGTATACGGTAAACGTGGAAATCCCGCCAGCCATTTTTTTATTATAGCAAAAACATACCATTAAACTGAACAGGGTAGAGATAAAAATGTATCTGCAGTATTGGGAATTCCTCTGTGAAATGTATGACATTAGGCCTATCCTTCCTGATTACCGGACTTTTCCCACCCGGACTTTTCTCACCCAGACTTTTCCCACCTAGGGCTTTTTCCACCCGGACTTTTCCCACTTAGAGCTGGCAGTGTGTGATTTGAGCATCCTCAACAACAGCAGTCACTGCATTACGCATCGCCATTTCGAAGTCTAGCATCACGGATGATGCGCACATTTGCGGTCGCAGCTCTGTCATGTTTTCCAGGAGAATGTGGTAGGTTTCTTCTCTCTTATTTGGCAGAAGCACAAAGAGGCATGTGACGATTCTCCCGTGCAGTATCGCGTGAAAGGAGTAAATCTGAAAGAAGAGAGAGGGGGATGACTTGAAGGTCCCGTCACAGAGCCAGAAAAGTCTGGGTGGGAATAGTCCTAGGTCCGATGCAAAAAATTCTGTCTTCTCCGCCAGTGTGGGAAATTTGCGGCCATCTTCAGTGTTCTGGAACCGTTCTGGGTGGGAAATGTCCGGACCCCATCCTTCCTTACCTCCCAAAATTAAGACGCAAATAAGGGATGGGAGATAACAGGCCCTGATTTGTATGCAGCTGTAGTTACCCGCTGAGTTGGTGCCCGCAGTCTGGGTGGTTAATCACCATTGTGGTGCATAAATGCAACATTGGCGGTCAAAGGGTTAACTTATGTTCACGTTTTTCATTCCGCTTTCTTTCAGAATGTTTCCGCTTAGGTTGTATGTTGGAAACTGAAAGCAAGAGTTCAGTGCACCTGTATGTATTAATGACATGAAAGGAAAACCGATTTCAGTCATACATCCTTGCAATTTGATGTACACGGGTCAACAATCCCGCATGCATTAGCATGAAGAAGAAACATAAATCCTTCTAATGCCTAATAATGCAAACATGACATGTGCAGGACCCCATTTTAAACCCTGGCTTAGTGAAGGACCACCCCACCGCTCGCCAGGACCAAATCCTTCAGCAGTTGTCTTCCCTCAAACAGGTACACCCCTGGCTAAGATAGAAAGTACACATTGACATGCAGCTTAACCCCTTGACTGCCAGAGAAAATGAGTAATTAACCGGTACAGAGGGGAGAAATTTGTCTGAGTGTGTGTTTATAAGGTGGGCAAACCATGACATGAAAAAGACAACCGATAGAACCAATCTGAGAATTTGGTCTGGGGATGAAACTCTCTTGATTGTGTTAGGGCAAAAGCCAGCATATCAGGGTTATTCCTCTTCATCTGATGACATCATCAGTGATGTAATACGAAATATATAGGTGGCAGTCAAGGGGTTAATCTTCTGTTTTCTGGTGTCAAACTCTGCCTTTATCATTCCAACATTTCTGCGTAGTGTCTGAAAGAAAGAGATCATCAGCAACGAGAGAAAAAGCTGTGCTAATAACTTATCTTAGTGGCAACAAATGTTGGTAAAAATTAGTGGCATTCAAAAAGCCTAAATGTCACAAAGAGCGATTACTTCGCAGCCTGCAGACCTTGCCAAGAATGAAGCCAACTTTATCACTTCCCACTTGGAAGGTGGGAGGTGGACCCCTGGTAAGTGTTAGAAAGTAGGCAGTGAGTGAGTTCACAATGATCCCCACCTGTAGTGTAGGCGTAAATGGTGGGGGTAAAATAAAACCGGCTTCAGTCAGCTGCGGACTGCAAACTCTTTGTATATTCAGGCTTTTGGGTGACATTCAAAGATTTTTTTTTTAAATATCAAAATCTTTCCTTTGGTTGAAACACCCCATAATCATCTTTGCTTGAATTAGGATGATGATGACAATGGTCAGTGCTGTTGTTTATTGTTTTCATTAGTAAGTAACGGATGATGATGACAATGGTCAGTGCTGTTGTTTATTGTTTTCATTAGTAAAGGATGATGATGACAATGGTCAGTGCTGTTGTTTATTGATTTTCACCTGTAGTGTAGGGTAAAGGGTAAAAAAAAAAAACCGGCTTCAGTCAGCTGCGGACTGCAAACTCTTTGTATATTCAGGCTTTTGGGTGACATTCAAAGATTTTTTTTTTAAATATCAAAATCTTTCCTTTGTTTGAAACACCCCATAATCATCTTTGCTTGAATTAGGATGATGATGACAATGGTCAGTGCTGTTGTTTATTGTTTTCATTAGTAAAGGATGATGATGACAATGGTCAGTGCTGTTGTTTATTGTTTTCATTAGTAAGTAACGGATGATGATGACAATGGTCAGTGCTGTTGTTTATTGTTTTCATTAGTAAGTAACGGATGATGATGACAATGGTCAGTGCTGTTGTTTATTGTTTTCATTAGTAAAGGATGATGATGACAATGGTCAGTGCTGTTGTTTATTGTTTTCATTAGTAAAGGATGATGATGACAATGGTCAGTGCTGTTGTTTATTGTTTTCATTAGTAAAGGATGATGATGACAATGGTCAGTGCTGTTGTTTATTGTTTTCATTAGTAAAGGATGATGACAATGGTCAGTGCTGTTGTTTATTGTTTTCATTAGTAAAGGGTGATGACAATGGTCAGTGCTGTTGTTTATTGTTTTCATTTAGTAAAGGATGATGATGACAATGGTCAGTGCTGTTGTTTATTGTTTTCATTAGTAAAATGATGATGACAATGGTCAGTGCTGTTGTTTATTGTTTTCATTAGTAAGTAAAGGATGATGATGACAATGGTCAGTGCTGTTGTTTACTGTTTTCATTAGTAAAGTAAATGATGATGACAATGGTCAGTGCTGTTGTTTATTGTTTTCATTTAGTAAAGGATGATGATGACAATGGTCAGTGCTGTTGTTTATTGTTTTCATTAGTAAGTAAAGGATGATGATGACAATGGTCAGTGCTGTTGTTTATTGTTTTCATTAGTAAGTAAAGGATGATGATGACAATGGTCAGTGCTGTTGTTTATTGTTTTCATTAGTAAAGTAAAGGATGATGACAATGGTCAGTGCTGTTGTTTATTGTTTTCATTAGTAAGTAAAGGATGATGATGACAATGGTCAGTGCTGTTGTTTATTGTTTTCATTAGTAAGTAAAGGATGATGATGACAATGGTCAGTGCTGTTGTTTATTGTTTTCATTAGTAAAGGATGATGATGACAATGGTCAGTGCTGTTGTTTATTGTTTTCATTAGTAAGTAAAGGATGATGATGACAATGGTCAGTGCTGTTGTTTATTGTTTTCATTAGTAAAGGGTGATGACAATGGTCAGTGCTGTTGTTTATTGTTTTCATTAGTAAGTAAAGTATGATGATGACAATGGTCAGTGCTGTTGTTTATTGTTTTCATTAGTAAGTAAAGGATGATGATGACAATGGTCAGTGCTGTTGTTTATTGTTTTCATTAGTAAAGTAAATGATGATGATGACAATGGTCAGTGCTGTTGTTTATTGTTTTCATTAGTAAGTAAAGGATGATGACAATGGTCAGTGCTGTTGTTTATTGTTTTCATTGGTAAGTAAAGGATGATGATGACAATGGTCGGTACTGTTGTTTATTGTTTTCATTAGTAAGTAAAGGATGATGATGGCAATGGTAAAAAAAATCTTTGCTTGAAATAATGAAGTTGATTGATCTATTACTGGATTTGTTGCTTCATTTAATTTTATTTCCTCTTATTGTTGCAGAGCTTGATTCAGCGGCGACTCGAGATCGAAACCTGCATGTCACCAAGCGATCTGGAGAAATGAAATGAGCAGAACAAGAACTCTTACTTCCCTGAACATAAAAAAAATCACCTAAACATCCGTCCACTTTTTGTGTGTGTGCGTGTGTGTGTGTGCAGCGCATGCTCATTTGTGCTTGTTCGTGCGCTTGTGTCCCTGGGTTTGTGGTTCACCTTCCTTCGTTTTGCCGGTTTCTAAGGTTTATTGTCGATCTTGTATATTACGTTATACATTGGAACCTCTTTATTACCACTTTGAGAAATCAACCAAAAATTGTGTCCAAACGTGTATGGTAATAGGGAGGGGTCTCAATGAGGGAGAATAACTCTCAGGTAAATATAGATAATTATCCCGATATTTTTAACACAGTAATTACGAAAGTGGCTGGGCAAAAGTTCCTTAATCACAGTCCACGCTTAAACATGTATTGTAATTATAACCCTTCAAATGAATCGATGAAAGTTGTTTTCTATTTAATAAAAGAAAAAAATAGTCTTACTTGACACATAAACACAGACAACACACACACACACACACACACACGCCAAATAAAAGAATGATGCGATAAAACCATACTTGGGGATCTTAAAAAAAAGCAAGAAACACAGATTTGTGCACCCAAAGTTGCTCTCATCATGGTCGCCAAGTTACGCTGTTCATAGCCTTTATTGAATTTGAACAGCTTGCTGTACCCACTACTTCATTATTCGTTTGAAATTGCAACCATTTTTTTAAATGTTTTTCTGTGCCAGTCATGCCTACATCAATGATTTTTTATTTATTATATTGTTCAAATCCGTCAGTAAAATTGAAAAACATTGTATTTGGGTAGTTTTGAGAAAAATGAAAAGAAATGTTTTAAAAATTAACCACGTTGACCACAATTGATTACCTATGATGAATATGTTGTTCAAGACATTGCGAGTTTAGTTCTGCATTTCGTTAAAATTTATTGAAAGATTTTTTTTTTAGACTTGAAAAGAATAAAGATACAAGGTTTTTGTCCTTAACTAGATCTAGTTTTTCTTCTATTTTCACAACCGCATTTATCCCAGATAGACAGTCGTTAGAGATACGAGCTTTTGGTGGAAAAGGTGGCGGGAAAAATGAGAGACCTGACTATGTATCTAACTAAAAAAAATCAAAAAAATCGAGATACAATGTTTTTGAATTTCACCGGTGATGTGTTTTGGCTAAAATTGTCAGTATACCACTTTTACTTCTTTGGACTGTTTAAACGTACTCCTAACAAATCAGCACTTTTCGTTTTCGCATGGATTACAATGCCATCTGAGATGGCTGTGTAATCAAGCTGTTTTGCAAGGGAGTTAACTGTGATTGATTTTCACACTCACAAATATTTTCAGTGGTTTTTCAGGCTATACAGTCTTATCTTTATGTCGGTTGGTCATTGGCTAATATTTTGTGCATAAGTCACATGAGGCTTAGATCGGTCTGTCATAGGTTGGACTAAAGAGGTGGTTGCGAAACAGAGACTTGTAATAATTTAGATGATTTGCGAAGCAAAGTGAATTACTTATAGTGATTCGACTCGCATCAGATCAGAACTGGGAGAATAAGGAAGATTGGAATAAGGAGGTTCCAGTGTATTTCTCATGATCTGCCTTTTATTTATGTTTATTTTTTTAATTTATTTTTTTAACCATTTCATTGTTGTAAGATTATATTCTTTTATAAATCAGTTGACTTCTTAAATTTAACCCTTTTGCCGCCACTCGCCAGCCATTTTTGAGCCAAACTTTTTCGATTAAACTTACATGAATAGAGACAAGATTTTGTCTGCAATCTTGGGGATTCCTCTGTGACATGTTTAAAATAAGGCCTATTCTTACCTCTTCAAATTAAGAACACAAGACCATTGGACAACAGACCCAGATTTCAAGGCTTTTTATGACATGGATACTATAAACCATTATGGTGCAAAAATGCAACATTGGCGGTGAAAGGGTTAAAGAGTCTATACCTGCTTTAACACCTTTATTCCTTGTTTCTGTCTGTATGTTGTGTCCAAAAGTGAAAAAAACATTTAAATTGTAAATAAAAACATATGTATGTATGTATATATTATAGACAAATACGCTTACAAAATAAAGATGGAAGGAAGTTTATCAGTGACTGAATCAAAAGGGCATGATTGTATGTGTTTCAAATCTATGCAAAGGTAGCGCTTTAAAAGTCATGTACTTGTGAATGTGATTCTGGTGTTTTGTTTGTGTACTCCCTTTGTATAGCCAGACAACAAGGCAACAGTTTGAATTCCATTCATTTTAGCAGCTTGAGTACACCACAAACAGTGTTGATGATGATATCCATTGTATCATCATCAGTCATGTGCTTCCTTTTCTCATCAGGCATCAGAACGGTCCGTAAATCCGCGGTTTTGGTAGCCACTGGCCATGGTTTTGGCACTGCCGGCCGCGATTTGTGCTTCATGAGGCAGCACGATCTTATTCTGAAAGGGTATTCTTAAACGGTTCATTTTCATACTGCGCCTTCGGAATCGAAAAATCGCGGCCATGTTTGTTTTTTCTTCCGAGTTTAGAGCTCTCTAGACTCTTACTTTCACTGTTTCAGAGTTTGTTTTGATGACAGTGATTGTGATTTGGGTTTTAAATGAGTCGATTTAGAGGATATGATCGCAGGAGACTACGATGATGTGAGAACTTTGAACTTTTCCGCGATAAATCGGGCAGCAAATGATTGCAATGATGCCGACTACGGACTACAGTTTTGTGGGGTCCGACTCGATGTCGACTCCGAGTCATGGTGAGTGTTTTTCGTCCGCAGATTGGACTCTGGAGTATTCTGATGCCTGCTCATGTGCAGCAATATTTCATGTTGCTGTTGAAGTTGCTGTTAAAAATTTAAAAAGCTTGAAAGAGCACAGACACACTAACGCACTACTGTTTGTATGTACATGCTTTTCAAGTGTGTTTTTGTTTATAAGAAGTTAGGAAAATCACTTTGTAGGCAACTCTTTTTTCGTTGTTGTATTTTTGTAGACAACGTCTAATTGGAAAGGATGTAAGATTCAGGGATAAAGATTATCTTCTGGTGAGAATGAGTATCTTCTGTTTAAAAAAGAAAGAGATGTATGTGTGTGTGTGTGTGTGTGTGTTCTTCTCCTCCCGTTTTGCTTTGCATTCAAATTGTTTTTCTTGTTGAAGAATGGACACCATTTTCCCCCCTGTTAAAATGTGTATGGTTTGTTTGTTTGTGTGCGTGCATGAAAGCCCTAAAATATGCAGAGAAATTTATGCATGTGTTTGTGAGCATGTGTGTTTACGTGTGCAGACCTGTTTACCCTCTATTATTTGTTTCCGTTTGTATGAAAGGACACAAGGATTGTAGTTTTGCGCCAAACATGTCATCAGGCAAGTCAACCGTAGGCGGCAAGCGCCAGAAATCTTCGACAAACGACAGCAGTGATAGGGTGAAACGGCCAAAAGTGAAGCAGAAGTTTTCTCGAAAGTATTTAAAAGTGCCAGGAATAACAAGTTCGCGTTTGGGAGACGAGCATGCACACTACAAGTACTGCAACGTGGACTTCAAAATTTTGCATGGCGGCATAAGCGACATTGTGATGTGAATTCTGGGTTTTTTTCTCAAATTCCGGGTTTTTCTGTGGCAAATTCCAGGTTGTTCATTATAAAGGTAAACAGGTCTGTGTGTGGGAATGCACGAATGCTCCTATCAAAGAAAGTGAAGAATAAATAGGACAGGGCCATAAATGTGTGTGTGGGGGATTAGTGAGCATGGAAGGTAGCTGTTTGTGTTGGTTTGGAATTGGAGAAAAAAGAAAATAACATTCCCCAAAAATTACCGATATCTTATGGACAGAGATATATTTGTAAAATATTAATACTTTTTTAAAAACATTTCAATGTGTGCATACATTTATTAGTTATATAATGTCTGCTCTACTCACACTACTTAAATATATAAAAAATACTGCTGTATTGTTTTATTTATTTATTGATTTCATTATTTACATGCATGTTTTTTTCATTGACGTGTATTGTCATACTTTGCTTTTAGTAACTAGTGGTATGTACGACCTTAGTAATTTTGTAGAAGTTAATTCAAACATTATGGGGTTTGTTTTGAACATTGTAAAATTATGATAATGTAAAGTATCGGTGTGTACATGCACAACAACAGATCTGTGATATGCCAAGTCCATACATTCAGTGCATGTACTAAATAAATGTATGCATCCATTAACTGCATTTGAAATCACCAATTGGTTGAAGTTTTTGTACCTTATTAGTAAATCTACTTGGAAAGACATGTGTGTTTTGTGTGTGTGTACATGTGTGTGAGTCTGTGTCTATGTCTGTATCCTTTCTTCTTTGTTTTCCAGATGGACATCGTATAGGCATTACATCTTTTTGGCTCACTCGTGTTAACGAAGTCAACACGAAGTGAGTCTACAGTGTGATAGTTGTTCGGTTGTGTGTGTGTGTGTTGCGTCCGTGGTCTAATCTCCAAACTTGAGGGTTGGCATTTTCTCAGGAAATAGAAGGCATACATTGTTCAAACTTTGCACACATGTAGATGTATATGCAAGCTTTCAAACAATAATGATTTGAATAATTAAATACTTAAAACAACACTGTAAATAGATAACATTTTAGATTAGTGGGTTAGAGAGTATTCAACAGGCAACCATGAGTTAAAAAAACCTAATCAACACTGAAAGCCTCGATAGCTCATTGGTAGAGTGTCTGTCTGTCTGTCATGCCAATGGTTCCGGGTCTGACTCTCAGCACGGGCACTTTTTATTATTTTTATAGTTGTATCCATTAACGATAGTTTCATTTGTACGTTAAGATTGTATTGGCAATCTTGTACTTTAGACACCCCCTCAATCTTTGTTGTTGTCCCACATGTTCCTGTTCGAGTGAGCCTTGAAGGCTTTGCCTCTTGTTGTACATCAAGCCATCCGTAACAAAACATAAATGAAATAATAAACAAGCAGAACATGAAAATTTGCTTTTGTAATTTGCTCTAAGGAGAACCTGTCCATATCCTTGTAAAATAACATCTTTTCTTCAATTTCTGCGGATTATTGTCACCTCACCCCCCCCTCTCCCTTTTCCTTGTGTGTGCGTGCGTGCGTGTGTGCTTGAGTGTACAACAGAGAGAAAATAAATGACCCTGTTTTCTGGAATAGTACACTGTAATGGCCTCCTTTCCTATCTTTAAGGCCATCATGCACATTGCATAAAATCTTTTGCCATGGCAACACCATGGCATGTTAGAACCCACCCACCCCAAAAAAAAAAACCCAAAAAAGAAAAAAAGGACTATGGGCTATTGGCGGGCTAGAAACTATGGACTAGGTTGTCATGGCAGACGAGATCAGTAGATGACCACATCATGTGTAATTTTATGCAACATGTACATGATAGCTTTAGTGGTCATTGAAAGGATAGTTGGTATATATATTATAGTCACAGAGACTTATCTCTGTGAAATTTGGGCTGCTCTCCCCCCGGAGAGCACGTCGCCGCAAGTGCAGCGCCTACTCCAATTTTTTTTTAAATGGGGGGGGGGGCACAGGGTGAGGAAGGGGGGTGGGCACACTTGAAAAACCTAGCTATCAATTTGGCTATGCCAGGCAGCGGGATTTCTCCCTGCTCTTACTGACTTTCAACTGCCATGGGATTTTTACGTGCGTAAATCGCACGGGTCAGACTAGCTTTAAGTCCCCATCCGAAGAACTGGACGTTCAGTTCGATTTTCCTGTCAAAGTAGAAAGAGGCCGAGGGCGAGGCCGGGATTCGAACCCAGGGTGACTAACCCCGATAATGGATCCATGGGTGCTTCTGTTCAGGTTGTGTGCTTTAATTCAGGTTTTTGACAGTGGCCTCTTGACAGTAGATAAAAGGTTCGGGTTTTTAAAAAAAATTGAGGACCAGCATCCCTTTATCACCTTCCCTTATTGTTTTCGTTCCTACCACTTGTCATTGCCCCATGTCATGACTTGGCTTTCTATGTGTAATTTGTTTCAAGGAGAACATGTCCACATCCTTGTAAAATACTGTATTTCACTGTATTTTACAAGGCGCACCTGATTATAAGGCGCACCCTCACATTTTACGCAAAATTCAAATTTTGTTATTATTGTTTCTTACTACTACTACTAATTCGATGGCTTGGAGTCGAAACGGACTATCTTTAGATAATCCATTGACATATTATTGAACTTAATACAAAAACTAATAACTTGTATATTGAAAAAAAAGACTGCAGAAATATAAAAGCATAGCTGCCTTTATGTATTTCTGCAGTCATTAGCATAGCATAGCATAGCATAAATGGCACTATAGGCTATTTTGTTTAGCCTTTTGCCCTCTAAATATGTTTTTGATTTTTATTTGGTTTGGCTTCATTCACTGATGACTACTATTTAAGGATTGTTTGATACAAGTTATTAGTTTTTGAAATAGGTTCAATAATACGTCAATGGGCTATCTAAAGATAGTCCGTTTTGACTCCAAGCCATTGCTATATTATCAGTCACATTACAAGTCTGCGAGAGAAAACATTATCGCCTTATAGTCCCAAAAATATGGTAACATCTTTTCTTCAACTTCAGTGGAGTATTGTCACCCCACCACCCCCCTCTCCCTTTTACTCCCCCCACAGCTAGGGTTGTAGCCTCGGTACCCTGTCCAGGACTAGGGGGCTAAGCGGCTCCTGGACACCTGCTTTTCAGGTTTTTAAGGATTTTGAAGAAGCACCCACGTTTAGACTTACTTTATTTAGATTAACAGTACGGCTGTACATTTTCAGTCAACTTCTTCTTCTTCTTCTTCTTCTTCTTCAAGTTCCAGTTCAAGTTCAAGTATACTTCAATATCTCCAAAAGAGAAATTCAGGTTAAGTGCAACAACATGACAGAGATACAACATAACTGAAAGAACATTAATCAAACGTGTGAAACAAAATTATACCAACCAAATAATTATTGAAATTCATTACATCAACTTAGAAATGTGCACAAGTAAATCACAGAGAGAGAGAGAGAAGATCAATAACCATTATTAACTTACAGCAGTCGATCAAATAACAAAATCTGGAATACATCTCGTCATCAACAATCAATACACATGATGATAGTATCTCCACACATTACAATTTCTTCTTCAGCGTTCCAGCTGAATCATGCCTTACATGTCCAGTCCGGTGTAGTTGATGGTTGTCTCCAGATCTTGCTTGGTAGCCCACAGCTTTCCAGGCCAGCGTAGCGTGCTTCTTGATACAGGGGGACAGGACTGTCAGTCATCTAAAAGACTCGCTGATCGACATCGTAGAAAAGAGGAACTCTGTAATGGGCTGACTGCATGCATGCTGATTGCCTGGTCTAGTAACATCAAGTTAACTCATTCAAGTCGTTCCACCCATAATATATGGTGGGAATTCATATAAAGCTGTCAATTTGATACATTTATTGCAAGGGAAGTAAATCTGTGTGCACACCACACTTTGGCCACTTTTAAACTCTCTTCACTCCCTTGGACCACACTTTTGCCTCTTACTTTGCGTTTGAAGTGGGGATACTAATTACTGTAGGAAGTTTTTCTATATAAAGTATATGTACTCCTCACAAAAAGTAAAGCAACAAAACTTCTCACTGCAAATCCACTTTAATCATAAATCGTACGTAATTTTTTACTGTTGCGATTTCATCTTCAACATTTCATTAAGTGAAACTGAGTAAATCACATAACATATTCATCTCAATCTCAGGATACTGAGCAACAAAAGAAATGGGTGCCGAAAACAGAGGTGAAATAAAGCCAACTGCCAATTTCAAATTCAAAGATAGCAGTGCGCAAACAGTTCATAACGTCATTAATAGCAAGTGTGACCTCCGTGGGCATGAATACAGGCTTGGAAGCGGCGTGGCATTGAGGCAATGAGTCCATCCAGCTGAATCTGTGGGATGGCTCCTCATTCCCTAACCAGGGACGGTATTCATGTCGAGATAGCATGAGACTTAGCATGATGCTAACTTAGAAGCTCTTCCAAAAGTCCTATTAAATCCTATAGGACATTGGAAGAGCTTCTAAGTTAGCATCATGCTAAGTCTCATGCTATCTCAACGTGAATACCGTCCCAGGTCTGCTTCCAAGGCATCCAGTGTCTGGGGACTGGCGGGCATGCCGTAATCAGCTCACCTAAACATGTCCCATACCTTGTTCAATCGGGTTGAGGTCAGGGAACTGGGGTGGCCAGTCAAGATGGGCGATGTTGTGGGTGTTCAACTCGTTGCTGATGACATGAGCCCTGTGACATGGCGCGTTGTCGTCCACAAAAACAAAGCTAGCACCATGCTATTTCATCAGGGGGATCACTTGAGGTCTGATGATGTCATTCAAGTAGTGTATAACGTTCACGGTGCCCCTCCGGATGACCCCTACATGGGTACGTCCTCCAGTCCAAATGCCACCCAGACCATCAGATTGCCACCTCCATAACGGGCATGCTCAGCAACAGCAAAGGCCAAACATCTCCCCCCAGGCCGTCTTAACACTTGCTGACGCCCATCATTAAAATCCAAACGCATCGTTTCACATTAAAAGCTAGCCCGTGCATTTTCAAAGGGTAACAAACACCAATTTGATTTTGTTGCTTGACTTTTTGTGATGAGTATATGTACAAAAGTCTGATCTACCACTTCCCTATGTGGTACCTGAAGTAAAAATCTGTAAATGTTCTTTCATTTTTCTTTTTGTTTATGTCTGTTTTGTTTGTGTGTGTGGCTGGAGTGATTTGTGAGGTTTTTTTTTTAATCATTCAAAATCATTGCGATGCGAATGAGTTGAATTAAGTCTGTCTTTTTGCTGTAGTGTAATCGTTCTGCATGAATATCCTGGTCGTTGGCAAACAGTGTTTGTATTGTTAGGCTGTACATGCGTGCACGCGCTTGTGTGTGTGTGTGTGTGTGTGTGTGTGTGTGTGTGTGTGTGTGTGTGTGTGTGTGTGTGTGTGTGTGTGTGCGCGCGCGCGCGCGCGCGCGCGCGCGCAACTGGGCGTTGCTTTTACAAGCTGTAGTTGTTGTCTGGTGTGTCCTGTTACGGCTAAAGATGACGAATATACTAGACTACTAATTTGCCCGAGCTCGTTCTGCCCGAGTTGCGCTGACCTCTCTAATTCAACTCTCTAAATTCAACTCAGTGAAATGCAAGGTCACCGGCGCGTGGCAAATGCTCTTTATGTAGGCTATGATTGTAGCCTACGTGACAAAATGTATGAACCACTTATACCACTTATAACCACTTATTTTACTCTGTGTAAAATGTTGATCATTATTTGCTAAATTAACAATAATAATAGGTAAAACTTCTATAGCGCTATTCTCCTGACACAGCAGGACTCACAGCGCTTTACATGAAATAATGGTTAAAAAAAAGTAAGTTTACCTCACGCACACAAAATATATTGAAAATACATGTTCTTAAAATTATTTAGAAGAAATCATTTTACATGAAAAAAGAAACATTATCACACTCACGCAACTCACATTTAAAATACATAATTGTATGGGATTCTTTTCATGCACATCTATATTGTCAAATTAGTAAATAGCGAGGATCCTAGAAAGAAAAGCAGTAAAGCGCGTTTCTCTCTGTCATCTTACTCGAAGGGCGATTTTGTTTGGGCAACAGTCACTGAAAAGCACACACATTGCCGTAGGATCCTAAAAAGCACAGGTACTCGGTAGCAATTACGGCTCCAGTGACCTTGACCTTTGACCAGTGACCTTCATTTTTGAACTTAGCCTAGATATCCTAAGTACCTATCCGCATGCAAAGCGTTAGTGTCCTAGGTCCATCCCCGTTCAAACGTTATCGTGCCAGGTGCTCGGCAGCATTTTCGGTTCCAGTGACCTTGACCTTTGACCAATGACCTGTATTTTCGAACTTGGCCTAGATATCTTTAGTACCTATCTGCATGCAAAATTTGAATAACATAGGCCCCTCCGTTCAAACATTATCGTGGTAACATAGTCAGATAGATAGATAGTCAGGAACAAACAGGATTCTCTGAAAATATATATTATTACCAGCATCGCTACGCGGCTGGTAAAAAAAAATCGAAACAGGCAATTATTATCCTGTAGACGTGAGGATATAATAGTGCCTTTGCATAGTTTCGTGTAAATAATTGTCAGTGAATGCATCCCGTCTGTATAAGCTAAATGTAAATGTTAACGTGTTAAGAAAGAGCTAGGACAGACAGAACGGGAAAGGGAGGAATGAGAGGGAGTGGTGGGAGACTGAAGTGGGGTATGGGGGCATGGACACTTCACTGTGTATAAGAGGCTACGCCTAACTAGACATTAAACTAACCAGAGAGAGAGAGAGAGAGAGAGAGAGAGAGAGAGAGAGAGAGAGAGAGAGAGAGAGAGAGAGAGAGAGAGAGAGAAGGGGGCATGGACACTTCACTGTGTATAAGAGGCTACGCCTAACTAGACATTAAACTAACAGAGAGAGAGAGAGAGAGAGAGAGAGAGAGAGAGAGAGAGAGAGAGAGAGAGAGAGAGAGAGAGAGAGAGAGAGAGAGAGAAGGGGGCATGGACACTTCACTGTGTATAAGAGGCTACGCCTAACTAGACATTAAGCTAAACAGAGAGAGAGAGAGAGAGAGAGAGAGAGAGAGAGAGAGAGAGAGAGAGAGAGAGAGAGAGAGAGAGAGAGAGAGAAGGGGGCATGGACACTTCACTGTGTATAAGAGGCTACGCCTAACTAGACATTAAACTACCAGAGAGAGAGAGAGAGAGAGAGAGAGAGAGAGAGAGAGAGAGAGAGAGAGAGAGAGAGAGAGAGAGAGAGAGAGAGAGAGAGAGAGAGAGAGAGAGAGAGAAGGGGGCATGGACACTTCACTGTGTATAAGAGGCTACGCCTAACTAGACATTAAACTAACAGAGAGAGAGAGAGAGAGAGAGAGAGAGAGAGAGAGAGAGAGAGAGAGAGAGAGAGAGAGAGAGAGAGAGAGAGAAGGGGGCATGGACACTTCACTGTGTATAAGAGGCTACGCCTAACTAGACATTAAACTAACCAGAGAGAGAGAGAGAGAGAGAGAGAGAGAGAGAGAGAGAGAGAGAGAGAGAGAGAGAGAGAGAGAGAGAGAGACAGAGAGAGAGAGACAGAGACAGAGAGAGAGAAGGGGGCATGGACACTTCACGCCTAACTAGACATTAACCACACAGAGAGAGAGAGAGAGAGAGAGAGAGAGAGAGAGAGAGAGAGAGAGAGAGAGAGAGAGAAGGGGGCATGGACTTCAGAATGTATGTGAACCAACGAAAAATGGTGTTTCCGTCATCTCGGTCATAGACACATATGGGACATTTGTAAATACAAAGATGGTGGGAACATACCTTTTCTTTGACAATAAAAGCAGCCATTTAAAAATATAAAAATTGCTGTCCCATCTTCTGGGCCGTACAGTGGCGTTGCTCCCACGCCGCTCATTCCGACATTCTGAGTCCCAATTTGCAGCCACACCTCCGCACGTTCAGGTCGCAGAATCCGAGACCAGCAGTCCAAGAGGAGCGAATCTATGTTAGGCCATCATGAGGCAACCAACCGAGGAGACACTGCACTGCTGCTGAGTCACTTCGGTGGAGTTCAGTGGAGCCTGTTCAGGACACCACCTACTAAGTCCCCTACTGACGACACGATTCTCTTAGTCGCGGAGCCAGCGTGAGTGAGGTCCTTGAGGTCGCCACCACGACCGTCCACCGACAGCTCCCCAGAACACACTGATCCCCATGACTTTGACCCGAACGCACCAAGGCACAGACTGGATCGGAAACCGAAACTGAGGTCACCATGAGAGCAGGACTTGCAAAGCCACAGAATTTGAGATATTTTAAAAAAATGTTTTAATGATTGATGGAAATGAGGCGGGTGAGTATGATGATGATGATGATACTATGGAGTTCCGTATCAGTCTGAGACTGCGTGACAGGGCTGTATTCTACGCTTCCTTTCATAATGAAATCCAGGCGTTAACCAGGCCCGAGAACTACAGACACCTGCAGTGTTGGTCTTGAGATTAGAGCAACAATCTCAGAATCGCATCCTTTAAGCGGATGAAGCTCGACTGCGTGGTTTCAGTCTTCCCATTTAGCCCACAGCCACTCACTCTGGGTAGGAGTAGGTCCAGGACCGAAAAAAACCTCGCCTCTGATGGGATTCGAACACGAGACCTCCCAGCCAGTAGTCCGCGACGCTAACCACTACGCCACGGCGGATGGTGCAGCCATTTTATTATTCAAACTGAACTTGCAGTTGTTTCGTCATCACAAATTAATGAGTGCACCCATTGTTTTACGAACCAAACTCATGTGGAGAGGCTTATATCTATCATCCACCAGTGACCTACAGAACTGATCCAGTCTCCGAGCATCTCTTTCCTACTCCTGTCTGTTTCCTGAGGTTGGAAGATAACGAAGATCGCTTTCCAGATCTTGGAGCTACCATGCGATGTCGGCGTACGTGGGCCTATCTCTCTCTCTCACAGTAGCGTCTTTCAACAACCACAACACTGAAATACTGTCTGTCATTCACCAAATATTTTTCATGAAATATTTCGATCAGGCGCACGCGCTAGCTTGTTGATGCTCTCTTTTGCTTTCTGTTATATGTTGTTTGGAAATATTAAAGATTTGTTTAAACCAAATACTGAATTCGAAGTCAGGCTTACTGAGTTGATTATAGACCTTTTGGTCAAGATGTGCCACCCCCCCCTACCTATCTCGGTTAATTCTATTTTTCCGTTATTGCCTTTCTTACCATACATAAAGCTGTATTTTAGGAACATTTTTACCTAATAACCTTTTTGGAATACTAACCCTAGCCCTAACCCTAGCCCTAAACCTAACCCTACCCCCCACCCTATAAGACGGGAAAACGCAACGAACCACAACCGTGACAAATCGCGGTGTACTGCAGTACATAGTAGGGTTAGTGTTCCAAAAAGGTTATTAGCTGAAAATGTTCCTAAAATACAGCTTTATGTCCTTTTTTGTCTCTGTAGAGTAACGTAACGTGTGTAGAGTGATGTAGAGTGGCACATAGGTAACGCGTTCGCCTTGTGTCAAGAAAACCCGAGTTTCTATGATAAACTAGTGGATTCTTTTGAGGAGATTTATTTTCAACTAGCGCAACTCCGAGTACCGGTAACGCCTAGTAACGGTAACGCCTAGTAACGGTAACGCCTAGTAACGGTAACGCCTAGTAACGGTAACGCCTAGTAACGGTAACGCCAAGTACTGGTAACGCTGAGTACAGCAAATTTGAAGCGATTCGGTTAAGAAAAGGCGGAGTTATAAGGCCCCGTTTCCCGTTGGCGCTGCTCTGAGAGTGACGTGCTCTCCCTAGTAATGGTAACGCCTAGTAACGGTAACGCCAAGTACTGATAACGCTGAGTACATCAAATTTGAAGCGATTCGGTTGAGAAACAGCGGAGTTATAAGGCCCCGTTTCCCGTTGGCGCTGCTCTGAGAGTGACGCGCCCTCTCGATTCCTGGCCACAGCAAGCCTGACAGCAAATTTGAAGCGATTCGGTTAAAACATGGCAGAGTTATTTGTGAAAAGGCGTATATCGCGCGCGCCGGTTTATGAATCGATTCGCTTTTGGTTTGGCACACAGATAGGCACCGTCCCGGGTCATCTACCTGCCAAATACGAAGGCAATCCGTCCAGAAACACAGGAGATACGGGCGCCGAGAGGCTGGTGGATACGCGTTTCGCGCATTTGCCAAACAGCGCAAATGACACGGCCGCCTCGGTTGCCGTTGCCATCGCCCCATTAGGGCTCATAGCAAAATTGAAGCGATTCGGTCGAAAACCGGCGGAGTTATAAGACCCGTTTTGTGTTTCACACACACAGACACACACACACACACACACAGACACACACACTTGCCTTTTAATACTAAGATGGCTGCTAATGTATATGCTGATTCTTTATTTGATAACGAGGGCTATTCAGTATGATTGTGTTAACCATTGTGTTATTTATAAGTTATTTAAAAGAATCTCGTCTTGTTGTAACATGCATAATGGAAGAAGAGAACCTTCTTTGCAAGGGGAAAAAAAAGTAAACCCGAGTTCGAACCTGGGTACAGGGGAATTTTTCCTCTCATTTTGCACTAGGCCTTACTACGATCTGAACGTGGAGTCTTTTGGATGAGACGATAAACCGAGGTTTCGTGTTCCCATGCACTTAGCACACATTAAACCCAGTGGCAACGAAACACGTTGTCATTTGGTCCATATTTCCCCCCCCCCCCTTTCCTTCCTCATCAGTCACACAAAAATCGCATGCAAAAAAACACACAAAAAGGTGGGTGGCGCGCCACCTGGCTGCGACGCGCTCTCCAGGTGGGAGCAACCCGAATTTCACAGATACACCTCTCCCCTAGTGAATCCTTCACTGGATCCTCCAACATGGCATCCCATCTCTTCTACTCTCTTCGAGGGATTGTAATTTTAGAACATTATTATAAAGTACCTGATACCTACTACTACTACTAATAATACCTAATACGTTTATTTCCTTGCATTATCTGTGCAATAAAATGAACCATAAATTATAATGTGACCTTTTTTCCACTGTCAATACAATAAAATACAAAAACGTAACGTTTATTTTCTAGCACTCTCGGTGCAATAAAATGAACAGAACAAAACGTTTACTACCAACGAAAACGTTATTCCCTTGCACTGTCAGTACTACAGAAACAGAGAGTGTAAAGGTTATGAGATAAGCATACAATTTGCTTTTTTACACTCAGCCCTGATGCTAAGCAAAGGTTAACAAAAATAAATAGATATAAAGCAAAACAATTAAGCGCTTGCGTATCAAACAATAATAGTACAAAGCATTCAAGAAAGAAAATATCCAGAAATAGCATAACACAGCACTATTATACATCTCATCAATGTACAAGACTAATACAGGAATAAGGTGATGGAGAGAGGGCTTGGAGGCGGGAAAAGGTACATGAGAGAGAGAGAGAGAATACGAATACGAATGCGAATGTTTAATGAGGGTAAACGGATAAGCTCAAGCTTCTTTACACCATGCCCTCGAGGGGAAAAAGAAAAGTCAAATAACAAGAAAAGGAAAACAAAAATAAAAGAAAAAATGCATAAAAAGAATAGAAAATAACAACAGGCATGTTCACAGTAAATTGAAGAACATGCGAAAAACATTCAAGCTCAAACGAACAGCTCGTTCACGTACTCGCACACACACACAAACATACAGTATATCCTATAACTAGACCAAAACATGCATACCTAGTCTCTTGTGGTGTGTTCGAACACACAGGAGAGAGAGAGAGAGAGAGAGAGAGAGAGAGAGAGAGAGAGAGAGAGAGAGAGAGAGAGAGAGAGAGAGAGAGAGAGAGAGAGAGAGAGAGAGAGAGACTCAGACTCAGACTCAGATACTTTATTTTACAAGGATAATAATTTAGGCTGGGCCTATTCTTCCATTCTGTCCTTGGTTCTAAGCATGCAATACATAACTACTACTATAAATGAACATTGAAATATAGGAACATCGCCAACAGAAGCAACAACTAACAGTAATATAGCAACGACATCAGCAATAAAAACAAACAAAACTGAAAATTAACCAACCAAATAAACAAACAAGCAAATAAGTAAATGATAAACACCTCTGTCACTACAAATTACTTCTCCTACTACCATTATTACTCCTACTACTATTACTACCACCATCGCCACCACACCACTACTACTACTACTACTACTACTACTACTACTACTACTACTACTACTACTACTACTACTACTACTACTACTACTACTACTACCTCCATCACCACCATCACTACTACTGCCGCTACCACTACCACTACTACTAATACAGTGCCACAATAATATAACAATGACATGGTACGCAGAACATCACCATCAATAATAAGGACAAGCAAAACAGAAACCAACCGACCAAACTAAGACATAAAATTAATGAAAAAAAGAGAAAAAAAATAAAAAAATAACTTCCACCACAATTTTCTTCATCTACTACTACTACTACTACTACTACTACTACTACTACTACTACTACTACTACTACTACTACTACTACTACTACTTATTTATTTATTTATTTATTTAAAAAAACCTTATGCAGCCCATAGCCTTAAAGCTCAATGTGCTTTACAAAAACAATAAAAAGTTAAAAACAAGCCCAAAAAAATGTGATTCACACACGCACACGCACACGCACGCACACACACACACACACACACACACACACACACACACACACACACACACACACACACACACACACACACACACACACACACACACACACACACACACACACACATATTTCTTTATTTCTTTCAATTCTGTAAGGTCAAAGTTACTCCCGATAAAGTTTGGTGTTCCCCAGGGATCAGTCTTGGGGCCACTTCTATTTTCAATCTACATTAACGACTTGCCTTTGTACATTAAATGCTGTTGTGAAATGTTTGCTGATGACACTTCATTGCAATCTAACAGTGCCAGTCCTTTTGAATTAGTAGACAATCTGCAGACCAATGTTAATAAGTTAACTGAGTGGACAGAATTGAACCACATGTCTCTTAATGCACAAAAAACAAAATGTATGTATATAACCATACGTCAAAAGCGAAAGAAGATGAACTCTGTGTTTCCTCCTTTGTATGTCAAAGATAAAATAATTTAAGAAGTTTCCTCCCATAAAGTGTTAGGGGTTATCAGTGATAAGGACTTATCGTGGAGTGATCACATTAATGACCTCGGTAAGCGTATCTCTAAAAGAATTTACCAGTTATCAAAAATAAAGAATTTCTTAAACCTTCATTCAAGAAAACTCTTTTTTCATGCACACATCTTACCTCTTATAAATTACGCATCCACGTTATGGGATAGTGCTAGTGAAAATAATCTAAAATACATAACTCGCTTACACAAAAGAGCTTTAAAGCTTGTCCTACTTAAGTCTACTAGTTTGACAATAATTGACTATAAACAACTAAACATCCTTCCGTTTAAAGAAAGACTTTTCTTAAACAAATGCCTATGTATGTACAACATCGTAAACGGAACAGCCCCAAATAAAATAATAAGTTCCTTTACATTAAATGAAAATCGACATACTCATAAGCTTTCATTTCCTAAGCCCCATAACGATCTGTTCAAATCCAGCTTGACATACTCTGGGGGAAACACATGGAACAACTTGCCATCATTCTTGAAATCATGTCCATCTAAACCAGCTTTTAAAAAAGCTTTAAAGAAGCACCTGGTTGATAAATTGTAATCTGGCATTATTAAGATGTATATATGCATTGCATGTTCTTATGTCTGGAAATATTCTTTCTTCCTTCTATCTTCCCTTTCCTTCTGTTTTTTCTTTGTTTTCCAATTGTGTGTGCAGGTGTGTGTGTGTGTGTGTGTGTGTGTGTGTGTGTGTGTGTGTGTGTGTGTGTGTGTGTGTGTGTGTGTGTGTGTGTGTGTGTGTGTGTGTGTGTGTGTGTGTGTGTGTGTGTGTGAGTGAGCGTGTGTGTGTGAGTGAGCGTATGTGTGTGTGTGTGTATATGCGCACACGCGCGCATGTGTGTATGTGAGTGTTTCCTCCCCCAGCTTTCTCTCCCTCTCTCTTCCTCCCTATTCCCTTCTCTCTCTTCTGTTTGGTTCTTTGTTGTTGTTTTTTTCTTTCATTATACTGATCATAATGTTTTCTGTTTTGTGTTCCTGTACATATGTTAAGTTCATTGATTTTTGATTGATGTGTATTTTTTGTTATGAGGGCAGGATGAAAAAAAGCTTTGTTAGCTTATTCTTTAACCCTCAATAAAGATGAGTTTGACTTGACTTGACTTGACATAGGCGCGCAAGCGGAAGCATGCAAAATATATGCATATTATATCAATAATACACATTGAATGAAGAAAATGTACAATAACTCCTTATCCATGTAAACAATCAAAACTACAACTTTTAACTAACAATAGATGGTATGCACGCACATTCGCACACGCACACGCACACACATACACACACACACACACACACACACACACACACACACACACACACACACACACACACACACACACACTCACTCACACGTGACACACACAGTACTCTTCACACACACACACACACACACACACACGCGCGCGCGCAAGCAAATATGCAAGCAAAAACAAGTATGTTTTCATTAAGTGAAAAACATGATTAAAAGAATTACGTTCCATTAAAATAATCACACAATACAATAATGCATGCAACACATAATTATTCAACACACACACACACACACACACACACACACACACACACACACACACACACACACACACACACACACACACACACACACACACACACACAAACACACATACACACATATATATATATGTGTTATATAACACACACGCACCAAATAAAAAGCAAAAGTAATCATAAATGGCATAATGACACAAATAGCCTAATGTCAATCAAAGAAAAGAAGAAAAAAAGAAAAGAAGCAAACACAATCAGAAAATCAGCAGTAAATAGTTGTTGAATGGGGTAGAAAGGGGGGGTAAGGGGGTTTTGCAGGGTTGTAGAGGAGGGGAAGGAACGTAGAGATCTATTTCTCTCCAATTAACCACAGGGCCACATGGAGTGGTTTATTTGGTGTTTATTTCAAGCTCAGCAGAACACACCTGTAAGACATAAAAAGAAACAAATAACTAACTTGCAAACATGAAACATTGCCACGGTAACATAACTTTTCTTGGACTATTAATCCATACAAACTGTAATACCCAGTTCCCAGTTACACAATGACAAGTATGGTATAGAACCAATTATCATGTTTGCCTTTCTACTTCATGTCTTACAGTTGACACTAAACACTTCCAATGCACATTCCTTCCCTTTAACCTTCAGGGAATCTTTACTGGCTAAACAAGCCAACACGACCAACAATGACAAGCCACACCTGGACACAATTGGAGAGTTACCACACCCTCGCTCTGTCTGTAAGAGAGAGAGAGAGAGAGAGAGAGAGAGAGAGAGAGAGAGAGAGAGAGAGAGAGAGAGAGAGAGAGAGAGAGAGAGAGAGAGAGAGAGAGAGAGAGAGAGAGAGAGAGAGAGAGAGAGTTTTCTGTTCTTGCCCTTATTCATATTCAAAAGTGATGACCTTTATTTCTATAATTATTATGTTGGTTATAGATCAAGCTTATTATCTTACAACCCCGAATGTTATGTCCCACAACTTATTAGTAATGACGAAATAAGGCTTTACGCCCTCTTCGGCCTTTCGGCCATGTGGGGCGTTATCAGTAATGATTCCAATTAAGGTATTATATGGCAGCTGTTAATGAGCATCTACCAACATTATAGAGGCAAACGTCAGCCTGATATCAGAGAACAGGTTTTATATCATGAGACAGTTTTGAAGTAACACTACCCTTTTAGAGTCTTTGGTAACACTAACAGAGTAGGTCGGTGCGCCCCGGTTCGCATATTGCCGTTTCGCATACTGCCGCTTCGCATAAAGCCGATTCACATACTGCCGCTTCGCATACAAAGCTTTGTGAACATGACATTTCGCATAAAACTCAGAAAGTTAGGGATAGGGTTAGGGATAGTAAGAAAGTAACAGAAAGTCACGTAGAGTGCATTAGAACCTGCAAGAGTGCATAATATAGAAATGGCAAACCCGTTTATGCGAACTGCCAGTTTTTTTTTGTTGAAGAGACACTCGACTTGCGCCCGCGGCTCTGATCAAAGGATTTTGCAAAACGGATTATGCGAACCGATGGGCACCCGAGTAGGCTAATAGCCTAGGAATAAAACTATGAAGGTATGCTTACGGCGTAAACTAATTGCTTTTAAAGCTATTTCAATTGTTTCGAATTTTCGTAAGCATACTTAACAATCGTAGAAAGTTTTAACCAAAATTAAATGGGGGGAAACAGAGTAAATCGCTAATTAAATAAGCACTATTTTCTTTTGCGCATTTAGCTCCTTTCGATATTGTACGGCTTACAGTGATTGCGTGCGTAGTGACGTCTTGGAAAAAAACACACGCCCTTTACAAAAAGCATCTCATCAACACAAAAATAAGAAGTAAAATTGCATCAAATCACTGTTTCTAAGTTATCTAACTATCATGCTTTATGAAACATTGCAGTTTGTTCTGAATCGACATCAATGGCGTAGTAATACAGCAGTCTTTGTCACCAAGATAAACAGTGGCTACCGAAGTAAGAGAAGCATGCTAAAACTTATGGGAAAATAAAAGATTATATGCATTTTTCTTTAGCCATTATGTGTACAATAACAGTGACTATCATCTGTGTATGTTTCGCAAAGCGTAGCAAAGATTTCTGGAGAAATAAGTTGAGGCCT
Source organism: Phymorhynchus buccinoides (assembly GCA_017654935.2). Lineage (NCBI taxonomy): Eukaryota > Metazoa > Mollusca > Gastropoda > Neogastropoda > Raphitomidae > Phymorhynchus > Phymorhynchus buccinoides. Next base: position 21,328,508 of record CM065687.1, on the reverse strand, counting down.
AAGGTTTACATCAATTAAATTTAAATTAGTCTAGGCTGTCATTACTCCCCCCCCCCCCCCCCCCCCCCCCCCCCCCCCACACACACACATACACACACTCTTTTTTTCTCCTTCCTTCTCTCTCCCCCTTTCTGCCACCCCCCTCTCTCTCCACTGTGGGGAGGGGAATATATATATAATTATTGAGAGACGGGAGAGAGCGGACATAGAAGTAATGGAGTGTGCTGAGTATAAGAAACACAGTTTCTGCCTGACCGAAGTCCCCACGTTCTATGCCAACAGAACCATCAACTTGATGATGGTGGCTGGGAAGAGAAAGAAGAAGAAGAAGAAGAAGAACACAGAAACACAGAAAGAGAAAGCTACGACAGAGAGAGAGAGAGAGAGAGAGAGAGAGAGAGAGAGAGAGAGAGAGAGAGAGAGAGAGAGAGAGAGAGAGAGAGAGAGAGAGAGAGAGAGAGAGAGAGAGAGAGAGAGAGAGAGAGAGAGAGAGAGAGAGAGAGGAGAGAGAGAGAGAGAGAGAGAGAGAGAGAGAGAGAGAGAGAGAGAGAGAGAGAGAGAGAGAGAGAGAGAGAGAGAGAGAGAGAGAGAGAGAGAGAGAGAGAGAGAGAGAGAGAGAGGGAGAAATACGAATACGAATGTTTTATTGAAGGTAAAAAGGGTAAACATGGACAAACATGAATATGAACAACCTGCATGATCTCTCTTGCACATCACAGACAGAAATACAGATAGGCAGACAGGGTCGGGAAGATAGAGACAGAGCGACACAGAGAAGTAATCACAGAGAGACAGAGAGAGAGAAAGAGAGAGAGAGAGAGAGAGAGAGAGAGAGAGAGAGAGAGAGAGAGAGAGAGAGAGAGAGAGAGAGAGAGACAGACAGACAGAGAGACAGAGAGAGAGACACAGAGAAGTAATCAGAGAGAGAGAGAGAGAGAGAGAGAGAGAGAGAGAGAGAGAGAGAGAGAGAGAGAGAGAGAGAGAGAGAGAGAGAGAGAGAGAGAGAGAGAGAGAGAGAGAGAGCGATACAGAGAAGTAAGACAGAGAGAGAGAGAGAGAGAGAGAGAGAGAGAGAGAGAGAGAGAGAGAGAGAGAGAGAGAGAGAGAGAGAGAGAGAGAGAGAGAAGCTGATAAGACAAACGGACAGACATTCAGACAGAGAGAGCCAGGCACACAGAAGAACAGACAGACAACTGAAAGCGGATGGAGCGAGGCGAGAAACGGAAGGAAGGGGGGGGGGGGGGGGGGGTCAACACTGTGAACCGTTAAAGGTGGACCCTGACGGATGAGTTTTTGCAAGAAGCCCGTCGAGATCACCAGAAAGTCAGCGTTTTCAAGGATCGGAACACGTACTCACTTTGCTCTGGTTTCCTAGAAATCAAACCGTCAAAACGTCGATTCCTCCTTGGCGGAGATGCCGGAGAGAGAAGCCATTTTGGATGGGGTGGGTGCATGGAGGCCACTAATTGTGGTTGAAGCTTTTTCTTCTTTGTAGTGCAGTAAAAAAAAAAAAGAGGAGCTATTTCCCTTGTTGTGAGCGAAACTCCTGTTGGTAAACTGAATAAAATTAAAAATATAAATAAATAAAAAGGCTTGCATTGCGGAAATTTCGTGCAAACGATTTGGTCTGAACTCAGGCGGTCATTCACTGAAAGAATTTGACTTCCAGAAACTACGCCTAGGAGGAATCGCCGATTTGACGGTTTGATTTCTAGGAAACCAGAGCAAAGCGAATTTTGCGAATTCTGTAAAGGGTGTTTTCCTGGTGATCTCGACGTGTTTCTTGCAAACAAAGCTCATCCGTCAGGGTGTCCCTTTAACAACCCGCTATTACGAGTAAACAAGCAGGCCTTACAAACGAATGTCACAGTTGTCAATACAATTATGACAAACAAATTGTGGTTCTGTATGATACTTGGCAGACCCTATATAAAAAGGAAGAACGGAGTCGTTTTGGGCAGATAGATTCTTTCTTTCAGTCCTCGTTAGCGAGCAAAAGCAATCGTGTCTCCGAATCAGAATCGAGGTGACCTAAGTGGATTCATCATCTGCAGCAGCAGCAGCAAAAGAAGAAGCAGAAGGAGTAGCATCTTCATTTTGCTTGTTTGTCTGTTATTTTTGTCTTCCTCAATTCGTCTTTGAAGTGTACTGGCTGCTGATTCCAGATCCGTGCGTCCGTCCATTCATCATGGGAGAAATCCTGCGAATCTGTTTGTTACTTGTGAGTTTGGGTGGAAGATTAGGGGTGACTGGAATAACGTCGAATGTACGGCTGCGCCTAAGGTCAAAACACAATGGCATGACTGACAAGTGTGCCTAATGTCGAAAATTTAATGTAAGTTTTACGTTTGACCTAAGGTCGAATGCACAGTTGAGCCCAACGTCGAATTTCAAAGTTGTGCCTAAGGTCGAATGTATGGTTGAGCCTAAGGTCGAATGCATCGTCGAGCCTAAGGCCGAATGCACAGTTGAGCCCAA
>CM065687.1:21226030-21321030 GCA_017654935.2 Phymorhynchus buccinoides | reverse complement strand
ATCTGGCAGTCATAGTCGGAAACGACAGACTGCTATAATAATTATATGTAATCTACTCTATGCATTTTATAAATGACTTTGTCTGTGTGTGTGTGTGTGTGTGCGTGTGCGTGCGTGTGCGTGCGCGTGTGTGTGTTGTGTGTGTGTGTGTGTGTGTGTGTGTGTGTGTGTGCGCGTGCGCGCGCGGGGTGGGGGTAGAGTTTCTTAGATCATTTTTCTATCCTCGATTTTTCTTTCTTCTAAACTCCATTTTATTGCTCTCGATTTTTTGCTTGTTTTGTTTTTTTCCCTTCTTATTTTTTCCCCCTCGTTTAATTTATATTTAAGGATTGGACGAAAAACAAAACCCCGCATTGTGCTACTTAATCTGTTATCCTCATTAAATAAAATGTATTCAATTCTCCCAATTCTTATAACTTTGCTTAGCTTGACCTTGGAAATTTAGATCTCTTTTAGTGGTTTCTTTTTTTTCAAATTTGGTGTGATGGTGTGTATCCCGTATCTACTGCTCGATGATTAGACCTACTTCCTTTTTGTGTGTGTGTGCTTTTTTCACATTTTGCCATAAACAAGAAGAAACTTGTATACAAAGACGCTATGCTATATTAGGGGAAGACGGGGTAAAAAGCGCATGGGCGGGTAAGAATTCCACCCCAATTATCTCATGATATAAAGCAAATTTCAGTCAAATTTGCCCATGAGACGAATGCTAGACATTAACGCTCGTCTCATGGGCAAAATGAGATTGAAATTTGCTTCATTTCATGAAATAATTGGGGTGGGCTTCTTACCCGCTCATGCGCTTTTTACCCCGTCTTCCCCTATATAAACAAAAAGTTTTGATCTTGTTAACAAAAATCAATTCAATTCGATCCAACTCCCAAATATTTCTCTCTCTCTCCCCACCCCCTACTGCACACCCATCTGACCCTTGTTTCCAACTTCTGCCATTCATGATTGCGTGCTCACGGTCCCCAACCTCTCCGTCTCAAAACATTTTTGTTCCTTCCTTCCTTTCTTTCTTTCTTTTTTGGGGTCTTTTTCTCTTGATTTGTGTTCACAAATGCATGCCTTGCTCTTTGGTTTCAACTCGGTTGTATCATTTACGCATTGGACTTGTAGAGGGGAAGTATTGTTTTTTGAACTCTTTGATTGTTTTCTACTTTTGTTGCCTGCTTTTGTTGCTCCTTTTGCAATAATAATTTGCTGTTTGCTGTTTTCTTGTTTGTCTATATGTTGATAAAGGCGCATTCGCCGAAATATCCCAGTAGTTTTGTTTTGTCTCTTGCGAAGAAAAATAACGTCATGTTACATTTGTCGTGTAGTTGTTTGTTTATTAAGACAACTTTCATAGCGCCTAATCTTAAAGCTCGAAAACTGTATCTGTTTATGCTATTAAGAAGTTTTGACCTTTAAAACCAAATCATGTCAATTCAATCCAATGAGCGGCTTAGCTGGCTGTTTTGACCGCCAGGTGGCATAGCGCTCGAGTGGGACTAATCCTCTCTATATTCTTAGTTGGGGATAAAGAGAGAGAGAGAGGGAGAGAAGTCCCACCCTCTCCCTCTCTGTTTTTCTACCCCCAACTAAAGATATCACGAGATAAGCCCCTATTGAATTGGTTGCCAGCTGGCGGTCAAAATTGACTAGCTAGGTTGACCATTCTCTTTTACATCCCCGCCAGCAGGTGGCATAACGCTCGAGTGGGGCTAATCCTCTCTACATTCTTAGTTGGGGATAAAGACACAGAGAGAGAGAGAGAGAGAGAGGGGGGGGGGAGAGAGAGAGAGAGAGAGAGAGAGAGAGAGAGAGAGAGAGAGAGAGAGAGAGAGAGAGAGAGAGAGAGGAGTCCCACCCTCTCTCTCTCTCTCTTTCTCTACCCCCAAACTAAAGATATCACAAAGATAAGCTTGAGTTGGTTGCCACCTGGCGGTCCAAATTGGTGAGCTAGGTTGACCATTCTCTTTTTTCCATGCCCTCGGATTCAGACGCCCCAGCACCGATGCCGTTCAACGACTGCCCCCCTGGCATGCGCCCGCGCTACTCTCCCCCTCAGCTGCCGCACAGGATACCCAGTGGTGGCCCCTCCTCACCCTGTCCGAGGATTGACCGCTTCGGACGATGCTACGTGGGCAGCCGCCGCCACAGTCGCCGCCTCTGCTCCAGATTTATCCTCAGCAGGAAACGACGCTTGAGTCCTACTGGGCGCGTCCCGACCGAGTGCGTTCCCATCTAAAAACCAGAGAGTAATACAACAAAAACAAGAGTTTTTGTTCTCTTTCGGTAGTAAGGCAAGGCAAGGCAAGGCAAGGCAAATTGCTTACCTGGTAGGGGAAGACGGGGTAAAAAGCGCATGGGCGGGTAAGAAGCCCACCCCAATTATCTCATGAAATGAAGCAAATTTCAGTCTCATTTTGCCCATGAGACGAGCGTTAATGTCTAGCATTCGTCTCATGGGCAAATTTGACTGAAATTTTCTTTATTTCATGAGATAATTGGGGTGGGCTTCTTACCCGCCCATGCGCTTTTTACCCCGTCTTCCCCTAGTAATGTTCAGCTTTTTTACTTTTGTATAATGTTCAGTTAAACGTTTTCTCATATTAGTATAGGTTAAATGAGAGGCGTTTCTAACCCTCTCTCTCTCTCTCTCTCTCTCTCTCTCTCTCTCTCTCTGTGTTTTAAATGTGTTGTCACTTTTTTTTCATTTTAAGTTTAAACATAGCTTGAGTAGATAATATACGCTGTATTTTTAAATTTTCTTCTTTTGCCGTTTATAAAAAAACAAATCCCCATATTATCTGGCTTACATTAATTTAAACAGTGATATTGGCTGATAATGACAGGTATTAAATAAAGACACTAAGACATGTTACGGGCAACATACACTTCGTTACTTGAGAACAAAATCACCAGTTTATTTATCCATGTTTGCGGTTTGCTGTAATAATATATAAGCCTAATTTGGATAAATGCCCCAGCAATAGCATGACGTAAAACGTGTACAATTATTGACTTTCTGTATGTCATTTTTTGAGGGGGTGCCCAAATTGACCTGAAACCGCAGTAATGGAATCTGTAAAAAAAAAATTATGTTCATTAAATGTTTTGTTTGGACACATAAACTGACCGGTCAATATCAGTAAAGAATATAGCATACATTTCGTTACATTAACTTTGCTGTGAAAATGGATGCTATATTTAGATGTAGTGTCCACGCTGTGAATCACTTTGTAATAATTTGTGACAGTGTATGAGAAAAACAAACATAATGGCATCTTGGCATAATGGCATTGTGGCATCTTGGCATAATGGCATCTTGGCATAATGGCATCTTGGCATTGTGGCATCTTGGCATAATGGCATCTTGGCATAATGGCATCTTGGCATAATGGCATCTTGGCATAATGGCATCTTGGCATAATGGCATTGTGGCATTTCATGGTGGAGCAAACATTCCTTGCTAATGCATAGAAAACCGAATTGAGTTATCTTGTCTAGTTTTTTAAAATTTTATAATCATTTGAAGTTTGACATTCGAGATTTAACATTTGCAGAAATCGGGCATCGAAGATACAACTTTGCCTCGTTCTTTCTATTGACTTGATTTAGAAAACGATCAAATAAAGAAATAAATCATCTCAAAATTGTCTTTCATGTTCTGGATACTGGTTACTGGTAGAAAGCATACAAATATACTAAATATAAAATTGATATTTTTGGGGTTGTTGACTAGGGGAAGACGGGGTAAAAAGCGCATAGGCGGGTAAGAAGCCCACCCCAATTATCTCATGAAATTAAGCAAATTTCAGTCTCATTTTGCCCATGAGACGAGCGTTAATGTCTAGCATTCGTCTCATGGGCAAATTTGACTGAAATTTTCTTTATTTCATGAGATAACTGGGGTGGGCTTCTTACCCGCCCATGCGCTTTTTACCCCGTCTTCCCCTATATTTGGCTTTTGCTCAACAACATTCTGAGCGACTTATGTAGGTTTTTATGTAGACTTTTGGATAAAGTTTAAAGCGCTGTCCTATATTTAAACAGACCATTACTTTTAATACTGCATTAGATTGCTTTTTAGGCTGTAGGCCTATCAAGTTTTGTTGCCCTTTTCACCATTAGGACTCGTATTAAACGAACTGACATTGCTTATTTAGACAGTAACTACAATTCGAAGGTACTGCTATTGCATGCTGTGTAATCAATTGTATGCATGATATAATAAACATATTTACTTATTACAAATTGTTTGAATTGCGTTTGATTTTGTGAACCGTGTATTGTTCATATATTTTTTTTTAAACTTCACCTCTTTACACGCTTATGTCTCTGTATAACCCTATCTGTTTTTGTCTTTCATTGCCCCCCCCCCCCCCCCCCCCCTAACCTGCCACTCTCCTTGACTCTGCCTTTTCCCTTTGCTTTCTATCGTCTACTATCTTTCAGACTTATTGGCCCATTCTCCTGCCTTTAAAAAAAATCAACTAATGTTTCTCCTTTGAGCTCCTCCGAGATCGGAATGTATAGGCTGCACGCAGCGGGGAGACCAGTGAAAACTGAAAACCAGACACATACGTACCTTACCCATTATGGCTATATAGCCTGGGAACGCAGAAGAAGGAGAAAAAGAAGAAGAAGAAGGCTTGCGTGATTCGAAAAGAAACCAAAAAAATGAGACAGAAACGTGTACTCGAATAACTCAAAAGTTTAATCTTAACCTTCCATCGCCAATGTCGCATTTATGCACCACAATGGTTTAACACCCATATCACTAATAAGCATCAAATCAGGGCCTGTTATCTGAATGCCCTATTTTCTTAATTTGGGGAGGTAAGGATAGGACTAATGCTATGCATGTCACAAACTACAAACCGCAAGAAGCCAAGACATTCCCCAGGTGGAAATATAAAAAGGCCAACTGGGAGCGCTTCTCAACACTGGTGGACCAGTACACTGCGGAGATCCGTCACAAGCAGCAAAACCTCCATAAGAAAGTCAAGGCGCTGAACCAGGCTATTCTGAAGGCTGCAAATGAATCAATACCTCGGGGAGCCAGAAAGAATTACAGGCCTTACTGGACGGAGGAGATCCAGCAGCTTGAAGATAGTGTGGCAGAGGCAAGGGAGAAAGTAGAAGCAGATCCTACAACAGAAAACAACATTGCTCTGAAGGCAGCCACTGCAAAACATAGACAGACCCTCACTCAGGAAGCTCGAAGGAGCTGGCAAGAAAAAACAGAGCAGCTCAACTTGGACAAGGACAGCAACAAACTCTGAAAACTGGCCCAAGCCCTAAATGACGAGAACAGCAAAAGCTCGCCAATCACAATACAGAAAGACCAAGAACTGCTGACTGGCAAGAAAGCAGCAGACCACTTCATCAACCAGTATGCCGAGACAAGCCACCTTCAAGCGCCCCCCGAGAGAAGAAAGGAGGTCAGAGAAGCCCAGCGAACGTATCAGAACGCACAGGCAGAACCAGTGATGAACTCGCCGTTCACTCCCAGGGAGCTTGAGGATGCAATGTCAACACTGAAGTTGAAAAAAACACCAGGATCTGATAAGATAACAAACGAAATGTTGCTGCACCTTGGCCCCAAATCCAAGAAGAAACTACTACAGCTGTTCAATGACAGTTGGAGATCAGGGACTGTGCCACAGATCTGGAGAGAAGCTACAATGATCCCAGTGCACAAGAAAGGCAAAGACAAAACGAAGGCTGAAAGCTATCGTCCCATAAGCCTCACAAGCTGCATAGGAAAGCTGCAAGAGCGTCTCATCAACACCAGACTCATGTGGCACCTAGAAGAAAAAGAGCACATCAGCCCGGATCAGGCAGCCTTCAGGCAGAACCGGTCTACAGAGGACCAAATCACATACATCTCTCAAGCCATAGAAGATGCCTTCCAAGAAAAGAAGCACACCCTTGCTGTTTGGATTGACCTGGAAAAGGCATTCGACAAGGTATGGAAAGACGGCCTCAAACTGAAACTACGCCAGTGCGGTGTTGCTGGACGAATATACAAATGGATCGTCCAATACCTGCACAACAGAAGAGCCAGAGCCAGGGAGCACACCAGCAAGAAGAGGTTGCTGAGGGAAGGAGTCCCACAAGGAGGATTGCTCTCCCAAACACTCTTCCTTGTATTCATTAAGGAAATAACACAGAGTTTGCCAAGGAACGTACGAGGTGCCATCTATGCCGATGACCTACCTCTCTTGTGCAGCGAGGAAAATATCTCGACGGCAAACTACAGACTGCAGCAAGCTCTCCGGCTGATAGAGGCATGGACCAAGTCATGGCTTGTGAGTTTAAATGAGAGGAAGACCACCTACACCATCTTCACCCTGTCTACTAAACCCCAAAAGGTGAAGCTGCAGATCAACTCCCATGAGCTCCAGGCTGAAGACACACCCACTTACCTTGGGGTCACCCTGGATCGCAGACTGACCTGGAAGAATCAGCTGCACAAGAACCAGGCGAGAGCAAAGATCAGGATGGCCCTAATGAAGAAACTGTCGGGAACAGAATGGGGTGCAGACCAGGCTGTCCTGAAGAGGTTCTATGTGGGAAGGATTCGACCTGTTCTGGAGTATGGCATGGCAGCAACTACAACAGCCGCTAAAACCAACACGGAGAAGTTGGACAGACTCCAGAACCAAGTCATGAGAATGATGACAGGAGCCATGCGCAGTACCCCTATCAAATCACTGGAGACAACAGGCCTCGCACCACTGGAAGACAGAAGAAACGTCAAGGTACTGACGCAATCTGCCAAATGCAAAAGGCTGGAGAACCATCTCATGCATCACAGACTGAGCAAGCCAACGAAAGGGAGACTCAAGAGATCGAGTTTCATCCATCAAAGCAGGATGCTCGAAAGAAGAGAGCCAGAAATGTTGTACCACATGCCTACACCAATACCATCCACAGCATCTGTTCCCTCATGGAACCGACGGAACTTCCCAGCCATATGCACAGACATACCAGGCATTGGGAAGAAAGGAACACAGTTGGACCAAGAGAGGAAATCACTGACCCTAGAGCTCATTCAGTCCGCCTACCCTGGGAAGAAATGGACTCACGTCTACACAGACGGCTCCGTCATGGAAGCAACAAGGAATGGAGGAGGCGGTGTGTACATAAGGTACGCAGACGAGGAGACCCACATTCCCATTGCGACTGGCAAGTACTCCACCAACTTCAGGGCAGAAGCAGAGGCCATTAGAACTGCAGCGGCCCACGTCAGTGAACATCAAGACAAGGCACACAAGCAGGTTGTCATCTTCACCGATGCCCTTTGTGTATTGGGTGCACTTCAGGATCCCCGACGAAAAGACCTGAATGAGCTTGCCCTCACTCTGTCTGAGCTGGCCACACAAGCGAAGGTAACACTTCAGTGGATTCCTGCCCACTGTGGAGTCTATGGAAACGAGATGGCTGACAGACTTGCAAGGGAGGGTGGACAGCAATACCAGGAAGACAGGCAGGTCTCTCACAGTGAGGAGAAGACCATCATCAAGGCCCTGTATACTAAGAAGTGGCAGCAGCAACACCCAAACTTCTGCAAGGATGACAGCTACTACAGTCTGGGCAGAGTTGACCAGGTCATCCTGTTCAGATTCCGTACAGGACACAACAGAATGCATGCCCACATGTATCAGAAAATGAAAGTTGGCCAGACGGACAGATGTCCATGTGGCACTGCCCCTATGACCAGCGAACACCTCCTCCAAGACTGCCCGGACCACGCCGCACTCAGGCAAGCCACGTGGCCAAACTCCACATCGCTGAGGCAGAAGCTGCACGGGGACCTCGGGGACCTCTGCAGGACGGCAGCATTCGTCAGGGCAACTGGTGTGGCCATCTAGCGTTCGACAACAAGAAGATGCATGTCACAAAGGAATTCCCAATGCTGCGGATAAAAAAATATTCTCTACCCAGTTAAGGTTAATGGTATTTTTTGCTGAAAAAAATGGCTGGCGGCGAAAGGGTTATTAATAAACCCTTTCATCGCCACTGTCGCCTCTTGGCACCACAATGATTTAACACCCATGTCATTGAAAGGCATCGGATGAGGGTCTGTTATCCAGTGACCTTATGTTCTTAATTTTGGGAGGTAAGGACAGGCCCTATTAGATACATGTCACAGAGGAATCCCCAATATTGCACATACAATCTTTTCTCTGCCCAGGTAAGTTTGATGGAACGTTTTAGCTGAAAAAAGGCTGGCGTTGAAAGGGTAATTAAAAGAACATTCCCAGCTTGGCAACTTGACTGTCCATAAAATGACGCCAAAATCTTTTATACCAAATCTGCTACTATACCTGACAAAACCGCTTGGAAAAAAAGAAGTGCTCATTAGATGACGTACGCGCGCGCGCGCGTGTGTGTGTGTGTGTGTGTGAGTGTGTGCGCGTGTGCGCGCGCGCGTGTGTGTGCGTGTGTGTGTGTGTGTGTGTGTGTGTGTGTGCGTGTCTTCAACGTCGCAGAAAATGTCATCAATGCTGTTTCTAATTAAACTAAAATAATAGTGCCAGGAAAGCAAATCCCCCCCAAAAAACCCCAACACCCAACCCCAACACAGACAAAAACAAAAACACACAAACCACCGTGTTAGATTTGGGCGTAATCTGCTTCATTTTGCCTACGCAATGATGTTCCACTGGTGAGAACCACAATAGGAATTGTTCGGAAGTAACTAAGGGGAGTAATTTCATGGTGTGTGGGAAGGGGAAAAACAGGGGAAGTCACTCTACCATCAGCTCTCGTAGCCTATCGACTCGTGCGTTTGAGCAGAGATACAGCATTTCGGAACACCGTGTGTCATTCTAAAAATGTATGTCATTTATATTTTTACGTCACAGTTTTCCAAGTTTTATCATTTTGTGGCCACCCCTAATTTTTCTATTAAAAAAAATGTTTGCAAGTCGCTGACTCGCATCCTGCGGTTTCATGCTTCGACGCCATTGTTGCTATGGTGTTTGACCGAGTAATGGAGGTAAACAACTCTAATTTTCACGAAGTGTCCTCCCCTAGGTTTTTGTTTTCCGAAAATCGTCTATTCACGACCTCTCATGCAAGAGTCTAACAACGGTAATAATAATAATAATGGGAATTTATATAGCGCTCTTTCTCATATGAGCTCAGTGCGCTTTACATTGATAACAAAGACATTAAAGGCAAACAAATAATGAATCATTAGAAAGTATAATAAACACGATGATTGCATGCAATGTTCTCTTACTTCCTCACACACACACACACACACATACGACACACACACACACACACACACACACGCGCGCGCGCGCGCACGCCAGAACAGTCTATCTCAAAAGGAATAAAGAACACAGATAGGCAGTTCTGGCATTCACCCTCTAAAAAATACTCTCATTTTTTGGAGAAACAGACAGTTTCCAGACAACCGACATTTTCTGAGAAAGTGTTTTTGACCCTCAAGACGAGACTTTTCTAAAAATGGGTTACCATGGAAACTATTATTTTCTGTAGCTCTTCGGGGCATCTTTAGAAAAACAAATTGTTGAAACCTTTCGTGCATCGGGTGACAAAAGAAAATGCAACCCATAAAATAGCTTTTACAATTTTCAATATTTGCTTTTTCATGTGTTCAAAGAAGATTCGATGCACGAAAGGTTTCAACAATTTGTTTTTCCTCATCATTTCTAATCACTAATAGCAAGGTGAATAACGATGGCAACAACGAGATTAATGATACGCAAATTATTCTTCACGGAACATATTAAGCAGAAATAAATGTATACAATATTAGCAATAGTGCGCTAACACAGACGGTATGCAACATTTCGTTTGAACATATAACATAAAGGCATGAATTATACATATAAGCTTCATTACGCAAACATATTGAACGTGTCATTCAAAGTATTATATTTCATCTATGACTGAACACGCTGAAGAAACTTGAGACATACACCAATTCATAATTTATTCTAAGCATTTGACACGTTGCCCAAACCACTCATTGGTCTAATTTTAGAGCTGACATCAGAGCTTCAGATTGTCGGTGCGCCCGCATCATTGACTCGTTAGTTTTAATAATGGCGCAGGTCAACACCTTGTTATTCGCCCTTAGGGCGCATCCCATTCCATGAGACAATGAGAGAAAAGTTTTAAACTTGAAAAGCTGTCCCTTTTGGCTTTTCCAAGGTATCTTGCTAACCTCTAGTTGAATGTAAGAGTCTTTAATTTTCTACACAGACACACATGTTCACACATAAAAATCATCGCACCACATAAAGGGACAATCGTTTTGAAAATAGGCCACTCATTTTGAGCAACCATGACCCATCAATTCTGAAAACAATCTGAAGTTTCGTGACATTACAATTTGTATTGCGTCCTGTTGTAGATGTGTGTCAGTGGACCAAACTGGAACTTTTCTCGTGAAAACTTTTTCGGCAGGCACAGCGGAGCAAGAAAAGGAGGCCCAGCTAGATAACGATGAGGCGGAGGTGCTGGGTGATGAGGACAATGACGTCGTTATCCCGGGCGACACAAGGAGAGTGATTGTGGTGAAAATGGCACTTCTGGCTGATAAAAGAGATCCCGCGGAAGTAAACATAATAATGAATGAATCTTTAATTTAATGTCTTTTCACATAGATCGTGATTTTAGACAGCATGCACACACACAACAAGAAGGTAAAATAACATGCATAAGAACGACATTTTTAAAAAAAGTAAAGAAAACCTCTACAGTAGTCTTCCAATAGTTGAGGACAGCATTGCTTTTGCAATTACAGTAATGTCAATTTCTGCGTCATTTATAATATCCTTGGTATTATCATACTTACGAAAAAAAGTCCATATTGATCATTCGATATTTAGAGAGCAATACTGGGCATTCTAATAGTAAGTGATGAATTGATAATTTATCACTACAAAGACTTAAACATAATAACACAGCCTTCGCATGCTACTATTGTCCTTAAAGAAGGTGCTGAGTACCGCGTGGCGGTTTATTTCTACGTTCAGCATGAAATTGTGCCAGGAATAAGGTATTTCCAAAAAGTGTACAGGAAAGGCACCAGAGTGGATAAAACAGATGTCATGGCGGGAAGTTACGGGCCTAGCAAAGAATTGAGAAGCGTTCAACTGAATGAGACCGCTCCCTCTGGTATTTTACAGAGGGGGTTGTACACAGTGCATAGCAAGCTTATGGACGACGACAAATTGATTGTTTTCCGATTTGCGATGGTCTGTTGGATATTTGTTTTCTTCTCGTGTTAGTTTTGGTTCCTACTCGGAGCCATAAGGCAAATAAAAAGGAAACAAAAAGAAAAAGGAAAAGAACGTTATCCAAGGGGAATGTTCGACAAGCTCACTGAACTAACATGAACAATCCGGAGTCGGAAAGTATCTTTGCCCAAATGTTTTCTTCTCATTCTGTCCGCTCTTCACCTAGGCCTGTATGAATGTGTGGGCTGCTGGTTGAATGCAAACCACATCCGGTGATTGAGATAATGTTGGACAATTAGTGATGCTGGGAATTTAGTTTTAATCGTCTGTGTAATATGAGATTGTTTTCCAGCGTACGATACGTAGCACTTCATACGTAGCACTTTTCCTATTCTTCTTGTACATTTTTATTTCTAACTCTACTGTTCAACCCACCACCCTCACCCCCACCCCGTATCCCTCCCCTCCCCTGGATCCCCATTAGTTTTGATGATAAATAGCAAAAGTTTCTTTCCATGTTCTTCTTTATAATACTATTATGTGCAATGGTTGTAGAACGAATCTTGGCATATTTAAAGTTTTAATAAACAAAACGATCACCCATTTCTTGTTGTCTACTGGTTGAAATGCACAGCCATTTTTTTCAACTTTCATACTCAATTATAATGCATGTGTGTGTGTGTGTGTGTGTGTGTGCGTGCGTGCGTGTGCGCGCGCACGTGTGTGTGCGCGTGCGCGTGCGCGCACGTGTGCGTGCGCGTGCGCGTGCGTGTGTAAACGTAGCAATAGACCAAGCTGCTACCTTGACACATCAACTTAGGGAAATCGTTTAATTCATTTTCAAACATCTGTAAAGAATCTAGAGGTACAAAAGACACGCACACACACACACCAACGTATAAATACGCATGGACACACACACGCACGCACATAGATACACACATACACGCGCGCGCACACACACGTACACACGAACACACACACGAGAGCGCGCGCACTCACGCACGCGCACATGCATGCGCGCACACACACACGCATGCATGCGTAGGTGAAGACGGGGTAAAAATCCCATGGGCGGGTAAGAAGCCCATGCCAATTATCTTATGAAATAAAGCAAATTTCAGTCAAAATTTCCCATGAGACGAATGCTAAACATTAACACTCGTCTCATGGGCAAAATGTGACTGAAATTTGCTTTATTTCATGAGATAATTGGCATGGGCTTCTTACCCGCCCATGGGCTTTTTAGTTTTTACCCCGTCTTCACCTACATACACACTTAGGCCTACATATTCATATTTAAGCTTATGCGTAGACAGTTGCGCACGCAGTGCATATACTTACATGTATGCAGACCTACAGCTGTGCATTCAAGAGGTATACAGCCATTCATGTCAAAACTGGTTTGCTCACAAAATTCTTTAGGAACGCTGTCACTGCAAAGTTGTTCATGAAGAATTTGAAGAAACGAAGATGACTGCTGGCCCAATTTGTATGACGCTTTACTGGACAAGGGGTGCTTAGTAATTGATTAATGTTCTTATTGATGGTAACAACGATGATGATAGTAATGATAGAGTTGATAGTGTGTTAATTAATAATCGATGGTTGATATTACGTGCATAATTGTTTTATGTTGCATATACACACACGTGCGCGCGCGCACACACACACACATACACACACGCACGCACGTACACACAAGCACACGCACACGCGCACGCACACGCACGCGCACACACACACACACACACACACACACACACACACACACACACACACACACACACACACACACAGAGTATGAATGGTCAGTACACCAAACTCTAAGTCATACAGAAACCCAGACACTTATGTATCAGACTAAAACACTAATCTATACCGAAGAAAAATGTCCATCTTAGATAATCACACAGACAAATGTATGAGAGAAGTGAGGGGAAAAAGAGACAGAAAAAAAAGAGACAGAAAAAAAAGATGTGCCGCCTAAAAATAAAAAAAGGAAAGAAAAAAAAAGACAGAAAAAAAGAAATGAAAAGAAAGGCAGGGACAGTGGAGGGTCAAAAAAAAGAAAAAAAGATGACTGCTGGGTTCAGTCATAAAAGACAAAAATCGAATGTACCCTATATACATTGTAAAGAAACACAACAGTCAAATGTAGGGGAAGACGGGGTCAAAAGCCCATGGGCGGGTAAGAAGCCCATGTCAATTATCTCATGAAATGAAGCAAATTTCAGTCAAATGTTGCCCATGAAACGAGTGTTAATGTGTGCCCATGAGACGAGTGTTAATGTGTGCCCATGAGACGAGTGTTAATGTGTGCCCATGAGACGAAAGCTAAATATTAACACTCGTCTCATGGGCAACATTTGACTGAAATTTGCTTCATTTCATGAGATAATTGGCATGGGCTTCTTACCCGCCCATGGGCTTTTTTTTTTTTACCCCGTCTTACCCTAATCATAACATTCTGTACTGTAAACAATCGCTTGAGACGTAGGATCTCCTGATCTCTGAAATATTAAACCGTTTCTTCTTCTTCTTCTTTTTCTTCTTCTTCTTCTTTGTTCCCAGAACATATGGACATAATGGATAAGGTACGTATGTCAGTGTCCGGTTTTCAGTTTTCACTGGTCTCCCCGCTGCGATTTCGGAGGAGCTCAAAGGAGAAAAAGTATTTGGAAGATGTTTTGGAAAAAAGGCAGAAGAATGGGCCAATAAATCAGAAAGATTGTAGATGACAGAAAGCAAAGGGAAAAGAGAGGACAGATGAGAGGAAGTTACAAGCACAAAACTTCCAGAAGGTGGGGGGACTATTTGTACAAAAGACCCCCCCCCCCCTCCCCAGTATCCCCACGGTGATAGACTCGTGGAGGGGACGGGCGGGGTCGTCCAGCTCCCCGTATGGAGGCACGAGGCATCCACACACTGCCCCGATTAAACTGTTTGAATCACAACAAAACATTACAATGATATCATTATGTTCAGGATAATGCATTTGTTATAATACAATGCAAGAAACCCCGGATAAAGAAACGAGTTTGAAAACTAATATAAAAAAAGCTAGTAAAATATGGCTTAATTCAAAATGGTAAACATGCATAAGAAAGCATATGCAAGGGAACATTCGCACAATTTATAAAAAAAAATACTTTGCCTCATACACAAAAAGACGTTCAATTAAGATCATTATCTCTGCTCATAGGGGAAGACGGGGTAAAAAGTGCATGGGCGGGTAAGAAGCCCACCCCAATTATCTCATGAAATGAAGCAAATTTCAGTCTCATTTTGCCCATGAGACGAGCGTTAATGTCTAGCATTCGTCTCATGGGCAAATTTGACTGAAATTTTCTTTATTTCATGAGATAATTGGGGTGGGCTTCTTACCCGCCCATGCGCTTTTTACCCCGTCTTCCCCTAGTAAAATTTAAAAAAAAAGTACTGTCAAAGTACAAACCTTTAGAAGGAAGGCAAATTCAGCTAGCACACGAATCAAGACCACTAAGGTTTGTCACCCACAACCAGACATATTTTGAAGTTGAATAGGGTTTCACAATTGATCAACATTCCTGTTATATTGCATATGTCACACACGCGAACATTATGTATTAAAAAACACATTTTGACGATAATATTTGTTTATGCAACATCACGTTATTGCCTGACATGTTGCATATAATCGGATCTATAGAACCGACACAAGTTGTTTCAGTCTTTGCGTTATTCTACTTACTTTTCTTATTTTTTTGTATTCTACTACAATATCAATCTAACCACATTGTGTTTGTATTTTTGACAGGTTCACTGCGTTATGCAGGTTTGAAAGGAAGATGTTTGTTGCAGTGATTATTTTATGTTGTGCTTTGTTACATTGATTGATGTAGTAGTAGTATAGTTTGTGACACTGATCACCCCAACCTCCGCCAAACCTCACAAACGTCTTAAGAAAAGGTCAGTTGGAAGATTGATACATTTTATTGACCTTAAGAAAGATAGGTCAAGTCGGGTCAAGAAGAAGATGACGGGCGTAAGAAGGGGTCAGTGCGAAGTAAGAAAGGGTCAGTTAAAGATCGATACCTTGTATGGACCATAAGAAGATAGGTCATGATGAAGACGTAAGAAATAAGACGTGGTCAAATAAGGAAGTAGAAGTCCGAGAAGTTGCGTCTTTACTTCCAATTTACAATTTCATAATATTCACGATCCCGGAGTACGTTAGTGGTCTTGCCACGGAGATGGTGTGTATAACCTTTGAGTTATGATGATGGAGGAAAGTGGAGTAAGAATTATATGTGTCGGAGTTAAGAGGGAGATGTCAGACGAAAGCTAATGGTGAAACAGAGAGTGGACTAGCTGAACAACGGTTTTGACATTTAGAATGATTGACTATACGCAACAAAACGGACCCGCTTCGTCCACACGGTGTACAGTTCTCAATTTCTGTCTGTCTGTCGCGCACATTTTTATCTCTTTATGAATAGCCGTATATTGGAAACGATAATGAAAACATGATGATCTATAGAAATCGAAGTAATGTAAAACGACAGAAAGTCTTTCTTTTTTTCTTAAAAAAAATAAATACAAATGTGTACTCAAGGTTTGAAAATCCAAAAGAAGACGTGAAGTTCACCTTCCATTGCGAAACGAATGTAGAATATAAGCTATTCTTTATGCATACTGAAACGACTGACCTTTTATAAAACCGAAACTCTGTTGACAAAATAATGAGGGATAAGTCGTGTTACGATTACTGCTGACCTTTTATAAAACCGAAACTCTGTTGACAAAATAATGAGGGATAAGTCGTGTTACGATTACTGTAATAAGAGTTGATTACTCCTCATTACATCGTCCCTTCTGTCGTTACCGGTCAAATCTCACTTATGTTTTTAGAAAAAACAAATTGTTGCAACCTTTCGTGCATCGAATCTTCTTTGGACACATGGAAAAAAAAGCAAAGTGATAGCTTTATTATTGAACAGTTTATAAGCGATTTTATGGGTTGTAATTTCCTTAGTCACCCGCTACCCTTTGAACGAAATTTAGGGCTTTACGTCTGTCAAGCTACTATCTGCTGAAAACCTTACTAATACTACTAACCCATGAAAAGTATTACTACTAACCCATGAAAATACTACTATTTTTTTCATCAGTTAGTAGTAATACGACTAACTGCTGAAAAAAATAGTAGTCTTTTCATGGGTTAGTAGCATTAGTAAGGTTTTCATCAGATAGTAGCTTGACATACGTCCTCTCGACCTGGGAAGGCACATATGGGACAACCCGCTACCCTTTATTAGCGTTGAAATTAGACTCTTGCAGGAGAAGTGAATAGACGATTTTCGGGAGAAAACCCCCCACCTAGGGAGAGCACTTCGTGAAAATTAGAGTTGTTTACCTCCATTACTCGGTCAAATACTACAGCAACAATGCAACAATGGCGTCGAAGCTTGAAACCGCAGGTTGCAGTCAGCGACTTGCAAACATTTTTGGGGTAAAATTAGGGGTGGCCACAAACTGATAAAACTTGCAAACTGTGACGTAAAAATATAAATGACATACACTTTTAGAATGACGCACGGTGTTCCGAAGTGCTGTATGTCTGCTCAAACACACGAGTCGATAGGCTACGAGAACTGATTGGCATAAAAGATTTTGGCGCCATTTTATGCCATCGTCTTTAAACAGTCTGTCAATACACCATGTAGATTGTAGGCTTTATCAATCGTCTTGTCTTCTATACTATCATACAAAAATTGTGCACACGCGCGCGTGCATGTATGTGTGTATGTGCGCGCACGCACGCGTGTTTGTGTTTGTGTGTCTATTAACACAATGACACACATTTATATTTCTATTTCTATATAACTCGTTGTTCCCAGGTCAATTAGGTCCCGGACTCGTTGTTCCCAGGTCAATTAGGTCCCGGACTCGTTGTTCCCAGGTCAATTAGGTCCCGGGTTCCCAGGTCAATTAGGTCCCGGACTCGTTGTTCCCAGGCCAATTAGGTCCCGGACTCGTTGTTCCCAGGCCAATTAGGTCCCGGACTCGTTGTTCCCAGGCCAATTAGGTCCCGGACTCGTTGTTCCCAGGTCAATTAGGTCCCGGACTCGTTGTTCCCAGGTCAATTAGGTCCCGGACTCGTTGTTCCCAGGCCAATTAGGTCCCGGACTCGTTGTTCCCAGGTCAATTAGGTCCCGGACTCGTTGTTCCCAGGCCAATTAGGTCCCGGACTCGTTGTTCCCAGGCCAATTAGGTCCCGGACTCGTTGTTCCCAGGCCAATTAGGTCCCGGACTCGTTGTTCCCAGGCCAATTAGGTCCCGGACTCGTTGTTCCCAGGCTCATTAGGTCCCGGACTCGTTGTTCCCAGGCCAATTAGGTCCCGGACTCGTTGTTCCCAGGCCAATTAGGTCCCGGACTCGTTGTTCCCAGGCCAATTAGGTCCCGGACTCGTTGTTCCCAGGCTCATTAGGTCCCGGACTTGTTGTTCCCAGGCCAATTAGGTCCCGGACTCGTTGTTCCCAGGTTCCCAGGCCAATTAGGTCCCGGACTCGTTGTTCCCAGGCCAATTAGGTCCCGGACTCATGTCCCAGGCCCGATGTGTCCCACATGCAGAGGCCTACATACATTTCAGCATCTCTCTCTGTTTGCAACTAACTTGTCAGTTATAGGCCTATCTAATCTCTTTTTTAGGTGAGTTACGAGATGCTGAATGTCACGCGATTTGGTCATATTATTGCATTGGAAAGACAATAATATTATTGGCACAATTGATACTTGTCATTTGGAACTTTCATATCGCCGCCGGCATGCAATACAGACGTTAAGTTGAAAGACGTCACTTCACAGGAGAAGCAACAAACTGATTATTTCAGTCATTTCAAGTCAAATTGCTTCATATTTTTTCATACGGCTTTACTTCGAGCCACCAAATAACTTTGTCACTTCAGTTTTTCAAATAAATCACGACTTATTTAAGTAATAATGAAATAAGAAATTTTGCCCCCAAATCATGGTTTTAGACTGAGAAGAAAATTAATTTTAGTCCAAAATAAAAGCTTTAAAGCATTGTTGAGAATAATACCTTGGCACTCCAATACGCCCTCCAATATATTTGAGATACAAAATAATGGGAGAAATTGTCAAAAGTATTTGTTGATTTGACTCAATGAATGTTGCTATCTGATTTCACAAGGCTTTTGGCAGCAGGTGGTTGAAGCACAACAAGATTATGTTGATCATAGCATTTTCATCTTTTGGAATTGCGGCTAATGTTTTGTCTTGTACTAAGTAGGGGAAAACGGGGTAAAAAGCGCATGGGCGGGTAAGAAGCCCACCCCAATTATCTCATGAAATAAAGAAAATTTCAGTCAAATTTGCCTATGAGACGAATGCTAGACATTAATGCTCGTCTCATGGGCAAAATTTTTACCCCTATATGCAACAAATCTCAAAATTGAAAAAAATTAAGTTACGTCTGTATTGCATGCGGGCGGCGAATTTTTAAAGCCATTAGTTTTCGCTAAAGCAAATATTTTATCTTCTTCTGAAATTATGACGTCGAAAAGGTAAAATGACAGACAACACTGTGTTTTGTGGAAGATTTTGAAGCAAGTGCATGAAGTTCAACAAGCTTATTTTGATCACAGCGTCTTTATCTTTTCGAATTGCGGTTAATGATTCTCAGCCTTGTCTTGTACTACGTATATGCAAAGAATCTCAAAATCGATAAAATTTGAGTTACGTCTGTATTGCATGCGGGCGGCGATATGTTTAATACGGAAATAACAACGACACGCATATATGTCAATAAGTTATGCTAAGCTATGTTGATAAATTGAGTGAATACATCATTTCCTGTTTCGAAGTAAACATAGCTTCAGAGCTGCGCCACCCTATTTTTTTGTACATACTTTTGTTGTTGAGTGATTGAATGAAAGGGAAAGGGGTGGGTGGGTAAACTTTGACCAAATGACAACTACTTTGTCGCTACTGAGTTCTTTAACGAGCATGACGCGGCACACATGACCTCGGTTTTTGTCGTCTCGTCCGAAAGACTTAGCCTTCAGACCATAATAAGATCTAGTGGAAGGTGAGCAGGAAAACTCCGCTGCAGCCTGGAATGATCCCTGGTTTAACGAAATTGAAACAAAGGCCAGGGGGAAAACGCTTTTTGTTTGTGGCTCAAGCCACAAACCTATAACTCACTTTGTCGGTCGGTCGGTCTGTCGGTCCAAATTGTCGCACTTCAAATCGAGGCGAGAGAGAGAGAAAATGGAGTTTTACGTCCTCTTGGTCTGAATCAGACACATATGGGACATTTGTAAATACAAATATGGTGGGAACAATACTGGAGGCAATGCCCGGAGGCAGTGCAAAACCAGTAAAGTCCCGATTTTTTTATATTGAATTAATTTATCCTTCAAATCGAGGCGAAGAATGAATGAAAAATGGTGTTTTACGTCCTCTCGGTCATAGACACATATGGGACATTTGTAAATACAAAGATGGTGGGAACAATACTGGCTGCAATGCCCGGAGGCAGTGCAACACCAGTAAAGTCCCGAGTTTTTAACAATATAGATATGTACTATATGTAAGCGATTAATATAATACTGACGAGGCTACGCTTCAAATTGAGGCCGCTCTTTAAAATGATGTATTTTAAAAGCGTACAAAATAATAAACATACGTAATACAGACACTACAACAGACACGACGAGTATGCGGTGCTT
Source organism: Phymorhynchus buccinoides (assembly GCA_017654935.2). Taxonomy (NCBI): domain Eukaryota; kingdom Metazoa; phylum Mollusca; class Gastropoda; order Neogastropoda; family Raphitomidae; genus Phymorhynchus; species Phymorhynchus buccinoides. The sequence goes on along the minus strand of CM065687.1, from coordinate 21,301,072 downwards.
CTTTTGATGAGATTAAGTAGGATACATAGTTTTAAATGTTTTCCAAAAGACATAAAAAGTTACGAAATGGTGCAGAGATAACATTCTGGTTTACAGATTAAAATTATTGAAAAGCCAGGGGAGGTGACTCATGATTGGAGTGGTAAGATTAGACCGCGTGCCACAACTATTGCGATTTCGCGCTTGTTTCTAATTAACTCCTCTCCACCAAAGTTGATCCCGATACCAATCATCTAGCAATGCGTGGATCAGAGCCAAAGGGAGGCAAACGAAGCATCATTCTCAAAAAAAGAATGTGCCAAGTTCGCATTTATGACCCTTCACCCACACAGTACGCATCAACAATGGCGGAGGGATGACATACCAGCAACGTGTGTAACGTATTCAAGTCTAGAAGGCTATGCCACTCTTGAATATTATGTTGATTTGTTTGTAGGGGAAGACGGGGTAAAAAGCGCATGGGCGGGTAAGAAGCCCACCCCAATTATCTCATGAAATGAAGCAAATTTCAGTCTCATTTTGCCCATGAGACGAGCGTTAATGTCTAGCATTCGTCTCATGGGCAAATTTGACTGACATTTTCTTTATTTCATGAGATAATTGGGGTGGGCTTCTTACCCGCCCATGCGCTTTTTACCCCGTCTTCCCCTATGTCGTCTTTCCCAACATTGTTGATGCGTCCTGTGTGGGTGAAGGGTCATAAAGGCGAACTTGGCATTCTTTTTTTTGATAATGATGCTTTGTTTGTCTCACTTTGGCTCTGATCCATGCAGTGCTAGATGATTGGTATCGTAATCAACTTTGGTGGAGGGGAGTTAATTAGAAAGAGTTTCCCCCCTTTGTTCAATTTCGTTATCTCCTCTCTTGGCCTCACTGTCATTCTTTGATCCCTGGTTTGTTGCTTACGAGGCGAACGCGTTACCTCTCAGCCAATGTAGCACTGTCTCCAGCACCAAATAGTACCACAAAAGGAAAAGACAAGTCCGTTAGTACCTTATGGCCCTCGTCCAAGAAGGACGTGTCTTTCTGACATTTTACGCACCACGATTAAGTCCCTTGGTTTTTTTTCTGGGTACAGCTGTGACCCACATACAAATGTCCCCAACTTCAAATTGAGGCTGCTCTTTCAAACGATGTTTCGTTTTCAATTTGGGAACATTTGTATGGGAGCAAAACCTGGTGAAAACAAGATTTCTTACCAGCTATAAGAAACCCGTGATTTGGTGGGTCTTTAAAGCCTCAGCACCCGAATCGGGTGGCTATTTTCAGACACACGGATATACCAGCAAGAGGAGAAAAGAAGGGCTTGCTCGCAGCGTGTGGCGAAAACTGTCGTTTTCGCTCCCCCCCCCCCCCCCTCCCTTTTATATCCCTGTCGTGCCTTTAAGTCCTGTTGAAAATAATTATGACAAGTTATAACACACAAAACCCAATGCCCATAATTTAGGCAAATTTCCAACAGTCTTGCGCTGTTGTTTTCAGGCCCTATTATGTTAACAAAGTTAGTGGAATCTGATGTCCAAAACAACGATGTAGAAAATAATTATGAGAAAATACTGTGACCTAGCACCACGAAAGGGACATTAAGTGTACAAATGACCAACAGTCTTGCACTGTTGTTTTCAGGCCCTATATGTTAACAAAGTTAGTGGAATCTGATGTCCAAAATAACGATGTAGAAAATAATTATGAGAAAATACTGTGACCTAGCACCACGAAAGGGACATTAAGTGTAAAAATGACCATTCTGACAAAATGGTACGGTTAGAAACTTCAGACAATTCTCTTCCTTTCAAATGACTTAAGAACCATTCTTGTAACTTTTTCCGTTTTAGAGTTATGAGCATTTAATGTTGGTAGGGTGACTGTCAGCCATTTTGAGAAATGACAGTCTGAAGTTTAGCGAAGAGAGAAAAATTGAGTTTTACGTCCTCTTGGTCTCAATCAGACACATATGGGACATTTGTAAATACAAATATGGTTGGAACAATACTGGAGGCAATGCCCGGAGGCAGTAAGAAACCAGAAAAGTAACGATTTTTAAAATTAATACAGATAGCTGTAGCGGTGACCACGCCTCGGTTAAACCTCATGCTATGGTGCCACAAGTAGTAATCAAAAACGTCTGTCCCTGGGTGGGCCCGAACGTTCATGAAGTTTAGCCTAGCTGAAGAAAATGCATTGACCTACTCATTTTGAAGCACTTTGTGGAGTATTTAGAGACCATAACAAGAGATTGTCCTTAATAAATATGAAAGATGGGATGTTAGAGAGCAAGAAAATACCCATAACTCAAAACTCATACAATATTGAATAATGATATTTTTGACTTTGCAAGCATGTTGTGAGAAACTAGCCCAGCGACTTAATGTCTCTTTCGTGGTGCTGGGTTAAAAGAATAAGACAAACTAAACAAACAAACAAACTAATATTATGCTGTGAAGCTTTAATATCCAGTAAATACAAAAGCAGATAAAAGCCTATGTACATACACATAAATCTTGATATAAAAAGGACCTTATGCTGGCAAGAGTTACCAGTAGTGGGCATAGAGTCTACATCCAGACAAAATGCTGCATAAAATTCAACTCGAATTCATTGACCGTGTACGTTTAACAAAAGATACTACTTGAATTACGTCCAAATTAGATGATTTCACACACATTTGTTCCACATAAGCTATAGCCATGGCTGCACCTACACAAAATGAAAAAACCCCCTGAAAGGCCGGGGTCTAGGGGTTATGTCCCCCCCTGCAGCTGAAGAAAAATATGATTTATAAAGGTATTTGAGTTTGCTTTTTCCACCATTTAAACAAATGCTTATTTTAAAGTGCTTGAAAAATACAGTAGACACACAAAGATATTGTTTGACAAAATTTAAGAAAAAGGTAATTCCTAGTCTGGTAAAATTCAAAAACAGGAAATTCTTGTATACCAGGAAAAGGTGCACCCATGGCTATTGCCTATGTGTACATATATTTTCAAACCATTCCAAAAATACCTGACTTAAAAAGCAAACAAAAAAGAACACTTTAATCATAATCTGTACAGCTTTGTATATAAATATGTTACTTGATAGTGACTAGAGGGCCCATATGAAAGTAGAGCAAAAAGAACATCTCAAATGGTAATCAGCGAAGTACAATAGTACATGTGTATTGCTTTGTCGCTGTTGATACTACACTAGCGACCAAAAGTTAAGGCCCAGAAAGACAATCATCTCCGAAAACTCACGAACTCAATAAAACGCACCCAGCTCATAACAAAACTGAATTAATTTTGTCAACATTAAGTTCATTCAAAAAAATCATTAATCAGAACGAGTTCAGTCAACAAAATGCCCCTTTCAACAACTTCCCTCCTCTTGAAAAGTCACACTCAGAATCAATTAGCGACAAAAAGTTAAGGCCCAGGGACGGTATTCACGTTGAGATAGCATGAGACTTAGCATGATGCTAACTTAGAAGCTCTTCCAATGTCCTATAGGATTTAATAGGACTTTTGGAAGAGCTTCTAAGTTAGCATCATGCTAAGTCTCATGCTATCTCGACATGAATACCGTCCCAGAAAGACAATCATCTCGGAAAACTCGTTCTGATTATTGATTTTTTGGAATGAACTTAATGTTAAAAGAATAAATTCAGTTTTGTTATGAGCTGGGTGCAGTTTCATTGAGTTCGTGAGTTCGCAAAAATCAATAATCAGAACGTTCTGACGTCAGGGGAAAAAAGTCAACAGAATCATATAAGAACAAACACATTTTGCAGTAAAATCAACACACCGTGCAACAGGCTTCACTCCTGAACTAATGTACCTCAAAGGATTAAAAAGTTTGCCTTTATAACGTGTAACATTTCTTCCATTGATACGAGTCTTGTCACTTCTGGGCTTTAAAGAAAAAAATTATTACCACATTTTCAGTACTAAAATTGTTGTAAGAGAGAGAGAGAGAGAGAGAGAGAGAGAGAGAGAGAGAGAGAGAGAGAGAGAGAGAGAGAGAGAGAGAGAGAGAGAGAGAGAGAGAGAGAGAGAGAGAGAGAGAGAACGCTGAACATTTTATTGTCATTACCTCAAAAGGTAGTATGACTGTAGCAGTAGTGATTAGTAGTCAGTTGTACCTGTGTGTGTGGTGGTGTGCGTGCATGAGATTGTTATCCATTGGTGAATGATGTTCACACTGTAACTTGCCACTTGGCAGAGGAATAATTAAAGCAGTTGATAATCTGAACTACTTGTGTGAAGACTGATGTATTGAGCATGCAACTGTATGAACGGACATCTTGACTTCTACATGGTGTCAGGCAATGGATCGTCTTAACCCACCAGAACAATTACAGCTTCAAGGCAATGTCGCAGACAACTGGAAATGCTTCAAGCAACCCTTCCTGATTTATCAAGCAGCAAGTGGACTGGACAGCAAGAACAGAAAGGTGCAAAGCATGACTCTACTTCATACAGTAGGCCCAGGGCGGTAATAGACATGCACTTTTTACTTAAAGATATATGAACAATTTTCTCAAATGACATTAAACAACTTAGCATTATAACACACTCATCAAAGGCAAAATACTGTCATGGAAACTTTTATGGAGAGAGAGAGAGAGAGAGAGAGAGAGAGAGAGAGAGAGAGAGAGAGAGAGAGAACAAACGAACGAACGTGTTTTAATGAACATCAGTTTGGTGGGGTTTGGTGGGGTCGGGACCAGCAAAGAAACAATGCAATAAATACATCAATAAATGCGACAAAACCTTTTGGCAATGTAGACATGTAAGTCAACAGTTGGCACAAATCATCTGAATTTACAATACACATAAACACCAATAGATCACAGTAAACAATTTCACATGTCACTGAAAGCGTTGCCTTCGCATGGAAAATAAATTTCGAAACTTTAACTGTTCTTGGATTTGCACGTGCTTGAAGTAGAATATTCAATCAAATCTTTAAGAAATGCAGACCTAAGATCCGTGTATAATGTACATTTATATATTAACCTGTGAATTTAATAGAGTGGCTATATCATAATATAAGAATAAGATCAATGCAAACATAAGCATAAAAAGCATCTCAGATCAAACAAAACAGTCAGCTTATTACGTATTTAAAGAGCTTCACTCAAGCACCATTAACGTTTTCGGTTACAAAATGCGCGAAATTTGTTTTTCAATTCATATTTACACTGTACAAATGTTTTGTAAAATAATTAGGGAAAAGCATGCATGTTCTTCGAAACACGTAGGACTATGTGAAGCAAACGTGAGATATACACGGTGTGTGTGCGTGTGCATGCGCGCGCGAGCGTGTGTGTGTGTGTGTGTGCAGTGTGTGTGTGTGTGTAAGGGGGGGTGGGGGTACTGGTATATTATGGCTACCAAATTGCATGAGTCTGTGTATCTGTTTATTCCCGATCTGTATGGATTTGTATGAATTATACCTATTGAAGTCTTTTTTTTGTATACCTGTATATTTTATTTTATTTACTGTGTTGCATAAAAAGTATGCTTTTCTTATGACTCTTCAGTTCCTAATCATGATTGTGTAGGCTCTACGTTTTTGTGTGGGCCTGTGCGCTTGTGACTCTTGTTTTGTATCTTCTAAACTTTTTTTAATGAATTTATATGAATGATTTGAGTTGTCTTAAAATTGTATTTCTGTTTCATTATACGTTTGTTTTTGTCTTTTTAAGTGTTTTTTTTACTCATAACATAGAGTGTCTTAAATTTATATCTCTGTTTAATTATATTATTATTACTCTTATCTTAAAGATATATGCTGGTGGTTAATATGTTGATAAACATGTATTTATGTTTAACTATAAGATTGCTACACGTCTATGTGATCACGTACAATTGGTCGCGTTGTTTGGCTTTTAAGCATGGTATGAATTGATATTGTCACATGTGATGTTTGTTTAATTGTTGAAATCGCGGACGTTGTCACATTTAATTTATCTTTTAGAGATAATAAAGATTTGTTGAAGTTGATGTTGAAGATTACGCAGTCATTCAAAAGTTGTAAATGAACGCCAACCACAAAACAAGACACGAAAGGACTAAAGCAATGGATGGTAGGTAGGTAGGTAGGTAGGTAGATATAGGGCTATTTATAGGCCTCGCGGCCATTTTACTCAGTGAATTCGACTTAACATTGTTTTAAAAAAGTGGTTTGCATCTCCTTAAACTAAAGCTAATCAAAAAGGGTTTTTTTCAGGAATGACTTTGTTTATTCATCAGAACTTTTAAATTTTGTTTTCAAATTTGGGTTTTCGTCCAAAAGATTTTTGAGTTCATTAATGTTAGGTGCATTCTTGATGTTAATTGGTAGATTATTCCACGTCTGAACAACACGGTTAGTAAAAAAACAGTTTGCGGGTGTTAGTATTGGATCTGTTAAGAAACAACTTACCATCACAATTTTTGTTGGTTTTATCTATTGTACTTTTCATGAAAAAGTCATCAAAATTTACATCATTAAGATTATGTACACTTTTATATACTTGAATTAGATCCCCTCTAAGCCTTCTTCCTTTTAAAGATGGTAATTTTAGAAAGTCTAAACGTTCCTCATAAGACATATTTTTACATGCTTTAACTAATTTCGTGGCTCTTCTCTGAACTTTTCCAATTGCTATTGATTGTCTTTTTAGGTTAGGATGCCATATACGTTGCCGTATTCTAAGTGAGGTCGAACCATGGCCTTGTATAATTTAACAAATATATCTTTATGAAGATAGTCAAAGGATCTTTTGATTAAACCCATTACTTGATTAGCTTTACTGGTTACCTTCTGTATATGTGTATCAAATTTCAACGATGGATCAACAGTTATTCCCAAGTCTTTCTCGTTTCCACATACATTAATTTTACTTGTTGTGCAGTTCGGCTTCATATAATACTCATGTTTAGGGTTTTTCCTTCCTATGTACATTACCTTGCATTTTTGGACATTAAAATATAAGTTACATTTCTCCGACCATGCTTGTAGAGTGTAAATCTGAGAGTAATGTTTCTTTTTTAACAGATGTATTATTTAACTTTGTGTCATCAGCAAATCTCTTACATTCACTATTAACTTCATCGGGTAAGTCATTAACGAATATGGTAAATAGTACTGGGCCAAAAACACTGCCGTGAGGAAAACACCTTTTTAAAATCAAGATACACTACATCTATAGTCTGTCCTAAATCCAGCAAATTTGTAAAATGTTCCACGACTTGAAGTAATTGCGTAACACACGACCTTTTGCGCCTAAAACCATGTTGGCAATCTGAATATATCTTTAAAATAGTGAACAACGTTATCCCTTATAATTGATTCAAGTACCTTACAAGTTATACATGTTAAGCTTACTGGTCTATAATTTCCAGGATCTGTTCTAGTGCCTTTCTTAAAAATAGCTATAACTTCTGCATTTATCCAATCATCTGGTAGTTTTCTCTGTTCCATAGACAAATTAAAGTTTAGTTAATAGGTCCCTGTGCTTTAGTAGTATCTAATTCTTTAAGTTTCCTTTTAATTGTCTCTACATCAATGTTTGTGTCTGTTAATGTGTTCCCTTTGGATTTTGATTCCCTATCTACATGAAGAAGATTTAAATTGTCTTCTCTTGTGAAGACGCTTGAGAAAAAAGCGTTTAATGTATTTGCTTTGTCTTTATCCGATGTGACTGTTTCCCCCTTTTCATTTTTCAATGTTCCGATGTTTTAGTCTTTCTTGTACATACTTCCAAAAGTATTTAGGCTTAGATTTGCATTCACTGGCTAATTTCCTCTCATAATCTTTCTTCGCCTTGTTTCTTGATATATTTCAAATATTCCCTTTTGCATTTATTTTTTACATTTATTCTCTTTTTTAACCTTTTTCGAGTAATCATTTCCAGACTCACTCATTAAATATCTTTGAAAGGCATTATATTTTTTTCTTTACAGCTTTAAAAGCTTTCCCATTTAACCATAACGGCGTGTACATTTTTGTCTCATTGACATTTATTTTGGGAATATGCGTATCCATAGAATTTAGGATTTTAGCTTTAAAATTTTCCCATGTTTCATTAAGTCTCAAAGTTAACGTTTGACCAATTCTATTTTTCCATATCTTCTTATTTTTGTATAGTTCCCATTTTTAGATCATATTAATAGTGAGGGTCATTTACTGGTTCTTTCTTATGGATATATAAATGGAAGCATACTAAGTCATGATCGCTTTTACCCAATGGGGCTAAATGTTGGATATATGAGGTTATATTTGTGTCACTGACTAAAATCCAATCCAATAAACTAGGTTTATCACCTTTCCTCCTCCTTTTTGTTGTTGTATTTAATAATTTTTATTCTTTCTTTTCTTTCATTCCACAATTCCTGCTTTCACTCACTCCTTCGTACCATCAATGATCAACATTCATGTATATAAATGAATTCAGAGCAAATTAGAGCAAACATAGCACGAAGAAAAAAGAAAACAAACATCAACAGCTCATCACTGTTATGCGTTAATCTAATGAAAGGGTAAAGAAACTTAATATAATCTATTACTGATAGCAGTAGTTTAGATATTACACAATTATTGATTATAAGATCCAAAAAGAAGTTTTTTCTTTTTTTTTCTTCATTACAAAACAGAAACAGTTACATTAACAACAACCACACAACAACAAACAATAATGGAGATCAAAGCAATATTAGTAGTTATTCATAGTAAGAAAGAAAGGTAATAATACAATATGCTTGAGGGAATGGGAATAAGGACACAAGATCAAAATATACACACAAAAGAGGTCACACACACACACACACATAGACACACACACATAGACACACACATGCTACAGGTGATATAGAGTCAAGCAAGATCAAGCAAATGATTAAGCACAATGGAAGTTATTTCAAATTCCTCTTTCTTTCAAGAGAAGCATTAACCTATTTTTCTGGAAGCATAAAACATATTACATTAATTACCATCCAAATGTTATCAGATACTGAAAACAGATTACATGATATTAACCACACAAGTGTCATTAGATATTAAGAAATAGATCAACAACATAAGACAATATCCACCTAAGTACTGTCAAATATTTTATTTCAATCATGAAATTATTGTTGAGTAAGGTAACCAACTCTCTTCAAATTCCCTTAAGGCATAGTTTAAAGAAGACATATATTTTTCTAGTTCTATTCTGTTTTTAAGTATGGCTATGAAGACCTTTAAATTTGGCTGGACATTTTGTAATTTGGACTTATATATATAAAACTTGGCCAGGAGCAAAATGAAATCCATTGGTTTATCTGTTTTTATATTTTGTTTTGCTCCAAATAAAACCAGTTCTTTGTCAATTTGAAAAAAATCACAATGTTGGCATTGTTCTTTAAGCACATTTTCAAAGCTTGTCCAAAATCTATGTACAATAGCACAGTCAAATAACATGTGTGATATGGTCTGTTCATCCATATTACAGAAATTGCACAAAGGAGAATCAACAATTTTGATTCTAAACAAGTATTTCTGAGTGGGGAGTAGCCTGTGCAATAACCTGGTTTGAAACCATCTGAGCTGTACATCTGTAGTAGTTTTGTATACATGTGAAAAAATATATTTCCAGCTCAGGGTTTCAAACAGGCCATTCCATTTTACGACTGCTGTTGGAACAGCATCATTTGCATTTAAAATGGTTTGCACATACTTATTGCCCTTGTTAATGCAAACCCATGTTTTTGAGTCTAATATTTTATATCTATTGGTTAGGACCACTTCTAATTTTTGACAATATGTTGGGATAGCATTAACAATGCCTTCATACAATATAAAATTAGTTGTAATACCAGGGTATTTCAGCAAGAATTGGTTATATGTCATGAAATTGCCATTATCATTCACTAAATTTTTTACAAAGTAAATATCATAATCACACCATTCTCGTGCATAAACTACCCTTCATCCTCTTAAAATATTGATATTATAATGAATGCATTCAGACATGAATTCATGTATAGAGGATGGACAACATTTCACACACAATGTTTTATAATGTTTAACGACATCCTTCCAAAATGGGTTTTTAACATTTTCAATAACAATACTAGCGTATTCAGCTCCAAATAGTTTTAAGTTTTCCAGCCTAGGGAACATGTTAATTGTAAAATCTTTCCATTCGGAATCGCAATTTAGTCTCCTTAACCAAGATCTTTTCATGGATGACAAAAAGTGTTTAACATTTAGCATTTTTAACCCCCCTCAAAGTATTGTTTTTCAACCACAGACTTTTTAATTTTACTTTGTTTACCATTCCACCAAAAAATATACAATTCCTTCTCTAAAGTTTTTAAAAAGTCTTCTGGCGGGTCAGGCAGGTTAATTAATAGATGGATTATTTTTTTAAATACTCATGTTTTGATGACCGTTATTTTTCCAAAGGGGGTAATTTGTCATTTCTTCCAAAAAGCTAGTATTCGTTTCATTGCAAACAATTTGTCTTCATAATTTAGTTGTACGATAGTATCAATATTGGTAGAAAATTTAATGCCTAAGATTTTGAAAGTGCCCGGGTCCCAAACAAAGTTCTTATCACGCATATACCGGATGCCACAATTTTTCCTACTACCTATCCAGACAATTTGGGTTTTGTCAAAATGTATTTTTAAACCAGAAATATGTGCAAATCTTGAAAGAGTATATACTGTTTCCTTAAAGGACCTTTCTGACCCATCAAGGCACAATGCTTATCATCTGCAAATTGGGACAACAAGCTTTCTTTATCTTTAATTTGATTCCTTTAATGTTCACATTACGGCGGATCATAACAGACAATATTTCTGCACAAATTAAATACAAATAAGGGGAGGAAGGGTCCCCCTGCCTGACCCCTCTTTCTATAGAGAACCAAGGAGAGTATTGACCGTTAACTAATACATTTGTAGAAATTTGGTTGTAGAAAGTTTTTATCCAGTTAATAATATCGGGAAAAAAATTCCTCCTTCTTGTTGCATTTTTTACTTTTTGTATTACAAATGCATCATGTAATTTCTCTTTAACCCTTTCACCGCCAGCCATTTTTCGGCCAATAAATACCCTTAAACCTAACTGGGTAGAGAAAAAATATTCTCTGCAATATTGAGAATTCCTCTGTGACATATGAAACATCAGGCCCATCCCCACCTCCCTAAATCAAGAAAACAGGGTCTCCAGACAACAGGCTCTGACCTGATGCCCTCTAGTGACATGGGTGTAAAACCAATGTAGTGATAAAAGTCGACATTGGTGCTGAAAGGGTTAATATGATTTTCTGTCTGATTGCTCTCTCTACCATCCCAATTTACCGTAGGTAAATTAAAATCACCTATGATGCAAACTTTATTAAATCAATTTACTTTCCTTCCCTTTAACAAGTCGAAAAGCTTGTCCGTATTTTCCTCGGTGTCATTATGTCTTCTGTAAACGCAGCCAATTAAAACAAGTTCATGGTTAATTCCATTTATGCTGCACCATACACTTTCATCAAAGTCTGTGTTGCTAAGATGTACACATTCCACTGGTTTTAAAGCCTGCTTAACATATAGAACTGTCCCTCTATATAAGGTCTAGTGCTGTTAAAGAATACATCAATGATCATAACCAGGTAATTTCTTCTCCTATTTTTGATTTGGGGATTATTTCAGTTAGTGCTATGATATCGGGTTTTAATTCATCTATTCTAATTAGCAGTTCATTCTTTTTAATATTTTTTTTTGTATTGACATTTTTTAAAAACATTTTTTACAAGTTAAGCATACAAAAAACCCATACACATGCACACACAGAATATAGTGATTGTTTTGAAAGCAACATTAAAGACAATAATCACCAAACACCACTCAATGGACATAGCAATAAGAACAATAATAATAAATGAAAGTGACTGTAGTATGATGCGTAGCAACAACCACAGTAATAATAATGGTAGCAACAACAATGATGACGATGACAATAACAACAGTTATGAATTCTGATGATAAAATAAAGATAATAATACAAATAATGACAACACTGATAATTGTAGAATGGACAACAGCAAAGACAATAGAAATGGCAGGCATAATTCTCATACTTGATATTTAATAACAGTAACACTGCAATCCTCCTCATCATCCCTATCATCGAGATCGCCATCACCATCATCAACAATATTACTGATGATAGTAACATCAACAGTAACTCGCAACACTCATACACACACACATGCTGAATACAGACAAACCTCTATTTTAAAACTTCCAAAATGTCCGGAAAAATCGGTCGTAAATTGGAGGGGTCGTATGACGGAGGTTTTCACTGGCAGCCGTAGAAAGAAAAAGTTCAGCACAGTTCATACTCTCTTCTTCATGCACACATACAATGACATATTAAAACTGGATTTGGGTCTTTCCAACTCCATAGGATTGTGCAATCGATATTACAGTTTCACTTTGCTGACTTCTTTTAATCACCTCCACTCTCGTCCAAAGTCAGTGGTTTTCTTTTTCAAAGTCAGTGGTTTTTGTGCTTTTCCTACGCTCTCCGCCATCTTTTCTACAACAAGGGAAGCGACTCCGCTTTCAGGCCCTTGACCGTGGTTGTTTCCCTTTGCTCGAAGTCTATGCAGACGACAGCAACGGTCGTAAAAACCAACAAAATGGCGGTCGTAAGTCGCGTTTTAGAGGAAGTCATTTAAGAGAGGTCGTTTACATAGTAAAATGCATCTGTGCCAACAAATCCGGTCTCAAATGAGAGGTGGTAGCTTAACAGAAGGTCGTAAAATAGGGGTTTGTCTGTAACTACATTCAACTTTCTCACTCCCCGCCCCCCTCCCTCCGCTGTGTGGGGTACACTTTCAGCACTATCAAGAGTGACTTTTATGAGAAGCAGTATACTGCAAGTCATAATGGGTAATGCACAAAAAGGAAGCTCATGTTAAATGTAACATTTGCACACAAAGCTACAATATATAATATACAGCTTTATGATGCATGTGGTCTATTATACAGGAGAAAAAAACACCCCAACAAGAACTTGGGGAAGGGGAGATAAGATGAAGTTAGGAAATAACCGAGAGGTAAGTTAGGAAATAACCGAGAGGTAAGGGAACCAATCTTCTTCAAACCTTCTTGCTGTATAATGGGGGACTTAGTGGGATTATTTTCACGCCAGATGGCATGACACTCGAGTGGGGCTAATCCCCTCTATGTTCTTAGTTGGGGATAAAGAGAGAGCGAGAGATAGAGAGGAGTCCAACCCTCTCTCTCTCTCTCACTACGCCCAACTAAGAATATAGCGTGATAAGCCCCTCTCGAGTGTCACGCCACCTGGCATGAAAAAAATACCACCAAGTCTCCCATTTAAGACAGATGCATATTTTTTTAATGTTATATCTATTTTTCAATACAGCAACAAAAGCCTGAAGGTTAGGGTGAACAGCCTGAAGCTTACATTTATAAATATAAAATTTAGCCAATAGAATCATAAGGTCTATTACTTCATCAGTTCTTGTATTTGGTTTAACCTCAAAACATTAATTCATTGCTTATCTCCATGTTATCACAGTGCTGACATTTGTCCTTTAACATATTTTTAAATTCATTCCAAATTTTTTGAATGACAACACAATCATGTAACATGTGAGGAATTGTCTGCTCTTCCTGATTGCAAAAAAAGCAAGTTGGAGAATCAATTGTTTTTCTTAGAAACAAATATTTTTGGGTTGAGAGCAGTCTATGTATGAGTTTGAAACCATCTCAGTTGGACATCAGCTGTGGTCTTAAAGCAGTGAGCAGTTCATTCTTTTTATTTGGGAAGCTATCAACATTATAATAATCATAGTACATTGAAATGATTGCTACTCTCATTCACATAATTATATCTCATTCTCTTTTTTCCAAAACATCTATTTACACTATGTACAGGTCTCTGTTCATGGAGTAACTTTCTGTCTCCCTGTCCGTTTGAGGATGAACCCCTGTCCCTGTCCCTCTGATCCTTCCTTCCCTCTTATCACCAGATTCTCTGCCCCATCATCTCCTCTCTCCTTTAAAACCCTTCCATCGCCACTGTCGCCTCTTGGCACCACAATGATTTAACACCCATGTCACTGAAAGGCATCAAATGAGGGGTCTGGTATACAATCACCTTATGTTCTTAATTTTGGGAGGTAAGGATAGGCCCTATTTTATGCATGTTACAGACGAATCCCCAATATTGCAGACGGAATCTATTCTCTACCTGGGTAAGTTTAATGGTAAAGTTAGGCTGATGAATGGCTAGTGTTGAAAGGGTTCTCTTTCCTCAGTGCTTTGTGAATCTCCTTTTCTTTTGGTGTCTGGTCTGGGTTAAAGTATATTCTTTTGTTTGGTTCTGTCGCTTTTTGGGAGCATTTCTTATGATGTCTTGGATTTCCCCCCCCCCCCCTCAGTTTTCAGAACCACTTTCATGAGCCTATAATCTGCCCCCCCCCCCCCCCCCCCCACTCTTGTCACACTCACCACTTCACTTTACACTATCTCTGTCACCTTGCGCAGTGTCTGTTGTACCAGCTTCGGATCATCCTTGTCTCTCTCTTCTTTTTGCTTCCTTGCCACTTTCCATCAAGTTTTGTGATAATGATGTTATGCTTTCATTTTTTTCTGTCTTCCTTCTCTTCCATAGCCTCAGCTACTTTAGCATCAACAACTTCTTCTATTTTCTTTTCTATCTTTTTCTCATCAAACGTGTCCTCAAGACGCATCATTCTAGAGTTAATCGCCTGCAGCAATGATTGGGATTGTGCATCAGGTGGGCATTCTTGTTCATGTTTCTTTCGTAAATAAAACATTAAAACCAGTGGGCTTTTTTTTCTTCAGGGAGGGGAACTTCTTTGAAAATAAAGAGAACATCAATAATCAAATAATTTATTGTTCTACAGAAAATAAACTCTCTCTCTCTCTCTCTCTCGTTCGCCCCAGTATAGTATATTTCTCTCTCACTCTGTGCGCCCCAGTATAGTATATTTCTCTCTCTCTCTGCGCGCGCGCGTCCCCAAACAGTTGGTTTAAGTGTTGGCGTAGATGCTGTGCGAAGCTCTGTAGGCCTGTAGAACTTGGTAGCAGTATCGGTAGTCCTCCTGCGATCAAACACACCCCATGCATAATTTATAATAACAATAATATAGGTTAATATCAAAATAGAGGCTACACTTTCAACATCCGTTCACATTTCACAACGTATGACATGGGCACACAAACACAGAAACAAAAACACTATTCCAACATGGCACACGAAGAAAAATGTTAAGCCTATTAGCTCTCTCTCTCTCTGTCTCTCTCTCTCATCAATATAAGCCAATAACTACCAAGTTCCCGCCTCCCACACACACAGACACCCCCCGCATGCACGCACACACACCGCACGCACACACATACACACACACCCCCTCCCACACACACACACACACAAACAAATGTTACATAAGCAAATGATAAAACCAAGTTGCAAATTTGACTCTACCAGCAGAAAAACAGGTAAACAATACCCACCAAGTTAAAACAATCACACGTGTGCATAAAATACCAACATCAGAAAAAAAGAAATGGTATTGGGAAAAAGCCAAATCGAGAAAATGCGAAACGGGATTTTGCATGAACATCACTACACAACTCACTCACCACAGTAGTGAATATATGCATAAAAGCTAACATCGAAAACAGAAACCAATTGGGAAAAGGCGATTCGAGACAACGCGAAATTGGATTTTTCCACATCATACACAACTGACCACAGCACAACTGACCACAGCACACAACTGACCACATCACACAATGGACCACAGCACACAACTGACCACAGCACACAACTGTGACCACAGCACACAACTGTGACCACAGCACAAACTGACCACAGTAGTGAAGGCCTGGGGAATGACCGTGGTCACTTGGCGGGCAGCCAGGTACACGTCCACTTGACCGTCACTCTGCAGCCGCTGGACACTCTCCCACAGGGCGCACAGCTGACCACTGGCTGCTGTCCCGTCACTGACCACAACACAGCGACAGACGGACGTAATAGACCAACATACATACACGTATATATGATACAGGCAGTCGTCGTACAAGACACACAAGGTCATTATGTCGTCCATCATCATCATCATCATCACCATCATCGTCGTCGTCATCATCATTATCATCACCACCACCACCATCATCACAACATCATAATCAGGCATCAGAACAGTCTGAAGATCAATCCTCTGAAAACTGAGGTCAAAGGGCCATCAAGGCCCCAGACTGAAGAGGGACAACATTGAAATGAGGTCCGAACACCACCAAAAAGGCTTAATATAGTGATAAATCACTTTAAAATGATATTGAACACAAAGGATAACACTCAATAAAAAGGCAAAACCTCTGACAAGAGAAGCCAATCCTCTGTCAGAAATTCTTAATCCTCTGAAATCCTCTGACAATTCTGATGCCTGATAATCATCATCATCACCATCATCATCATTATCATCACCACCACCACCATCATCACATCATAATCACCATCGTCGTCATCACCATCATCACCACCACCACCACTATCATGATCATCAGCACCATAATTTTTGCCCTTTGCCGATATACGATCGCAAAGGAGTATGAATTCGTTCTGGGTTGCTTTTTTGTTTTTTTTTTTGTTTATTTTTTCTTCTGTCTGTCCCAAGGATATCTCCCGAACCGCTTGACAGAATCGCTTCAAATTTTGTGTGGTGGTGTGTCATCATGAGCAGAAGGAGAGGGAGGAAATGATGGCGGTCCTGACCTTGACGTTGGTGTATGACCTTGTTAATGGATGTTTTTGTTCATTGAAGAGAAGTAAGCACTGGCCTCTCTCTCTTTCTGCATCTGTGTCTGTCTGTCTGTGTTTTTGCCCCTTCATGCGTCTCTTCCTACTGTCTGTTCCTCTCTGTATCTGGGCGTGCGTCTCTCCTAGTATGGTTAGGTCTCTTTTTGTTGTTCTTAGTTAGTGGCTGTCTGTCTGTCTGTCAATACAGTCTCCCTGCCTCACTGTGCACCTTTCAGAGTTTATCTTTGCATCCCCCCTCCCCTCTCTCTCTCTCTTCTTTCTGACCCCCTTCTCTCACTCTCTTTCTCTCTCTTCGTCACCAAAATTAGAATCGTCCTCTCTCTTAGAATTGTTCTCTCTCTGTATCTCTCTATCTATGTCTGTCTCTCTCTCTCCCTCTTCATCACCAAAATTAGAATCGTCCTCTCTCTTAGAATCGTCCCCTCTCTGTATATCTCTGTGTCTGTCTCTCTCTCTCTCTCACTTCGTCACCAAAAGTAGAATCGTCCTCTCTCTTAGAACCGTCCTCTCGCTGTATATCTCTCTGTATCTCTCTGTGTCTGTCTGTCCGTCTATCTCTCTTAAAGTACTGAAGTTTACGTGAAAATATATATACGAAGATACTATTCATATTTAGATAAGGAATATATGTTGCAGTCTGAAAACGACTTGATCCTAAGAAATTTGGCCATATATATTTTTTACACATTCAAAACTAGATATGAACTTTTAAACGATAATTAAATGTATATTTTGTCATTGATTTCACTTACAAAATTAGTCGGCTTTATTAGGGTGTTGCTGTCTTTTTTAATATATTTGTTCCTGAATTCAAATTTCCTCCCTTGCAAGTGGTTGCTTTGTTTTTTTAAAGAAGCAAATTACTTCCCTTTTTGTTCATGAATGTGTAGCCATTGTATACAGGCTGGTGGCCTTACAATTAAAATGTTCAGAGTTTCAGAGTTCTCTCTCTCTCTCTCTCTCTCTGAATAGAAGGCAAAGAGGAATATTATAAATACATGGACTGTATTTTGTTCTTTATCACTGCATGTGGTAAATCGAAACTTGACTTTTTAGGTACATTCTGCGCAAAGTTAGTATTGTCGTTCTTGTTGTAATGTAAACACATTGATTACTTTCTTATTTGATATTTAATTCATCACTTAATATGTTTGATGGTCATTATGGTTTGTTTATTATCTTTTTGTTGCAGGTTTTATGCCTTGGAATCATTTTTCACCTCCCCCAACCAGTCCATTTCATTGTATTGTGGCCAATGGCCGATGTACAATTAAAATCTTTCAGTATTCAGTGTTCTCTCTCTCTCTCTCTCACACTCTCTCTCTCACTCTCTCCCCCCCCTCTCTCTCTCTCCCTCTCTCTCTCTCACACTCTCTCTCTCACACTCTCTCTCTCACACTCTCTCTCTCTCACACTCTCTCTCAGACACTCTCTCTCAAATACTCTCTCTCTCTGACATTCTCTCTCTCTCTCACACACTCTCTCTCCCTCTCACACTCTTCTCACTCTCTCCCCCCCCTATCTCTCTCTCTCCCCTCTCTCTCTCTCCCCCCCCCTCTCTCTCTCTCACCCCTCTCTCTCTATCCCCCCCCCCCTCTCTCTCTCTTTCTCTTACATGCACTGCACGAGGACAGGCTTGGCCCTGGCAGAAGAGGGGGTGTCCTCAGCACCGCACAGAACGTCCAGCACCTGAGCCGCGTCGCACGTGCTCTCTTCTCCTCCTCCGCCCTTCCCCTTCTCCCCCCACCCCCTCAGATGCAGCACGCGCACTTCCCGACGTTCCTTGCTAGGCTTCTGACATATTAGACGAAGAAGAAAACAAAAGCCATGCAAAAAAATTAAATCCGTTAAATGTGTGGGTTTTTTTATTCTTAAAGACACACTGACGCACCACGATTTTTAAGTCGCTTGTTGTTGCTTTTTCTGGGTAGCTGTGACCCACATGCAAATGTCCCCAACTTCAAATTGAGGCTGCTTTTTAAAAGGATGTTTCGGTTTGAATTGGGGGGCATTTGTATGGGAATTAAACCTGGTCAAAACAAGATTTCTTACCAGCTATAAGAGGGAAAACACGTGAAACCCGTGATTTTGACACATGATCTGGTGGGCCTTTAAAAAAAAAAGCTGCCATATCAACGATTTTGCCAGATCAAACTGATTATTTAATGATGAAGTAGTTTTGACAGAACTGTGACACAAATTAGCAAGAAAATGTGGTCTTGCTAAAAAAAAAAAAAACAACAACTGTCAAATGCTTATCTTGATACATTTTCAAATAATTATGACCAACAGTTAAAAAGAGAGAAAGAAGAAGAAAAATAAACCAAAACATACTACTCTATCAAAATACTTTGTGTATTATCAACAGAACGAAAATAAACCTATCAAATTGAGTGTATTGTTTTGGGTGACAAAAGCAATATTTCAAAACACACCAGAATGAAGATGTGTTTATAATATAAAAGAAATTATAGCAAGTAGTTTATGTCATATGTCAGAGAGAGAGAGAGAGAGAGAGAGAGAGAGAGAGAGGGAGAGAGGGGCGCACAGCATGCGTGCATATGTATGTGCGTATGTGTGTGCATGCGCGTGAGCATACATATAATATTTATGTGTGTGTGTGTGTACATGCGTGCGTGCGTACAGGTGTGTGTGTGTGTGCGTGTGTGCATGTATGCGCCAGTGCGTTAATATGTGTGAAGTGGTTAATTACGCGTATGCATGCAAATATGCGCCCATTCGTGTCTGTGTCTTTGTCTCCTGATTGCTATTACTTAAGTTCTCCATACACATTAACAATTTTCAGTCTTTCCCCATGGCAACACAGTGATATGCAAGTGATCTTCTTATGAGCGGCTATCAATGTGTTGTCACCAAGGAAACGGTGTAAAATGTTGACATCATTACTATTACGTATTAGGTACTTTATAGTCACAGAGGCGTCTCTGTGAAATTCCGGTTGCTCCCACCTGGAGAGCGCGTCGCAACCAGAGACGCGACACCCAATTTAAAAAAATTTTTTTAGCATGCCAATTGACTGATGAGGAAGGAAAGGGTGGGGGGGATGGGGGTAGGGGTGTGTGTGTTAAATTTGAACCAAATGACAACCTTTTCGTTGCCACTGGGTTAAGCGTATGCTAAATGCATGGGCACACGGGACCTCGGTTTATCGTCTCATCCGAAAGACTCCACGTTCAGACCGCAAGGCCTAGTGCAAAGTGAGAGGAAAAAATCCCCTGTACCCAGGTTCGAACTCGGGTTTACTTGACACACGAAGCGAACGTGCTACCACTGTGCCACTCTACACGTACCCTGTCCGCATATTATTATTATATATTAATATTATTAATTAAATGTCATGCCCCCCCCCCACTCCCCTGTGGGGTACTGGGGGGGTCTTTTGCATAAATAGTTCCCCAACCTTCTGGAAGTTCGGTGCTTGTAACTTCGTCTAATCTGTCACTCTCTTTGACTCTGCGCCTGTTCCCTTTGCTTGCTGTCATCTAGACAGCACACAGCTGTGTCTTTCGGATGAGACGATAAACCGAGGTCCTGTGTGCCCATGCACTTAGCACACATTAAACCCAGTGGCAACGAAAAAGTTGTCATTCGGTCAACATTTACCCCCCCCCCTTTCCTTCCTCATCAATCACACCAAAAATCGCATGCTAAAACATACATAAAAAAAATGGGTGGCGTGCCTCTGGCTGCGACGCGCTCTCCAGGTGGGAGCAACCCGATTTTCACAGAGATGCCTGTGACTATAAAGTACCTAATAAATAAAAAATCTAATAATAAATCTACAATCTCTCTTCCTTTCCAATCCATTCTCCTGCCCCTTTTTTTCTTCTCAAGAAACACTTTCAAAAGGATTTCCTCCAGCCGAAGTCAGACATGCACAGACCTAATTATTTCTTACTTAGGCGCATAACGGGGGCATGTCGCATCTTCGCTGATAATTGACAGTGAACTGTCTGAGTGATCGAAGAAGAAGAAGAAGAAAAAGGGAAACAAATGTGACCTAGCACCACGAAAGGGACATTAAGTCACTGGGATAGTTTCTAACAACAGACTTGCAAAGTCAAAAATTTCATTTTTTTGGGGGGTCAATTTCGAGTTATGGGTATTTTTGTGTTCACTAACATCTTATCTTTCATATTTATTAAGGGCAATCTTTAATATGGTCTCTAAATGATCTTATAAGCGCTTTAAAATGAGTACGTCAATGCGTTTTCTTCAGCTAAGATAGACTTTAGACTGTGTTGTCTCCATATCTATGGTTTTCTCAAAATGGCCGACGCTCACCCTACTAATTTTAAATGCTCATAACATTGGAACAGAAAACAAGATAAAAAAGAATGGTTCTTTTATCAATAGAAAGAGAATTGTCTGAAGTTTTTACAGGTATAATTTTATCACTTAACCCTTTCGCCGCCAGTAATTGTTTCAGCCCAAATATACCGTTAACCCTTTCACCACCAATGTCGCATCTATGCACCACAATGGTTTAACACCCATGTCACTAAAAGGCATCAAATCAGGGCCTGTTATCCGAAGACCCCATTTTCTTAATTTTGGGAGGTATGGATAGGCCTAATGTTATACATGTGCTGACAGGAAGGAAATGCAATATTGCAGAAACATTTTTTTCTTTACCCAGTTACGTTTAATGGAATTTTCTAGCTGAAAAATGGATGGCGGCGAAAGGGTTAAACTTAACTGGGTAGAGAATCTTTTTTTCATCTGCAACATTGGGAGATCCTCTGTGACATGCATAACATTAGACCTGTCCCTTACCTCCCCAAATGTAAGAACATAGGGTCTTTGGATAACAGGCCCTGATTTGATGCCTTTTTAGAGTGACATGGGTGTTAAACCATTGAGGTGCATAAAAGCGATATTGGCGGTGAGATGTCCCTTAGAATGTCCCATATGTTCTTTTGATGCCTTTTTATGAGTGTTATACCATGGGTGTTAAACCATTGAGGTGCAAAAATGCAACATTGGCGGACGCGGTGCTAGGTGACATGGGTGTTAAACCAAAGCATAAATTTAGATGTCCCTTTCGTGGTGCTAGGTGACAAATGTTATGCATTTCTACCTCATTGTCCAACGTCAGGATGTAGCTGTCCACGGTGGCCGCGATGGGCACAATAGACTGCACACTGACCGTGTACGGCCCTGTTTTCAGCTGCTCCCCCTCTCTGCTAGGCCAGTACTGACACATGTCCTGCAAAATGGCATACACACACAGCCACAAACACACACGCACGCACGCACATATTTTTAAAAAGGCTTCTCGTTAAAAAATAATAAAATATGTATGCATGCTTTTTTTGTTTTATGTTTTATGTTTCTATTTCTCTGTTTATTTGCTTTTCTAGTGTCAGTTTCATTTCAGGAGCAACAGAATGTAGAAGAAAAAAAACCTGTCAAAGCTTATTTCTGAATTATGCTCAATACAATACAGATCATTTTGACTTGATTGGACTTGACTTGACACACACACACCTTTTTTGTTTTGTTTTTTTGAGGCGGAGATCAGATTTTTTGTTTTCTACATTAAGAAAACAAATTGGGCAATTTCGTTCGAGGTTTATATCTATTCTTTATCATAAACACAACACACATTAATCTCTCTAATAACATGTTATAATAACATGGTCTCCCTCTCTCTATCTCTCCCTCTCTCTCTCTCCACGTGACGTTACCTTTTGTCCCTGCACATTTTCCAGGGACAGCACAGTGCCGACGTCGCAGCCGTCAATGAGGCGCCAATAAATATCATTTTGACTGGACTGGACTTGACTTGACTTGACACACACACACACAGACGACGTTACCTTCTGTCCTGGCCAAGCCCCCAAGGAGAGCACAGTGCCGACATTGCAGCCATCAATGAGGCGCCACACGTCCACCAGGGTGTCCTCCAGAGGCAGCTGGGTGCAGACGCTGCCCTGGGCCTGCAGGAACGTCTGAGAAGGCCCAGAGCAAAAGGATGGCGAAATGGACAGAATGATACACATCGACATATTAATAAATAGGGTGAGACGGGGTAAAAAGCCCATGGGCGGGTAAGAAGCCCATGCCAATTATCTCATGAAATGAAGCAAATTTCAGTCAAATTTTGCCCATGAGACGAGTGTTAATGTTTAGCGTTCATCTCATGGGCAACATTTGACTGAAATTTGCTTCATTTCATGATATAATTGGCATGGGCTTCTTACCCGCCCATGGGCTGTTTACGTCTTCCCCTATACACACAGAGAGATATGCTGTGCTGTGACACATACACATATTATACGCACCAGATGTGCACGCAATATTTTTCCTTTTGTCTGCTGTACGTCAAGAGGCACGTACGAACCTATGGCTTCTATCCCCCCTACCCCACCATTCGCGCTCACAGGCGCGTACACACACACACACAAAGACACATGTACGTACTCAGACACACACACACAGAGATATACACGCACGCACTCATGTACACACACACACAAACACACTCACGCACACACACAAACACACTCACACGAGCGCGCACGTGCACATGCACGCACACATGCGCACAAACACACACGTCTAATATCACGAGAAATGGATAGACATTAAATGAAAGACACACACACACACACGTGCACCCACATATATATACATGCGAGTGCGGTGCGAGCACATGTGATTAGACCAACATGAACAAGGTTAATTAGAACGTTGCCTCTAATATTAACTCATAAGAACTATATGAGCTCATTTTATTTTACTGAATAATCGAGTTTATCACCCCCCCTACCCTCAAGATTTGTAATTCTACGTGTTTGTTAATCTTATGATTTTGATAAATAGGCCTATTATGTATTGTTCTACTTCATAGCGATAGTAGGCCTACAGAGTTGTTCAATTCTGGAATTGTTCACCATCTAACATTAAGTTTGCACCAAGTGCTAATATGTTTAAAAATCTTCTGGATAAAGAACCATTTATGAATTTTTTTTTTATAAGGAATTTGACGAATACAAATATTGGCCATTCCTATTTCTTTATTTGTAGCATAGGAAAATTTGCAAACCACCAATATAAATTTTGGAAGAATGACAGGGCATACAAGGGCCGCGCGGCCCATATCACTACTACTACTACTACTACATTATCATTCAATCCACTGAGACTCACAGGCATATAGACGGCGTTGATGTACTGGTTACGTCCTTTGACATGCTGCGTCAAAAACACCAAATGCTTGTCATCTGAAGAAGAAGAAAAAAAGAAAAACAATTGAAGTCTATATTTTGTTGTTCCGTTGACTTTTTGATTGCAATCTGTTGACTTACGCATGTAAGTGGTCTCTTTGAATTTTTTAAAAGTCGGACGACATGCTTGTTCTTTTTTTGCTCGTTATATATCTGCCATTCAGTTTATTCATTGGTTGATATTAGCCCGTGTTGTGGGGGCCAATAGTAATAGAGAGCTTAAAACCCTTTCAACGCTTGCAATTTTTCAGCCAAAACCATCCATTAAACTTACCTGGCCAGAGAAAAGATTCTGTCTCCAATATTTGGGGATTCCTCTGTGACATGCATAAAGTAAGGCCTCTCCTTAACTCCCAAAATTAAGAACATAAGGTCACTGGATACCAGACCCTCATTTGATGCCTTTCAGTGACATGGGTGTTAAATCGTTGTGGTGCCAAGAGGCGACAGTGGCGATGAAAGGGTTTAACAACAGATGCTTTTCAACAGTAGGCCTATGGGAATATCATGGTACATCTTAGTCTTTTGTGGAAGACGATGATTCTCCAATTTGGGAACATCTGCATTGGCTCTATATATAGCGGAGGGACGTGGCTATACAGTGCTGCAGACCTGCCTACTTGGAATTTTCCCAATCAGTAGCCCAGCCATCAATTTTCAGTAGCATGGCAAATTTTTTCTTAGCATCCACAAACGACGGCAATCAATTTGTTCTCTTCCTATATTTCGCCGATTGAACGTGTTGACGGTCGTCTCTACCGCCATGATTCACAGAGAAGTCTGCATGGCAGAGGTTGCAGTGAGCATGGTTCGCACCAAGTCGACTTCTGACGATGCAAGGCCACTCCTCCGTGTAAGCTATTTTGAAAACTTGTGCGTCAGGCCGATGTTTTTTCTTAGAAGATGGTGTACCAGATGATTTTCGTTTTCTGGTTTGGGTTCGTTTTTTTTCGTTTGAAACATCTCCCGAATCGCTACTGCTGCTGGAGTCCGCCATTTTTTTCAGAGAAAGTAATAAGAACGCATGCGCAGTCACTGATAAAAACGGAAGTGACTAGGTTATCGCGCGTGACACGGCGTCTGCTCTTAGAAACAGACAAAACCGGGAACGGCATAAGCAAAAATAAAATGCGGCGGCATTTTTTTTTCTCCGTAGCAATGTTAAGGTTGCCGTAGCTCCGTAGCAAAGCTTTATTTTTCGTAGCTGCTACGGCCAAATCGTAGCAGTAGGCAGGTCTGGTGCTGCAACCCAAACTCAATGAATGAAAATCTGTTTAACGCCCTCCGGTCTGGAGCAGACACATATGGGACTTTAGTAGATATAAAGATGGTGGGAATGATCCTGGAGGCAATGCCCGGAGGCAGTGCAACACCAGTAAAGTCCCGAATTCTTAACCATACAGATATGTGTACAATAAATGAGTCAAACTCACAAGGGATTGGCTGGCCTTTCATTTGGGGACCTTTCTGAATGCCATCTCTCCCCAGTTCCCTTAGGCCGAGAGAGTGGGAATGCGCCCTGGGCAAGGCTTCTCCGCTATATAAAAAAAGAATAGCTCGCTGGAATAGCAGTTAGCCCTTTTTGCTATTTGGCTGCCATTGTGGATAACGAGAGACAGGCATACATAATAAAGGAATTAAATCAAAATGTCTACCTACCCGGAAGAGCATGAGGGTTGCAGTTCTTGGCCAGGTTCTCTTCCTGTGTGGCGTTGGTGTAGGAGGGCGTGGTCAGAGCGTTTCGCATTTTGCATAGTTTCTGTGAAGAAAAAAAAGTGAATTATTAAAATTTCTAAATCAATTTTCGAGATCAATTTTGAAACAAAAACGTTCTCGAGGGCTGATGTCGTCTTTTGTATAAACAGGAAAACGAAAAGTATAATTATTCAAGGTGTATTCAAGCTAAGCGTAAGCAGCAATAGTTTTCTCATTAAGGGAAACGGCTGACATCTTCATTGTTTTCAAAGAGGTTTACAAATTATTTTTGTACCCTCAGTTGTCTAAGAACAGGAATAGGACCTACATTAAATTGACAAGTGGACTCGTACGTTCCTCTGTACACATGTGTGTGTGTTTGTTTGTGTGTGCTTGGTGCTTGTGTGCGCGCGTAGGAGTTTGTGTGTGTGTGTCTGTGTGTGTGTGTGTGTGCGTGTGCGTGCGTGGGTGCGCGTGTGTGTGTGTCAAAGTAAAAGATAACATTTGTATTTTCATTCAATTTAAAAAAAAATTCAGACGGTACTTAATTTTTCTTTTTTACATGTGTGTGTGTGTGTGTGTGTGTGTGTGTGTGTGTGCGTGCGTGCGTGCGTGTGCGCGCGTGTGTGTGTGTACGTGCGCGCGCGCATGTGTGTGTAAAATAGATAGCTATTAAGTAAGAACTCTTGTTGAATTAATTATGCAAACCAGAACCTTTTCTCTTATGATCAAGCAGTTGTAGTAGATAACAATATGATCCCAAAATCATCGCACTGTACCTGGAACTCAGCATCAATTCGTTCGTGGGACAGGTCGTGGCGAATGGCCCTCGGGAAGACCCGGTCAAAGTCGTCGGCAGTCAGTCTGGTGCCTTCACTGAAGTAAGCCTCCAGTACTGCCTCGTACAGAAAGGCGTATTGCCCCTGGGGAACAGAAGACGGGGAAGACGGGGTAAATAGACCATGGGCGGGTAAGAAGCCCAAGCCAATTATCTCATGAAATAAAGCAAATTTCAGTGAAATTTGCCCATGAGACGCATGCTAAACATTAACACTCGTCTCATGGGCAAAATGTGACTGAAATTTGCTTCATTTCAAGAGATAATAAAATGGTATGGGCTTCTTACCTGCCCATGGGCTTTTTACTCTGTCTTCCATTTACGCTTCACCAATCTTGGCCCGAACTAGGCACATATGGGACATTTATAGATAACTGAAGATCTTTTTATTTTATTTGATTAAATCACCAATCATCCAAGTGTTGTCTACTTTTGTATGGTTGTCTCAGGTTAGACTTACATACACACGCGCGCAAATACATGCACTACACAAGGGATACATAAAGACATAAGCCACTCACTAGGCCTACTCCTAACGCACAGAGACACACACAATATTATCTGTCATTAATCTCATCCTTTCCACTCATTTATGCTGGTCATACCTGTACGCACGTGCATTTGCACCCCCCCCCTCCCACACACACACACACTATCTGTCACTAATCTCACCCTTTCCACTCCCCCCCCCCCCCACACACACACACACATGCACTTGCACCCCCACCACACACACTATCTGTCACTAATCTCACCCTTTCCACTCCCCCCTCACCCCCACACACACACATACACTTGCACCCCCACCACACACACTATCTGTCACTAATCTCACCCTTTCCACTCCCCCCCCCCCCCCCACACACACATGCACTTGCACCCCCACCACCACACACACTATCTGTCACTAATATCACCCTTTCCACTCCCCCTCACCCCCCCACACATACACTTGCACCCCCACCACACACACTATCTGTCACTAATATCACCCTTTCCACTCCCCCTCACCCCCCCACACACACACATGCACTTGCACCCCCACCACACACACAATCTGTCACTAATCTCACCCTTTCCACTCCCCCTCACCCCCCCACACACACACATGCACTTGCACCCCCACCACACACACAATCTGTCACTAATCTCACCCTTTCCACTCCCCCCCCCCCCCACACATACACTTGCACCCCCACCACACACACTATCTGTCACTAATCTCACCCTTTCCACTCCCCCCCCCCCACACATACACTTGCACCCCCACCACCACACGTCACTAATCTCACCCTTTCCACTCCCCGTCCCCCCCCCCCCCCCCCCCACACACATACACTTGCACCCCCACCACACACACTATCTGTCACTAATCTCACCCTTTCCACTCCCCCTCACCCCCACACACAGATACACACACAGACACATGCACTTGCACCCCCACTACACACACACACGCGTGCACGCGCACACACACACGTACAGACACACACACACACACGTACAGACACACACACACGAACCCAACACTCCCACCCACCCACATATACACACAATACCTTGTTCTGCACCATGTGGCACCGGTCGTCTCTCAGACTGTCCACCACTTGGTAGATGTCCACCTCAGTCTCTCCCTCCCCCCGTGCCAGAGCCAGCACAGTGTCCAGAGCTATGAACGTGCCCGTGCGCCCTACCCCAGCACTGAAGACAGAACAAGATAGCACCCATATAATAAATTATACTCTCTCTCTCTCTCACTCTCTCCCCCCCTCTCTCTTATCCTTTTTCTCTCTTCTCCCCCGCCCCCTTAAAAGTGCTATTATTCTGAAAAAATGGTCATTTGTCTCCGAATTGTCTTCTTTTTTCGTAATCAATTCAAACTACGAATTCAAGTTCATTATTCTGAAAAATTGTCATTTGTCTCAGAATTGTCTTCTTTTTTCGTAATCAATTCAAACCACCAATTCAAGTTCAGCATTGCTCATTATTATCCATGTTTGCTTTTTTTTCCCACAATTTGATTCTCTGTTAATTATTTCATGTGCCAATTTTTTTTTAATTTTCTTGACTTGATTGTTTTTATGTCCATTTTTCTTTGCCTGATGCATGGTGTGAGTGTGTGAGTGAGAGGGCAAGGTGCAAAGAAGCTATTGTAGCTTATCCTTTTTACCCTCAATAAAACATTCGTATTTCGCTCTCTCCCTCTCTTGTTCTTCTTCTCCCCCCCCCCCCCCCTTCTTTTTTTGTTGTTGTTGTTTGTTTTGTATTTGTGAGTGTATAAGTGTTCGTGTTGATATGTGTGTCTGCGTCTGTGTTCGTGTGTATAGGGTAAGATGGGGTAAAAAGCCCATGGGCGGGTAAGAAGCCCATGCCAATTATCTTATGGTAAAAAAAAGAATTGGCATGGGCTTCTTACCCGCCCATGGGCTTTTTGAAGATAATTGGCATGGGCTTCTTACCCGCCCATGGGCTTTTTACCCCGTCTTACCCTATATCTGAAATTGTGCGGGAAATGTGTGAACTATTTCAACGCAATTGTCCTTGTTTATGTTATGCTTTACTCTTCCTATAAGTCCAGCTTATCGTTTTTCATCATATTAATATGTATGTAGCACAGTTCTGTTTGTTTTCATTTTCATTCATTCAATTGCATATTATTATGTCTGATGCCAACTTTGTCCGTCGTAATATTTCTTCGAACTGAGCACACCATATTAAGCTCTGCTTGTTGCTGCTTCAGTTATTTTGTATTGTGTGATCTTTTGTTATTGGACATTAAAGAAGAAGGTTAAACCAGATAGGCTACACTGCAAGCCTCTGCAAAGAATGTGGGTGTGTGGGGGGGCAAGGGCTCGTTTTTTTTCTTCTTTCAGAAGCGCACTATTAGCCCTTTCACCGCCAGCCATATTTCAGCCAAAAATTCCCATTAAATTTACCTGGGTAGAGAACAAAATCCATCTGCAGTATTTAGGGATTCTTCTGTGAGATATATAAAATAAGGTCTATCCTTACTTCCCAAAACTAAGACAACAGTGTCTTTGGATAATAGACCCCAATTTGATGCCTTTTAGTCACATAGGTGTTAAATCACTGTGGTGCTAAAATGCGACTTTGGCGGTGAAAGGGTTAAAGCTAAAAGGCAATTTTGTTGTTGTTGCTGGAATGTAGAAAGTATCACCACACAAACAAATACGCAAAAACTGCAATGTGACCGCTAGTTTATTGACGAGACAAAAACAGAACAATGTAATAACTATTTCAACAAAAATGTCTTTGTCAAACAACCGTTATAGAAAATACAACAACACTTCCCCTCTTCACAGCCAAGCAGTCTCCCAAGAATGTAGAAAACCCTTTTACAAAACGTGAACACTTTCACTACCAATGTCACATTTATGCACCACAATGGTTTAACACCCATGTCACTAAAAGGCATCAAATCAGGACCTGTTATCCAAAGACCCTATTTTCTAAATTTCGGGAGGTAAGGATAGGCCTAATGTTATGTATGTCACAGAGGAATTCGCAATATTGCAGATATTTTATTTTCTCCACCCAGTTAACTATAATGATATTTTTTGGTGGAAAAATGGCTGGCAGTGAAAGGGTGTGTGTGTGTGTGTGTGTGTGTGTGTGTGTGTGTGTGTGTGTGTGTGTGTGTGTGTGTGTGTGTGTGTGTGTGTGTGAGCATGAATGTGTGCTTGTGTGTATTTTGGTTTTGTGGGTTGTGTGTGCACGCATGTGTGTGTTTGTGTGCGTGTCTGTGTGTCTGTCTGCTTGCGTACGTTGTGTGTGAGGGTGTTTGTGTATGCGTGTTGGTGTATGTGGTCAGTCCATGCGGCTCAGTTGCTGTGGCTTACCGAATGGGATATGAACGAGTTGGCGTCAATAATTGTGTGTTTATGTGTGTGTGTGTGTGTGTGTGTGTGTGTGTGTGTGTGTGTGTGTGCGTGTGCGTGTGTGTGCGTGTGCGTGTGTGTGTGCGTGTGTGTTAGAGAGAGAGAGATAGTTGCTTTGTATATGCACTGTTGGTGGTTGGTGTCACTCTTGAATGTTTTTTTTGTTTTTTGTTATCTGTTGATGAATAATTGATTGTAAAGCGCTTTGGGCTCATCTGAGGTAAAGCGCTATATAAATGTACTGTTATTATTATTATTAAAGGTTGTGAGGTCTCTCTCTCCCTTCCTCCCTACCGGGAAGAGAGAACAACAATCTGGCAGCCATGTTATGTTATTTGTAGGGCTTACATCACACAATTAGCTTTCACATCTGCATCGTAAAAAAAGTCGAGACTTTCCCCTGGTGTCGCACTGTCTCCGGGCATTGCCTCCAGGATCGTTCCCACCATCTTTACATCTACTAATGTCCCATATAAATGTGTCTGTTCCAGACCGGAGGACGTTAAGCAGAATTTCATCAATTAGCTTTCATCCACATGTACTACTGTATCAGTGCACAGAAAAGTGGTGTGTCACCAGTATGTTGTACCTAACACGGACAAGAAGAACTTCGGAAAAAGAAATCATGATACAGACAAACCCCTATTTTACGACCCTCTGTTAAGCGACCACCTCTCATTTGAGACCGGATTTATTGGCACAGATGCATTTTACTATGTAAACAACCTCTCTTAAACGACTTCCTCTAAAACGCGACTTACGACCGCCATTTTGTTGGTTTTTACGACCGTTGCTGTCGTCTGCATAGACTTCGAGCAAAGGGAAACAACCACGGTCAAGGGCCTGAAAGCAGAGTCGCTTCCCTTGTTGTAGAAAAGATGGTGGAGAGCGTAGGAAAAGCACGACAACCACTGACTTTGAAAAAGAAAACCACTGACTTTGGACGAGAGTGGAGGTGATTAACAGAAGTCGGCAAAGTTAAACTGTAATATTGATTGCACAATCCTATGGAGTTGGAAAGACCCAAATCCAGTTTTAATACGTCATTGTATGTGTGCATGAAGAAGAGAGTATGAACTGTGCTGAACTTTTTCTTTCTACGGCTGCCAGTGAAAACCTCCGTCAAGGTGTAGAGTGGCACAGTGGTATCGCGTTCGCTTCGTGTCAAGTAAACCCGAGTTCGAACCTGGGTACAGGGGATTTTTTCCTCTCATTCTGCACTAGGCCTTAACGGTCTGAACGTGGAGTCTTTCGGATGAGACGATAAACCGAGGTCCCGTGTGCCCATGTACTTAGCATACGTTAAACCCAGTGGCAACGAAAAAGTTGTCATTTGGTCGAAACCCCCCCCCCCCCCCCCCCCCCCCCCATCAGTGACAAAAATCGCATGCAAAAAAAAAAAAGAAACTATAAAAAGCAATTGGGTGGCGCGCCTCTGGCTGCGACGCGCTCTCCAGGTGGGAGCAACCCGAATTTCACAGAGACGCCTCTGTGACTATAACGTACCTAATCTAATACCTAATATGACCCCTCCAATTTACGACCGATTTTTCAGGACATTTAAGTCTTAAAATAGAGGTTTGTCTGTATGAAGTCAAATGAAACTTTCTAGCATCCAAACCAAAATCCAGATAAACCTCAGAAAGTAATCAACATGAAAACAAACAAACAAACAACAACAAATCCCAAAATGTCTAGGCTTGTAACTTCTGAGTTTCAATAATGGCATAGGCAGGGCGTCAGGATTTGGGGAATGGGGTGCTGGTGGGAAGGTAATTTAGAGAAGGGGAGAGGGGGGGGGGGGGAAGCAGAAAAATCTGATTAACATCCTCTGGCCTGGAGCAAGCATCATGTGGGACATTAATAGATATAAAGATTGCGGGACAATCCTGGAGGTACTGCTAGTGCTATACCAGGAAAGTCCTGAGTTCTTAAACGACAAAGATATTGGTTATGACAAATCTGGGAGGGGAGGGTAGCATTTCTATATCAATATTTAGTCTACCTTTTTCCCCCGAGAAGTTGTGAGTGCATAAATGGCGTGCGTGTGGAAAAGGTGAGGTGGGTGGGGGGTCTGTTTGTCCATGCCTTGATATTTTTATTTTATTTTTTTCTCCTCCCCGGATGCTATGTTATGAGTGTTCATGAGTGTCTCTAGTGTGTGTGTGTGTGAAGAAAAGGGAAGGTGGGTGGGGATTTGAAAGACCGGCTGGATTATTAAATTATGTAAAATAATTATTGAAAAAGGGTGGTGGGTGGGGGTGGGGGGTGGGGATGAACGGCGTGAGCATTTTTTATTTATTTTTGTTTTTTTGTATACTTCTTCATAATGTTTTTCTTCTTGATTGTTTTCTCTCGTAATATTTGTAAGGCGCTCTGAGGATGATTTTTTCCCCATCAAAGAGCGCTATAGAAGCTTTACTTATTATTATTATTATTATATTTATTATTATTATTATTATTATATTTATTATTATTATTATTATCATTATTACCTGCAGTGCACAAGAAGGGGGTGTGCCGAGACGGAGCGCGCCGTGACGTAGCGCCAGAAATTGACCAACGGGGTGGTGGCTGGCACCTCGTGATCCATCCAGCTGACGTAGTGATACTGCTCCACCCGTCGTCTTTCTCCGCCCTTCACACACCGGATCCGATACAGACATTTATTTATTGACATTAAAATACCCCCCAAAAAACACACACACACCAAAATGGGTCAAAGAAGCTAACTATTTCTCAGTATCTCTCTCAACTTTGTCAATGAACATTGCCCTACTTTTTTTTTCTTCTAGAAATGATATCTACTCAGTCTTCCTTTTATATCTTACTTTCAACTCAGTCTTCTCTTTCTATTTTGAACTCTTACTACTTGCTTGCTGTCTGTCAGTCTTTCCTTGTAGGCCTACATTGATAACGTATGTAGGCCTATCATACGAAAACGAAACGCCTCTATGTCGAGCCTCTCAATAAAAGGACCAAATACTACCTGAATGTCTTGTGTTTCATGTGTCTACGATTGGTCCTAGTGGTCATCTAATTATTTTGAAGTATTTCTAAAGAACTTAGCCTCCCTCCTTTTGTAGCCCATCCATGGACTGGTTTTCTTTGTAACATCATCACATTTAGTATCTTCTTCTTCTTCGATTGCTCAGACAATTTCCTGTCAATTATGAGCACAGATGCGTCATGCTGCCGTTATGCGCATAACTAAGAAATAGTTAGGCCCAGCATGTCCCGACTTTGGCTAGGAGGAAATGTTTTGGAAAGTGGAAAAAAACAAGCAAACACTTGGGTGGTTGTAATTTTGACTAGGAAATAAAATTTAATTACACAATACTTCGGGTCACAGACCCTTCAAAGGTGGAAAGTGTTTCTTCGAAAAAAAAAGGCAGGGTAATGGACTGGTTAAGGCAGAAATATAGTAGATGACAGTAGGCAAAGGGAAACGGCAGAGTCAAAGAGAATGACAGAGTAGAGGAAGTTACAAGCACAGAACTTCCAGAAGGTGGGGGACCTATTTATACAAAAGACCCCGGTATCCCCATGGGGGGAATTTAGTACGAGATCATTTTATTAGCTGTCATTAAAAAAAACCCACCCAAAAACCCACCCCAATAACTTTATTAATCTTTTTCCACATCTAGGGTTACGTGAGGTATTACCCAAGAAAACTAAGCCTTCATTAAATCTATAAAAACACAACAACCGCAGGCCTGTCCAGAAACAAACAATCAATCAAACAACAACACACACACACAAACAAAAAAGAAACAACATATTTTTAACAACAGATCCTCCTCCGAAGTCGGAGTGTGGCTGCCCACGTGGCGGGGCAATCAAAAAACGGTCACACACGACGTAATGTTCTCATCCCAGGCTGGTGCATTTGTACAGCAGTGTTCAAGTGCTTTGGCTGTTGGGATGATCCCTGGAGTCTTTAAGCTAGGGTAAGACAACAACAACAACAACAACAAGAACAACACTAGACCCAACAACCTTGTTTACAGAAACACTACATGTGTGTGGTTTGTGACGTCCAGGGATGAAAAGTGTATAAAGGTTGGGGTGGGGTGGGGTGGGGGGGGGGGGTCCGTCTTTCAAGAGGAGTTTCTGCAGTCCAGCTGTTACCACAGAAAGGCGCGGGTTGGGAGGGGGGAAAAACAGACGCAGATAATTATAAGACACAGGATAGATCGAAGGAGTAGAAATGACACATGGAAGAAAAAAAAAGTGATTCCAATGGTATTTTCCATACAAAAAACACACACGCGGTTGCTAATAAACATGCACGTGCGCACACTTACCCACACACAGACCTTACATACAATTTTTTAAGCATGATCCCAAGCACCTAGACCAGATTCTGTAGTTTGAACGTACGTGCAATACAATGAAAACATAATACAGTGGAGAGCTGATAACCCCAAAACGGGTAACTCAAAACACTGGATAACTCACAAATAGTCTTTTTAACTCACATTAACAAAATAGTGGCTATCTCAAAATAAAATGTCAGTCCCTTCAATTTTTTGACGTACGTAATCTTTTAACGAAGTTAACACAAAGTGAGTCTATAGTATGATAGTTGTTTGGTTGTGTGTCTGTGTGTGTGTGTGTTGCGTCCGTGGTCTAATCTCCAAACCTTAACGTTGGCATTTTCTCGGGAAATAGAAGGCGTACATTGCTCAAACTTTGCATACACATAGATGTTTATGCAAGCTTTCAAACAATGACTTGAATAATTAAATACTTAAAACAACACTGTAAACAGATAACATTTTAGATTAGTGAGTTAGTATTCAACAGGCAACATGAGTTAAGAAACTCATCAACACTGAAAGCCTCGATAGCTTGGATTGTTAGGATGTCTGTCTTGTCATGCCAATGGTTCCGGGTCTGATTCTCGGCACGGGCACTTTTTTGTTTGTTTTTGTTTTGTTTTAGTTGTATCCATTAACGATAGTTTCATTTGTACTTAAATATTTGCAATCTTGTACTTTAGACACCCCCCTCCTCAATCTTTGTTGTTGTCCCACATGTGCCTGTTCGAGTGAGCCTTGAAGGCTTAGCCTCTTGTTATTACTGTATATTACAGGGATGTGAGAGGGCCCCAAACAAAAAAGCGTAGCCGATGGAATCGTAAAAGTACTCAAACAAAACTTTGCCTCCGACATCAATTTGTTTTCGCTGCTCGCCTACATGGATCTTACTGTCCGTTATTTTCACCCAGCCAAGCCCTGTCAAATTTGTGTTGGCATCCTTTGTCGATCTCCTCTTTCCTCACATCTATGGTGTGATAAATCATTTTTATGGTTGACGACAAAACAGTCATTCAATAGCTTTGAAGGAACATCAAAATCCTCCTTCAAAATCATAGCCAAACACATAAAAATGACACATTGCCATTGGACTTAACTGGCCAACCACAGAGAAGCTTACAAAATTCAGTCAAGGGATTGTACTCACGCTACAAACAGCTTTCGTTTTCACTGTGTGCGCGCAAAGAAAGGCTACCTAACTCGACAATCTGTCTCTGTGCGTTTTTTGGGGTGGTTTTTTTCAAATAGAAAAAGCGCATTTACGCACTTACGCGTAGCTCTCACATCCCTGATATTACAATGACTGCACTGACGAACTGTTTGTGTGGTAGGGGAAGACGGGGGTAAAAAGCCCATGGGCAGGTAAGAAGCCCATGCCAATTATCTTATAAAATATAGAAAACTCCAGTAAATTTGCCCACGAGACGAATGCTAAACATGGGTGGGTAAGAAGCCCATGCCAATTATCTTATGAAATAAAGAAAATTCCAGTCCAATTTGCCCATGAGATGAATGCTAAACACTCACTCATGGGCAAATTGGACTGACATTTTCTTTATTTCATGAGATACTTGGCATGGGCTTCTCACCCGCCCGCGGGCTTTTTACCCCGTCTGGGACCCTACGTAGCAAGTCATTGGCTCTGACCTCCGTCTGAGTGACGTCAAACTCCCTGATGACGAAATTGGCCCTGTGATGGTCCTCCACGCCCGTGACGATCATGTGT
This sequence comes from Phymorhynchus buccinoides, assembly GCA_017654935.2. Classification (NCBI taxonomy): domain Eukaryota; kingdom Metazoa; phylum Mollusca; class Gastropoda; order Neogastropoda; family Raphitomidae; genus Phymorhynchus; species Phymorhynchus buccinoides. Next base: position 21,264,509 of record CM065687.1, on the reverse strand, counting down.
CCGGTGTTGACGATGGCCCCACTGTCCGGCCAGTACTGGTGGCACTTGTGCTGCACATACACACATACGCCCTTCTCTCTCTTCTGTGTGGTTGTTTGGTGGTGTTTTCTTTCATTATACTGATCATAATGTTATCTATGTTTTGTGTTCCTGTAAATATGTTTTCTGTTCATAGATGTTTGATTGATGTGGGCGTTTTTTCATGAGGGCAGGATGAAAAAAAAAAAGCTTTGTCAGCTTATTCTTTAACCCTCAATAAAGATGATTTTGACTTGACTTGACTTGACGAAAGCATGCATGCACGCACACTCACCCACACCCACATACGCACACACACATACCCACATACATACGCACTCACACAAACACACACCACATACAAAATGCACTCACACACACACATACCCACATACATAATGCACTCACACAAACACACATACCCACACACATACCCACATACATAATGCACTCACACAAATACACAAAGACCCTCATAATCCCACTGAGGCACATATGTATCTCACAGATCAACAAGCGTGCGAACACACACGCACAAACACACCTTACACATACAGATACAGACATGCGCGCGCATATACAAACCACATGCACAGAGAAAGAGAGAGAGAGAGAGAGAGAGAGAGAGAGAGAGAGAGATAGAGATAGAGAGAGAGAGCATTTACACATAATTGAAGCCACTCATGATCAATATTTACTTTATCTTATCCCCGTGGGGATACCGGGGGGGGGGGGGGGGGGGGGGGGTCTTTCATAAAACTTCAGGAAGTTCTGTGCTTGTAACTTCCTCTAATCTTCCACTCTCTTTGACTCTGCCTTTTTCCTTTGCTTTCTGTCATCTACTATCTTTCTGACTTATTGGCCCATTCTCCTGCCTTTTTAAAACAAAAATCTTCCCAATATTTGTTTTCCTTTGAGTTCCTCCGAAGTCGGCTGTATGCAGCCGGGAGACCAATGCAAACTGAAAACCGGACACATAGTTACATACTTTACCCATTATAGCCATAATTATGACCTGGGAACATTAACAGAAGAAGAAGAAGAAGAAGAAGAAGAAGAAGAAGAAGCCACTCAACCCATGATCGGTATTGGATACCTTTTATTATTCTTTTTGTCATTACTGTGATGTTCTACTTCGCATTACGCCATAACACAATCAATCAACATTATCTGCTTCAGTACTATCTATCTATCTTTAAACATTTCTTCATCATTATTTTACTTGTAGGCGTCGTAATGTTATGAAGGAGATTTGAGAGATGGTGGAGTGGTGGGACTTGGGAGGAAGTCTATGTGCATCTCCTTAGCAATGTTTTGGTTTTGACGTAATGGTTAGTTTTGTGACGTCGGCTTGGCACCGTAGCGAGTGGGGTGGAGGCTTGCTGCCTGGAACATCCTGTGTGTTGTGTACATTCGTGTGTGTCAGATTAAACCTTTATTATTCCATAATGCAGACCTGTTTACCCCTATTTTGAAAAGTTGTAATTTCTTAAACAAAAAAAAGTAATTTTAAGAAAAAAACACGTCATCCAACGCGTGACCAGTGAACGTCGATATCGTACTGACCTGAGTGCGCAATTCTAATGTCCGTCGAGCAGTAGACACAGAACACATGCTCGTCACCTAGTGCTGAACGACGTATTCTTGGAATTTTTAGGTAACTTTCCCGGAATTTCTGTGCCATTTAAGTGACTTTTGAGGTATTTTCTTTTGATTTTTTCGACCAGAAGATACAGAAGCTTCGGAATGCACACGCTTGGACGCCATTTTGGAACAGAAACGGAAATGGCGCGAAATGACTTTTCACCGCATCGTTTCAAAAGCTTCGCTTACTGACGCAACTGTAGTGGTTTTTTTTTTAATATTTAGGATTTTATTTTCCCGTATTTTTTTTCCGTAGCCGTAATTTGACTTTTTTCCCGTAAAAATTAGGGCAAAATCGTAAAGGTAAACAGGTCTGCATAATGTGAATTCTCCGTGACGTTTTTTTTGTGTGTTGTGCGAGCTGAACGACGTAACAGTACCTTGATTCCTTCCGTGAGGTTGGTGAGCATGACGATGTGGGTGACGCCTTCCTGCCAGATCATCCTCCACCAGTCGTCCTGAGTGTTGGCCTTGGGGCCTGAGTGAAGGACCAAGCATCAACAACAGTCAATGATCAAGGACCACCGGTTCAATTTGCTCTATTTTCTAAGCATATATAGGGGGTACCTGTTTCCTCCCCCACCCCACCCCCGGGAGTGGGTGGGGGGGGGGGGGCGCCTGCTTAGCACAACACACACACCCCCTCTGCACCCCCCCTTTGCCCTCCCCCCACCAAAATAAAAAAAAGTACATAGCATAAAAATCGTCAAAATGATGAAGGCAGATACTGAGTGAAACAAGATGAAGAAGAAGAAAAAGAAGATGATCAAAAAGAACAGGAAGAAGATCAAAAAGAAGAAGGAAGAAGAAAACAGGAAGAAGAAGAAGAAGAAGAAGAAGAACAGGAAGAAGACGTAGAAGGAGAAGAAGAAGAAAGAAGATGAAGAAGAAGAAGAAGAAGAAGAAGAAGAAGAAGAAGAACAGAAGAAGAAGACGTAGAAGAAGAAGTAGAAGAAGAAGAAGACGTAGAAGAAGAAGAAGAAGAAGATCAAGAAGAAGAAGAAGAAGACATAGAAGGAGAAGAAGAAGAAGAACAACAAGAACAGGAAGAAGAACAAGAACAAGAAGAGGAAGAACCTTGCTGAAGTAATGTTAATTTTTTGTATGGAAATTGGAGGTAATTTAGGCAAGACAATTAGCGATCATGACCAGATGTGTAGTTCTGATGCGCCTCTCTAGTTTTTTTCTCTCTCGGGTACCCTAAAATTTGTTTATTGAACTATAAAATAATAGGGATTTTTTTTGGGGGGGGGTTAGATAATGGACTTTGGAAATGCAATCCACGTGATTATGTTCATTGGGGACAGTTAGTGAATGTGTACAATGCAGTACCATTGCTTATGCCTTAAAGATGGACCCTGACTGATTAGTTTTTGCAAGAAACACGTCGAGATCACCAGAAAGACAGCCTTTTCAAGAATAGGAACACTCACTTTGCTCTGGTTTCCTAGAAATTAAACAGTCAAAACGGTGATTCCTCCTTGGCAGAGATGCCGGAGACAGTAGCCATTTTGGATGGGGTGGGTGGAGGTCACTCATTGTGGTTGAAGCGTTTTCTTTTTTTGTAGTGCAGCAAAAACAAATTGGAGCTATTTCCTTTGTTGTGAGCGAAACTCCATTACATAAACTGTGTAAAATTTAAAAAAAATAATAATAAAAAGGCTTGTATTGCAAACATTTCGAGCAAACGATTTGGCGGCCATTAGAAAAGAGACGGCACACGCCTTCTCTTTGGGTGAAAGAATTTTACTTCCAGCACCTCCGCCAAGGAGGAATCGTCGATTTGACGGTTTGATTTTGAGGAAACCAGAGCAAAGTGAGTGTTGCAATCTCTGTAAAGGGTGTTTTCCTGGTGATCTCGACGTGTTTCTTACAAAAACTCATCCATCAGGGTGCCCCTTTAAATTTGAATGTGACGAATGCTGTTTTTATCTGCACATCCCAAACAAACAGTATGTTGAATCCATTTTGCTATGGATCAGCAAAGATTTTGTAAACAGATTTTGGGAGGCCCAGGAGAAGAAAATGGAGATCGGTATTTTCTCAAAACTACACACTATCTGGCATGGTGTTACGTCTGTTAGTGAGTGAGTGGGTCTAAGAGAGAGAGAGAGAGAGAGAGAGAGAGAGAGAGAGAGAAAGAGAGAGAGAGAGAAAGAGAGAGAGAGAGACGGAGAGAGACAGGGAGACAGAGAGACAGAGATAGAGTGAGAGAAAGAGTCAGAGATGTATTTGTTATTACAAAAGTTGATATTAAACATTTTAAAAGGGATGGATTTGTTTTGGCACACACACACACACGCACACGCACACAAACACGCAGCGCGCACACACACACACACACGCACGCACAGAGACACGATTTACCTTGGGCTGCAATGTAGTCCTTGTCAGTGGTATGCCCCTGTAAAAAAGAAAAAAAGAAAGAAAAACAAAATCAAAATTAGCCAAGAAAGACCCGTTCTCGTGCTAGTAGGATCCAGTTGAAATAAACACTAACCTGATAAAACATAAAAAAATTATAAAAAAAAAAAGACTGTCAATGACGCTTTGCATCACGTCAAAATCCTGCGGCAGTTTAAAATCGGCAAGAGTAGGGAGAAATCCCGCTGCCTGGTATGACCAAACGGATAGCTAAAGGTTTCCCAAGTCCACTCCCACATAGTAGGATCTAGTTGAAATAAACACTAACCCATTTAAAAAACACACAGCAAAGACTGTCAATGATGCTACGCATCACAACAAAATCCCGTGGCAGTTAAAAGTCGGTAAGAGTAGGGAGAAATCCTGCTGCCTGGTATGACCAAACTCATAGCTAAGGTTTCCCAAGTCCGCTCCCACATAGTAGGATCTAGTTGAAATAAACACTAACCCATTTCCCACAGCCCAATGATGCTACGCATCACAACAAAATCCCGTGGCAGTTAAAAAAAGTAAAGTAATCCCACTGCCTGGTATGGCGTTTCCCAAGCCCGCTGTCCCTAAAAAAAAAGAAAGGGGGCGACGCTGCGCTTCCGGCGACGCGCTCTCCGCATGGGAGCAGCCCGAATTTCATAGAGACAATAATTGTCTGTGACAAGGATATACAAAAATGCCTGATCCAAATACTCAAATTCTTAAAATAAAGGCAGACCTTGACGAAACTGGCATTGATGTAATCTGAGGCATCGTCCCCGTCTAGTTGAGGAAGCGTCACTCGGTTCTTGTCGTCTGCACGATAAATTAAATAAGTGAATAACTGAAATATACATAATGAATAAACATATAGATAAATAAATAAATAAATAAATGAATAAATACATTACCACCTAAAGGACTGTGTGTTAAAATGTGGCTCTTCTGGCCTTCCTGACGATGTCTCCAAAGCTAAAAGTAAAGACTCTCTCTCTCTCTCCATCCCTCCTTCTCTCTCTGTGTCTCTGTCTCTCTCTCCCTCCTTCTCTGTCTCTCTCTCTCTCTCTCTCTCTCTCTCTCTCAGGCATCAGAATAGTCTGTAAAAGTCCAAGGCCCTGAAATGAGTTCCCAACACCACCAAAAAGGCTTAATATAGTGATAAATCACTTTAAAATGCTATTCAACACAAAGGATAACACTCAATAAAAAGGCAAAACCTCTGACAAGAGAAGCCAATCCTATCAGAAATTCTTAATCCTCTGACAATTCTGATGCCTGCTCTCTCTCTGTCTCTCCCCCTCTCTCTCTCCCTCCTTCTCTCTCTCTCTCTCTCACTCCTTCTCTCTCTCTCTCTCTCTCTCTCTCCCCCTGTCCTTCTCTCTCTCTCTCTGAAGTGAACAGAGGGCCTCACGTGAAAGCGCCACCTACATAAAATTATCGCCCTTGGGCAACACGAAGAAGCAGTATAAAGCCTCATTTCTATCGAATGCGAAAAGAGCATGTACAGATTCGACAACATAATACATCTGTATTGTTAAAAATTCTGGACTTTCCTGGTGTTGCACTGCCTCTGGGCATTGCCTCCAGGATCGTTCCCACCATCTTTAAATCTACGAATGTCCCATATGTGTCTGTTCCAGACCAGAGGACGTTAAGCAGAATTTCATTCATGCGGAAAGAGCCATTGTGGCCATGTGTCGACAAAGCTATCACAGGGAAACCCGACTGAGACTACAAAAGGAGAAACATTAAATAAATAAATTAATTAGTTAATAAAACTACTAACTTCTGATTAACTAGCGAACTAGCTAATGGATAGACCAACTAACCAATCAGGCAAATAAATAAATAAATAAACAAATGGCAAATGTTAAGAAAAGCTCCCTCCTCTGCCCCTTCCATTCATTTCAGACGGTTTCAGGTTAGGGTTAGGAATAGGGTTTGGGATAGTGTTAGGGATAGGTTTAGGGTCAGTTAAGTGTCAATCTCATAATATACCATAATTTTGTGTATTATTTTGTGGATTAGACAGTTTCAGGTTAGGGTTAGGGTTTGGGATAGGCTTAGGGATAGATTTAGGGTCAGTTTAGTGTCAAATACACACACACACACAAAGTTGATGACTATGCTGACCCTAAACCTATCCCAAACCCTATTCCTAACCCTAACCTGAACCAGTCTGAAATGAATGGAAGGGGCAGAGGAGGGAGCTTTTCTTAACGTTTGCCAAATAAATAAATAAATACTATTTATCACAATGTCCGATTTATGATAAAGTACTGACCTAGCGCAAACCTCCGCCAAAAGAGCTCACAATTAAATAAATACAAAACATTCATCATATCCGACTCGATTGATTCAGTAAGCCTGGATAAACTCAAAACTTGATATAAACTCGGAACACATACGACGCACTCAGGGTAGGGCAGTAACTTTTTTTGCAACCTGCCCTGGAGGCAGGTACACACATTTTTTACCTGCCCCCCAGTTTTAGCCACCTGCCCGATAAATGAACGTGCCATGAGTGAAGTCTTCATGATTGGCCATCCTGTCACACAGCTCCTCGGGAATGACATAATTTTTTTTCAAAACAAAAACAAACAAAAAAAGCAAAAAGCAACGAAACAAACAAGAACCAATTCACTGTGCACCCCATCATCTCTTCTCTTCATCAAACTGCACACACACAAACGTTTTCTTCCATTCTGGTAGAAAATTCCTCTTCTCATACTCGTCCTTCTCAGCCTTCCGTTTTTCACACACTCTGTTGTTTCTGTTTTGTGGATGACCCCACAAAACCCAACAGTGTGGTTTGTTTTGATTTCTTCTTGTCGGAACCCGAAGCACATGTCATAATATCGTCTGACATTTTGCCAAAGTCTGTCTGCAATCACACAGCTATTTTTAGCTTTGTGTCTGCAATTGACTGGCTAAGTATGCTTCATTCTGATTGGATAATAAATGTTCTATAGCCAATCGTCTTGCTCGATACAAATGGCTATCCGATTCGCAAGCATGGTGATAGTAGGGCCTATCATTGTTGATGTAGCCTGCGTTGTAGGCCTAGAACCTGACTTGCGTTTTTTACAACAGACTGAAATAAACTGAGTGAGATTTTTTTCTAAGCACCTGCACTTGCCCGGCGGGCAGGTCGTCGAGATCGCCACCTGCCCGACACTTACCCCGGGCAGTCGGGCAGCCGTTACTGTCCGACCCTGACACTAATGGTTATAATAGGAAACAGACATTCAGGCATTGTTTAAAAAATAAAAATTAATACACATAACATAGCACATACACAGCTACTGGCATGATAAGCTTACTGATTTGATCAAATGCTTTTACAAGAAAAAAGACATTTAAAAAAAAAGTGTTCAACTTACAAGGGAGGATACTGTTGAAGCGGTTCTTGTAGTAGTTCTCTTGCCTCTTGCCGTTTGTCAAAGGGTAGTCTTTCTTTGGTATCATTCGCTACAGCACAAAAGAGAACCCCAGATTTAAAAGAGAAATTCAGGTTAGGTGCAACAACATGACAGAGATACAACATAACTGAAAGAACATTAATCAAACGTGTGAAACAAAATTATACAAACCACATAATTATCATTAAAATTCATTACATTAACTTAGAAAAGTGCACATTTAAAACAGACTCAAATATGACTCAAATGTTTAATGACGAAAGCCAAACAAGCTCATATCACCACAGTCATGAAAAGCACAAATTTATAACACAGAGAGAGAGAGAGAGAGAGAGAGAGAGAGAGAGAGAGAGAGAGAGAGAGAGAGAGAGAGAGAGAGAGAGAGAGAGAGAGACTGACTGACAGACAATGAGAGAGAGAGAAAAATAACAATTGAACAATATTTTACTGAACTGGGCCATCCGCCCATGTCATAGGGGACAGCGGGGTAGGGACATCATCCAATATGAAAATAAATAGAAAATACAATAAACAAGTACATGTAATTCAAACTTTTAAAAAAGTACGCGAGGTAGAATAGAAAAGAAATCCAGCAGGATTTGTCAAGGAAAAAAGAGAGAGAGAGAGAGAGAGAGAGAGAGAGAGAGAGAGAGAGAGAGAGAGAGAGAGAGAGGATCAATAACCATTATTAACTTATATATGTAGGCTTGTCACAAAGCGAACGAATGAAAAATAAAACTGAAAGGAAGCATGGTAAGCAGAAAGAAAAAAAAACTTGAGTAAAGCTCCGTCAAAGAATAGTGCAAAATGATGTTAGGGTCGCCTTTTTACCCTCGTTATAGGAGGAGAGGGGGTACGTTTACCCCCGACCTCCCCTAAAAAAACAACAATAAAAAACCCCATCTAACACAGTTAGAGGAAAGATGCTTAATGTGTTCTAGAAAGAAAAGAAAAAAGTGATGATTGCGCTATAAATCATGTAATAATCCAGTCAACAGCAAGAGAGGGAGAGCGAGAGAGAGAGAGAGAGAGAGAGAGAGAGAGAGAGAGAGAGAGAGAGAGAGAGAGAGAGAGAGAGAGAGAGAGAGACATCATCATCATCATCACCAGTACCATCAACACCACCACCACTACCACTACCACCACCACAACAATCATCATCATCATCATTACTACCATTATCATCATCATCTTCATCATCACCAGTGACCACTACCATCACCACCACCACCATCACCCTCATCATCGCCACGACCACTACCACCAACACCATCATCATCACCCCAACACCACCCTCATCATCATCACCACCACCACCACCATCATCATCATCATCATCATCATCATCATCATCATCATCATCATCATCATCATCATCATCATCATCATCATCATCACCTTTTACCATTACCAGAAATTCTTCGACCAGCTGGCCACGCTGTCGCCTGTCCAGTACAGTCTCCATCATCATCATCATCATCATCATCATCATCATCATCATCATCACCACCACCATCATCATCATCATCACCACCATCATCTATTACCATTACCAAAAATTCTTCCTCCAGCTGGCCACGTTGTCGCCTGCCCAGCACAGTCTCCAGCAAGTTGTTCAGGCGTATCTTAGTAGAGGGGGTCTTCTCCCGCCCGGAGTTGGCGTACACCGCCTCGTCGAACTCGAAATCCGCTTCGTCATCTGTGAAGAGCTCGGTGGGCGTCTCTTCCCCGGAACCGGAAGTTTGGTTATGGCCTCCCTTGACTGGGTGCTGGGCCTTAATTCCTGCTCTTCCGGTGGTGGCGTCCTGTTTTTTTTACAGGTTCAAGAACGAAAACGTGCAAGCACGTGCATAATGATATGAATGAGAATGCGGATGCCGTTGTGCACGCGGAACGTCCATGCAATGTCTTTTAGACAAAACCTGCATGCACATGCACACTGAAACACAAACGCACACACCGGCACATCAAAACTACAAGGAGTTATACTCACACCCACGCACACGCACACACACGGATGCACAGACATACACACCCGCGCTGCGCACACACACACACAGACAGAGAGAGAGAGAGAGAGAGAGAGAGAGAGAGAGAGAGAGAGAGAGAGAGAGAGAGAGAGAGAGAGAGAGAGAGAGAGAGAGAGAGAGAGAGAGAGAGAGAGAGAGAATAGAACAGACCCCAGACCCCTCCTCTCTCGCTTCCCCCCCCCCCCCCCCGATTTGCTCCCTATTCAAACATGAACACACTCACGAGCATGCGCACACACACACACACACACACGCCTACATACATGCACACACGAACTCATACACACAGGCATAGGCCTACATGAGCACACACACGCACCCACACACACATACAAACACACACACACACACATACAAACACACACAGACAGACAAACACACACAGACAGACAAACACACACACAGACGCACACACACACACATACAAACACACACAGACAGACAAACACACACAGACAGACAAACACACACACACTCACAAGCACACACACTCACACCGTCCATTTTCATTTACTGCAGTTTGCAAGAAAATAAATTATGATCTTCACCCAGTAACCCTTTCAAAGAAAATGAACTCTACCTTGCTCTGTTGTTGGCCCGAGCCGTTAGCAGCAGCAGAAGAAGAAGAAGGGGAGGGGGAGGAGGCTGCTAGATTGGCGTTGAGAAGGCCCACATTTTCGTAGATGGCTCCGTTGGTCTTGGCCGGCTGACCATTGGTCTTAGTAGACTTGACCATAGGCTTCACCTGAGCCTGAGGCTTGCTGGACTGGTCTGGTGACAGAAATTAACAATGAAACCATAGATAGAGCATTTGCTTTTGTCTGACGCGAGGATGATAGCCCTCACGCTAAATTGGTATTTGGTGTTTATTATTTGGTAGTTGGAATTATTCTACTCATAGACTTTTTTTTTTATCTCAACGAAATTTGGGCTGCTTCCACCTGGAGAGCGCGTCGTCACAACAGCAGCGCCACCTTTTGTTTTGGGGGGGGGGGGGGGGGGTGGTGGATGAGGATGAAGGGGGATGGTGGTTTGGTACACGGGGTGACAAATCATCATCATCATCATTATTCTCATCATCATCATCACTATTCTCATCTTCATCATTATCATAATCGTCGTTATCATCATCATCATGATCATCAGCATCATAATCGTCGTTTTCGTCAACTTGGTCATCATCATCATCATCATCATCATCTTCTTCTTCGTCGTCGTCGTCATCATTTAGTACACGGAATAGTAAATCATCATTATTGTCATCTGCTTCATCATCATCATCATCACTATTCTCATCATCATCATCATAATCGTCGTTGTCGTCATCATCATCATCATCGCTTTCATCATCTTGGTCATCATCATCATCATCCTCTTCTTTTTTGTCGTCGTTGTCGTCATCGTTTGGTGCACAGAATAGCAAATCAACAATATTGTCAATATCATCATCATCATCGTCTTCATCATCATCATAGTCTTCGTTATTGTTGCTTCCGTCGTCATTGTCATCATCATCATCATCATCCTCCTCCTCCTCCTCCACAACTTCTCACCTGCAGGGGCGGAGGTAGATGGGGCCAGTGATAGAGAGGTGGTGTTCAGAACGCTGGGGTCCGGGGGTCCTGCCAGCCCATCCCTGCTGTGGGAAAGGTCCCCGGACTCATCTCTGTACCCCTTGGATTTCCAGCCCCCACCACGCCTTCAAATCAAACCAAAGACAAATAACATCGAATCAAATCAAACGAAACCAAACCAACATTATTGTCCCGAAAACGGACATGTTTTGTCTTCGGCTCCACATAAAAAATAAAATAAAATGTAACGCTTCTGCATGGCATGAACACACACAGAAACATGGCAGGTGACTGCATAGACCAATAGACTACAGACAGACGCGCATAAAATGGGAGAGGCATGAAGCTCACAGCATTGTAGAAAGTATCGAGAAGCATGGCCCCTTTTTCTGGAGAACTACAACACGAAGACTGAATCGGTGGATAGCTTCATGAATTAATTTAATGTTATTACTACCGCTACAACTACTGCTATTGCTGCTGCTACTACTACTACTACTGCTGCTGCTGCTCCTGCTGTTACTACTACTACCACTATAGGTGTAGAGTGGCACAGAGGTAACGCGTTCGCCTTGTGTCAAGTAAACCGGAGTTCAAACCAGGGTACAGGGGAATTTTCCTCTCACTTTACACTAGGCTTCACGCACACACACACGCACGCACGCACACACACACACACGCATGCACACACACGAGGGTGAAAACCCCCCAACCTAATGAACAAAATAGACAAAAGAACGAAGAACCCAAACAATGGACAATCAAACACATGAGCAAAACGAACTAACAATTGCTGCTGCATCCAATGATCATCACATCAACTCACCTCAGCACGACGACGACAATGACAGCCACGATGAAGAGGAGGAGGACAGCGGTGACAACCATGCCGATGATAGCCCCTATGCCCAGTCCATCGTCTTCGGCCACTGTTGGTCATTACATTGAATGTATCTAAGCTTGATTGAGAAGGTGAATGTGGTCTATGTTTCGTCTTAGAATTTTCACAGTGCAACTATTTGACTCTTGCATAATTGTAAGTGTGTGTGTGCGTGTGTGTGCGTGAGTTCATGTGTGTTTGTGTATGTATGTGTGTGTGTGCATGCGTGCGTGTTTGTGTGTGTGTGTGTATATGTGTGTGTGTGTGTGTGTGTGTGTGAGAGAGAGAGAGAGAGAGAGAGAGAGAGAGAGAGAGAGAGAGAGAGAGAGAGAGAGAGAGAGAGAGAGAGAGAGAGAGAGAGAGAGAGAGAGAGAGAGAGAGAGAGAGAGAGAGAGAGAGAGAGAGAGAGAGAGAGAGAGAGAGAGAGAGAGAGAGAGAGAGAGAGAGAGAGAGAGAGAGAGAGAGAGAGAGAGAGAGAGAGAGAGAGAGAGAGAGAGAGAGAGAGGAAGAAATAGAACGTTGCGTCCAATCATCATGTTTATTTTACTTTCTAATGATTCATTATTTATTTGCCTTTAATGTTCTTGTTATATATTATGTAAAGCGCACTGAGCTCAAGTGAGAAAGAACGCTATATAACTTCCCATTATTATTATTATAATTATTATTAGTAGTATTATTATAATAATAATTATTATTATTATTATATGGAGGAACGTCGTCAGTTGTCAGTATATTGTTGTTCATGCTCGTGTAATAATGGTAAGTTTTCATTGTTTAATTAAAGAGTTAGACAATAAGTGATCTACGTCTTCTGTCAACAGTAATAATATTTATAATAATAATAATAATAATTTTATTTAATATACCGCTAAGCTCATACAGTAGTATGCTCGATGCGCTTTTACAAAAGCAACATCGGAAGATGAAAAACACACATATAAATCAACACGATAGTCACACTACAAACATTCAAGTGCAAAGAAATAAAGTCACAAAGATAACATGATTCTCACTCACAGACACCCACCCTCGTTCACCAGCACTGTCACTCTCTGATAACACCTCACCCTTGCAGAAACTAATGAAAATGTCAACAAGCAGCAGGAAGGAATGCACCAATACATGCGTACACACGGCCCACTCTCTCTCTTTCTCAGGGACAGATTGGAAGACTAGGCGTTGCCTAAAATCTTTATCCTTAAAAAATAAAGTTAAAGTTTTCAAGTTTTTAAGTTTTCTCTCTTTCCATCTCTCTCTCTCATTATACAGGATTCCTGATAAAATTATATCATTTAAGCGACACACTTTACCGTAACATGAATATAAACATTCTGGCCACAACAAAATCTAATGTAAAAAAAGAAAAATACTACATTTGTGTACTACTAGTACAGTACTTGAGTGATGTCGGTGAGATGAACATCATTGTATCTTTTTTTAAATTCTTTTTTATTTTGGTTGTTGTTGTTGTTGGTTGGTTGCCTGGTTCTGTCTTTCTCTCGTGTGGTAAGTCCCTTCTCCCCGATTCATTGAATGAATCTAAGTATAGTTAATTAATTAATTAATTAATTCATTCATTCATTCGTTCGTTCCATCATTTATTGATTCATGCACATAATTCATTTGTTGATTCAGACGTTTATTCATTTTGTTTGTTAGCTTATTCTGTCGTCCACTCATATATATATTATAATAATAATAATAATAAATAACATTTATAGAGCGCCCTTTCTCTCTTGAGCTCATGGTGCTTCACAATTGTTTAAATAAATACATAAATCATAAATAAGCTACTACAATATCAACTATCACAAACATGCACACAGCCACAACACGCACGCACGCACACGCCCACGCCCACACCCACATACGCGCGCACACCCACCCACCCACAATGTGGGGGACATCATTATAAGGCAGGAAACAGGACAAGGAAGAAATCAGAGGTATTGCCGGAAGAGGTGAGTTTTAAGAGCGGTTTTGAAAGACTGGAAAGATTTAGCAGAACGAAGTTCATATGGTAGGGTGTTCCAGACAGAAGGGGCGCTGAAAGAAAAGGAACGTTCATATATATATATATACCTGTGGTTGTTTTTTCTTCTTCAATTCTTGTACGTTTATATATATATACCTGATAAACGAGAAAGGGCGTAAAAGGGCCGCGAGGCCCACTTCTAGCCCTAATTACTACTACTACTATATTCGTTAATTGATTAATTCATTCATTAATTCAATTCTTTCTTTTTCTTGCTTTATTTCTTTGTGTCTGTTTTTTTCTTTCTCCTTTGAATACTTCTATCATTCTTCCTTTCAGTTGTGGAACATTTTGCAATATTAAGCGTAGAATAAAGTTAACGTAACCCGAATCGCTTCAACTATTTCGTTTGTTGCGTACCTTTACTAATGCTTTCTAGAATGTTTTCTTTTGCGCCAATTTTCTTTTTTTTCTCTTTTTTTTTAAAGCCACACACACACACACACACACACACTGACAACCTAAAACCCGGCATGCACAATAAAAATATTTTTTTTTATTGATTTTTTTAAAATAATACACAGACAATAAATAACTGAAAAATGAAATATAAGTAATAATCGCTCACATAAAGTTTTCTTTTCTGATATTATAATGATTTTGTTGAAAAAATATTAAAAATTAAAAATACAAAATAAGAAAAAGCATACAAAGCAATTGCACAAGATTACACACATGCACACACACACACACAGAGGGAGAGAGGGGGGGGGAGAGAGAGAGAGAGAGAGAGAGAGAGAGAGAGAGAGAGAGAGAGAGAGAGAGAGAGAGAGAGAGAGAGAGAGAGAGAGAGAGAGAGAGAGAGAGAACTGTTAACATTGTGGAGTGGAAAAGACAAGGTTCAAACTTACTTTTATAGTACACGTACGTGGACTATCTTTAACAATATTTACTGGCCTATTTCAATGTATTGAATGGGGAAAAAAATAATGACAAATAGAAAAAACAGCAACAGGGGTGGAACATCACATGACCAAAGGTTTGCATAGGAACCAGTTTTGTCTAAAACATCCATATTTTCCATTAACAAACGATCTATATTCCTCTAGACAATATCTATTTTGTTAGCATTGTACGAAAGGTTTCAAACACTGGGTTTATATTTCGCAATTTAATAAAGGTCTTAAAGGCCCCCCACGTCGCGTGTCACATTCCCTCTTATGCTGGGAACATTTTCTTAAGATTTCTTACAATAGCTATAAGAGGGAAACACGTGAAAACCGTGATATTGACACGTGACGTGGGGGGTCTTTAATAGGGAGTAGGTTAAGTTCCACTGTAGTTTGGACCTTGTCACGTTACCTTGCATGCACTGTGGTCCAGCAAAGCCCTCGTCACAGCCCTGCGGACAGTGACCGGTCACGTGGTGACAGGGGCTACTACTGCTGTGGCAGTGACCGCACGTGAGGTTGCACTGGTCACCGTACTGACCTGCCGGACACTCTGCCAGAATAAGTAGACAAGGGAGTGGGATTAAAATAAATTAAAAAAGCCTTAAAAAAAAGAAAGAAGCCTATGCGAGTACTTCAAAATGGTGATCATTACGATGACAGTGACATTAAATGGTATTGATGATGATTTTGATATTAGAATGATAATGTGATCATGATGATAATGACGATGATAATGGAGATGATGATTATGATGATGATGATGATAATAATGATAATGATAATGACTGGCGACTACTTTGACTTAATAATAACCCATACCAAAGGCTAATGATACTACTACTGCTACTACTACTACTACTACGACTACTCCTCCTCCTACTACTACTATTACTCCTCCTCCTACTATTACTACTATTACTCCTCCTCCTACTACTACTACTCCCGCTACTACTTAACTACTATTACTACTACTCCTCCTCCTCCTACTCCTCCTCCTCCTACTATTACTCCTCCTCCTCCTACTACTCCCGCTACTACTTAACTACTATTACTACTCCTCCTCCTCCTCCTACTACTACTATTACTCCTCCTCCTACTATTACTCCTCCTCCTCCTCCTACTACTACTACTCCCGCTACTACTTTACTATTACTACTACTACTCCTCCTCCTCCTACTAC
The DNA here is from genome assembly GCA_017654935.2 of Phymorhynchus buccinoides. Taxonomy (NCBI): domain Eukaryota; kingdom Metazoa; phylum Mollusca; class Gastropoda; order Neogastropoda; family Raphitomidae; genus Phymorhynchus; species Phymorhynchus buccinoides. Next base: position 21,248,436 of record CM065687.1, on the reverse strand, counting down.
TACTCCTCCTCCTACTACTACTACTATTACTCCTCCTCCTACTACTCCCGCTACTACTTAACTGCTATTACTACTACTACTCCTCCTCCTCCTACTACTACTCCTCCTCCTACTATTACTCCTCCTCCTCCTACTACTACTACTCCCGCTACTACTTAACTACTATTACTACTACTACTCCTCCTCCTCCTACTACTACTACTCCTCCTACTATTACTCCTCCTCCTCCTACTACTACTACTCCCGCTACTACTTAACTACTATTACTACTACTCCTCCTCCTCCTACTACTACTACTATTACTCCTCCTCCTACTACTACTACTCCTCCTCCTACTACTACTCCTCCTCCTTCTCCTCCTCATCCTTCTCCTCCTCTTCCTTCTCCTCCTACTACTACTACTAGCAATGTCTGCTGCTACAGCTTCTGCCGCTCTCACCAGTAGTAGCCTACCAACCCCATTGGCCGGAATACTTAAACATACCATCTAAATTGACAATGCGGGATTCCTCATACTTTGACCTAAATACCTGTTTTGTGTTCATATCACGTGCAACACGTCTAACTGACCGGTCTGACAGAGGTGAAAGGCCAGTCCAGCGGGGTCAATCCATCCTGGCTGACACCCCTGGGAACAGTGGCCGCTGACCGGCTCACAGGCTGACCCCTCTTTGCACTGACCACACTGATGCTGGCAGTCCTGGCCGTACGTGCCATTCTGGCAGTCTGAGAGACAAAGAATGACAGGCTTACATGTTAATTAATACAACATTCCTCAGATAAGTAACCCTTCTGGCGGCCGCGGAAATCGTCGACATAATAATAAATAACATATCCGAATGTTGAGTTATCCAAGGATGGGCTTAAAAAAAAAGATGTGATTTATAACACGATTCTCTTCCGAAGTCGCCATGCGGCTGCCCACGTGGCGAGGTAATCAAAAAAGTAATGTTCTCATCCCTAGCTGTTGCATTTGTGCCACAGTGTTCAAGTGCTTTGGCTGTTGGGATGATCCCTGGAGTCTTTAAGCCAGGGTAAGACAACAACATAACACGATTATTTGTTTTTGGTAATGAAATTCTGACTTTTCAACAAAATCCTGGAACAGCCACGAAGATTCCCAAGCCTGTATTTGCAGATATTTCACAGGTAGGACTGAAGACGAGATTTTAACCAACATGAAATAACAGCTGACGTCAGAAAACTGTTCATATTATCTTTCACAGGACAGACCACAAAACAACATAGTTACCTCTATCACAGCATCGGGGGTAGTTGCTTGTGAATTAACAGCTGACGTAAGAAAACTGTCCATTATTATCTTTCACAGGACAGACCACAAAACATCACAGTTACCTTTATCACAGTACGGGGGCTGTTTCCCGATGGGGCAGGGGCAGTGCCCGTTGGACTTGTTGCACACGGCATTGTTCAAACACACGCCGCACCTCTTAGTGCAGTTCACGCCGTACCGTCCATCGCGACACTCTGTGAAAATGAGTAGAGAACATTTCAGACAAGACGAAATAAAATCAGCAACACCGAGTTAAAAGAGCAATATTTCGATTTATTATAAAATCTTTGTCCAGCTAGAACGCTGGCCGACTGAATGCTTGAAGCAACGAATCATCCCATGTGATCCAAGAACAAAAAAGGGGCTAAAACAAAAATAAAATAAGTGATTAAAGCTCGTATTTCAACAAGTTGCACGTGCATGAGTCAGTAGCATGTAGTGGAAAAGAAAGGAAAAAGAAGAAAAGAAAAGAGGAAGAAGAACGGGAAGAAAGAAAGATAAAAAGAAAAGAAAGACAGATACGTAGAGGGATAAAAAAGGAAGAAAGAAAAGAAAAAAGAATAGAATGAAGTAAATTAAGACAACAGAAAACCAATTGGGACGATCAGCCATCAACGGGAGAATATGGGAAAGGGATGTGTGTGTGTGTGTGTGTGTGTGTGTGTGTGTGTGCGCGTGTGTGTGCGCGTGCGTGCGCACGTGTGCGTGCGCGTGTGTATGAGAGAGAGAGAGAGAGAGAGAGAGAGAGAGAGAGAGAGAGAGAGAGAGAGAGAGAGAGAGAGAGAGAGAGAGAGAGAGAGAGAGAGAGAGAGAGAGAGAGAGAGAGACTATTGGGAGTATATGCAGGTTGTTTGGAAGGGGACAAACAAGCGGGGTGTGCAAGTAGAGAACACTCACAACAGCAACACCACCAACACCAACACTATTTTGGGGAATCATAGTAGTAAATGACATAGCTGGACAAAGAGCGGTCAAACAAACAAAAAAAGATCACGTGGTTAGCCCAGAGACGGGAGTTGTCACAAAGCGAGAATAGGTGAATTTGCGCTACTTTTCCTCTATACGAATTGCGTGAAAGCGAAGAGTACAATTTGCGCGAACGTGAAGTATGCAATTTGCGCTTCTATGACACAATGAGAGACAGATAGAACGTGAGTGTGTGTGTGTGTGTGCATGTGTGTGTGTGTGTGTGTGTGTGTGTGTGTGTGTGCGTGTGTGCGTGTGCGTTCTATGCGCTGCATTTTAATAGGAAAATAAACTGATTTATTGATCGATTGATTGATTGATTTGTGCATGACTGTACATGATTTACATTTTACAATGCTTCTTTTTCCCCCATGAACAAACATTCTAGAATTGGGCAGGGGCAGACGCATTGGCAAACGGAAGGGTTCGTGCTTTTTGACTAATCAAACATTCGTGCTTTTTGACCATCAAACATTCGCGCTTTTTGACCATCAGACATTCGAGCTTTTTGACGATCAAACATTCGCGCTTTTTGACGATCAAACATTCGCGCTTTTTGACGATCAAACATTCGCGCTTTTTGACGATATAACATTCGCGCTTTTTGACTATCATACACTCGCGCTTTTTGACGATCAAACATTTGCGCATTTTGCAGACAGAAAGTATTCGCGCTTTTGGCATGTTCGCTCAAATTGACGGTTGCCCCAGAGACAAGCCTGGTCGCCACATTGATACGATAGGTCAATGGTGTGTCAATAATCTGTTTGATCGTCTTCAAAGGAACAAAGATTTGTTTAAACCAATCGTGTGTGGTGCACCACGAAATTATAATAAAAGTAGCCGAGGCCATTGTGAGTGTCCTGTGCATTTAGTAGTAGGCACAAAACTACCGTTAACACCACCACCACCACAACCACGATATATTTGTTTTGTTTTTTAAATAAAAATCTCCCCAGTATTGTTTTTTTAATTTTGATCTTGTGGGTTTTCTGCTCCTTTTTGCTCCTTTTGCTATATTTGCTGTTTAATTGTTTGTCTGTGTTGATAAAGGCGCAGTCGCCGAAATATCCAGTAGTTTTGCTTTGTCTCTTGTGAATAAAATAACGTCACTTTACACTTGTCGTGTAGTTGTTTGTTTGTTGTATGTTCCAGTGACGTTGCAGTCTGTTTCAGGTTTTTTAAATTTTTTAAATCTCCCCATTTCATCATATCATATTTGGTGCAAAGGAATTATTGATACTGCAGACGTTCAGCAATCTAAAGGTGAAGCTCACACGAAGCATCAGGAGCAAATCGATCCAAATAAAACAGTAATCTCGTAGACGCACGCCTTTACATAACAGGAGGGGGGGTGTTAAAGACCCACCACGTCACGTGTCAAAATTATGGTTTGCACGTGTTTTCCCTCTTAGGGGAAGACGGGGTAAAAAGCCCATGGGTGGGTAAGAAGCCCATGCCAATTATCTCATGAAATGAAGCAAATTTCAGTCACAAGTGTCAATGTTTAGCATTCGTCTCATGGGCAAATTGACTAAAATTTACTTTATTTCATGAGATAATTGGCATGGGCTTCTTACCCGCCCATGGGCTTTTTACCCCGTCTTCACCTATAGCTGTTAAGAAATCTTCCAAGCATAAGAGGGAATGTGACACGTGACGTGGGCTGTCTTTAAATACAAATCGGAGAAAAATGAAGTGCAAAGAAGATGATAAGACCACTCAAATTAGAGCAGTGGGGAAAAGAAGGAATATCTGCAAGAGGTAGGATGGAAAGTTAATGTCTAGAGCCAACGAATACTAGATGTCATTGCTTATTGCTATCTATATGTTGTTCGTGTACTGTAGAGGAATAAAACATTATTTGAAGCAAAATAGTAGGCATAACAAAACATACGTAACCACGCTACTCACCCTGTTGACAGGTGGGAGGGTACCACCCAGGGTCACAGGCTGGACATGCCCCGGTCACTTTGTTACAGGGCACCCCACCCTGACACTGACCACACGACCTCTGGCAGTCCACTCCGTACGTGCCGTCCTCACATTCTGTAGGAAAACAACAACAAGAACAATGAACGCCTATGATCATGTTCACCTCCCTGACAGAGGCATTATTACCATACTCAATTTGCTTCTTCTTCTTCTTCTTTTTCGATCGCTCAGACAGTTTCCTGCCAATTATGAGCGCAGATGCGTCATGCTGCCATTATGCGCCCAACTAAGAAATAGTTAAGCCCAGCAAGTATTATCATGCTCACCTATCTGACAGACATTATTTTCATGCTCACCTATCTGACAGGTATTATTATCATGCTCACCTATCTGACAGAGGTATTATTATCATGCTCACCTATCTGACAGAGGTATTATTATCATGCTCACCTATCTGACAGAGGTATTATTATCATGCTCACCTATCTGACAGAGGTATTATTATCATACTCACCTATCTGACAGAGGTATTCTTATCATGCTCACCTATCTGACAGAGGTATTATGATCATGCTCACCTATCTGACAGAGGTATTATAATCATGCTCACCTATTGACAGAGGTATTATTCTCATGCTCACCTATCTGACAGAGGTATTATAATCATGCTCACCTATCTGACAGATGTATTATTATCATACCTACCTATCTGACAGACATTATCATTACTATTCGGTAGGATTAGGCCATGTGGCACACCAGTCACTTACACTATGCTTAAAGGGGCACCCTGACGGATACATTGTTGCAAGAAACACTCCGCGACCACCAGGAAAACACCCTTTACAGAGATCGCAACACTCACTTTGCTCTGGTTTCCTAGAAATCAAACCGTCAAATCAGCGATTCCTCCTTGACGGAGGTGCTGGAAGTCAGATTCTTTCAGTGAAAGACAAGGCACGTGCCTTCTCTTTTATAATGGCCGCCCGAGTTGGACCAAATCGTTTGCACGAAACTGTCCACAACACAAGCCTTTTTTTTATGCAGTTTACCAAAAGGAGTTTCGCTCACAACAAAGGAAACAGCTCCATTTTTATTTCCGCACTACATAGAAGAAAAAGCTTCAACCACTCTCAGTGGCTTCCACCCACCCTGTCCAAAATGGCTTTTCTCTCCGGCAACTCCGCCAAGGAGGAATCGCCGTTTTGATGGTTTGATTTCTAGGAAACCAGAGCAAAGTGAGCGTTCCGATCCTTGAAAAGGCTGTCTTTCTCGTGATCTCGACGTGTTTCTTGCAAAACCCCATCCGTCAGAGCATCCCTTTCAGGCAAATGAGTCTTTCTTCTCTTTTTGCCGACACAGTGGTAACTGCCAGCTTGGCTCACGCCTGTCGCACACGCCATGCTTTAGGGGGGGTGGGAGGGGAGGCTTTATTCTCAATTTGCTGACACAGCCTAAACATTGTCACAAAAACAACAACAAAAACCCCACTATTGTCACCACCGAAGCTTTGGTTGAACTAGAATAATCTCATGGTCATTTTCCTGCAACAGTGGTAAGCATAATATTGGCTATGCACACACCTGTCAATCACGCTATGTTTGAACCGAAGGTATTGTTATCATGCTCACCTGTCTGACAGAGCGGTAGCTGCCACCCTGGCCGACATCTGTCGCAGGTGCCTTCCTTTGGGTCACAGGTGTTCCGCTGGCACCAGCCACACTGCTGGCTGCAGTTCTGACCGTACGTACCTCTGGCACAGTCTGCGGACATTGACACACGGAGAACACTTATGTACATGTATCCACGACAAGTAATGCACACGTGTGATCAACTGTAGTTCTGTCTGTACGTTCCTGCGAACTCAAACATCAACATATAGACTACACGCACGCACCCCCCACCACACACACACACATACAGCACGCATAAACCCACCGACATGCTTACGTAACTTACATATATAACGTGCGCACGCACACACATTAATAGCCCACACCGACACACACGCGCATGGAGACACAAGACGCACTCGCACGCACACACAAAATGCAATTGCACACACACACTTTACAAACACACACACACACACACGCACGCACATACACACACATGCACGCATGCACACACAAAACGCAATTGCACACACAAAACGCAATTGCACACACACACTTTACAAACACACACACACGCACGCACATACACACACATGCACGCACGCACACACACATATACACACACACACGCATGCGTATGCACGAACGCATGTAGCAGGAACATACCCAAAGACCGACAAGCTCTTCTTTTAAACAAAAATATTATTAATATCTTGTTCAAAAATTGGACGTGAATCCCTGACCTATGCGAAATAAATATGCGAAATTGTTAAATGAAGCAGAAACACCCGGATGTGCCCATAGGACCCAGAGACACACGGGCCTCGCCTGCCCTACCAGCACAAGAGCAGCCCATGTGATTAAAAAGTGATGCACGAGTAAAAAGAAACACAGCACCGAATTGGAGAAAAGAGTTTAAATACGTAGAACATAGCATCTGACCACAAGCGATCAATCAACTACAATACACGGATTCTAAACACTGGTCGGATTCTGGTTAAAGGTGGACCCTGACAGATGAGCTTTTGCAAAAAACACGTCGAGATCACGAGAAAGACAGCCTTTTCAAGGAATCGGAACACTCACTTCACTCTGGTTTCCTAGAAATGAAACTGTCTAAAACGGTGATTCCTCCTTGGCAGAGATGCCGGAGAGAGAAGCCATTTTGGATGGGGTGGGTGGATGCCACTCATTGTGGTTAGTTTTTTTTACTTCTTTGAAGTGCAATACAAAAAGTATGGGAGCTATTTCCTTTCTTGTGAACGGAACTCATTTTTGGTAAACTGTATAAAATTAAAAACAAAATAAATAAAAAGGCTTGTACTGTGGAAATTTTGTGTAAACGATTTGGTCTAACTCAGGCGGCCATTTGAAAAGAGAAGGCACATGCCTTCTTTTTCACTGAAAGAATTTGACTTCCAGCACCTCTGCCAAGGAGGAATCGCCGATTTGAGTGACGGTTTGATTTCTAGAAAACCTGAGCAAAGTGAGTGTTGCGATCTCTGTAGAGGGTGTTTTCCTGGTGATCTCGACGTGATTCTTGCAAAAAAATGCATCCGTCAGGGTGCCCCTTTAAGCATTTTATCCAGGACCCCGTGACTCCTAAAATGAAATGAACAAGAAACATCCGAAGGTGATGATTTTGTTTTAAATCAGAGTCAATGTTGATATTTAATTTCTTCCTTTTTTTCTCTTTCTTTCTAACAAGTATTACTAATGAATATGTGGTGTGGGGGGCAGGGAAGGGACAGGGATGGGGGGTGGGGTGCAGTGTTGGACTAACGTTGGTGCAATGGTGGTGTTTGCTTTATAATGTTTCCCAACACATGTACGAATGCATGTATGTATGTATGTATCTGTCTATCTATCTGTCTTTCTATCTATGTAGACCTATCTATGTATGTTTGTGTATGCATATAGACTAAGATATTTGTATAATATATAAATTGTGAATGCAAGTTGTATGTTTGTATGTATGTGTAAGCATATGTGTATGCGTGTATAATGTAGATGGACGGGTATATAAATGGTTGTATGCGTGCGCATGTGTGTGTTGTGTGTGTGTATATGTGTGCGTGTGTGTGTATATGTGTGCGTGTGTGTGTATGTACCCATCGTTCACTGGTGTTCCCCATCTCTCTTTCAAAATGGTGTCTGAGACCGAAGTTCTTTCTACTCTGAAAGAAATGCATTTTAAATCCTGTGATCTTGACCCCATCCCAGCCTCTCTTTTCTCACAAATCTATCAACACATTCTGCCATCAATCACCACCATCATCAATTCTTCTTTAGTTTCAGGTGTGTTCCCTTCTGCTTTCAAAATCGCTCTTGTAAGGCCCCTTCCAGTGATCGGGCTGGCTTTTGAAACCAATAAGTCCTGGGACTGATTGACCAAAAAATCAATCAGTCCTTTTGACAACCAATAAGTCCCATTTTTTTCCTAATCACAATATCATCTTTGTGTTTGTCACTCCACCGGAAGACGTTTGACGACACACACTGTGGATCGGGAAATAACTCAATCTCGGAGATCTCTCGCAATCGGGTGTTTCCGTATGCACTTGGAACACAGTTGTAAGTAACACGTTAGAAACGACTTCGATTCTGTTTCGTTCTCCCCCCCCACCCACCCCACCCCACCTCCGAGTCATACGTCACTAGAAAGTTTGCGCCGACCTCTTGTTTGAATCGAAAACGGTGTCAGTGAAATTCTTTAATTCAGCTTGAAACAAAAACGACCAGTTCCCCATGCTTCCAAATTAGTAAGGGTCATCATGACCCTTTGCCCCCAAATTTTAAGGGTCATTTGAAAATTTTTGAGGGTCAAAATAAAAGCCATAATAAATGGACAATATGCTCTAAAATAAAGACAAATCTCTTTAACAATGTGTACAAAGCTTGAAGAGTCATTTATTGATATTAATTGTTTAGTACAAATAAATTCAAAAATAAGACATGTAATCATGATGCACACACACACACACACACACACAATCACATACATACACACACAAACACGCGCACGCACGCACAAACTGCAGAAGAGCTTGCCATCACGATGCTCAGTCAACTTCTTCACACCAACTTGACTTGAATTTGCCAGTTACTTTCTTCTTTTCATCACTACTGACAGTTGAAGTAGAACTTGAAGTTGAAGGGCCTGGAACTGGTTCGAGGGTTTTTGTCACCTGACTTAAAACTTCAGTCTTTGGAAGAACTTTGCGTCGAAGTTTTCGCAATCCAGCGAAGCAGCGCCATTTTTTTTGCTTCCAAGAAACGCGCGTGCGAGCAGCAGCATGGGTGGCGAGAAACAAAGGGAAATTACTCGTGTTTTTTGTCGTCTGCTTCAAGCCTAGTAGTGAAAGAATAGGCCCAGTATATTTTGTTGATCGTTTCCCACAAACCGAATTGGCTTCAACATTCTGATCGCGAAGAACACGTTTGAGGAAGCAATCGGCTGAGAGAAAAACTGTACGCTTCTTGACGTATTAACTGAAAAATGTATACGTCAAACTTGAAACTTTGTACGTAATTTACGTACAGATCTGCATAATCGGGAACACTGACTGACGGGACCGAGTGCCTGGAAAATCAATAAGTCCCTGGACCGGCTGGATAGTAAAACGATCGGTTCCACAGAAAATCAATGCGTAAAGGACCGAAAACTGATCAAGTTCCTGATCCCTGCCCTTCTCAAGAAGAACAAGCTGGATCCCAATAATCTGAAAAACTACAGACCTGTATCTAACCTCCCGTTTCTCTCCAAACTCCTAGAGAAGACTGTTCTGAAACAACTTAACGATCATCTATCCTCAAACAATCTTCATCATCCTTATCAGTCTGCCTATAGAGCCAATCAGAGTACTGAAACGGCCCTTGTTCAAATCGTCAATGACCTCCTACATGCTTCTGATGCTGGTCAGATCTCTCTTTTGACGCTTCTTGATCTCTCTGCTGCATTTGATACCATAGACCACTCCATTCTTCTGTCTCGTCTTGAACATACTTTTGGGATTAATGGCCCCGCTCTTTCTTGGTTCTCCTCTTACCTCTCTGATCGTTTTCAATCAATTCTGGTCAATGGTCGTCAGTCTGAACAGGTTAGGCTTTCTTGTGGAGTCCCCCAGGGGTCTGTGCTTGGTCCTGTCTTGTTTACTTTGTATACGTCACCTCTTGCCAATGTCATCGATCAGCACAACATGAAACATCACTTCTATGCAGATGACTCACAACTCCAAAATAGTACAACCCCTGAAGATCTAGATTCCATTCTTTCAGAAAGTAACAACTGCTATATTGATATTCAAAATTGGATGGTTCAAAATAAACTTCAATTAAATGGTGAAAAAACCGAAGCAATGCTTGTAGGAACAAAAAACAAACTAGCCCCTGTTTCCATAGAGTCAATCCAACTGGGTAACAATATCATTCCCCTCTCAGACTCTGTCAAAAACTTAGGTGTCACTTTGGACAATACTCTTTCCATGCAGTTTCCTGACTCAGACCTGTCAGTTCTGCTACTATCAAATTCGTCGCATTGGCTATATTCGTAAATATCTCTCAGATGAAGCCACAGCAAAACTTGTTACTTCCCTCATCCTATCTCGTCTTGACTACTGCAATGCTCTCCTTTCTGGCCTATTAGTCTCTTCTCTATCTTGTCTCCAGCGTATTCAAAACACAGCTGCTCGTCTTGTCCTTAGGAAACAAAACTTTGATCACGTTAGCCCTCTTATCCGTTCTTTGCACTGGCTTCCTGTCGCAGACAGAATTGACTATAAATTAAACACCCTTTGCTATAAATCTATCCATAAAGCTGCTCCATCTTACCTCTGCGACAATATTTCCATCTATACGCCAGCTCGCACTTTACGTTCAGTTTCTGACCCTCTTTCTCTCCAGATCCCTAGGTATAAGCTTTCAACTGTTGGTCGGCGCTCTTTTGCTGTCTCAGGACCGACATCTTGGAACAAACTTCCTCTTTCCCTCCATCAGCGACCGACCCTCTCAGCCTTCAAATCTAACCTCAAAACCCACCTGTTCCCCTGTCATTGAGGCTCCACTCTCTTTCTCTTCTTCTCTCTCTTGCCTTTAGGTCTGTTTCTGCTGTATACCATTTATGTTGAACGTGTGTGTTCGCTTTCAAATGCATTTTTGTTTGAATGCGTTATGGATGCTAACGTGTGCGTGCGCTTTGATTCGATTTCTATCAAGATTCAGCGCTGTATAAATACTGTATGTTGTTGTTGCTGTTGTGTGTTGTGTGTGTGTGTGGTTGTGTGTGTGTGTGTGACCAAGAATTGTATGTTTAAAATAGTCGCATATTTTATTTTTTGGCTTTTCTACATACTATGTCTCTGTCTTTGTTGTGTTGTTTTGTTGATTGTTTTGTCGCTGCAGAAAGACTTTCCTGTAAAATGGACAAGAAAAACACTGATTGATTGATTGATCCAGAGATGCACCAGCCAAATGACTCCTAAAAAGTACATGTAGGTTTCCACTTTACAACAATAGATGGATCTTGAGCAAAGATACTTTCCGGCTCCGGATTGTTCATGTTAGTTTTGCTTTCTACTCGGAGCCATAAGGCAAATAATGTTCTTTTCCTTTCTCTTTTTGTTTCCTTTTTATTTGCCTTATGGCTCCGAGTAGGAACCCAAACTAACACAACAGATGGGTCGTTGTCCAACCCCACTCACCATTGTAACATTGACGCCCCTGTTTTCCAGGGGGACAGACTGGACAGTAGCCCGTGGTTTTGTCGCAGAACGTCCCGTTCAGACAGACCCAGGTACACAGGGAACAGCCAGAGCGAGTCTTCTGGTAGTAGCCGTCAAGACACTCTGCACACAGGTGTAAATGGATTGGCCTCAGTGATGGTGGTAATGATGCTGCTGCTGATGATACTAATGCTGCTGCTGATGACGATGCTACTGCTGCTGATGATGGTGATGAAAGGGAGAAGATGGGAGGGGATTATGGTGATGGCTACGATGACGATGATGATGATGATGATGGTTATGATGACGACGATGACCATCATTTTGTTGTTGATGATGATAATAATAATGATGATGACAAGGAGGAGGAGGAGGAGGAGGAGGAGGAGGAGGGGAGGAGGAGGAGGGAGGAGGAGGAGGAGTTCAAGCAGGGTTCCCAGGTTTGGGGCACGATCCAAAAAAAGGACCTTTAAAGGACTTATAAGGACCTCATCCCAATTCAAAAGGACCTTTGATAGCATGATTGTATGGAATATACCTAAGCAGAAAACTCGCACAACAGAGCTGTTTACCCTCTGGTTTAGTTGTCAGTTATCTCAAGCTTTCCTGTCACTAATTTGTGGCATATATCAGTGATCATCTTCATTAATGATCAGATTCAGTACAGATTCATTAGTCACCTCTTCAATGATTTCCAATTTTGTAGCCATGAATTTGAATCCTTGAAATTATACTTTGCAAATTAAAATATAGGAGAGAAAAGAAAACAGAGAGCAGAGGGAGAGAGGGAGAGTTCACAAATTGCTACAGAGGTGGGGAAAGACACAGGGGGGGGGGGGGGGGGGGGGGGTACTGATGGTCCCAAACAAACTGGCCTTTGATCAATGAAAGGAGAGGGATGCGGTGACAGTAAAGTAATCACTGCACCATCCACTCACCATGACCCTATAACCCTTTCTTTTATTCCACTTTTTTCCTCTGAAGTCGGAGTGTGGCTGCACACGTGGCGGGGTAATCAAAAACGGTCACACACGTAATGTTTTCATCCCTAGCTGGTGGAGTTGTACCCTAGTGTTCAAGTGCTTCGGCTGTAGGGACGATCCCTGGGAGTTTTTAAGCCAGGGTAAGACAACAAACAAACTCCACTTTTTGAGTCAAGTTTCCCTTCCTCTCTCATCCAGTCTCCATGCTGCTGTATTTACCACTTTAAGAGGAATAGGAATGGGGTGAAGGTGAAAACATCACTGTCAATAGAAGTCGTGTCTTCAGTGGGAGAGTTCAACCAGAAGTCAAGAGGTCACTGACCACCTGCCAGCCTGGCTCTTTTTTAGCCACTGGAATTTTCCATCTTTGCAAGATCGTCTGCTACGCTTCATGACATCAGTAGCTTTGCAGTCTGCTGGGTTTTGTTTTTTGTTTGTCAGAAATGATTTCATTGCCGTTCCCAGTTTCTTTCTCAAACCTTTTCTTAATAAAACAGGACTTAACAGCACCCTTCAAAAATTAAAAGGACCTCATGATGAAGTAAAAGGACCGACTTGCTGAATCAAAGCACTTAAAAAGCCTTTTGACCAAAAATCAATTCACAAGGACTTAAAGGGACTTAAAAGGCCCCTACGAACCCTGTCAAGAAGCAGGAAGAAGACGACGACAACGATGAAAATGATGCTAATGATGACTCGACGATGATGATGATGATGATGATGCAGCTACTACTGCTGCTGCTGTTGTTGAAAAAGAAGAAGAAGAAGATGATGATGATGATGGCGACAATGACGACAGTAAATGTAACAGTACTACTGGCAGTTATGATGATAGCGAGGAGGAGAATGAAAATGACGACGACAATGACTGTGTCGACTTCAACATACGATGAAAGCGAATTTTTATGACAACGACAAAGACAATAAAGAAACAAATAGTCATTACAACAAAGACGACGAAGTATGCTACAATGTCACGATGACAAGAAGATGACGATGACGATGACAAAGAGGCCTCCACAAACACCCCCACTGTAACTAAAACCAGGGAACTAGGGGCCATAGATCAAAGTAGTGGTAAATGAAGGGCAGGAGCTGTGCCGGTCAGGGTTCGCCCCCCGGGGACTGCTACGGTAGCCCGATTGGTATCGCCCAGCTACTACGAAACAAAGGTTATGGTCCACTTAAAATTAAAAAAATTAAAATGTTACAAATCCACACTAGCTTTATTTTATGTTTACTTTCCTTTTCCATTAGGCTACTTCTATCTCCTCAGCTTTCTAATTTCTTGTCTTCTTACTACCCCCCAAAGTGCAGCAGAATCTTCAGCCTGATGAAGCTGGCTGCCTGAGGTGAAGAAGATGATGTGACGACGACGATGATGATAATGACTATGATGACTATTAAGACAATAAATAGTATATAGCGATGCAGATCATGATAATGACGATTAAGATTAAGATTCAAATCATAGCCCCGTCGACAACTAAGGCCATGTCAGGGCTGTCACCACGTTCAATGATGCCAACACTAAAATCGAAGCATGCACATCAGAACATGGTAAGAAAAGCACGACTCCACACACAACTCAATTGTCTAAACACTTGCTTCAGTAAATGCTTAATGTCAAGTTCTCTCTCTCTCTCTCTTTACATCTCTCTCTCTCTCTCTCTCTCTCTCTCTCTCTCGTAAACTAACCTATGAGAGTGTGTGTTTCTGAAAGTGTTTTGCTGGTGCTTACGCGTCATTTTAGTTTAGTGTGATATCATTTGTATGATGATAATTGTAGGTCTAGATGTTGTCGCTCATTTGCTTTGTGTTTACATTATGTGTTTGAGTGCTCTTTATATAATATTTTTTTTCTTATTCTTTTCTCACTTTTCTTTCTTTGATTATTATTTTTTTTTTCCTGTTCGCCATTTTTTGTGAGGGCATAGTGAAAAGAAGCATTGTAGCTTATCTATTTTCCTTCAATACAAAATTGTGTTTGTGTTCGTGTTCATGTTCTCTCTCTCTCTCTCTCTCTCTCTCTCACACACACACACACACACACACACACGCACACATACATACACACACACACACACAGACACACACAGACACATACACACACACACACACACACACACACACACACAGACAGACAGACACATACACACAAACACAGACACACACACAACACATACACACACACACGCGCACACACACATACTGACCATCACAGTCAGGAGGGGCATGGTGCTGGTCACACTTGGTGCACTGTCCAGAGTCCTGGTCACACTCCACACAGCCCTGAGGACAGCTCTTGCCACACCGGTTACCCCACCACCTGTCAGGACACCCTGAAACAAACCATCCGTCAGCTTTCAGAAATATATTCTTTTAAAAAGGATAGAGAAAACCCCCCACCAAACAAACAAAACTAAATAAATGAAAATTGGCAGTACAAAAGATGTGGCAAAAAAAACAACCACCCACTGATATTACTTTTATTCAGGACCAAAACAAGAATTGGTTATTTAGCAGGACAATTAATTTTGACTCATTCGCATCGCAATGATTTTGAATTATTAAAAAAACTCACAAATCACTCCATCACATCAAACAAAACAGACATAAACAAAAAGAGAAATGAAAGAAGATTACAGGTTTTTACTTCAGGTTTAGACATAGGGAAGTGCTAGATCAGACTTTTGTATATATAATATAGACATTACATAGAAAAACTCCCTACAGCAATTAGTTTTCCCACTTCAAACGCAAAGTAAGAGGCAAAAATGTGGTATAAGGGAGCGAAGCGAGTTTAGAAGTGACCAAAGTGTGGTGTGCACATACATTTACTTCCCATGGGTGGAACGACTTGAATGAGCTAATCAATCATGGATGGAGAAATAAACAATCAAGAAAGGAAAAGAGGAGATGAGGAAACAATCCAGAACACAATACCCGCCATGTTCATGAATATTCCCAGCTGCAAAGCATATTTGCCTGGAAAATAAACACATATATATGCACACACGCACACACATACATACACGCGCATGCGCACATACACACACACATGGACACACACACACACATTTACACGTGCTGGCACGTACGCAAACGCACCCTCTGGGTCGCAAGCGAGCGAGTCACACTTTGATCTGCATCTTTATAACTATCAGAACACACACACGCGCACACACAGACACACACACACACACACACACACACACTTTCCCCCCTCACTTTAACTCATTGTTTTTGTTTTTTATGGGTTTAAAAAAAAAAATCTAATAATTTTTTTATTTTTACACCCTTGTTGAGAACAGACTTTAAATTAAATCAATCCAATCAAAACACACATACACATACAAAAAAAAGCTTTGTTTAGCTTATTCCTTTATCGTCAATAAAGATCATTTTGACTTGACTTGACTTGACTTGACACAAACACACACACACACACATACACATGCACTAACCATTGCATTTGCCTGTCTGTGGATCGCAGCTCTTGGAGCCACAGTTGTTGCTGCATCTTTCACATCTTCCAGTGCTGTTGGACTTGAAGAAACCCTCCTTACACACTGGTCGTTCAAGAAAGAAAAGAGAATAAAACAACAACATTCTTTCTATGCATTTGACTCACAAGTAAACCAAACCACTACAGGTACCATTCAACCACACGCTTCATGGCTTGTTGTTGTTGTTGCAGTATCCGTAAGGCCGGGTTCACATTAGACACGTAAGCTCCGTACGGAACCCCCTAAATAAGTACCATTCAACCACACGCTTCATGGCTTGTTGTTGTTGTTGCAGTATCCGTAAGGCCGGTGTTATGATAAATAAGTACCTGTCATTAAATATCTACCTCTCGCATGCGAACTGTACCCATCTAACCCTAACCCTATCCCTAACCCTAACCCTATCCCTAACCACGGAAAGAACCAAAAAATAGAGCAGGAGGGTGTAAATCTACATATTTGCCGATAAATCGATGTACAAAGTCCATAAATCCATAATCCGTAAAATTCACAATGGCGGACAAACAAACGATTCTGATTGGCTACGCTAGGACTACTTCCGGTTAGGACTACTTATCTCATAGAGTAAAAAATACACCGCCACACCGGGTTCACATTAGACACGTACGGAACCCCCTAAATAAGTAGCAGAAAGAAGGATAAAAGTTTACGATTATAGGGGAAATTCGGACATGTGCACAAATCTTTTCCCTTCTTTGTTTCACTTATTTATGGATTGCGCACTGGTTTGAATATCCGCTTATGTGTGTACACTGCCTTAATCTACATTGAAATACCAAAAACACAACACAGACATTTCTTTCTACATTACCCGTGCGCAAAAAAATAACTGTCATAAAACATACACCTTGTCTCTGGCATATTAATACGAAAAGCATCTTGCACTTGCACGTTTGGAATTATTACTGAATAAATACTAAAGATAGATACTTCCTTGCCTGTTGTCATTTTACTGATGACGTCCATAAGGTAGGTTTTCATTATACTTTATAGTGACTGCTAATGAATTACTAATTAATTAGAAAAGAGGGTTTTTTAATTAATGAGAACATTATTGTTCCCAAGGATGGGAATTGTCCGCCGAACAGTGCAAGAAAGAAGGATAAAAAATCTACGAATATTGGGGAAATTTGGACACGTGCGCAAATCTTTTCCCTTCTTTGTTTCACTTATTTATGGATTGCGCACGGGTTTCCGCATGGAATATCCGCTTATGTGTGTACACGGCCTAATGCTTTAGAGCTTCAATTACCACAAAAAAAGCTTCAGAATTACCCCCTGGACCCCTACTAGGGGCCTTCTGCAGCCCCATAGACCCCAGCTTTCCGTGTGCTTTTAGGGCATTTGCCGCATTCCAGCGACCTTGAATTTCACTGAGTTGAATTTAGAGCGTTAAATTAGAAAGGTCAGCGTAACTCGGGCAGAACGAGTGCGGGCAAATTAGTAGTCTAGTATAGAGAACAAACACAAGCACCTGCACCTTTACCGATTTATGTAAAGTAATATAGATAGCAACTAGCAGCTAGGCTGTGATTTGAAGGCCTAACCTGTGCATTCAGGAGGTTTGAAGTTGTCGTGACAGGCCGTGCATTCTCCGTCCTGTCTGCAAACCTGGCACCCTGCAGTTCGGCTGGAACAGGCCTGCAGGCACCAGTCTCCGAAGAAGCCAGTATTGCACTCTGCACCAACACGAGTCATGGTCAGAGCAGAACACTTACTACAAGTACAAGTTATAATAGACGATTTTGGGAGGAAAAAAATTAGGGGAGAGCACTTCCTGAAAATGATTACCTCGACTTACTCAGTCAAAACCATAGTGACCATGGCGGCATGGCGGCGAAGATCGAAACCGCAGGATGCGAGTCAGCGACTTGAAAACATTTTTTTTTATAGAAAAAATGAGGGGTGACCAGTACCCATAAACTGATAGAACTTCCCAAATGCGACGTAAAAATATAACTGACATCAATTTTAGAATGACGCACATGCACAGTGTTCTAAGTTACTATATGTCTACTCAAACACACGAGGCAAGAGCTGGTGATCTACCTGATGGTAGAGTAACTCCCCCTGTTTGACCGACTGAATTAGGCATGAACACTCCCACACACCATGAAATTACTCCCCTTCATTATTTCAGAACAATTCCTATTCATTCACCGATTTCATTTTGTACGTAAAGTCCCTTCATTCATCATGCCTGACGGATGAGTTTTTGTAAGTAACAGGTCCAGATCACCAGGAAAACACCCTTTACCTAGAGATTGCAACACTCACTTTGCTCTGGTTTCCTAGAAATCAAACCGTCAAATCAGCGATTCTTACTTGCCGGAGGTGCTGGAAGTCAAATTCTTTCACCCAAAGAGACGACGTGTGCCGTCTCTTTTCTAATGGCCACCTGCGTTTAGACCAAATCGTTTGCACGACATTTTCGCAATACAAGCCTTTTTAAAAAAACATTTTTTTATACAGTTTATCTAAAGGAGTTTCAACAAAGGAAATAGCTCCCCCCTTTTTTTTTCCGCACTACAAAAAAGAAAACGCTTCAACTACAATGAGTGACCTCCACCCACCCCATCCAAAATGGCTACTCTCTCCAGCATCTCCGCCAAGGAGGAATCGCCGTTTTGACGGTTTCATTTCTAGGAAATCAGAGCAAAGTGAGTGTTCCAATCCTTGAAAAGGCTGTCTTTCTGGTGATCTTGACGTGTTTCTTGTAAAAAAAAACGTATCCGTCAGGGTCCACCTTTAACTGTTTAAGTGACTGGCACCGCATCAGTGAAACCACTCTGCTGGCCTGAGGCTGCACTGGAACAAATATTGTTGAATGACTGCTTGTGATCAAACATTATTTAAGAGCCTAAATGACAAACGTTCTCAGTTCTGTACTTTATGAAAAATGGATGCTCAATTCAATTTTAGGCTTTGTGAAAATATTGCATGAACGATTTACAGCCGACATGCTGCTTGATATAGTATCATAAAATCAAACTGATGATTGTGGATACTCAACGGTAGAAATGTTAATATTGCCAACGGTAGAAGAAGAAGATCGAACTCCGCGACGAGATCGAACGATTCTGCCGATAACAACACTTTTTGTTGTCACATTCTCATGATTCTGAATCATTCTCAATCTCACTTCACTTGTCACATTGAGACATTCTCACTCGTACTGGGCACTCACTATTCAATTTTACTTAGTACTTACATTATTTTCACTACTTTCATCCTTAAAACCTGACTGACTGCCAGCATCACTTTCATCTTCATCAAGTTCGAGCAACCAAACAATCTCCTTGCCACTCAGACCTCTAAATGTTGACAATTTTCGTGCAAAAATCTTCAAATTTCGACTGCAGTATTTCAGTATTCCGGGGAAGTAACTGTAAAATCAAACAAGAAAAGTCCGCTGGTATAATAGGGAGTTTTGTACCTTAGACCGTTCTACCTACGATTGGAGGTTCCCAGCAGATAGAGATGTTCTGCTGAACCTACGATCGGAGGTTCCCGTCAACATAAACCTGTTTTTTTTCACAAGGAATACCGTCCATAAAGATCTCCGACCGATTGGACGCTAATCTCATCACAAAAGAAAACGAAAAAAAACGTGTTTTTGTTGTGTGAACATTTTCATCTAAGAAGGTTGTATCTCAATAAAAAGAGAGACTTTTAGAGGGACCAGCTTCTTACTACGGTGATTTACTTTAAAGAGTTCGTGCAAAACTCACCTTTACATAAGAATATGTTCGCCTTTGTGAGTTTTGATCATAGCTTTTAAGGGCCTGCTACACCACATACGATTCGGATCTGAATGCGATGCGATTTTGACGATGTGAGTCATGATTCACGTGAAAATCAGTCGTGTGTTGGGTCTACTTGAGTCTAGTGAGCGCAAATGGCAGAATTATTAATTGTTAGACGGAAGTGTTTCACTTGAATCATGACTCACGTGACCTAATCGCATTGCAACCCCATTTATTGTGCAGCCTACCACTGCTGCCAGCCACACTACATACGATTTGACCACAATACGATCCGATTCTGACGATGTCTGTAAGCCATGATTCACGTGAAATGTATGCATGTATGTATGTAGTACTATGTATGTATGTATGTATGTATGTATGTATGCATGTATGTATGTATGTATGAATGTATGTGTGCGTGCGTACGTCCGTGCTTGCATGCATGCTTGCATGTATGTATGTGTGTGTATGTATGTATGTATGCCTATGTGTGTATATATGATATGTATGTAATCCATAAGTTCAATCGGTTCAATAGACGATTTTCGTGGAGGACAAAAAACTATGGGAGAGCACTTCGTGAAAATTAGAGTTGTTTACCTCCATTACTCGGTCAAATACCACAGCCACAATGCAACAATGGCGTCGAAGCTTGAAACCGCAGGATGCGAGTCAGCGACTGGCAAACATTGTTTTTGGAAAAAAATAGGGGTGGCCAACTTGCAAACTGTGGTCAACGTAAAAATATAAATGAGATTTTTTATTTAGAATGACGCACGGTGTTCTAAGTGCTGTATGTATGTTCAAACACACGAGGCGATAGGCTACAAGAGCTGATGGTAGAGTGACTTCCCCTGTTTGACCGACTGAATTAGGCACGATCACTCCCACACACCCTGAAATTACTCCCCTTAATTATTTCCGAACGATTCCTATTTGCTCAGTGCACTAATTTACCAGCGAAGTTGTCCCCCCATATTATGCGTTTCCTGAGCAGATAAAACATAATATTATTATCTGCACAGTCACACTACGACAAAATGACCGTAGTCACTTTAGCATGCAGTCACTAATATTATTACTGATGAAGATAATTATTATTTGACAGAATTATGAGATGGCCCTGAGGCTAACGTATTCTGAATATTGTTATAGCAAAAAAACACCTTTTATCTCACAAATCACTCCAGCCGGCCATAGGCCTACACACAAACAAAATATACACAAAGAAAACTAAAAGGAGAAATGAAAGAAGATTACGGGTTTTTAATTCAGGTTTAGAGATAGGGAAGTGGTAGATCAGACTTTTTTTTAATATATATAGACTTTATATAAAAAAAAAAACTCTCTGCACCGATTGGTTTCCCCACAACAAACCACCACAAAAACCAAGTGTTGTTGTTGTTGCTGTTGTTGTTGTTCCCTGGCTTAACGACTCCAGGGATCATCCCAACAGCCAGAGCACTTAAACAATTCAGTACAAATGCACCAGCTAGGGATGAGAACATTACGTGTGTGACCGTTTTTGATTACCCCGCCATGTAGGCAGCCACACTCCGTCTTCGGGGGATTTTAGACTGATGATGTTATGCTGGGAGTTTGTCATGGCTTAAGGCAATCCCCACACAACCATTCAGAACATAACATTTTGATGTCAGAGGCAACATTGTGGTCTAAGGGAGCAAAGCGAGTTTAGAAGTGACCCAGGTGCACACAAATTTACTTCCCTTTCACCGCCACTGTCGCCCCTTGGCACCACAATTATTTGACACCCATTTCACTGAAAGGCTTCAAATGGGGGCTCTGGTATCCTATGAACTTATGTTCTTACTTATGGGAGGTAAGGACAGGCATGTCACAGAGGAATCCCCAATAATTGCAGACATAATCTTTTCTTTACCCAGGTAAATTTAATGGAATTTGTTTGCTGTACTGAAAATGGCTGGCGTTGAAAGGGTTTTAAGCAAATGCGGCATCAAATTAACAGTTATCTATTAATTCCGGACATATATGGCCGAAACGACTTGAATGAGTTAATGGAAAGTTTTTTTGCTGAAACATGCCTGGCGTTGAAAAGGTTAAAAACAACATCACCTGTGCAGTCGTCCCCTGCAGTGTTTCCTGGACAGTCGAGGCAGACGCCGGTTCTCTGGTCACACTCCTTGTCCACACAGCGGTCAGAGGGACAGCGGGTCAGGCACTGGTCACCGTACCACCCTGGCTTACACCCTGCCCCAGAGAAGAACGGGGTTTGTTACTGTAGCCAAGATGCGGAGGGGATAGAAGCAACAGTAGTAAGCCTGGGAATGCCACGACTGTCCGAATCACGACTGTCCGAAACACGACTCCGAATCTTTGATCTTTGGCGGCTCTGTATTAGTGACGTCATAATGGCCAAACTATCAATCGCGGCGTCTGTTAGAACGATAGCCTCACGGCTGTCCGAATGCACTGAGACGTTTGTAGTGTGTGTATGTTTGCATGCATGGGCCTGCATGGGTTTGTTTAGATGCATGCGTTTACGTGTGTATATGTATGTGTTTACATTAAGTTGTGCGTACTTGAAGAGAGAGAGAGAGAGAGAGAGAGAGAGAGAGAGAGAGAGAGAGAGAG
>CM065687.1:21208530-21223530 GCA_017654935.2 Phymorhynchus buccinoides | reverse complement strand
GGGGTGGGGGTGGGGGGGATTGGCCTAGACCCAAGAAAGACACGTACGACTCACCTGAACATTCACCAGTGTCGATGTTGCAGCTGTCCGTTTGACAGTGACCACAGGTGTGTTGACACCTATCACCCCAGAACTGCCCACCACAACCTAAAGAAAGAAAGACAGAAGAAAGATAAGAAACAAACACATGAATAAATGACAGAATGAAGGAGATGAAGGAAAGAAAAAAACAAGAAAAAAAGGGGTGAAGAATGAATGAATTATACAGCTAGTCGAAGAGAAAATTTGAACAAAGAAAGAAAGAAAGAAAGAAAGAAGGATGACAAGAGGCGAAATAAAGTGAATGAGCAAAAATAAATACATTCATAAATAAATGAAATAATAAAAAAATAAAAAAATAAAAAAGTGAAAGACGTGAGAACAAAATAGAAAAAATGGTGTTCGTGTGTTTACTTTGAGAGACAAAAAACAATAGAGGTAACTGAAACAAATAATGACAACAGAACGAACGAAAAAAACACCCAATAACAACAAACGTGAAGATAGATAGAAACTACTCAGACTATACGAACGAGAGGAAGAAATACAAGAGAGAGAGAGAGAGAGAGAGAGAGAGAGAGAGAGAGAGAGGAGCAAAATCATGATAGAAAATCAGAAGAGAAAGGGGACAACACAATCAGATCAGCATAACCAGAACTACACACATTAAACAAGCGCGAAATCGCAATAGTTTGTGGCACGCGGTCTATTTTTACCACTCCAATCATGAGTTACCTCCCATGGCTTTTCAATAATTTTAATCTGTAAACCAGAATGTTATCTCTGCACCATTTCGTAACTTTTTATATCTTTTGGAAAACATTTAAAACTATGTATCCTACTTATACTCATCGAAAGAAGCACCGCATACTCGTCGTGTCTGTTGTAGTGCCTGTATTACGTATGTTTATTATTTTGTACGCTTTTAAAATACATCATTTTAAAGAGCGGCCTCAATTAATTTCGAAATGTAGCCTCGATTTCATGTCCCATATGTGCCTTCCCAGGTCGAGAGGACGTAAAATTCCAAATTTCATTCATGTAGCCTCGATTCCCATATGTGCCTTCCCGGGTCGAGAGGACGTAAAACACCAAAATTCATTCATGTAGCCTCGATTTAATGTCCCATATGTGCCTTCCCAGGTCGAGAGGACGTAAAACCCAAATTCATTCATGTAGCCTCGATTTGAAGTGCGACAATTTTGTCAAAATGTGCGACAATTTTGGACCGACCGACCGACAAAGTGAGTTATAGGTTTGTGGCTTGAGCCACAAACAAAAAGATTATGAGCGTACGTCATGATAAATGTTGGTGGTTTTTTCTTCGGTGGGTTATTGTGGAAGACAGTTTCTTCAACCTCTCTGTACAACAGGCAGCAATGAGAATAGAAGGGTTACTCACTGAAGCATTTTCCATCATTCAGGTAACAGCCATCTGACGAGCAGCGGCTGTCACAGGGTAGATCGCATTTCACGCCGTAATATCCTGCGTTACAAACTGTCAAGAAAACCAGCAAACTCATAAACAATTTTCAAAGGGGAGAACACATCAGAGCCTAACTAGGCCGTGTACACACATAAGTGGATAGTCCGTGCGGAAACCTGTGCACAATCCATAAATAAGTGAAACAAAGCAGGGAAAATGTTTGCGCACGTGTCCGAATTTCCCCTATAATGCGTAAACTTGTATCCTTCTTTCTTCCACTTATTCAGTGGTTTCCGTACGGAACTTACGCGTCTAATGTGAACCTGGCCTTATTCATAAACATTTTAAAGGGGAAAACTTAACAGAAGCTTATTCAATTGATACGATTATGATTTGTTTGTGTGTGTAGACTTCCCATTGTGAAATGAGCAGAGAAGTTTTTTGGTTTTTTAAATGTGTCTAGGCATCACCAGACTAACATGATTTGGTGTAACACAATATGACTAACGGTGGCATACCATTGGGCGCACAAATCTGTGTCGTGAAAGTGTACAACAGAAAAAGCTATCACATCGCAGGTTACATACAAATCCAGATGATGCGAATATTCCAATTGTTAAAAATCATATACATATTTGGAATATCATGAAGACTGACTAGAAGACACTATGTGTAAACACGAAAAAAGACGGCTCGTTAAAAACCGCATGAAAACACACACACCATTCATTGCCTGTCTATAAAGACAGGCAATTTTAAAATTTTAAATTCCATTTTAAATTTGTTTAAATTGCAACTACATAGATGGCAAATCTGTTTAAAGGCACACACTGACGGATGTGTTTTTGCAAGAAACACGTCGAGATCACCATAAAGACAGACTTTTCAAGGATCGGAACTCTCACTTTGCTCTAGTTTCGTAGAAATCAAACCATCAAAACAGCGATTCCTCCTTGGCGGAGTTGCCGGAGAGAGAAGCCATTTTGGACGGGGTGGGTGGAGGCCACCCAAGAGTGGTTGAAGCTTTTTCTTCTTTGTAGTGCAGTGTTAAAAAATGGAGCTATTTCCTTTGTTGTGAACTAAACTCCTTTTGGTAAACAATAAAATAGCTATTATTGTTTTTAAAGGCTTGCGTTGTGACCATTTCGTGCAAACGATTTGGTCTAACTCAGGCTGCCATTAGAAAAGACAAGGCACATGCCTTCTGTTTTACTGAAAGAATCACACTTCCAGCCAAGGATGAATCACCGATTTGATGGTTTGATTTATAGGAAATCAGAGCAAAGTGAGTGTTGCGATCTCTGTGAAGGGTGTTTTCCTGGTGATCTCGACGTGTTTCTTGCAATAATTCATCCGTCAGGGTGTCCCTTTAAGAGAAATAAATCACACTAACATATTTCTTTTTAAGTTGCTCTTTTGCAATAACTCATCCGTCAGGGTGTCCCTTTAAGAGAAATAGAACGCACTAAACTATCCCTTTCTGCTCTTTTGAAACCTCGGCCTCTAGGTGATGGATTTAAAGATTATCAATGATAAAACAACCAACCGTAATCGACTAATACCGATAAGTCAAGGCCAAACAGGGAGTTTATAACGTCTGATTTCCACACCTTCAGCACAGATTACACAAGCACTGATCAATTGCAAATGCCCGTTCGACCCGATTTTAACACTAAGATGGGCCAATAATCGCGTTTTGTTTTGTTTTAGTTGAGGACATACACAATTTAATTACAGTGACGATTTATGTCTATTGGCATAGTCGTGAGAGCAAATGTTAGACATTGATATTTTTGATTTTGTATCAGATAAGAAAGACACAATCTTTTCTTTTTCTTTATTCTGGCTTTAAGAGGGAAAACATGCCAGCAACAAATAGCATGTTTTTGCCACTGTTATGATAAATAAGTACCTGTCATGAAATATCTACCTCTCGCATGCGAACTGTAACCATCTAACCCTAACCCTAACCCTATCCCTAACCACGGAAAGAACCAAGAAATAGAGAAGGAGGGTGTAAATCTACATATTTGCCGAGAAATCGATGTTCAAAGCCATGCACTTAGTTTCGTAAAATTCACAATGGCGGACAAACAAACGATTCTGATTGGCTACGCTAGGACTACTTCCGGCTAGGACTACTTATCTCATAGAGGTAAAAATATTCTGTCACACCACCATGCAATGCAGAACCATTGCTTACTTTAAAGGTGGACCCTGACGGATGAGTTTTTGCAAGAAACACGTCGAGATCACCAGAAAGACAGCCTTTTCAAGGATCGGAACACTCACTTTGCTCTGGTTTCCTAGAAATTAAACCGTCAAAACGGCGATTCCTCCTTGGCGGAGATGCCGGAGGGAGAAGCCATTTTGGATGGGGTGGGTGAAGGTCATTCATTGTGGTTGAAGCGTTTTCTTTTTTTTTGTAGTGCAGTAAAACAAACTTGGAGCTGTTTCCTTTGTTGTGAGCGAAACTTCTTAGATAATCGGTATAACATTAAACAAAAGGAAAAAAAAAGAACATTTCGTGCAAGCGATTTAGTCTAAACGCAGGCGGCCGGCCATTAGAAAAGAGACTGCACACGCCTTCTCTTTGGATGAAAAAAATTGACTTCCAGCACCTCCGCCAAGGAGGAATCGCCGATTTGACGGTTTGATTTCTAGGAACTTACCAGAGCAAAATGAGTGTTGCAATTTCTGTAAAGGGTGTTTTCCTGGTGACCTGGGCGTGTTTCTTACAAAATCTCATCCGTCAGGGTGGCCCTTTAAAAAAAAAAGCGATGAATAGTCCTGCTAAAAATGTGTATCCTTCAAAAACTCACCCAAAATCTGGAATTCACACATATTGAGAACATAGTCCCAGTGACCAGTGAACTGTCTGGTAAGGCGGACAACTCTGCCATGGAGAGGTTTGGTACAGTTCACAGTGATGTCCCTTCGCCCTGGGTTTTTTTGAACGGTGACGCAAGTCTGGCCATCTACGGTGATGGTGAAGGGGTAGAGACGAAAGATTTCTGTGTAACAGATGTGTGTTGTTTAAGCAGCTGTGAAGCCGCATAATGTTTTCAGTGGTATTTGTTTGTTCATGGCTGGCTGGCTGACTGTGTGTGTGTGTGTGTGTGTGTGTGTGTGTGTGTGTGTGTGTGTGTGTGTGTGTGTGTGTGTGTGTGTGTGTGTGTTGTTCTTATTCTTTAATGTAACGTCTTTTCACTTAAAAGTGATATTAGACATAGTGTGTGTGTGCGTGTGCGTGTGTGTGTGTGTGTGTGTGTGTGTGTGTGGATATGTGGGCCAATTTTAACACAATAGTGTTTGAACGGAGGGACCTAGTTCTGTATCAACACATCATTTACTTGATTCAAGGATTATTCTTGAACAACAACATACATCTTTGGTTGAGCTATGATGCATAAACCTACTCAATGTATGGTTTATAGCCTATTTGTCTTCTATCAAAAAATATAATATGCATTGTTTCTGAGATTTGTTTTGGGGGTTTTCCGTTATCTTTCAAACGTTTTGTAAGTGGGACAGTGTAAGAAGAAAGTGAAAGAAGCGGACAGGAGCTGTAGCTATAGAAATATTGATGTGTTCATATTTTCACTTGTTTTCTTTGAGTTTCAATGAAGAAGAAAAACGTGTGACCAATAAATTATCTCTGAACAGGTATCTTGAAAGTAATTTGTGACCACTAGGACCTTTGCGCACAGGAACAACAAATCAAGCTTTCGGGTAGGAAAAAGGTCCTTTAATAGAAAGAAGAAAAAACCCACAGACGTTTCAGACTGTAAGTCCGTTTTCAATGTAAGGACACAAAAAGGAAACACAACAAAAGTGACAGCAAGTGGTTTTTTTTCTTCTTTCTATTAAAGGACCTTTTTCCTACCCGAAAGCTTGATTTGTTGTATCTCTGAACATATGCGTGCATATTCACATTTTACTACCACCATCATTGCAACATTCTCGACTCTGAGACTTATTGCCCTACATAAAGCCTTCCTTGAGGCCTCTGATGCTTACATTATGCTCCAACATAAGATAATGATTTGCAAGAAAAGTAAGTCAGGGAACACACAGCTAGTTTCGTAGCACGCGAAGTCGAGCTATTTAGTTAAAAGGCTGAATCTAGAAATCTTAGATTAAAAAATATCCAAAAAAAATCACATCCTTTAAATATTTTGTCTGTAGGGGGGAAGATGGTGTAAAAAGCGCATGGGCGGGTAAGAAGCCCACCCGAATTATCTCATGAAATGAAGCAAATTTCAGTCTCATTTTGCCCATGAGACGAGCGTTAATGTCTAGCATTCGTCTCATGGGCAAATTTGACTGAAATTTTCTTTATTTCATGAGATAATTGGGGTGGGCTTCTTACCCGCCCATGCGCTTTTTACCCCGTCTTCCCCTATGCTTTACATAGTATTTCAAATATATATATTTCATCAGATTAATTGTAAAAAAACCTTTTGTTGTTGTTGAGCAGTATCATGAAACATATTTAGCAGAAAATGTTCTTATATAATGTCACTTAGTATCGCAAACATAAATAAAAGTGCCCATGAGTGAAAATCTAGCAAATTTAAAGTAAAAAACAAACAAAACAAAAACTAATTTACGCACATACTGCAACATATTCTTGACTATTATTTATGAAAAGTTATTTATGGTAAACTACAATTGGCTTGGAAAAAACTTCTGAAAGTATAGATGAACTAGAGCGTTAAGACGCTAAATCACCAACCGCGCGGCAGCGTTTTGGGCTCCAGTGACCTTGACCTTTGACCCATGACCTTCATTATAGTACTTAGCATAGATCTCTCCATTACTTACCCGCATGCAAAATTTGAGCATCCTAAGTCCATAGGATACATACATAGTCCGCCTCAGACACAAGTGAAAACATTACCAATCCGCTCTCTACGATCGCGGTTGGTAACTAAACGTTTCTCCCGAAACAGCTGTGAACAGTCAACGTCACGTCGTCTTTAGGATGGAAAAGGGAATAGAAATATGAAAAATAAACTTAGAAAGGATAAGCAGGGCCGGACCTACGGGGAGGGGTGCAGCCCCCACCCTTTATCCTAAAAAACACCCCCCAAAAAACCCAATTTATGTCGCCGAGCGGCAGCTAATTTTCCTCGCGGGCAATACCTAGCACTCATCAGCACCACCGGTTGATAGGAACTATCTTCCATAACATGCACACAAAAATGGCATTAGTCTAGTCCTTTATTGCATGCCCAGATTGCACTATTTTGCTTCTCGGATTTAAAACATTTCCGGGGGAGCATGCCCCCGGATCCCCCCCTAGGGGTCCTGGTGCTTCGCACCGTCGATGAATTGGCCCCCCACCCCTTAAAAACTAAGGTCCGGCCCTGTTAAGTTGTCTGAGTGTATAAACTCACAGGGATACGGACATACAGTTAAATAATTGCACATATACAAATGTAATGATCATTTAGATAAAGAAACGCACGGTAGACCTATACGTTGTTGTTGTTTGTAGAGAGTCCTCATAGCCGAAGCTCTTAGGGACAAAGACCTATACGAATGCTTCACTCTCTTTATAGGCCTTGTCCGACGATGCTTTCTCTCGCATGCACCTGGTAGCTCTGTCATGCTGTGACAATGGGCGAACACTCTTGTTTCCAACTGCTCATGGATATTACTTTCTTACTTGTTCTTTGTTAACTTATTTCGATTGCTTATGCCATTGCTTATTTATGGTTGTTTTCATCAGTCGTCATATGTAATATATACATGTAGATAGCGAGCCCATTATAAGCTTCAAGCTTGTTGCTGCTCATTTATGTTGACAATGTATTGATGCATGTGTGCCCTGTTGATCAGAATAAAAGTTTATTTAAACCAAAGAGCGAGTGATCGCATCGTCAAACAAGGGGTATGGATGGTTTCATGTGAGTTGAATATGGCATGGGCGGTCGCGCAAAGCTGATCTCTAAAAAATCGTGCAAGCTCTCGTTCGAGCACTCGCCTAGTGGTATGTCTCCCAGGGAAGGCTGGTGCAACGAGACCAAAGTGCAAGCGCTCGCGTAGCAAGAAGCATGGTCTGACTTCGCCTTATTTCCTGCATGCAACTTTGATACGTATTCTTTTCACTCACGCTTGCTTCTCCCCCATATTTTGAAGTGGAAGACAGAGTGAGACGAGCCCAGGTCCACCTGCCACCAGGGATTTCGGTCCTGGTATCTATAGCCCTGAACGTAGTAATAGGTGGCAGTGTGGATGCAGTTGTTGTCGGTGTAATCCCCGTTAGTGTCGCCGTTGGCACCGTTACTTGGGGGTCTGTAGGATCTGTAGCTGGAACTCTCTGAGTAGGATGACTCGGACAAACCTTTAGCTATGTTCACTGGAAAAAAACACCCACACAAAATGTAAACAGGTATGAGCACGCTCATGCATATACGCAAACATGAAATGATGGCAAGATTAATCTAAAAATCATATTGGGAAGGAAAAACAACAACAAATAAATGTTCACCCCTACCATTGACCCCTATCCAAACACATGGTAGGAAATATCAGCACTAAAAATAAAGATTATATTTAGCAGTGCTGATTTACTTGTCCCTCTGTGTACACGAATTAACCTAGAGATCTTTGATTCTTGTTGAGTGTAAGAAAATTCCATACAGAAAACCCCCAAATTTGTGTATATATATTTGTGCGGACATGGATAGAGAGTGAGAGTGAGAGAGAGTGAGAGAGAGAGTGAGAGAGAGAAAGAGAGAGAGAGAGAGAGAGAGAGAGAGAGAGAGAGAGAGAGAGAGAGAGAGAGAGAGAGAGAGAGAGAGAGAGAGAGAGAGAGAGAGAGAGAGAGGAGACTGTACTGGGGGATTCTTTCTTTTATTATTATTATTTTTTTTTTTTAGTTATGTGGACTCAATAGTCCAAACGAATTATCAAACACACACACACACACACACACACACACACACACACACACACTGCAACACAATCTAATTATACACACAGAATGTGGGTCACAACAATGACGTCAAGAAAAGTTACGTGTTGTATTTGTTACGTCAAGTTTGTTCTACTGTCTGTCCCGCGTCCAAGGCCAAAAGCCGAAATATTGGGAATAGTCTACATTCTTTCTTGTTAGTTTTCATTCTCTTTTTTTGTTCTGCTATATATATATATATATATAACGCCGTTCAGTGGCGTTGCTCCCACATTCTCAACTTAGAATGTAGATCGATAAAGCTATAAAGCGAAACGTCTCGTCCAAGTTTTTTTGTTGTTTTGATTTTTTCACTCAATATATATATATATATATATATATATATATATAGGTCATATGAAATAAGTTTTTGTTCTTAAACAGGATATTGTGAAAGGACTAGCGATTTTATGTACATTTCGAAAGAACGACGAGGAAAACAATGTAACTCAATCGTTAAGAAGTGGCGATAAATACGCCTTGAACCTTTACTAAACTAACGAATTCCGTTTCGAAAGAATGTTTTCTTTTGGCTTGAAAACACGTTACTGCTAACCAATTGAGTGTAGACATGTTATGAAGATATGGGGACAATTCACAACGCCTACATTATCTAAAGAAAAGTTGTTTTAGGGATCCATATAAAGTGTGCCTATAGAGCGTCAGTTTTATTTATTGTGAAAAAAAGAATTATTTGGAAGATATACATGGGATCAATCATTATTTTGAGTACTATGTAGGGAAGGCCGAAAAATGTAGCACGGACGCGACAAATTTAACGAACAAAAAATCAGTTACAATTATGCCTTTATGGCTCAATTGTACAACAGTTTTACTTTTACAAAATAACCCCGTTCTGATAAATGCTGCCCTACATACAATGCCAAGCGCAACGGACAGTAGGGCTCTTGTGGTCTGTTTAGTAGCTGTGGACTCGGGCCGGATATTCATATCCGTCACTTCCGTGATCGACTTCCGGCAATGCTTATTCCTTGTTGCTGTTTCCGGTAAGCGTATACTGAGGACTAATAACTGAAAGTAACACTGACGTAAAACGAATCAATAAGAAAGCTTCTAACTAGCTTAACGTTTCGTTGAGGTCACATTGTTATTCACGGATGTTGAATCTTCTATCTGTCATTATTCCAAGCTTATTGTAATTACTATGTTCATATAAATACAAAAAACGCAGGCTAATTCGACGTACCAAAACTGTAACCCCTTGACTGGCAGAAAAACAAATAAAGACAAAAACATAATTGTACAAATTAATCATGCCATGAAAAGGACAACTGATAGAGCCAATTTGGCAAAATGGTCTGGGGATATAACTCTCTTTATTGTGTTAGAGCAAAAACCAGCATATCAGAGTTGGTCCTCCTAATCTGATGACGTCATCAGTGATGTCATCAAGTCAGTACGTAATATACTTTATGTGGCAGTCAAGGGGTTGTTAAACATTGGTTTCCCCGATTATTCATTCAATTGTCGTTTGTTTGTCCAGGATGAAGAATACGCATTTACATAATGTTTCTAGTACCAGACCATCTTATTTATCTTTAAAAAAATATAAACCAACACAACAACGCAGTTACTTTGTTAAACGGTGATAGGATTTTTTTTTTAAAGTGTTCCTGTTCGCCCACACTAAAGCAGGCGCCACATGGCGTGCACAATCGTATGGGGATGCGATGCGATTGTGTCACGTGAGTCATGATTGATTCATGTGGAATACTTCCGTCTGAAAATAATTTTTCCATTTTCGCTCGCTATACTCAAGTGGACCCAATACATGAGTTTCATGTGGCTGGCCCTTAAGAAAGGGTGGAGGGAGGGAGGGAGGGAGAGGGAGAGAGAGATCGGAAGTCGGAAGTCGGAAGTCGGAAGTTTAGTGAATATGGGCCTACATCCCCTTTCATGGGGGGGGGGGGGGGGGGGGGGGGGGGGGGGGGGGGGGGGGGGGGGGGGGGGGGGGAACACACAATACAATAATAACCATGAGCAATGTAACGACAAACACAATTATCCATGATAGCATTACCTGAAATTTGAAAGGAGCAAGGCAAGGCAAGGCAAGGCAAGAAATTTATTTCATACCCCATTTGGGCACAGAAATATAAAAACATACACACACATAAATAAATTTCCAAGAATCAACCCAAGAGTGATGTCCAAAATCATTTCAAAGATAACCCATATCATAATATTACAAATAATGTAATGTATTACTAAATTAAAAACAAAATGGGAAAAAGACATGATTAATAGCATTTATCTGAAAGAACCGTTAACAACTGTAATGAAGTGCTTTAGTTTGAGTAATATTTTCTTATTTTTTGTAGAGAACAAAGCTTTGAATTTATAAGCATTAGGGCGAGTAAAAAAATACTTAGGGAGGTACCTTCTCCTGTCAGTGTCAAAGAAAGGACAAACAAACAAGTAGTGAAACTCATCTGCCACATCATGTACATTACATTTTTCACAAATTCTTTCATGTCTGGGTGTACCAGTATAACGCAACGTGTTCACAGGCAAGTTATTGTTAGTAGTTCTGAATTTTAACACAGTAATCATATAGCTATATGGCAAGACTAAGTAATATGGGTCAACACAAAAAGACGTTTTAAACATTCTGTAGTTTAAATATAATTCGTCATTATCTACATGCATATACCAAGATTGTAAAAAGGTGTCTTTTAAGCATCTTTTCACCTTCTCCTTGAACCACAATGGATTTGCATCAAGAAAGTTTTGATTCAACCAAAAACTACTCAAGCCAGTTTCATTTAGTAGTGTATGGATATATTTGATGTATCTGTTTTCATAAACATTTGACTCGTACATTTTCAATAGGCATTTATAAACAAGAACTGATAATTTTTCTGTCTGGTGGTTTGTTACAAGGTTAAACCAAAATGATAGCATTCTACATTTAACAGTTACACCAACAGGGAATTTACCCGTTTCCCAAAAAATCATGAGAGAAGGAGTCGACTGTCTTACTTTCAGAACCAACTTGTAAAATCTTAACTGCAGTCTCTGAATAATATCATTCACATCAAAGCCCCAAATTTCACAACCATATGTAAGGATAGGAAGTACAGTTTTATCAAATAGGTCAATTGTTAGATCTGCAGGAAGCATCAATAATTTAGCTTTCCTCAACAAAGCAAACATGGCTCGGGAAGCTCGGTCATAAAGATCACGTTGTGCAACATTCATTTTGTTATTATAATTTAACTTTAACCCTAAGTACATAAAGTTCTGAACAACCTCTAATTTTTCAGTCGCTATAAGAAAGTCGGGAAAACGTCTAACCTTACCCTTAGAAAAAATAAGAACCTTACATTTCTTGGCATTTAATTTCAAATTCCATTTTTGACAATAGCGTTGAATATTATCTAAGCCTCTTTGCAATCCTACTGGAGTTTCAGAAAATATGACAGTGTCGTCTGCATACAACAACAAAAATAGTATTAACAAAATGTTAATTTCATGTTCGTTCATACCTAATATATCTGCTTCTCTAGCAACTGTGGTAAGACCAGTCATATCTCTAGACATAAAAACTTTCATGTCATTCAGGAACATGGCAAACAATACAGGCGACAGGTTTTCTCCTTGCCTTACTCCAACTTCCGAGCAGAAAAAGTCAGAAAATTCACTATTAACCGCAACACATGATTTAGCTTGGGAATACATATTTTGTATTACTTTTAATAACCGACCGCTAATACCATTGTCTATAAGTTTTTGCCACAAAAATGCCCTATTAACTTTATCGAAAGCTTTTTCATAATCCAGAAATGCACAATACATGCGTTTTTTCTTAAACAACAAAATATCAATCAGCCCGTACAAAGTAAACAAGTGATCCAGTGTTGAAAAGTTGTTTCTAAACCCAGCTTGTTCCATGCCAATTAAGTGAAATGTTTCAATGTATACCTTTAGGCGTTCGTTCAGGATACTTGTAAACAGTTTCCCAAAACAGGACAGTATGGTTATACCACGATAGTTGTTGGGATCTGCAGGGGAACCTTTGTTTTTGAATATTGGCTGTATAACCCCAATTACCCAATTAGTTGGTACTTTACCGGTAATTAATATCAAATTAAATAGTTTCACAAAAATACCTAACATTTTCTCTGCTGAATTTTTAAGGAATTCATTTACTATGTTATCTAACCCGCATGCTTTATTGCTCTTTAACTTCTTTATGCAATTTAGAACCTCATTTTCAGTAATTAAATTATCTAACAGAGCAATAATATTATCAGAATCAACTCCATTGTCAGGGGCATCATCAGCCTCCTCTTCAACTGTATTCATATTTTTAAACAGCTCAAAAAGGCCTGACAGCTAGGTTGGCTAGGGTTAGATTTATTCTTTTTCCCATTTATTATGGCCCAATAATCCTTGGGGTCTTTAGACTTTGTTTCACGTAATCGTCTTGCCATTTCATGGTTATATTTTCTCGCCTGTTTTTTAACTGTCTTTTTATATGACTTGGCAGCACGTTCTTTTTCTGCCCTCAAAAACAAATCATTTTTCATTAGTAAACTTCTTCTCCTACATCGCGAAAAAATTCTACTCTTAATCCTGCATTCCACATTATACCATGATTTATCCTTTTTTATCTTTTTAGATGGGCCACGATATTTCTTTCTCTTTTTTACCATGTGTAGTGTACTTGCACTTTCAATTAGAATATTGTTAACTCTACCGACAATCTCATCTACACTGTTTAAAGTAATATTCTCTGAGTGTGAAAGCAGGCCATCGAGCTCGTGCTCTACCAATGTTATTTTGTCAACGTCTAAATCGTCAACAAAATTTAGTTTTAGATCATTATTCCATTTCACAAAATGCGAATTAGGATCATTGGTACTTGGCTCATGGACTGCTTTCTCTTTCTTATTTATGGATTCTGCCACAAAATTTATACTAATAAATACATTCGCCACAATATGCATAGACTGCCACAAACAGAAACACTAACTGAATCATAACTGTATTGAAAAGGAGAGAGAGAGATAGAGAGAGAGTGGGGGGGGGTGGGGGGGGGGAGGGAGAGAGAGCGAGAGAGAGAGAGAGAGAGATATATATAGAGATGGATTATATAATTAATTAATTATTTATTGCCGTTTAGCTGATTAGCCCTACAGCAATGAGAGAGAGAGAGAGAGAGAGAGAGAGAGAGAGAGAGAGAGAGAGAGAGAGAGAGAGGAGAGAGAGAGAGAGAGAGAGATACTGAGAGACAGACAGACGGACAGACAGACAGACAGACAGACAGACAGAAACATTAACCAGACAGACAAACAGGGAAGAAAAGACGAGCGTGGTTTGATCTGTCTTGGTCTAATTAGTTATGATACATAATGGCAAAATATAGTATTTCACATTTTGTCCTTATACCGGCTTCTCTTTGACATTGGTATGCATGGGGCATATGCGCGCGCGTGTACAGACACAGACACACCGTGACATACACACACACAGTGACACACACACATACATGCATACACACACACACATGGCTTGTTTCTTTCATTAATTGTTTACTTGTTTATTTTCCTTTTCTTGTTCGCTACTTTGGGATGTTTAGTTCTTTAGTGTTCTTTACATCATTTTTTATGGATGGCTTGTTGAAAAAAAAGCATGTCATCTGCTTATACAGTCGAACCCGCTTATAAGGAACCCGCTTATAAGAAAACCCGCTTATAAGAAAGCAATTTCTTTCCCCGGCCGAACTCTTTCTTTCTTATGTATTATCAAAACTCGGATATAAGAAAACCGCTTATAAGAAAACTCGGTTATAAGGAAGCAAATTCGTTCTCCCATCCACAATGTAAACTCGGATATAAGAAAATGATTTCATACAAGGGAGTTGGTTTGCAGTTCATTTTCTTATAAGCGAGTTTGATTTTCTTATAAGCGATTTAAAAAAAAATTAGGGCATGAACTGAAAGGATGTTCCAAAAAGTGCAGTCTTCCAACAAAACAAACAAAAGAGGAAAATTTACGTCAGAGCAGCTACGTCACAGACACTCTAAGGGCACAGGCACTTGATTGCAAGACTAACTAAGTTATTTTTGTTCCTTAAGGATTTCATGCTTTCCTTCAGTATTCTGTACAAAATAAATGCTGAGAAGAAAAAGAAAAAGAATGCTTGTACTTTTGTGTTAGTTGTAGTGAGACTAGAGTAGCATACTCTAAGTGAGCCTGCCCATCCTTTGCAATGGCAGAGAGGAAAAGACAGTCTATTTCCTTAAGAAGGAAAATAGAAATACAGCCACACCCGCTTATAAGAAACTCGCTTATAAGAAATCCTGCTTATAAGCAAGCAATTTATTCACCCCAGCCGAATTCCTTCTTTCTTATGTATTATAAGAAAACTCGTGTTTTTATAAGCAAGCAAATTCGTTCTCCCATCCGCGATGTAATGCTCGGATATAAGAAAACTGATTTTCATACAAGGGAGTTTCTGTTTGCAGTTATTTTTTCTTATAAGCGAGTTTGATTTTCTTTTAAGCGATTTTCCCATTCAAATCGGTTTAGGGCATGAACTGAA
>CM065687.1:21165310-21203030 GCA_017654935.2 Phymorhynchus buccinoides | reverse complement strand
AATAATAATTTTATTTAATATAGCGCTAAAGTCATTACAGTAGTATGCTCGATGCGCTTTTACAAAAGCAACATCGGAAGATGAAAAACACACATATAAATCAACACGATAGTCACACTACAAACATTCAAGTGCAAAGAAATAAAGTCACAAAGATAACATGATTCTCACTCACAGACACATCCACCCTCGTTCACCAGCACAGTCACTCTCTGATAACACCTCACCCTTGCAGAAACTAATGAAAATGTCAACAAGCAGCAGGAAGGAATGCACCAATACATGCGTACACACGGCCCACTCTCTCTCTTTCTCAGGGACAGATTGGAAGACTAGGCGTTGCCTAAAATCCTTTATCCTTAAAAAATAAAGTTAAAGTTTTCAAGTTTTTTAAGTTTTCTCTCTTTCCATCTCTCTCTCTCATTATACAGGATTCCTGATAAAATTATATCATTTAAGCGACACACTTTACAAAAACCGTAACATGAATATAAACATTCTGGACCACAACAAAATCTAATTGTAAAAAAAGAAAAATACTACATTTGTGTACTACTAGTACAGTACTTGAGTGATGTCGGTGAGATGAACCATCATTGTATCTTTTTTTTAAATTTCTTTTTTTATTTTGGGTTGTTGTTGTTGTTGTTGGTTGGTTTTGCCTGGTTAGTTCTGTCTTTCTCTCGTGTGGTAAGTCCCTTCTCCCCGATTCATTGAATGAATCTAAGTATAGTTCATTAATTAATTAATTAATTCATTCATTCATGTCGTTCGTTCGTTCCATCATTTATTGATTCATGCACATAATTCATTTGTTGATTCAGACGTTTATTCATTTTGTTTGTTAGCTTATTCTGTCGTCCACTCATATATATATTATAATAATAATAATAATAAATAACATTTTATTAGAGCGCCCTTCTCTCTTGAGGCTCATGGTGCTTCACAATTGTTTAAATAAATACCATAAATCATAAATAAGCTACTACAATATCAACTATCACAAACATGCACACAGCCACAACACGCACGCACGCACACGCCCACGCCCACACCCACATACGCGCGCACAACCACCCACCCACAATGTGGGGGACATCATTTTAAGGCAGGAAACAGGACAAGGAAGAAATCAAAGGTATTGCCGGAAGAGGTGAGTTTTAAGAGCGGTTTTGAAAGACTGGAAAGATTTAGCAGAACGAAGTTCATATGGTAGGGTGTTCCAGACAGAAGGGACGCTGAAAGAAAATGAACGTTCACCATATCATATATGATATACCTGTGGTTGTTTTTTCTTCTGTGAGGTCATTCTTGTACGTTTTATCATATATCTATTATTAATAAACGAGAAAGGGCGTAAAAGGGCCGCGATGCCCACTTCTAGCCCTAATTACTACTACTACTATATTCGTTAATTGATTAATTCATTCATTAATTCAATTCTTTCTTTTTCTTGCTTTATTTCTTTGTGTCTGTTTTTTTCTTTCTCCTTTGAATACTTCTATCATTCTTCCTTTCAGTTGTGGAACATTTTGCAATATTAAGCGTAGAATAAAGTTAACGTAACCCGAATCGCTTCAACTATTTCGTTTGTTGCGTACCTTTACTAATGCTTTCTAGAATGTTTTCTTTTGCGCCAATTTTCTTTTTTTTCTCTTTTTTTTTAAAGCCACACACACACACACACACACACACTGACAACCTAAAACCCGGCATGCACAATAAAAATATTTTTTTTTATTGATTTTTTTAAAATAATACACAGACAATAAATAACTGAAAAATGAAATATAAGTAATAATCGCTCACATAAAGTTTTCTTTTCTGATATTATCATAATGATTTTGTTGAAAAAATATTAAAAATTAAAAATACAAAATAAGAAAAAGCATACAAAGCAATTGCACAAGATTACACACATGCACACACACACACACAGAGGGAGAGAGAGGGGGGGGAGAGAGAGAGAGAGAGAGAGAGAGAGAGAGAGAGAGAGAGAGAGAGATAGAGAGAGAGAGAGAGAGAGAGAGAGAGAGAGAGAGAGAGAGAGAGACTGTTAACATTGTGGAGTGGAAAAGAACAAGGTTCAAACTTACTTTTATAGTACACGTACGTGGACTATCTTTAACAATATTTACTGGCCTATTTCAATGTATTGAATGGGGAAAAAAATAATGACAAATAGAAAAAACAGCAACAGGGGTGGAACATCACATGACCAAAGGTTTGCATAGGAACCAGTTTTGTCTAAAACATACATATTTTCCATTAACAAACGATCTATATTCCTCTAGACAATATCTATTTTGTTAGCATTGTACGAAAGGTTTCAAACACTGGGTTTATATTTCGCAATTTAATAAAGGTCTTAAAGGCCCCCCACGTCGCGTGTCACATTCCCTCTTATGCTGGGAACATTTTCTTAAGATTTCTTACAATAGCTATAAGAGGGAAACACGTGAAAACCGTGATATTGACACGTGACGTGGGGGGTCTTTAAATAGGGAGTAGGTTAAGTTCCACTGTAGTTTGGACCTTGTCACGTTACCTTGCATGCACTGTGGTCCAGCAAAGCCCTCGTCACAGCCCTGCGGACAGTGACCGGTCACGTGGTGACAGGGGCTACTACTGCTGTGGCAGTGACCGCACGTGAGGTTGCACTGGTCACCGTACTGACCTGCCGGACACTCTGCCAGAATAAGTAGACAAGGGAGTGGGATTAAAATAAATTAAAAAAGCCTTAAAAAAAAGAAAGAAGCCTATGCGAGTACTTCAAAATGGTGATCATTACGATGACAGTGACATTAAATGGTATTGATGATGATTTTGATATTAGAATGATAATGTGATCATGATGATAATGACGATGATAATGGAGATGATGATTATGATGATGATGATGATAATAATGATAATGATAATGATGGCGACTACTTTGACTTAATAATAACCCATACCAAAGGCTAATGATACTACTACTGCTACTACTACTACTACTACGACTACTCCTCCTCCTACTACTACTATTACTCCTCCTCCTACTATTACTACTATTACTCCTCCTCCTACTACTACTACTCCCGCTACTACTTAACTACTATTACTACTACTCCTCCTCCTCCTACTCCTCCTCCTCCTACTATTACTCCTCCTCCTCCTACTACTCCCGCTACTACTTAACTACTATTACTACTCCTCCTCCTCCTCCTCCTACTACTACTATTACTCCTCCTCCTACTATATTACTCCTCCTCCTCCTCCTACTACTACTACTCCCGCTACTACTTTACTATTACTACTACTCCTCCTCCTCCTACTACTACTCCTCCTCCTACTACTACTACTATTACTCCTCCTCCTACTACTCCCGCTACTACTTAACTGCTATTACTACTACTACTCCTCCTCCTCCTACTACTACTCCTCCTCCTACTACTACTCCTCCTCCTCCTACTACTACTACTACTCCCGCTACTACTTAACTACTATTACTACTACTCCTCCTCCTCCTACTACTACTCCTCCTCCTACTATTACTCCTCCTCCTCCTACTACTACTACTCCCGCTACTACTTAACTACTATTACTACTACTCCTCCTCCTCCTACTACTACTACTATTACTCCTCCTCCTACTACTACTACTCCTCCTCCTACTACTACTCCTCCTCCTTCTCCTCCTCATCCTTCTCCTCCTCTTCCTTCTCCTCCTACTACTACTACTAGCAATGTCTGCTGCTACAGCTTCTGCCGCTCTCACCAGTAGTAGCCTACCAACCCCATTGGCCGGAATACTTAAACATACCATCTAAATTGACAATGCGGGATTCCTCATACTTTGACCTAAATACCTGTTTTGTGTTCATATCACGTGCAACACGTCTAACTGACCGGTCTGACAGAGGTGAAAGGCCAGTCCAGCGGGGTCAATCCATCCTGGCTGACACCCCTGGGAACAGTGGCCGCTGACCGGCTCACAGGCTGACCCCTCTTTGCACTGACCACACTGATGCTGGCAGTCCTGGCCGTACGTGCCATTCTGGCAGTCTGAGAGACAAAGAATGACAGGCTTACATGTTAATTAATACAACATTCCTCAGATAAGTAACCCTTCTGGCGGCCGCGGAAATCGTCGACATAATAATAAATAACATATCCGAATGTTGAGTTATCCAAGGATGGGCTTAAAAAAAAAGATGTGATTTATAACACGATTCTCTTCCGAAGTCGCCATGCGGCTGCCCACGTGGCGAGGTAATCAAAAAAGTAATGTTCTCATCCCTAGCTGTTGCATTTGTGCCACAGTGTTCAAGTGCTTTGGCTGTTGGGATGATCCCTGGAGTCTTTAAGCCAGGGTAAGACAACAACATAACACGATTATTTGTTTTTGGTAATGAAATTCTGACTTTTCAACAAAATCCTGGAACAGCCACGAAGATTCCCAAGCCTGTATTTGCAGATATTTCACAGGTAGGACTGAAGACGAGATTTTAACCAACATGAAATAACAGCTGACGTCAGAAAACTGTTCATATTATCTTTCACAGGACAGACCACAAAACAACATAGTTACCTCTATCACAGCATCGGGGGTAGTTGCTTGTGAATTAACAGCTGACGTAAGAAAACTGTCCATTATTATCTTTCACAGGACAGACCACAAAACATCACAGTTACCTTTATCACAGTACGGGGGCTGTTTCCCGATGGGGCAGGGGCAGTGCCCGTTGGACTTGTTGCACACGGCATTGTTCAAACACACGCCGCACCTCTTAGTGCAGTTCACGCCGTACCGTCCATCGCGACACTCTGTGAAAATGAGTAGAGAACATTTCAGACAAGACGAAATAAAATCAGCAACACCGAGTTAAAAGAGCAATATTTCGATTTATTATAAAATCTTTGTCCAGCTAGAACGCTGGCCGACTGAATGCTTGAAGCAACGAATCATCCCATGTGATCCAAGAACAAAAAAGGGGCTAAAACAAAAATAAAATAAGTGATTAAAGCTCGTATTTCAACAAGTTGCACGTGCATGAGTCAGTAGCATGTAGTGGAAAAGAAAGGAAAAAGAAGAAAAGAAAAGAGGAAGAAGAACGGGAAGAAAGAAAGATAAAAAGAAAAGAAAGACAGATACGTAGAGGGATAAAAAAGGAAGAAAGGAAAGAAAAAAGAATAGAATGAAGTAAATTAAGACAACAGAAAACCAATTGGGACGATCAGCCATCAACGGGAGAATAGGGAAAGGGATGTGTGTGTGTGTGTGTGTGTGTGTGTGTGGTGTGTGCGCGTGCGTGTGCGCGTGCGTGCGTGTGTGTGGTGTGTGTATGAGAGAGAGAGAGAGAGAGAGAGAGAGAGAGAGAGAGAAGAGAGAGAGAGAGAGAGAGAGAGAGAGAGAGAGAGAGAGAGAGAGAGAGAGAGAGAGAGACTATGGGGAGTATATGCAGGTTGTTTGGAAGGGGACAAACAAGCGGGGTGTGCAAGTAGAGAACACTCACAACAGCAACACCACCAACACCAACACTATTTTGGGGAATCATAGTAGTAAATGACATAGCTGGACAAAGAGCGGTCAAACAAACAAAAAAAGATCACGTGGTTAGCCCAGAGACGGGAGTTGTCACAAAGCGAGAATAGGTGAATTTGCGCTACTTTTCCTCTATACGAATTGCGTGAAAGCGAAGAGTACAATTTGCGCGAACGTGAAGTATGCAATTTGCGCTTCTATGACACAATGAGAGACAGATAGAACGTGAGTGTGTGTGTGTGTGTGTGTGCATGTGTGTGTGTGTGTGTGTGTGCGTGTGCGTGTGCGTGTGCGTGTGTGCGTGTGCGTTCTATGCGCTGCATTTTAATAGGAAAATAAACTGATTTATTGATCGATTGATTGATTGATTTGTGCATGACTGTACATAATTTACATTTTACAATGCTTCTTTTTCCCCCATGAACAAACATTCTAGAATTGGGCAGGGGCAGACGCATTGGCAAACGGAAGGGTTCGTGCTTTTTGACTAATCAAACATTCGCGCTTTTTGACCATCAAACATTCGCGCTTTTTGACCATCAGACATTCGCGCTTTTTGACGATCAAACATTCGCGCTTTTTGACGATCAAACATTCGCGCTTTTTGACTATCAAACATTCGCGCTTTTTGACGATCAAACATTCGCGCTTTTTG
Source organism: Phymorhynchus buccinoides (assembly GCA_017654935.2). Classification (NCBI taxonomy): domain Eukaryota; kingdom Metazoa; phylum Mollusca; class Gastropoda; order Neogastropoda; family Raphitomidae; genus Phymorhynchus; species Phymorhynchus buccinoides. The sequence goes on along the minus strand of CM065687.1, from coordinate 21,196,849 downwards.
ACTATCATACACTCGCGCTTTTTGACGATCAAACATTTGCGCATTTTGCAGACAGAAAGTATTCGCGCTTTTGGTATGTTCGCTCAAATTGACGGTTGCCCCAGAGACAAGCCTGGTCGCCACATTGATACGATAGGTCAATGGTGTGTCAATAATCTGTTTGATCGTCTTCAAAGGAACAAAGATTTGTTTAAACCAATCGTGTGTGGTGCACCACGAAATTATAATAAAAGTAGCCGAGGCCATTGTGAGTGTCCTGTGCATTTAGTAGTAGGCACAAAACTACCGTTAACACCACCACCACCACAACCACGATATATTTGTTTTGTTTTTTAAATAAAAATCTCCCCAGTATTGTTTTTTTAATTTTGATCTTGTGGGTTTTCTGCTCCTTTTTGCTCCTTTTGCTATATTTGCTGTTTAATTGTTTGTCTGTGTTGATAAAGGCGCAGTCGCCGAAATAGCCAGTAGTTTTGCTTTGTCTCTTGTGAATAAAATAACGTCACTTTGTACTTGTCGTGTAGTTGTTTGTTTGTTGTATGTTCCAGTGACGTTGCAGTCTGTTTCAGGTTTTTTAAATTTTTTAAATCTCCCCATTTCATCATATCATATTTGGTGCAAAGGAATTATTGATACTGCAGACGTTCAGCAATCTAAAGGTGAAGCTCACACGAAGCATCAGGAGCAAATCGATCCAAATAAAACAGTAATCTCGTAGACGCACGCCTTTACATAACAGGAGGGGGGGTGTTAAAGACCCACCACGTCACGTGTCAAAATTATGGTTTGCACGTGTTTTCCCTCTTAGGGGAAGACGGGGTAAAAAGCCCATGGGTGGGTAAGAAGCCCATGCCAATTATCTCATGAAATGAAGCAAATTTCAGTCACAAGTGTCAATGTTTAGCATTCGTCTCATGGGCAAATTGACTAAAATTTACTTTATTTCATGAGATAATTGGCATGGGCTTCTTACCCGCCCATGGGCTTTTTACCCCGTCTTCACCTATAGCTGTTAAGAAATCTTCCAAGCATAAGAGGGAATGTGACACGTGACGTGGGCTGTCTTTAAATACAAATCGGAGAAAAATGAAGTGCAAAGAAGATGATAAGACCACTCAAATTAGAGCAGTGGGGAAAAGAAGGAATATCTGCAAGAGGTAGGATGGAAAGTTAATGTCTAGAGCCAACGAATACTAGATGTCATTGCTTATTGCTATCTATATGTTGTTCGTGTACTGTAGAGGAATAAAACATTATTTGAAGCAAAATAGTAGGCATAACAAAACATACGTAACCACGCTACTCACCCTGTTGACAGGTGGGAGGGTACCACCCAGGGTCACAGGCTGGACATGCCCCGGTCACTTTGTTACAGGGCACCCCACCCTGACACTGACCACACGACCTCTGGCAGTCCACTCCGTACGTGCCGTCCTCACATTCTGTAGGAAAACAACAACAAGAACAATGAACGCCTATGATCATGTTCACCTCCCTGACAGAGGCATTATTACCATACTCAATTTGCTTCTTCTTCTTCTTCTTTTTCGATCGCTCAGACAGTTTCCTGCCAATTATGAGCGCAGATGCGTCATGCTGCCATTATGCGCCCAACTAAGAAATAGTTAAGCCCAGCAAGTATTATCATGCTCACCTATCTGACAGACATTATTTTCATGCTCACCTATCTGACAGGTATTATTATCATGCTCACCTATCTGACAGAGGTATTATTATCATGCTCACCTATCTGACAGAGGTATTATTATCATGCTCACCTATCTGACAGAGGTATTATTATCATGCTCACCTATCTGACAGAGGTATTATTATCATACTCACCTATCTGACAGAGGTATTCTTATCATGCTCACCTATCTGACAGAGGTATTATGATCATGCTCACCTATCTGACAGAGGTATTATAATCATGCTCACCTATTGACAGAGGTATTATTCTCATGCTCACCTATCTGACAGAGGTATTATAATCATGCTCACCTATCTGACAGATGTATTATTATCATACCTACCTATCTGACAGACATTATCATTACTATTCGGTAGGATTAGGCCATGTGGCACACCAGTCACTTACACTATGCTTAAAGGGGCACCCTGACGGATACATTGTTGCAAGAAACACTCCGCGACCACCAGGAAAACACCCTTTACAGAGATCGCAACACTCACTTTGCTCTGGTTTCCTAGAAATCAAACCGTCAAATCAGCGATTCCTCCTTGACGGAGGTGCTGGAAGTCAGATTCTTTCAGTGAAAGACAAGGCACGTGCCTTCTCTTTTATAATGGCCGCCCGAGTTGGACCAAATCGTTTGCACGAACTGTCCACAACACAAGCCTTTTTATGCAGTTTACCAAAAGGAGTTTCGCTCACAACAAAGGAAACAGCTCCATTTTTTTTTTACTGCACTACATAGAAGAAAAAGCTTCAACCACTCTCAGTGGCTTCCACCCACCCTGTCCAAAATGGCTTTTCTCTCCGGCAACTCCGCCAAGGAGGAATCGCCGTTTTGATGGTTTGATTTCTAGGACACCAGAGCAAAGTGAGCGTTCCGATCCTTGAAAAGGCTGTCTTTCTCGTGATCTCGACGTGTTTCTTGCAAAACCCCATCCGTCAGAGCATCCCTTTCAGGCAAATGAGTCTTTCTTCTCTTTTTGCCGACACAGTGGTAACTGCCAGCTTGGCTCACGCCTGTCGCACACGCCATGCTTTAGGGTGGGTGGGAGGGGAGGCTTTATTCTCAATTTGCTGACACAGCCTAAACATTGTCACAAAAACAACAACAAAAACCCCACTATTGTCACCACCGAAGCTTTGGTTGAACTAGAATAATCTCATGGTCATTTTCCTGCAACAGTGGTAAGCATAATATTGGCTATGCACACACCTGTCAATCACGCTATGTTTGAACCGAAGGTATTGTTATCATGCTCACCTGTCTGACAGAGCGGTAGCTGCCACCCTGGCCGACATCTGTCGCAGGTGCCTTCCTTTGGGTCACAGGTGTTCCGCTGGCACCAGCCACACTGCTGGCTGCAGTTCTGACCGTACGTACCTCTGGCACAGTCTGCGGACATTGACACACGGAGAACACTTATGTACATGTATCCACGACAAGTAATGCACACGTGTGATCAACTGTAGTTCTGTCTGTACGTTCCTGCGAACTCAAACATCAACATATAGACTACACGCACGCACCCCCCACCACACACACACACATACAGCACGCATAAACCCACCGACATGCTTACGTAACTTACATATATAACGTGCGCACGCACACACATTAATAGCCCACACCGACACACACGCGCATGGAGACACAAGACGCACTCGCACGCACACACAAAATGCAATTGCACACACACACTTTACAAACACACACACACACACACGCACGCACATACACACACATGCACGCATGCACACACAAAACGCAATTGCACACACAAAACGCAATTGCACACACACACTTTACAAACACACACACACGCACGCACATACACACACATGCACGCACGCACACACACACATATACACACACACACGCATGCGTATGCACGAACGCATGTAGCAGGAACATACCCAAAGACCGACAAGCTCTTCTTTTAAACAAAAATATTATTAATATCTTGTTCAAAAATTGGACGTGAATCCCTGACCTATGCGAAATAAATATGCGAAATTGTTAAATGAAGCAGAAACACCCGGATGTGCCCATAGGACCCAGAGACACACGGGCCTCGCCTGCCCTACCAGCACAAGAGCAGCCCATGTGATTAAAAAGTGATGCACGAGTAAAAAGAAACACAGCACCGAATTGGAGAAAAGAGTTTAAATACGTAGAACATAGCATCTGACCACAAGCGATCAATCAACTACAATACACGGATTCTAAACACTGGTCGGATTCTGGTTAAAGGTGGACCCTGACAGATGAGCTTTTGCAAAAAACACGTCGAGATCACGAGAAAGACAGCCTTTTCAAGGATCGGAACACTCACTTTGCTCTGGTTTCCTAGAAATGAAACCGTCAAAACGGCGATTCCTCCTTGGCAGAGATGCCGGAGAGAGAAGCCATTTTGGATGGGGTGGGTGGATGCCACTCATTGTGGTTAGTTTTTTTTACTTCTTTGAAGTGCAATACAAAAAGTATGGGAGCTATTTCCTTTCTTGTGAACGGAACTCATTTTTGGTAAACTGTATAAAATTAAAAACAAAATAAATAAAAAGGCTTGTACTGTGGAAATTTTGTGCAAACGATTTGGTCTAACTCAGGCGGCCATTTGAAAAGAGAAGGCACATGCCTTCTTTTTCACTGAAAGAATTTGACTTCCAGCACCTCTGCCAAGGAGGAATCGCCGATTTGACGGTTTGATTTCTAGGAAACCTGAGCAAAGTGAGTGTTGCGATCTCTGTAGAGGGTGTTTTCCTGGTGATCTCGACGTGTTTCTTGCAAAAAAATGCATCCGTCAGGGTGCCCCTTTAAGCATTTTATCCAGGACCCCGTGACTCCTAAAATGAAATGAACAAGAAACATCCGAAGGTGATGATTTTGTTTTAAATCAGAGTCAATGTTGATATTTAATTTCTTCCTTTTTTTCTCTTTCTTTCTAACAAGTATTACTAATGAATATGTGGTGTGGGGGGCAGGGAAGGGACAGGGATGGGGGGTGGGGTGCAGTGTTGGACTAACGTTGGTGCAATGGTGGTGTTTGCTTTATAATGTTTCCCAACACATGTACGAATGCATGTATGTATGTATGTATCTGTCTATCTATCTGTCTTTCTATCTATGTAGACCTATCTATGTATGTTTGTGTATGCATATAGACTAAGATATTTGTATAATATATAAATTGTGAATGCAAGTTGTATGTTTGTATGTATGTGTAAGCATATGTGTATGCGTGTATAATGTAGATGGACGGGTATATAAATGGTTGTATGCGTGCGCATGTGTGTGTGTGTTGTGTGTGTATATGTGTGCGTGTGTGTGTATATGTGTGCGTGTGTGTGTATGTACCCATCGTTCACTGGTGTTCCCCATCTCTCTTTCAAAATGGTGTCTGAGACCGAAGTTCTTTCTACTCTGAAAGAAATGCATTTTAAATCCTGTGATCTTGACCCCATCCCAGCCTCTCTTTTCTCACAAATCTATCAACACATTCTGCCATCAATCACCACCATCATCAATTCTTCTTTAGTTTCAGGTGTGTTCCCTTCTGCTTTCAAAATCGCTCTTGTAAGGCCCCTTCCAGTGATCGGGCTGGCTTTTGAAACCAATAAGTCCTGGGACTGATTGACCAAAAAATCAATCAGTCCTTTTGACAACCAATAAGTCCCATTTTTTTTCCTAATCACAATATCATCTTTGTGTTTGTCACTCCACCGGAAGACGTTTGACGACACACACTGTGGATCGGGAAATAACTCAATCTCGGAGATCTCTCGCAATCGGGTGTTTCCGTATGCACTTGGAACACAGTTGTAAGTAACACGTTAGAAACGACTTCGATTCTGTTTCGTTCTCCCCCCCCCCCACCCCACCCCACCTCCGAGTTATACGTCACTAGAAAGTTTGCGCTGACCTCTTGTTTGAATCGAAAACGGTGTCAGTGAAATTCTTTAATTCAGCTTGAAACAAAAACGACCAGTTCCCCATGCTTCCAAATTAGTACGGGTCATCATGACCCTTTGCCCCCAAATTTTAAGGGTCATTTGAAAATGTTTGAGGGTCAAAAGTAAAAGCCATAATAAATGGACAATATGCTCTAAAATAAAGACAAATCTCTTTAACAATGTGTACAAAGCTTGAAGAGTCATTTATTGATATTAATTGTTTAGTACAAATAAATTCAAAAATAAGACATGTAATCATGATGCACACACACACACACACACACAATCACATACATACACACACAAACACGCGCACGCACGCACAAACTGCAGAAGAGCTTGCCACCAGTCAACTTCTTCACACCAACTTGACTTGAATTTGCCAGTTACTTTCTTCTTTTCATCACTACTGACAGTTGAAGTAGAACTTGAAGTTGAAGGGCCTGGAACTGGTTCGAGGGTTTTTGTCACCTGACTTAAAACTTCAGTCTTTGGAAGAACTTTGCGTCGAAGTTTTCGCAATCCAGCGAAGCAGCGCCATTTTTTTTGCTTCCAAGAAACGCGCGTGCGAGCAGCAGCATGGGTGGCGAGAAACAAAGGGAAATTACTCGTGTTTTTTGTCGTCTGCTTCAAGCCTAGTAGTGAAAGAATAGGCCCAGTATATTTTGTTGATCGTTTCCCACAAGCCGAATTGGCTTCAACATTCTGATCGCGAAGAACACGTTTGAGGAAGCAATCGGCTGAGAGAAAAACTGTACGTCACAATGACGTATTAACTGAAAAATGTATACGTCAAACTTGAAACTTTGTACGTAATTTACGTACAGATCTGCATAATCGGGAACACTGACTGACGGGACCGAGTGCCTGGAAAATCAATAAGTCCCTGGACCGGCTGGATAGTAAAACGATCGGTTCCACAGAAAATCAATGCGTAAAGGACCGAAAACTGATCAAGTTCCTGATCCCTGCCCTTCTCAAGAAGAACAAGCTGGATCCCAATAATCTGAAAAACTACAGACCTGTATCTAACCTCCCGTTTCTCTCCAAACTCCTAGAGAAGACTGTTCTGAAACAACTTAACGATCATCTATCCTCAAACAATCTTCATCATCCTTATCAGTCTGCCTATAGAGCCAATCACAGTACTGAAACGGCCCTTGTTCAAATCGTCAATGACCTCCTACATGCTTCTGATGCTGGTCAGATCTCTCTTTTGACGCTTCTTGATCTCTCTGCTGCATTTGATACCATAGACCACTCCATTCTTCTGTCTCGTCTTGAACATACTTTTGGGATTAATGGCCCCGCTCTTTCTTGGTTCTCCTCTTACCTCTCTGATCGTTTTCAATCAGTTCTGGTCAATGGTCGTCAGTCTGAACAGGTTAGGCTTTCTTGTGGAGTGTCCCAGGGGTCTGTGCTTGGTCCTGTCTTGTTTACTTTGTATACGTCACCTCTTGCCAATGTCATCGATCAGCACAACATGAAACATCACTTCTATGCAGATGACTCACAACTCCAAAATAGTACAACCCCTGAAGATCTAGATTCCATTCTTTCAGAAAGTAACAACTGCTATATTGATATTCAAAATTGGATGGTTCAAAATAAACTTCAATTAAATGGTGAAAAAACCGAAGCAATGCTTGTAGGAACAAAAAACAAACTAGCCCCTGTTTCCATAGAGTCAATCCAACTGGGTAACAATATCATTCCCCTCTCAGACTCTGTCAAAAACTTAGGTGTCACTTTGGACAATACTCTTTCCATGCAGTTTCCTGACTCAGACCTGTCAGTCCTGCTACTATCAAATTCGTCGCATTGGCTATATTCGTAAATATCTCTCAGATGAAGCCACAGCAAAACTTGTTACTTCCCTCATCCTATCTCGTCTTGACTACTGCAATGCTCTCCTTTCTGGCCTATTAGTCTCTTCTCTATCTTGTCTCCAGCGTATTCAAAACACAGCTGCTCGTCTTGTCCTTAGGAAACAAAACTTTGATCACGTTAGCCCTCTTATCCGTTCTTTGCACTGGCTTCCTGTCGCAGACAGAATTGAGTATAAATTAAACACCCTTTGCTATAAATCTATCCATAAAGCTGCTCCATCTTACCTCTGCGACAATATTTCCATCTATACGCCAGCTCGCACTTTACGTTCAGTTTCTGACCCGCTTTCTCTCCAGATCCCTAGGTATAAGCTTTCAACTGTTGGTCGGCGCTCTTTTGCTGTCTCAGGACCGACATCTTGGAACAAACTTCCTCTTTCCCTCCATCAGCGACCGACCCTCTCAGCCTTCAAATCTAACCTCAAAACCCACCTGTTCCCCTGTCATTGAGGCTCCACTCTCTTTCTCTTCTCTCTCTCTTGCCTTTAGGTCTGTTTCTGCTGTATACCATTTATGTTGAACGTGTGTGTTCGCTTTGTATTGCATTTTTGTTTGAATGCGTTATGAATGCTAACGTGTGCGTGCGCTTTGATTCGATTTCTATCAAGATTCAGCGCTGTATAAATACTGTATGTTGTTGTTGCTGTTATGTGTGTGTGTGGTTGTGTGTGTGTGTGTGACCAAGAATTGTATGTTTAAAATAGTCGCATATTTTATTTTTTGGCTTTTCTACATACTATGTCTCTGTCTTGTGTTGTTTTGTTGATTGTTTTGTCGCTGCAGAAAGACTTTCCTGTAAAATGGACAAGAAAAACACTGATTGATTGATTGATCCAGAGATGCACCAGCCAAATGACTCCTAAAAAGTACATGTAGGTTTCCACTTTACAACAATAGATGGATCTTGAGCAAAGATACTTTCCGGCTCCGGATTGTTCATGTTAGTTTTGCTTTCTACTCGGAGCCATAAGGCAAATAATGTTCTTTTCCTTTCTCTTTTTGTTTCCTTTTTATTTGCCTTATGGCTCCGAGTAGGAACCCAAACTAACACAACAGATGGGTCGTTGTCCAACCCCACTCACCATTGTAACATTGACGCCCCTGTTTTCCAGGGGGACAGACTGGACAGTAGCCCGTGGTTTTGTCGCAGAACGTCCCGTTCAGACAGACCCAGGTACACAGGGAACAGCCAGAGCGAGTCTTCTGGTAGTAGCCGTCAAGACACTCTGCACACAGGTGTAAATGGATTGGCCTCAGTGATGGTGGTAATGATGCTGCTGCTGCTGATACTAATGCTGCTGCTGATGACGATGCTACTGCTGCTGATGATGGTGATGAAAGGGAGAAGATGGGAGGGGATTATGGTGATGGCTACGATGACGATGATGATGATGATGATGGTTATGATGACGACGATGACCATCATTTTGTTGTTGATGATGATAATAATAATGATGATGACAAGGAGGAGGAGGAGGAGGAGGAGGAGGAGGGAGGAGGAGGAGGGAGGAGGAGGAGGAGTTCAAGCAGGGTTCCCAGGTTTGGGGCACGATCCAAAAAAAGGACCTTTAAAGGACTTATAAGGACCTCATCCCAATTCAAAAGGACCTTTGATAGCATGATTGTATGGAATATACCTAAGCAGAAAACTCGCACAACAGAGCTGTTTACCCTCTGGTTTAGTTGTCAGTTATCTCAAGCTTTCCTGTCACTAATTTGTGGCATATATCAGTGATCATCTTCATTAATGATCAGATTCAGTACAGATTCATTAGTCACCTCTTCAATGATTTCCAATTTTGTAGCCATGAATTTGAATCCTTGAAATTATACTTTGCAAATTAAAATATAGGAGAGAAAAGAAAACAGAGAGCAGAGGGAGAGAGGGAGAGTTCACAAATTGCTACAGAGGTGGGGAAAGACACAGGGGGGGGGGGGGGGGGGGGGGGGGGGGGGGGGGGGGGCGGGGGTGGGCGGGGGGGGTACGGGGGTACTTTACTGATGGTCCCAAACAAACTGGCCTTTGATCAATGAAAGGAGAGGGATGCGGTGACAGTAAAGTAATCACTGCACCATCCACTCACCATGACCCTATAACCCTTTCTTTTATTCCACTTTTTTCCTCTGAAGTCGGAGTGTGGCTGCACACGTGGCGGGGTAATCAAAAACGGTCACACACGTAATGTTTTCATCCCTAGCTGGTGGAGTTGTACCATAGTGTTCAAGTGCTTCGGCTGTAGGGACGATCCCTGGAGTTTTTAAGCCAGGGTAAGACAACAAACAAACAAACTCCACTTTTTGAGTCAGGTTTCCTTCCTCTCTCATCCAGTCTCCATGCTGCTGTATTTACCACTTTAAGAGGAATAGGAATGGGGTGAAGGTGAAAACATCACTGTCAATAGAAGTCGTGTCTTCAGTGGGAGAGTTCAACCAGAAGTCAAGAGGTCACTGACCACCTGCCAGCCTGGCTCTTTTTTACCCACTGGAATTTTCCATCTCTGCAAGATCGTCTGCTACACTTCATGACATCAGTAGCTTTGCAGACTGCTGGGTTTTGTTTTTTGTTTGTCAGAAATGATTTCATTACCGTTCCCAGTTTCTTTCTCAAACCTTTTCCTAATAAAACAGGACTTAACAGCACCCTTCAAAAATTAAAAGGACCTCATGATGAAGTAAAAGGACCGACTTGCTGAATCAAAGCACTTAAAAAGCCTTTTGACCAAAAATCAATTCACAAGGACTTAAAGGGACTTAAAAGGCCCCTACGAACCCTGTCAAGAAGCAGGAAGAAGACGACGACAACGATGAAAATGATGCTAATGATGACTCGACGATGATGATGATGATGATGATGCAGCTACTACTGCTGCTGCTGTTGTTGAAAAAGAAGAAGAAGATGATGATGATGATGATGGCGACAATGACGACAGTAAATGTAACAGTACTACTGGCAGTTATGATGATAGCGAGGAGGAGAATGAAAATGACGACGACAATGACTGTGTCGACTTCAACATACGATGAAAGCGAATTTTTATGACAACGACAAAGACAATAAAGAAACAAATAGTCATTACAACAAAGACGACGAAGTATGCTACAATGTCACGATGACAATAAGATGACGATGACGATGACAAAGAGGCCTCCACAAACACCCCCACTGTAACTGAAACCAAGGAGCTAGGGGCCATAGATCAAAGTAGTGGTAAATGAAGGGCAGGAGCTGTGCCGGTCAGGGTTCGCCCCCCGGGGACTGCTACGGTAGCCCGATTGGTATCGCCCAGCTACTACGAAACAAAGGCTATGGTCCACTTAAAATTAAAAAAATTAAAATGTTACAAATCCACACTAGCTTTATTTTATGTTTACTTTCCTTTTCCATTAGGCTACTTCTATCTCCTCAGCTTTCTAATTTCTTGTCTTCTTACTACCCCCCAAAGTGCAGCAGAATCTTCAGCCTGATGAAGCTGGCTGCCTGAGGTGAAGAAGATGATGTGACGACGACGATGATGATAATGACTATGATGACTATTAAGACAATAAATAGTATATAGCGATGCAGATCATGATAATGACGATTAAGATTAAGATTCAAATCATAGCCCCGTCGACAACTAAGGCCATGTCAGGGCTATCACCACGTTCAATGATGCCAACACTAAAATCGAAGCATGCACATCAGAACATGGTAAGAAAAGCACGACTCCACACACAACTCAATTGTCTAAACACTTGCTTCAGTAAATGCTTAATGTCAAGTTCTCTCTCTCTCTCTCTTTACATCTCTCTCTCTCTCTCTCTCTCTCGTAAACTAACCTATGAGAGTGTGTGTTTCTGAAAGTGTTTTGCTGGTGCTTACGCGTCATTTTAGTTTAGTGTGATATCATTTGTATGATAATTGTAGGTCTAGATGTTGTCGCTCATTTGCTTTGTGTTTACATTATGTGTTTGAGTGCTCTTTATATAATATTTTTTTTCTTATTCTTTTCTCACTTTTCTTTCTTTGATTAATTTTTTTTTTCTCCTGTTCGCCATTTTTTGTGAGGGCATAGTGAAAAGAAGCATTGTAGCTTATCTATTTTCCTTCAATACAAAATTGTGTTTGTGTTCGTGTTCATGTTCTCTCTCTCTCTCTCTCTCTCTCTCTCACACACACATACACACACACACACGCGCGCACATACATACACACACACATACACACACACAGACACATACATACACACACACAGACACACACACACACACACAGACACACAGACACACACACACACACACACACACACACACACACACATACACACACACACACACACGCACACACACACATACTGACCATCACAGTCAGGAGGGGCATGGTGCTGGTCACACTTGGTGCACTGTCCAGAGTCCTGGTCACACTCCACACAGCCCTGAGGACAGCTCTTGCCACACCGGTTACCCCACCGCCTGTCAGGACACCCTGAAACAAACCATCCGTCAGCTTTCAGAAATATATTCTTTTAAAAAGGATAGAGAAAACCCCCCACCAAACAAACAAAACTAAATAAATGAAAATTGGCAGTACAAAAGATGTGGCAAAAAAAACAACCACCCACTGATATTACTTTTATTCAGGACCAAAACAAGAATTAGTTATTTAGCAGGACAATTAATTTTGACTCATTCGCATCGCAATGATTTTGAATTATTAAAAAAACTCAAAAATCACTCCATCAATCATGCAAAACAGACATAAACAAAAAGAGAAATGAAAGAAGATTACAGGTTTTTACTTCAGGTTTAGACATAGGGAAGTGCTAGATCAGACTTTTGTATATATAATATAGACATTACATAGAAAAACTCCCTACAGCAATTAGTTTTCCCACTTCAAACGCAGAGGCAAAAATGTGGTATAAGGGAGCGAAGCGAGTTTAGAAGTGACCAAAGTGTGGTGTGCACATACATTTACTTCCCAACTTGAATGAGCTAATCAATCATGGACGGAGAAATAAACAATCAAGAAAGGAAAAGAGGAGATGAGGAAACAATCCAGAACACAATACCCGCCATGTTCATGAATATTCCCAGCTGCAAAGCATATTTGCCTGGAAAATAAACACATATATATGCACACACGCACACACATACATACACGCGCATGCGCACATACACACACACATGGACACACACATCTACACGTGAGCGCACGCTGGCACGTACGCAAACGCACCCTCTGGGTCGCAAGCGAGCGAGTCACACTTTGATCTGCATCTTTATAACTATCAGAACACACACACGCGCACACACAGACACATGCGCGCGTGCGCACGCATACGCACACACGTACGCACACTTTCCCCCCTCACTTTAACTCATTGTTTTTGTTTTTTATGGTTTAAAAAAAAAAGTCTAATATCACCCTTGTTGAGAACAGACTTTAAATTAAATCAATCCAATCAAAACACACACACACACACACACACACACATACAAAAAAAGCTTTGCTTAGCTTACTCCTTTATCGTCAATAAAGATCATTTTGACTTGACTTGACTTGACACAAACACACACACACATATACATACACACACACACAAACACTAACCGTTGCATTTGCCTGTCTGTGGATCGCAGCTCTTGGAGCCACAGTTGTTGCTGCATCTTTCACATCTTCCAGTGCTGTTGGACTTGAAGAAACCCTCCTTACACACTGGTCGTTCAAGAAAGAAAAGAGAATAAAACAACAACATTCTTACTATGCATTTGACTCACAACTAAACCAAACCACTACAGGTACCATTCAACCATACGCTTCATGGCTTGTTGTTGTTGCAGTATCCGTAAGGCCGGGTTCACATTAGACACGTAAGTTCCGTACGGAACCCCCTAAATAAGTAGCAGAAAGAAGGATAAAAGTTTACGATTATAGGGGAAATTCGGGACACGTGCACAAATCTTTTCCTTTCTTTGTTTCACTTATTTATGGATTGCGCACTGGTTTGAATATCCGCTTATGTGTGTACACTGCCTTAATCTACATGGAAATACCAAAAACACAACACAGACATTTCTTTCTACATTACCCGTGCGCAAAAAAATAACTGTCATAAAACATACACCTTGTCTCTGGCATATTAATACGAAAAGCATCTTGCACTTGCACGTTTGGAATTATTACTGAATAAATACTAAAGATAGATACTTCCTTGCCTGTTGTCATTTTACTGATGACGTCCATAAGGTAGGTTTTCATTATACTTTATAGTGACTGCTAATGAATTACTAATGAATTAGAAAAGAGGGTTTTTTAATTAATGAGAACATTATTGTTCCCAAGGATGGGAATTGTCCGCCGAACAGTGCAAGAAAGAAGGATAAAAAAATCTACGCATATAGGGGAAATTTGGACACGTGCGCAAATCTTTTCCCTTCTTTGTTTCACTTATTTATGGATTGCGCACGGGTTTCCGCATGGAATATCCGCTTATGTGTGTACACGGCCTAATGCTTTAGAGCTTCAATTACCACAAAAAAAGCTTCAGAATTACCCCCTGAACCCCTACTAGGGTCCTTCTGCAGCCCCATAGACCCCAGCTTTTCGTGTGCTTTTCCAATAGGGCATTTGCCGCGTGCCGGCGACCTTGAATTTCCCCCCATAGACCCCAGCTTTTCGTGTGCTTTTCTAATAGGGCATTTGCCGCGTGCCGGCGACCTTGAATTTCACTCAGTTGAATTTAGAGCGTTAAATTAGAAAGGTCAGCGTAACTTGGGCAGAACGAGTGCGGGCAAATTAGTAGTCTAGTATAGAGAATGAACACAAGCACCTGCACCTTTATCGATTTATGTAAAGTAATATAGATAGCAACAAGCAGCTAGGCTGTGATTTGAAGGCCTAACCTGTGCATTCAGGAGGTTTGAATTTGTCGTAACAGGCCGTGCATTCTCCGTCCTGTCTGCAAACCTGGCACCCTGCAGTTCGGCTGGAACAGGCCTGCTGGCACCAGTCTCCGAAAAAGCCAGTATCGCACTCTGCACACAGCAGCAACATGAGTCATGGTCAGAGCAGAACACTTACTACAAGCTATAATAAAAAAATAGGGGAGAGCACTTCGTGAAAAAATTAGAGTTGATTACCTCGACTTACTCAGTCAAAACCATAGTGACCATGGCGGCATGGCGGCGAAGATTGAAATCGCAGGATGCGAGTCAGCGACTTGCAAAAAAATTTTTTTATAGAAAAAATGAGGGGTGACCAGTACCCATAAACTGATAGAACTTCCAAAATGCGACGTAAAAATATAACTGACATCAATTTTAGAATGACGCACATGCACAGTGTTGTAAGTTGCTATATGTCTACTCAAACACACGAGGCGAGAGCTGGTGATCTACCTGATGGTAGAGTAACTCCCCCTGTTTGACCGACTGAATTAGGCACGAACACTCCCACACACCATGAAATTACTCCCCTTCATTATTTCAGAACAATTCCTATTCATTCACCGATTTCATTTTGTACATAAAGTCCTTTCATTCATCAACATGCCTGACGGATGAGTTTTTGTAAGTAACACGTCGAGATCACCAGGAAAACACCCTTTACCTAGAGATTGCAACACTCACTTTGCTCTGGTTTCCTAGAAATCAAACCGTCAAATCAGCGATTCTTACTTGCCGGAGGTGCTGGAAGTCAAATTCTTTCATCCAAAGAGACGACGTGTGCCGTCTCTTTTCTAATGGCCGCCTGCGTTTAGACCAAATCGTTTGCACGACATTTTAACGTGTGCCACAAACTATTGTGATTTCGCGCTTGGTTTTTTTACTGCACTACAAAAAAGAAAACGCTTCAACTACAATGAGTGACCTCCACCCACCCCATCCAAAATGGCTACTCTCTCCGGCATCTCCGCCAAGGAGGAATCGCCGTTTTGATGGTTTAATTTCTAGGAAATCAGAGCAAAGTGAGTGTTCCGATCCTTGAAAAGGCTGTCTTTCTGGTGATCTTGACGTGTTTCTTGTAAAACAAGCGCGAATTCGCAATAGTTTGTGGCACGCGGCCTATTTTTACCACTCCAGTCATGAGTGACCTCCCCTGGCTTTTCAATAATTTTAATCTGTAAACCAGAATGTTATCTCTGCACCATTTCGTAACTTTTTATATCTTTTGGAAAACATTTAAAACTATGTATCCTACTTATACTCATCGAAAGAAGCACCGCATACTCGTCGTGTCTGTTGTAGTGTCTGTATTACGTATGTTTATTATTTTGTACGCTTTAAAATACATTATTTTAAAGAGCGGCCTCAATTTGAAGTGCAGCCTCGATTTGAAGTGCGACAATTTTGTCAATATGTGCGACAATTTTGGACCGACCGACCGACAAAGTGAGATATAGGTTTGTGGCTTTCAAGAGCCACAAACAAAAACTTATCCGTCAGGGTCCACCTTTAAGTGACTGGCACCGCATCAGTGAAACCACTCTGCTGGCCTGAGGCTGCACTGGAAAAAATACTGTTCTTCTTCTTCTTCGCATTCACATCCTCCGTCAGCTTGTTGACGACTATGATGCATGGGGTTTCCGGTATTCTTGAATGACTGCTTGTGATCAAACATTGTTTAAGAGCCTAAATGAAGTCTGATTTAGCACCAAACGTTCTCAGTTCTGTACTTTATGAAAAATGGATGCTCAATTCAATTTTAGGCTTTGTGAAAATATTGCATGAACGATTTACAGCCGACATGCTGCTTGATATAGTATCAATCATAAAATCAAACTGATGATTGTGGATACTCAACGGTAGAAGAAGAAGATCGAACTCCGCGACGAGATTGAACGATTCTGCCGATAACAACACTTTTTGTTGTCACATTCTCATGATTCTCAATCTCACTTGTCACATTGAATGATAATGACATTTAATGTGACACTAGCAATCGCCCCGTGGCAGTTAACTCCCGTGGCAGTTTTAACCCCATGGCAGTTTTAACCCCGTGGCAGCTATCTCCTCCCTACACCTACCCCCTCCCCACATTTACTTGCTCGGGGACTTATCTGCCACTCAGCGACACACTTGTTTGCTATTGTGGCTTTCAACAGACAGCCAGACACACGAAAGTGAAACTTTCGGTTTTACATTTCCAAGAAGAAGGCAGCATTTCACCTTCCAAGAAAATGGATCACAAATGTGTAAGGTCTTTCATTTCAGGGGGGGGGCACATCTTGACCTATCGCAGAAAGAGTGTTTCATAATCATTTTCACTTTGACCTTGCGCACGCAGAGAGAGAGAGAGAGAGAGAGAGAGAGAGAGAGAGAGAGAGAGAGAGAGAGAGAGAGTAGTACTTCTTCTTCTTCTTCGTCTTCTAAGTTCTTGTTCTTCGGTCATTCAGGCATGTTTCTGTCAATTACGAACGTAGATGCATCATGCTGCTGTTATGCGCCTAAGTAAGAATAATTAGGCCCAGCATGTCTGACTTCGGGTAGAGGAAATCTTTTTGAAAGTATTTGTTGAAAAAAGGCAGGAGAATTTCTGTCAATTACGAACGTAGATGCATGATGCATCTACGTTCGACATGCTGCTGTTATGCACCTAAGTAAGAATAATTAGGCCCAGCATGTCTGACTTCGGCTAGAGGAAATCTTTTTGAAAGTATTTCTTGAAAAAAAGGCAGGAGAATGGACCGGAAAGGCAGAACGATAGTAGATAACAGCATGCAAAGGGAAAAGGCAGAATCAAAGAGCCTGACAGATTAGAGGTAGTTATAAGCACATAACTTCCAGAAGGTGGGGGAACTATTTGTACGGAAGACCCCCCCCCCTCCCAGTATCCCTAGGGGGGGGGGGGAAGCTTGCTGCGTTCTACTCCCACCCCCACCCCCACCCCAGTCAGTTTCTCTCTCTCTCCACTGTCTGTATAAAAATAGCTGCAGCGGGCTCGCGGCGGGGAGGCAAGCAAAGAGCCAAAGACATTGAAAAGAAAAGACTAACATCTGGTCCCTTTTCCCTATATGAGTAGTGAGGACAGAAACACTGGTTGTGTCCCTTTTAAACATCTTTATGACATAACACGTCGATAGGCCAGTTGAATTCTCCGTTCAAATTCCAATCTGAGTCTTTGCATAGCCGCCACTGTGAACTACCCCACTAACGATAACTCTATCAGCCAGGCTCGCCGTAACTCTTAAGTAGTCCATCTTCCCCTTTTAGAGTCTTTGGTTATGTGTCAAGTGTTGGTTGAAATTAGCGTCCTGCAAAATAAATCGGTTTATAGCGCGTGTTTATGAATGGATGGTGTTGAAATTTTGCACGACGATAGTCACTATCCCTGGTAACGCATGTTCCATATTTCGAGTCAATGACGGGTCTGGTTACGCCTGTAGCGTGCAAATGTCGCTCGTGCAAATCTGCAGCTCGCTACCTATGAGTATGACAGTCTGTATTTGCGGCATTTAGCATGAACCACAAATTTCACTTTTTTCCGTGGGTTAGGGATAGGGTTAAGGTTAGGGTTAGGTACATGGTTCACGTACGGAAAAAGTGAAATTTGTGAATGTCGCAAATACACACTCTCATAGTAGCGAGCGACAGATTTGCAAGAGCGACAGATGTGCACGCGAGTTTGTGAAAACGTGAAGCGGCCTGTCGGCGCCTGTATCTCCGGCATTTCTGAATCGATTCGCTTCCGGTTTGGCACACGGATAGTCCCCGGCCCCGGTCATCTTCCCGCCAAATTCGAAGGCAATCGGCCCAGAAACGCCGGAGATACGGGCGCCGAGAGGCCGGCGGATGCGCGTTTCGCGCATTTGCGAAACCGCGCAAATGATACAGCCGCCTCGGTTGCCGTTGCCATCGCCCCGTTAGGGCTAACAGCAAATTTGAAGCGATTCGGTCGAAAAACGGCGGAGTTATAAGGCCCGTTTCGTGTTTCAGACAGTGACTAGTGAGACACACATCCACACACACACACGGACACTTGGCTTATGATGATTGTGACATTCTCACTCGTACTGGGCACTCACTATTTAATTTTACTTACATTATTTTCACTACTTTCATCCACTGCCAGCATCACTTTCATCTTCATCAAGTTCGAGCAACCAAACAATCTCCTCGCCACTCAGACCTCTAAATGTTGACAATTTTCGTGCAAAATTCTCTTCAAATTTCGACTGCAGACGAGTTTCCGTTTCAGTATTCCGGGGAAGTAACTGTAAAATCAAACAAGAAAAGTAGGGAGTTTTGTACCTTAGACCGTTCTACCGTCGATTGGAGGTTCCCGGCAGATTGATGTTCTGCTGAACCTACGATCGGAGGTTCCCGTCAACATAAACCTGTTTTTTCCCCCAAGGAATACCGTCCATAAGGGTCTCCGACCGACTGGACGCTAATCTCATCACAAAAGAAAAGGAAAAAACAACTGTTTTTGTTGTGTGAACATTTTCAACTCAGAAGGTTTCAGTACTTTCACCATAACCTGTAAGTGTTGTGTTCAATAAAAAGAAAGACTTGGACCAGCTTCTTACTACGGTGATTTACTTTAAAGAAATCGTGCAAAACTCACCTTTATATAAGAATATGTTCGCCTTTGTGAGTTTTGATCCCAGCTTTTAAGGGCCTGCTACGCAACATACGATTCGGATCTGAATGTGATGCGATTTTGACGATGTGAGTCATGATTCACGTGAAAATCGTGTATTGGGTCTACTTGAGTCTAGTGAGCGAAAAAGGCAGAATTATGAATTGTTAGACGGAAGTGTTTCACTTGAATCATGACTCACGTGACCCAATCACATTGCAGCCCCATTTATTGTGCACCACTGTTTTTAAGTGCTGTCTTAAGGGCAGCCACACTACATACGATTTGACCACAATACGATCCGATTCTGACGATGTCTGTGAGCCATGATTCACGTGAAAGGTATGTATGCATGTATGTATGAAAATTATGTTTTACGTCCTCTCGGTTATAGACACATATATGGGACATTTGTAAATACAAAGACTGGTGGGAACAATACTGGCTGCAATGCACGCAGGCAGTGTAACACCAGTAAAGTCCCGAGTTTTTAACAATATAGATAGGTGTAGCGGTAACCACGCCTCGGCTTATCGGCTATGGTACCGCCACATAAAAAAAAAATGTAATGTATGTAGGCCTATGTATGTATGTATGTATGTATGAATGTGTGTGTGTGTGCGTACGTCCGTGCTTGCATGCATGCATGCATGTATGTATGTGTGTGTATGTATGTATGTATGTATGCCTATGTGTGTATATACGATATGTATGTAATCCTTAAGTTCAATCGGTTCAATAGACGATTTACGTGGAGAAAAAACCCTAGGGGAGAGCACTTCGCGAAAATTAGAGTTGTTTACCTCCATTACTCGGTCAAATACCACAGCAACAATGCAACAATAGCGTCGAAGCTTGAAACCGCAGGATGCGAGTCAGCGACTTGCAAACATTGCTTTTTGAAAAAAATTAGGGGTGGCCAACTTGCAAACTGTGGTCAACGTAAAAATATAAATGCGATTTTTTTTATTTAGAATGACGCACGGTGTTCTAAGTGCTGTATGTCTGCTCAAACACACGAGTCGATAGGCTACGAGAGCTGATGGTAGAGTGACTTCCCCTGTTTGACCGACTGAATTAGGCACGATCACTCCCACACACCCTGAAATTACTCCCCTTCATTATTTCCGAACGATTCCTATTTGCTCAGTGCACTAATTTACCAGCGAAGTTGTCCCCCTATATTATGCGTTTCCTGAGCAGATAAAACATAATATTATTATCTGCACAGTCACACTGTACGACAAACTGAATGACCGTAGTCACTTTAGCATGCAGTCACTAATATTATTACTGATGAAGATAATTATTATTTGACAGAATTATGAGATGGCCTAACGTATTCTGAATATTGTTATAACAAAAAAACACTTTCATCTCACAAATCACTCCAGCCGGCCATACACACAAACAAAACATACACAAACAAAAGGAGAAATGAAAGAAGATTACGGGTTTTTAATTCAGGTTTAGAGATAGGGAAGTGGTAGATCAGACTTTTTTTTATATATAGACTATATTAAAAAAAACACCTCTCTACACCGATTGGTTTCCCCACAATAAACCACCACAAAAACCAAGTCAGAGGCAACATTGTGGTCTAAGGAAGCAAAGCGAGTTTAGAAGTGACCAAGGTGCATACAAATGTACTTCCCTTTAATTAAAACCCTTTCATCACCACTGTCGCCCCTTGGCACCACAATGATTTGACACCCATTTCACTGAAAGGCTTCAAATGGGGGCTCTGGTATCCTATGAACTTATGTTCTTACTTATGGGAGGTAAGGACAGGCATGTCACAGAGGAATCCCCAATCATTGCAGACAGAATCATTGTTTGCTGTAAAATGGCTGGCGTTGAAAGGGTTTTAAGCAAATGTATCAAATTGACAGCTACCTATTAATTCCGGACATATATGGCCGGAACGACTTGAATGAGTTAATGGAAAGTTTTTTGCTGAAACATGCCTGGCATTGAAAGGGTTAAAAAAACCTCACCTGTGCAGTTGTCCCCTGCAGTGTTTCCTGGACAGTCGAGGCAGACGCCTGTTGTCTGGTCACACTCCTTGTCCACACAGCGGTCAGAGGGACAGCGGGTCAGGCACTGGTCACCGTACCACCCTGGCTTACACCCTGCCCCAGAGAAGAACGGGGTTTGTTACTGTAGCCAAGATGCGGAGGGGATAGAAGCAACAGTAGTAGGCCTGGGAATGCCATGACTGGCCGAATCACGACTGTCCGAAACACGACTCCGAATCTTTGATCTTTGGCAGCTCTGTATTAGTGACGTCATAATGACCAAACTATCATCGCGGCGTCTGTTAGAACGATAGCCTCACGGCTGTCCGAATGCACTGAGACGTTTGTAGTGTGTGTATGTTTGTATGCATGGGCCTGCATGGGTTTGTTTAGATGCATGCGTTTACGTGTGTATATGTATGTGTTTACATTAAGTTGTGCGTACTTGAAAGAGAGAGAGAGAGAGAGAGAGAGAGAGAGAGAGAGAGAGAGAGAGAGAGAGAGAGAGAGAGAGAGAGAGAGTGTGAGTGTGTGCGTGTGTGAAAGGGTAGGGGGCGGTGTGTTTGTGTGTGTTTGTGTGCGTCCATGAATTCCATGTATGATTATGTTTGTGTCTAAAATCAATGTGACTGCCGTAAAATGATGTGTGTGTGTGTGTGTGTGTGTGTGTGTGTGTGTGTGTGTGTGTGTGTGTGTGTGTGTGTGTGTGTGTGTGTGTGTGTGTGTGTGTGTGTGTGTGTGTATGTCTGTCTGTCTGTCTTCATGTCTGCCTGTCTTTCTAAATTCCGACAGCTGTGCTCCGACAGTTGTGAATCGGAGAGCCGTGATTTGAATAGTCGTGATTCGGACAGTCGTGGTGCCCTGGTAGGCCCCTAGCGGTGGTGGTGGTGGTAGTGACAGAAATGGGTGTCTGGACTTTTCCCACCCGGGCTTTTGCCCACGGATTTTTTTTCCTCACCCGGACAATTCCCAACTATTCTTTTCCACCCTGAAAATCCCCACCCATTCTGGGATTTGTGTAATGAAATGTTATTGTGACAAAAAGTGAGTGTGTGTGTGTGTGTGCGTGTGCGTGTGCGTGTGCGTGTGTGTGTGCGTGTGCCTGCGCGTGTGTGTGTGTGTGCGTGCGCGTGTGCGTGCGTGCGCGCGCGCGTGCGTGTGCGTGTGTGTGTGTGTGTGTGTGTGTGTGTGTGTGTGTGTGTGTGTGTGTGTGCGCGTGCGTGTGCGTGTGCGTGCGTGTATGTGTGAGTGTGTGTGTGTGTAGTAATAGTCTGTATTTGTTGTTGATGTCGTTGCGTTGCGCACATGCGCGCACATACATTCCTACAGACCCATAGATTACACGTACAAACATTGCCGAAGTGCACATTCAACACACACACCATCACATAGTATACTCCCCCCCCCCTCCCCCCCCCCACCCCCCATCAGAATCACTAACTCCTTTAGCGAAGTTGACACATGCAAACAAACAGTAAACCAGACAAAACAAATGTGCCACCGAGCGGCAGACATGTCCTTTTGTCCGTTATGCCCCCCCCCCCCCCCTTACTCCCTCCCCCCGCCCCCCCAATCTTAGCCCCCATCCTTAATGAAACAGGCCGTGACTATCCCGCTTGGTGATACCACTACCCTCTTTGCGTTCTTTGGGTGATACGCCTACACATCCTTGACCGGGGGCGCACATTCTTTACCGGGGTGGTACACCCTTAATCGGTGGGGCGTGCACCCTTAAAGACCCACTGACCCACCACGATTAAGTCTCTTGGTTTGTTTTTCTGGGTTGCTGTGACACACATACTAATGCCACCCAACTTCAAATTGAGGCTGCTCTTTAAAATGGTGTTTCGTTTTGAATTTGGAGGGCATTTGCATGGGAGTCAAACCTGGTCAAAACAAGATTTCTTACCAGCTATAAGAGAGAAAACCCGTGAAATCCGTGATTTTGACACGTGATCTGGTGGGTCTTTAACAATCATGTCAATGATGAGAGGGTTACTCTCCTTAGAGTTACTCTCCTTGTCCGTGTTTACTCCTCCCCCTCTCTCAAAATACAAAGCTAAACGATTTTGTGAAGTTGGTTCACGAGATCTAAGAGCGTGAAGAAAAACGAAGTTTATGTCAGTGCGACTCCCCCCAGTTTATTGCCCAATGTCTGGTACTCTTTGTAATTGAACCAATACACAAAATTTGAAGTGATTTCAGGCAGGTCTTCACGAGATATAAGAGGGTGATTGAAAATGGAGACATGTCTTCGACTTAGCGACACGTATCTCTTCCCTCCCCCCACCCCCACCCCAGCATAATTTGAGCTGCAATGTCTTCTATTCTTAGTATTTCAACCCCTCAAGAAATATGAAGCGTTTGTATGCAGTACTTCAGGAGATACAAGAGGATGAAGAAAAACGGAGATATGTCTGCCGCTCGGCGACATTTTATTCCTGGTGCAGTATTTATGCACCAATGAATTCTACTCTTAATATCACACACACTCACATACACACATGCGCGCGCGCTCGCGCACTCAAACACACACTCACATACACATACGCGCGCTCGCTCGCGCACTCACACACACATATCATGATGCACGTCTCCCTAAAACTGTGTAATTCAGTAGTCAAATTCATTTGACAGCTCTAGATACAGTAGCCAAATTGATTTGACAGCAGAGGCCAGGTAAGGTCAAGGAGACTACTGTGCCTGGGAAACGCTGTGAGGCAAACTTATAATAAGAAAGCATTACCATGAGAGAGAGAGAGAGAGAGAGAGAGAGAGAGAGAGAGAGAGAGAGAGAGAGAGAGAGAGAGAGAGAGAGAGAGAGAGAGAGTTAGAGTTAGGGTTAGGGTTATGGACTTTAAAAAAAAAGTTGAGAGAAGGTACCCTCTCTCTCTCTCTGCCCCCCTCTCCCCCCTCCCTTTTTCCACAGTTCCGAAAATATAGACTGAGAGAGGCAACATAACAGACCCATATCATGATGCACGTCTCCCTAAAACTGTGTAATTCAGTAGTCAAATTCATTTGACAGCTCTAGATACAGTAGCCAAATTGATTTGACAGCAGAGGCCAGGTAAGGTCAAAGAGACTTCTGTGCCTGGGAAACGCTGTGAGGCAAACTTATAATAAGAAAGCATTACCATATGACGCACACACACACGCACACACGCACGCACACGCACACGCACGCACACACACACACACACGCACGCACGCACGCACACACACACACACACACACACACACACACACACACACACACACACACACACACACACACACACACACACACACACACAGAAGGGGGGATGTCCAGGGGGGGCAAATGTCCATCGTGAATGGGGGGCAAGTGTCTGGGGGGCAAAAAAGTACCAGGGGGCAAGGGGGGACGGGGGTGGGGGGGGGGGGGGGGGGGGGGGGCAAATGGACAGGGGGGCAAATGGCCGGGGGGCAAATGGTCGGGGGGGGGGGGGGGCAATGGGGAGGTGTCCGGAGGCAAATGGCCGGGGTGGGGTGGTGGTGGTGGTGGGGGTGGGGGGGAATTGGCCTAGACCCAAGAAAGACACGTACGACTCACCTGAACATTCACCAGTGTCGATGTTGCAGCTGTCCGTTTGACAGTGACCACAGGTGTGTTGACACCTATCACCCCAGAACTGCCCACCACAACCTAAAGAAAGAAAGACAGAAGAAAGATAAGAAACAAACACATAAATAAATGACAGAATGAAGGAGATGAAGGAAAGAAAAAAACAAGAAAAAAAGGGGTGAAGAATGAATGAATTATACAGCTAGTCGAAGAGAAAATTGAACAAAGAAAGAAAGAAAGAAAGAAAGAAAGAAGGATGACAAGAGGCGAAATAAAGTGAATGAGCAAAAAGAAATACATTCATAAATAAATGAAATAATAAAAAAATAAAAAAATAAAAAAGTGAAAGACGTGAGAACAAAATAGAAAAAATGGTACTTTGAGAGACAAAAAACAATAGAGGTAACTGAAACAAATAATGACAACAGAACGAACGAAAAAAACACCCAATAACAACAAACGTGAAGATAGATAGAAACTACTCAGACTATACGAACGAGAGGAAGAAATACAAGAGAGAGAGAGAGAGAGAGAGAGAGAGAGAGAGAGAGAGAGAGAGAGAGAGAGAGAGAGAGAGAGAGAGAGAGAGAGAGAGAGAGAGAGAGAGAGAGAGAGAGAGAGATATGAGAGAGAGAGAGAGAGAGAGAGAGAGAGAGAGAGAGAGAGAGAGAGAAGGAGCAAAACCATGATAGAAAATCAGAAGAGAAAGGGGACAACACAATCAGATCAGCATAACCAGAGCTACACACATTAAACAAGCGCGAAATCGCAATAGTTTGTGGCACGCGGTCTATTTTTACCACTCCAATCATGAGTTACCTCCCCTGGCTTTTCTATAATTTTAATCTGTAAACCAGAATGTTATCTCTGCACCATTTTGTAACTTTTTTTTATATCTTTTGGAAAACATTTAAAACTATGTATCCTACTTATACTCATCGAAAGAAGCACCGCATACTCGTCGTGTCTGTTGTAGTGTCTGTATTACGTATGTTTATTATTTTGTACGCTTTTAAAATACATCATTTTAAAGAGCGGCCTCAATTAATTTCGAAATGTAGCCTCGATACATGCTGCTATACTACATATAGTACATATCTATATTGTTAAAAACTCGGGACTTTACTGGTGTTGCACTGCCTCCGGGCATTGCAGCCAGTATTGTTCCCACCATCTTTGTATTTACAAATGTCCCATATGTGTCTATGACCGAGAGGACGTAAAACACCATTTTTCATTCATGTAGGCTCGATATGTCCCATATGTGCCTTCCCGGGTCGAGAGGACGTAAAACACCAAAATTTCATTCATGTAGCCTCGATTTGAAGTGCGACAATTTTGGACCGACCGACCGACAAAGTGAGTTATAGGTTTGTGGCTTGAGCCACAAACAAAAAGATTATGAGCGTACGTCATGATAAATGTTGGTGGTTTTTTCCACGGTGGGTTATTGTGGAAGACAGTTTTTTCAACCTCTCTGTACAACAGGCAGCAATGAGAAGGGTTACTCACTGAAGCATTTTCCATCATTCAGGTAACAGCCATCTGACGAGCAGCGGTTGCCACAGGGTAGATCGCAGTTCACGCCGTAATATCCTGCGTTACAAACTGTCAAGAAAACCAGCAAACTCATAAACAATTTTCAAAAGGGAGAACATATCAGAGCCTAACTAGGCCGTGTACACACATAAGTGGATAGTCCGTGCGGAAGCCTGTGCGCAATCCATAAATAAGTGAAACAAAGCAGGGAAAATGTTTGCGCACGTGTCCGAATTTCCCCTATAATGCGTAAACTTGTATCCTTCTTTCTTCCACTTATTCAGTGGTTTCCGTACGGAACTTACGCGTCTAATGTGAACCTGGCCTTATTCATAAACATTTTAAAGGGGAAAACTTAACAGAAGCTTATTCAATTGATACGATTATGATTTGTTTGTGTGTGTAGACTTCCCATTGTGAAATGAGCAGAGAAGTTTTTTGTTTTTTAAATGTGTCTAGGCATCACCAGACTAACATGATTTGGTGTAACACAATATGACTAACGGTGGCCTACCATTGGGCGCACAAATCTGTGTCGTGAAAGTGTACAACAGAAAAAGCTATCACATCGCAGGTTACATACAAATCCAGATGATGCGAATATTCCAATTGTTAAAAATCATATACATATTTGGAATATCATGAAGACTGACTAGAAGACACTATGTGTAAACACGAAAAAAGACGGCTCGTTAAAAACCGCATGAAAACACACACACACACCATTCATTGCCTGTCTATAAAGACAGGCAATTTTAAAATTTTAAATTCCATTTTAAATTTGTTTAAATTGCAACTACATAGATGGCAAATCTGTTTAAAGGCACACCCTGACGGATGTGTTTTTGCAAGAAACACGTCGAGATCACCATAAAGACAGACTTTTCAAGGATCGGAACTCTCACTTTTGCTTTACTTTCGTAGAAATCAAACCACCAAAACAGCGATTCCTCCTTGGCGGAGTTGCCGGAGAGAGAAGCCATTTTGGACGGGGTGGGTGGAGGCCACCCAAGAGTGGTTGAAGCTTTTTCTTCTTTGTAGTGCAGTGTTAAAAAATGGAGCTATTTCCTTTGTTGTGAACTAAACTCCTTTTGGTAAACTATAAAATAGCTATAATTGTTTTTAAAGGCTTGCGTTGTGACCATTTCGTGCAAACGATTTGGTCTAACTCAGGCTGCCATTAGAAAAGACAAGGCACATGCCTTCTGTTTTACTGAAAGAATCACACTTCCAGCCAAGGATGAATCACCGATTTGATGGTTTGATTTATAGGAAATCAGAGCAAAGTGAGTGTTGCGATCTCTGTGAAGGGTGTTTTCCTGCTGATCTCGACGTGTTTCTTGCAAAAATTCATCCGTCAGGGTGTCCCTTTAAGAGAAATAAATCACACTAACATATTTCTTTTTAAGTTGCTCTTTTGCAAAAACTCATCCGTCAGGGTGTCCCTTTAAGAGAAATAGAACTTTTGAAACCTCGGCCTCTAGGTGATGGATTTAAAGATTATCAATGATAAAAACAACCAACCGTAATCGACTAATACCGATAAGTCAAGGCCAAACAGGGAGTTTATAACGTCTGATTTCCACACCTTCAGCACATATTACACAAGCACTGATCAATAAATTATTGCAAATGCCCGTTCGACCCAATTTTAACACTGCTAAGATGGACCAACAATCGCGTGTTTGTTTTTGAGTTGAGGACATACACAATTTAATTACAGTGACGATTTATGTCTATTGGCATAGTCGTGAGAGCAAATGTTAGACATTGATATTTTTGATTTTGTATCAGATAAGAAAGACACAATCTTTTCTTTTTCTTTATTCTGGCTTTAAGAGGGAAAACATGCCAGCAACAAATAGCATGTTTTTGCCACTGTTATGATAAATAAGTACCTGTCATGAAATATCTACCTCTCGCATGCGAACTGTAACCATCTAACCCTAACCCTAACCCTATCCCTAACCACGGAAAGAACCAAGAAATAGAGAAGGAGGGTGTAAATCTACATATTTGCCGAGAAATCGATGTTCAAAGCCATGCACTTAGTTTCGTAAAATTCACAATGGCGGACAAACAAACGATTCTGATTGGCTACGCGAGGACTACTTCCGGCCAGGACTACTTATCTCATAGAGGTAAAAATATTCTGTCACACCACCATGCAATGCAGAACCATTGCTTACTTTAAAGGTGGACCCTGACGGATGAGTTTTTGCAAGAAACACGTCGAGATCACCAGAAAGACAGCCTTTTCAAGGATCGGAAACACTCACTTTGCTCTGGTTTCCTAGAAATTAAACCGTCAAAACGGCGATTCCTCCTTGGCGGAGATGCCGGAGGGAGAAGCCATTTTGGATGGGGTGGGTGAAGGTCATTCATTGTGGTTGAAGCGTTTTCTTTTTTTTGTAGTGCAGTAAAACAAACTTGGAGCTGTTTCCTTTGTTGTGAGCGAAACTTCTTAGATAATCGGTATAACATTAAACAAAAGGAAAAAAAAAGAACATTTCGTGCAAGCGATTTAGTCTAAACGCAGGCGGCCGGCCATTAGAAAAGAGACTGCACACGCCTTCTCTTTGGATGAAAAAAATTGACTTCCAGCACCTCCGCCAAGGAGGAATCGCCGATTTGACGGTTTGATTTCTAGGAACTTACAAGACCAAAATGAGTTTTGCAATTTCTGTAAAGGGTGTTTTCCTGGTGACCTGGGCGTGTTTCTTACAAAATCTCATCCGTCAGGGTGGCCCTTTAAAAAAAAAAGCGATGAATAGTCCTGCTAAAAATGTGTATCCTTCAAAAACTCACCCAAAATCTGGAATTCACACATATTGAGAACATAGTCCCAGTGACCAGTGAACTGTCTGGTAAGGCGGACAACTCTGCCATGGAGAGGTTTGGTACAGTTCACAGTGATGTCCCTTCGCCCTGGGTTTTTTTGAACGGTGACGCAAGTCTGGCCATCTACGGTGATGGTGAAGGGGTAGAGACGAAAGATTTCTGTGTAACAGATGTGTGTTGTTTAAGCAGCTGTGAAGCCGCATAATGTTTTCAGTGGTATTTGTTTGTTCATGGCTGGCTGGCTGACTCCTGTGTGTGTGTGTGTGTGTGTGTGTGTGTGTGTGTGTGTGTGTGTGTGTGTGTGTGTGTGTGTTTGTGTTGTTCTTATTCTTTAATGTAACGTCTTTTCACTTAAAAGTGATATTAGACATAGTGTGTGTGTGTGTGTGCGTGTGCGTGTGTGTGTGTGTGTGTGTGTGTGTGTGTGGATATGTGGGCCAATTTTAACACAATAGTGTTTGAACGGAGGGACCTAGTTCTGTATCAACACATCATTTACTTGATTCAAGGATTATTCTTGAACAACAACATACATCTTTGGTTGAGCTATGATGCATAAACCTACTCAATGTATGGTTTATAGCCTATTTGTCTTCTATCAAAAAATATATTATGCATTGTTTCTGAGATTTGTTTTGGGGGTTTTCCGTTATCTTTCAAACGTTTTGTAAGTGGGACAGTGTAAGAAGAAAGTGAAAGAAGCGGACAGGAGCTGTAGCTATAGAAATATTGATGTGTTCATATTTTCACTTGTTTTCTTTGAGTTTCAATGAAGAAGAAAAACGTGTGACCAATAAATTATCTCTGAACAGGTATCTTGAAAGTAATTTGTGACCACTAGGACCTTTGCGCACAGGAACAACAAATCAAGCTTTCGGGTAGGAAAAAGGTCCTTTAATAGAAGAAGAAAAAACCCACAGACGTTTCAGACTATAAGTCCGTTTTCAATGTAAGGACACAAAAAGGAAACACAACAAAAGTGACAGCAAGTGGTTTTTTTTCTTCTTTCTATTAAAGGACCTTTTTCCTACCCGAAAGCTTGATTTGTTGTATCTCTGAACATATGCGTGCATATTCACATTTTACTACCACCATCATTGCAACATTCTCGACTCTGAGACTTATTGCCCTACATAAAGCCTTTCTTGAGGCCTCTGATGCTTACATTATGCTCCAACATAAGATAATGATTTGCAAGAGAAGTAAGTCAGGGAACACACAGCTAGTTTCGTAGCACACAAAGTCGAGCTATTTAGTTAAAAGGCTGAATCTAAAAATCTTAGATTTAAATTTGTGCTTACAAAAATCACGTCCTTTAAATATTCTGGCTGTATGTTCTACATAGTATTTCAAATATATTTATTTCATCAGATTAATTGTAAAAACTTTTTTGTTGTTGAGCAGTATCATGAAACATATTTAGTAGAAAATGTTCTTAAATAATTCACTTAGTATCGCAAAATAAAAGTGCCCATGAGTGAAAATCTAGCAAATAAATAAAAAAACTAATTTACGCCCAAACATATTCTTGTGAAAATCTAGCAAATTAAAGTCAAGCAAAAAATAAGATGACATTATTTACGACACATACTACAGTGACCTTCCTTTGACTCTTCAGTTATTTATGATCGCTCAATTACTTACCCGCATGCAAACTTTGAGTTAAGTCCATCTTGCTAGAAAAAATACATTCCGCCTGAGCCCCCACCCTTTAGATAAAAACTAAATGTTCCTCCTATGTCGCCGAGCAGCTGTGCTAACATTCAACGTCACGTAGCACTCTTTAGGATGGAAAAGTTGATAGGAACTATGAGACATAAACTTACACAAAAAGGCATTAGTCTAGTTGTATTATGAGATTGCACTAAAAAACTTTCACAGGGATACGGACATAATTGGCAGTTAAGTTGTTACATGTGTAGTTAAAGAAACATATACAAATATAATGATCATTTAGATATAGACCTATACGTTGTTGTTGTTTGTAGAGAGTCACGGTAGGGACAAAGAATGAATGCTTCACTCTCTTTATAGGCCTTGTCCGAGATGCCTTTGCACCTCCTGTCACTGTGATGTTTCCTCTCGGATATTACACTTGTTCTTTGTTAACTTATTTCTGCTTATACTGGTAGTTTTGTCATATGTAATATACATGTAGATAGCGAACACCTTCAAGCTTGATTTATGTTGACAGATTGCGATCAGTGATTTAAACCAAAGAGCGAGTGATCGCATCGTCAAACAATGGGTAAGGTTTCAGAGTTGTGGCGTGGGCGGTCGCGCAAAGCTGATCTCTAAAAAATCGTGCAAGCTCTCGTTCGAGCACTCGCCTAGTGGTATGTCTCCCAGGGAAGGCTGGTGCAACGAGACCAAAGTGCAAGCGCTCGCGTAGCAAGAAGCATGGTCTGACTTCGCCTTATTTCCTGCATGCAACTTTGATACGTATTCTTTTCACT
>CM065687.1:21140310-21145310 GCA_017654935.2 Phymorhynchus buccinoides | reverse complement strand
AAGCTGTATCAAGTGAACTAGCAGACAGAATCCCTTCCAATTGTGTGTCAGGATGTGACACTAAGAGTATAACACATTCGTACATAAATTATCCCTTGGAAATACAATGTCCCCGAGCGGCAGACATGTTTCCGTTTTTCTTCACTCTCCTATATCTCGTGAAATACTGTATAGAATCACTCACACACACACACACACACACACACACACACACACACACACACACACACACACACACACACCCTCCCCCCATAGTTTTTGTGGGTGCAATATGGTTGACGTATCAGTTCTTGTGACTGTTTTTAAGCCCTTAAATACTATATTGTGTTCTATTTTTGTAATTCTGTGTTTGCACCCGAATGCAATTTCTCTGTATAGAGATAATAAAGATTTCTTGACTTGACTTGACTTGACTTGATATTCTAGCCCTAACCAGGACATCGAAGAGGATTTCGCAGGAACACACCACACCGCGCACACACGCACAAGCACGCACGCATGCCCCCGCACGCGACGCACACACACAACACACAACACACACACACACACGCGCACTCATTCACGCACACACCACACCACTGTAACGCACCCACAGGCAGGAATCACACATACATACACACACACATTCACCACGCACATCATAGCCGCACACGACACACAACACACACCAGCACCACACACACACAACACACACACACACACACACACATACACACACCACTCACACATACACACATACACACACACCAACACACACACCCACAACACACACACACACACACACCCACACAGACACACACTCCACACACACACTACACACACAGCACACAAACACACACACCCACACAAACACACACACACACCCATACACAAGCCACACACACAACACAGAACACACACACACACAACACAAGCACACACACACAACCGCTCTCTGTTTTCTCTGTGACAGTGTGTGTGTGTGTGTGTGTGTGTGTGTGTGGTGTGTGTGTGTTGTGTGCATGTGCGCGTGTGCGTGTGGCGTGCGCGTGTGTGTGTGCGTGTGTGCGTGTGCGTGTGCGTGTGCGTGCGTGCGTGCATGTCTGCGTGTGCCTGTGTACGTGTGTATGTATGTGTGTGTGTATGAGTGTGTGTGTGTGTGTGTGTGTGTGTGCGCGTGTGGTGTGTGTGGTGTGTGTGTGTTGTGTTGCGTGCGTGCGTGTGCGTACATGCGTGCGTGCCTGTGTGCGTGTGTGGCGCGCCGTGGGGTGTGTGTTCTTGCCCCCCCCCCCCTCAAACATCCTCTTCTTATTGTTCCTGGTTACGCTGAGACCCGGATACTGGTGACTTTGACCAATGCAAATGGCGCCCTTCTTGTCCAAGGTTCATGCCGGTGTTAACAGGCAGGAATATACCCCTGGCCCCAAATATACTCCGGGGTATAAACTGGCCCAGGCTAGAATATCAAGTCAAGTCAAGTCAAGTCAAGAAATCTTTATTATCTCTATACAGAGAAATTGCATTCGGGTGCAAACACAGAATTACAAAAAAATAGAACACAATATAGTATTTAAGGGCTTAAAAACAGTCACAAGAACTAATACGTCAACCATATTGCACCCACAAAAACTATGGGGGGAGGGTGTGTGTGTGTGTGTGTGTGTGTGTGTGTGTGTGTGTGTGTGTGTGTGTGTGTGTGGAGTGATTCTATACAGTATTTCACGAGATATAGGAGAGTGAAGAAAAACGGAAACATGTCTGCCGCTCGGCGACATTGTATTTCTGAGGGATAATTTATGTACGAATGTGTTATACTCTTAGTGTCACATCCTGACACACAATTGGAAGGGATTCTGTCTGCTAGTTCACAAGATACAGCTTGAAGAAGAAACATATAGCGCAAAGAAGGACATTTCATTTTCAAGGTCACACTTCAAGGTCAAGGTCAGCATGGCGATAATTTATGCTCGGTTGTTTTCTACTCTAGGTTATAAAGTAAACCGCACACAATCTGAAGCGCTTCTGTCAAGTACAAATGTAGAAATTATGGCTTAAAACCCAATTTTTAGACCCCTACCACATTCAAGGCGCACATATCCTCCCGGACCTTGACCTTGATCGGTATGCCATCATCAGAACGGCCATAAGCCAAAGTACCCACATGCCAAATTTGAAGACTCTAAGACCAAACGGTGTGGAAGTTATGGCCCCTTAAAGATTTTCGGTTTTGAAGATCGTACGCCAAGGTCAAGGTCAGGACGGCAAAGAGTTTTGCGCAGATGCCTTCCTCTCATGGTGACACACCACCACACAAAATTTGAAACGATTCGGTCAAGCGGTTCGGGAGATATCCTTAGGACAGACAGGGGGGAAAAAGAAAGAAAGAAAACAGTTACATACACGAACGAAAACATACTCCTTTGCGAAATCGTAGATCGGCAAAGGACAATCATGGGGAAAATACACTTCATACAAGCACAATACAATGATTATAATATACATATGGACAAATGTTAATCATAGTGGTAAAATAAAAGGAAAGAGGAATAGGGAGTTGGGGAAAAAATAATAATGACTGAGACAGAGAGACAGAGAGACAACAGAGACCCAGAACCGAGATATAAAAACACACGAGAGAGAGAGATAGAGAGAGAGAGGAGAGAGAGAGAGAGAGAAGGAGAGAGAGAGAGAGAGAGAGAGTCATAGTTTACTCGGACATGAGAAAGAAAAAATCATAACAAAGAAAAAAAAAAAAACCATACAAAGAAAAGAACAAAACAAGCGCGAAATCGCAATAGTTTGTGGCACGCGGTCTATTTTTTTTACCACTCCAATCATGAGTTACCTCCCCTGGATTTTCAATAATTTTAATCTGTAAACCAGAATGTTATCTCTGCACACCATTTCGTAACTTTTTATATCTTTTGGAAAACATTTAAAACTATGTATCCTATGTAATCCTACTTATACTCATCAAAAGAAGCACCGCATACTCGTCGTGTCTGTTGTATTACATATGTTTATTATTTTGTACGCTTTTAAAAGACATCAGTTTAAAGAGCGGCCAGAAGTGTAGCCTCGATTTGAAGTGCGACAATTTTGTAAAAATGTGCGACAATTTTGGAACGAACCGACCGACAGACCGACGACCGACCGACAAAGTGAGTTATAGGTTTGTGGCTTGAGCCACACAAACAAAAACAAAAAAACGAATGTCGCTTACATTTAAGGCGCAGAAGGAAGTGAATGGTAAATTTTTTTAAAAATACATGCATTTGCACGCACCTGTACTATATAGTACAAGGCAGCACAAACACAAAAGCAATTTACAATAGCAGCAATAGCGCCTTAGGCACTCATTCTCATATTCACATAATAATTCACGCGTATGTGTGTGTGTGTGTGTGTGTGTGTGTGTGTGTGTGTATCCTCTAACGTTTCTGTACGTGTGTTGGTGTATGTGGTCACAGTCCGTGCAACTCAGTTGCTATGGCTTACTGAATGGAAGATGAATAATGAGTCGGTGGTCGATAAATTGTGTGTGCGGCGCGCGCGGCGGCGCGCGTGTGTGGGTGTGTGTGTGTTTTTGTGTGTGTGTGATGTGTGTATGTGTGTGTGAGGGAGAGGAGAGTAGAGACGAAAGAGAGTAGAGAGGAGAGCGAAGAGAGGGTAGAGAGAGAGTTAGTTGGTTTGTATATGCGTTGTTGCTGGTTTTGTGTCATTATTAAACACTATTTTTGTTGTCTACTTGTTGATGAGCATTTGGTTGTAAAGCGCTTTCGGCTCATTTTGAGATAAAGCGCTATAAGGAATGTAATATTATTATCATTATTCACTGTTATGAATTATTGTTATTATTATGGCTATCATTATTATGGATTATTTATTATTGATTATGTATTATCATTGTTATTATGGGATGATGATGATGATGAATGATGATGCATTGTGGATTATGATTATGATTATTTATTATTATAATTATAATTATTATTATTAATCATTATTATTATTATGTCTTAATTATTATTATTATTATTCTTGATTATTATATTATTATTATTAGTATATTCTCACCTAGGCCATTTTAATATACCCGGGTATATTTTCAGACGAGGTATAGTTCTGTACTGCTACAACAAACACAAAACACCGGGATCATGAATGACCTAGACTAAGCGCTAGTGCTGCTCGACACAAACACAGAGACACCATTTCTCACAAACATGAACATTACGATTGCCTTAATTGATTAATGGCCGGCTGCGCGTAGCATAGGGCGTACATACATACACATCTGACGGATCGCTGCGCACGCACAGCGCGCGCACACACACGTAGGCCTACGCGCGCGCGCACACTACACACACGACACACACACCACAGCACACGCGTGCGCACTCACACATGCATAGAGAGGAGGGGGAGAGACAGATACAGAGAGGAGAAGAGATCGGTTCGGTTTCGGTTATGCGGTTCGGTATTTTTCATTTTAACGTGTTTTCACCAATAGTGATATTAGACACGAAAAAAGAACCAACTCCGTATTTAATAATTAGCAAAACTAATGCCTCCAATACAACAATTTTCTAGTAACACGGCGTCAAACCGTCATAGTCATTCATTTGGCAATTTCAGAATTTCGTTATAACAGTAGCAATATCAAAGACGAAATGTCTGGATAATATTTGACTGTCATTCTCATAAGTCACAAAATCAACAGGCTTATCTCTGTAAAGTGGTGTTCATATTAATAATTGGCATATATTTTAACAAATGATGTAGCTGATATAGGATTGCCCTACAATTACAGAAACCATTATAAGATTATTTACGGTTCCATTGCTTTTAACTTTAGTTTTATCAATAATACTTGGATATATACCGAGGGGATAACGAGGGGGGTTTTCAGTCAATGCAATAACTTGTCTTCCACTGGTTTCTATCATGAACAGGACTTTTCCCCAAAATCAACAAAAATTCACCGTGAAGACATCCTTTAGGATATGATTGAAATCACT
>CM065687.1:21094960-21139810 GCA_017654935.2 Phymorhynchus buccinoides | reverse complement strand
GGGAGAGGAGGGAATGAAAGGGGAAGAAGGGAAGGAGTAGGAAATGGGAAGGAAGGGAGAGGAAAGGGGGGAAGAAGTGGAGAAAAGGAAGGAGAGGGAAGAGAGAGAGAGAAAAGGGGAGAGGAAGAGGAATGATGAGGAGAGAAAGGAGAAAAAAAGAAGAAGGGAGGGGGAGAAAATGTGGGAAGGAATGGGGTGAAGGGGGGAAAAAAGGGGGTGATAAAGGTGAAGTGGAGGGAGAGGTGGATGTGGGGGGGGGTGTGTGAGGAAGAGATATGGAGGTATTTTGAAGTTAAAAATGTGTGTGAGTGGATTGGGGGAGGGTGAAAAATAAGGAAAAAAAAAAAAAACAAAACATAACTGTAAAGGAAATTTAGGTGGATGAAAAAGTAATTTTGGTGGAAGTAATGTAATATAGTAGGGATGCTTTAAAAGAAAACGAAAATGATTACCATTCAGTTTTTTTTTTTTTTTAGGAAAAAATTAATGCTCGTGAATCTTTACATTCTTGTAAATTTTCAAAATTTGTTACGCACTGAGACAATTCCAAAAGGATGGTTGTTGTTTTTTTGACATTAGAATTTTGATAAAAAAATTTGATTTGCTTAGTCTTTTTTAAAAGTGACTTGTGTATACCAGTGTTGCTTTCGTTATATTTTTTTACAAATAGGTCTGTGATTGTGTAAGCCACGGAGACGTAGTTTTAGTTGACGGTGTGTGTGCGTTCGCCGCCGTGCGTGTGTGTATTGGTGTGTGTGTGGGGTTTTGTAGGTGTGTGTGTCAGTGTGTGCGTGTGTGTGTGTGTGCGTACCGTTTCCAGTAGGATTTTTGTTCACATAACCCTATACACTTGGAGATCCGCCTCCGCCCCCCGACCTCGGGCCCCTTCCCGATTGAACCCTCAATAATCAAAATTTTGTTTCTGGTTTGTGTGTGTTTACATGCAAACGTTTCTCAGTACTGGCCTTAGTAGTTCCGACGGGGGCCTATAGTTTTAAATCTTTTAATCTTCAATGTTTTTTGTTATCAGTACTCGATATTTGACATGTATTTGAGAGTTTCACCCCTCCCGGTGTTAAGTGGGCTTGGGGGAAGGGTACACACACCCCATACTGTTCCACCTTCACTCACCTGTACACGGGCAAAATTTATAGGTAAAAAATATCAAACGTATTTTTTGTGGAATACTTTATTCTCATCATTGGGATGTTTTCAAACTAAATTGCTATTATTCCCGATTATTATTTTTCTAAGCAATTTCTTAATGAAATCTTTACATTACTTGACTTATGTTCCAAACTTTTGTTACAACCACCCGCCAATTCCACAAAGGATGTTTTTCTTTGCCATATATAATTTCATAAAATTGGATTTGCTAGTTTGTTTAAAAAAAAGTGACCTAAGTGTACCGTGTTAGCTTCGTTCTAGTTTTTGACAAATAGCATGATTGTGTGACGCCAGGAGACATTGTTTTAGTTTAACGTCTCTGTGTGTGTGTGTGTCTTTGTGCGCGTGTGTGTCTTTGTAGGTGTGTGTATTGGTTTTGTATGTCTCTTGTTTGTTGGTGTGTGTGTATGCTACACGTCAACCTCTCCAAGTTTCCAGTAGGAATTTTTGTTCACCCTTACCCTAGACACATTGAAATCCGCCTCCACCTCACCCACCCCTGCCCTCCCCACTCCTCCTTCGGACCTCCCCCCGCCCCGCCTCGCCCTTCTTGCGATTGAATCCAGATAATGAAACGTTTTTGTTTTCCTTCTATTTCTTAAAAATTCGAATAGGCAACTTTTTTCGTACACTGACTGGTGCTATATAATTTTATCTGACTCTTTGTCGCCAGCCATTTTTCAGCCAAAGAATACCGTTAAACTTGACTGTGTATAAAATAATATATCTCTGGCAATATTGCTAATTCCTCTGACATATAATAACATTAAGCATATCCTACTCCCAAACTATAGAAAATGGTGGTCTTTTGATAACAGGACCTGATTTGAATCTATTTAGTGACATGGGTGGTTAAAACCATTGTGTTGCTAAAATTGACAATTGGCGGTGAAAGGGTTAATCTTGTTTTGTTTTTGTTTTTAGTACAAACATCGATATTTGACCTGTAATTTTGAGAGTTCACACCTTTGTGTTAAGGTGGCTTGGGGTAGTGGTGCACACCCTACGCCCCCCCCCCCCACCCCCCCACTTCACCTGTACACGGCAACATTTAAATGTAAAATGAACACGTAATTTTTGGTGGAAAGTATATGTCTCTCCTCGTATGCTTTCAAACTAAAACGCAAATGATTCCCAATTTTTTATTTTTTTTTTTTTAGCAAACTTAATTGCTCGTGAAATCTTACATTACTTGATAAATTTTCAAAATTTGTTACGCACTGAGCCAATTCCACAAGGATGGTGTTGTTTTTTTTTGCAATGTAGAATTATTTTAATAAAATATTTGATTTTGCTAGGTCTTTTTTAAAAGGGACTTAAGGTGTAATACACAGTGTTAGCTTTCGTTCTAGTTTTTGACAAATAGCTGTGATTGTGTAGAGCAGGAGACGATCGTTTTAGTTGAACGGTGTGTGTGCGTCGCTGCGTGCGTGTGTGTAGGGGTGTGTGGTGTGTATTTGTAGGTGTGTGTGTTTTTGTAGGTTTATGTCTGTGTGTGTACAGTAACGCTGTCCCAGTTTTCAAGTAGGATTTTGTTCACCTACCCTAGACACGTTTGAGCATCCGCCTCCCCCCCCCCCCCCCCCCCCACCCAACCCCCCTCAGGCCGTCCGATTGACCCCGAAATAATGGAAGCATTTGTTTATTCTTTTCTTAACCAATTTCGATATGCAAACTGTTTTGTCAGTACATGGCCTTAGTAGTTGACGGTGCTATAATCTAAATCTTTATTTGTATTTTAATCAGTGCATCGATATTTGACTTAATTTTTGAGAGTTCACACCCCTTGTGTTAGAGGTGGGCTTGGGGAGTCGGTGCACTGCACTAACTTTTCCCCCCTTCACTCACCTGTACACGGGCAAATTAAAGGTAACATCAAAACG
Source organism: Phymorhynchus buccinoides (assembly GCA_017654935.2). Taxonomy (NCBI): domain Eukaryota; kingdom Metazoa; phylum Mollusca; class Gastropoda; order Neogastropoda; family Raphitomidae; genus Phymorhynchus; species Phymorhynchus buccinoides. The sequence goes on along the minus strand of CM065687.1, from coordinate 21,136,760 downwards.
TAATTTTGTGTGGAAAGTAATGTCCCTTTTCTCCTTCGCCTCGGGCTGCCTTTTCAAATAAAATTACAAAGTATTTCCCGATTCTTTGTTTTTTTTAGTAAACTTAATTGCTCATGACATTTATTATATTGCTTGCTATTTTTCAAAATTTATTGCTACCAAGCCATTCCACAAAGGAGTTGTTTGCCTATATAGAATTATTTGATACATAATTTGATTTTGCTAGCGGTTTTTTAAAGTGCCTTAGGTGTATTCACAGTGTTAGCTTTCGTTCTATAGCCTTTGACAAAAGCAGTGATTGTGTAAGACCCAAGGAGTACAATTGTTTTAGTTGAATGTGTGTGTGTGTGTGTCCTCTGTGTGTGTGTGTCTCCTCTCTCTCTCTCTCTCTGTGCGTGTGCCCGCAGTGCTACCCATTAACATTTTTGGCACCTACACTTAATCTTTTGAGCATCAGCCCCCCTCTCCACTCCTCTCTTCTCCAGTCGACCTAAATCAACATACTTTTCGTTCTTTTTTTTGCAGTCATAAGGTCCTTCCTCTTCTTCTGGAGTTAATAGTCCCTACCACGCTTTCGATGTATCTGGGAACTAGCGATAAACAAATGATTTTTTATAATCTGAGATGACATAAAAGGGGATGGTTGGGGGCTTTAGTCGGTTAAAGTATAACATGTTATATATGTGTATTTAAACTGTTAAAATCTTAGTATAAAACCTATCCGGCCACATAGTAAAGCATAACTATCAATTTTTAGGTACGTTTTGTGAAACATCGCTATGTTTAAATCGACTGTCCAGAGCCGTCGGACCTCGTGTGTGTAGGTGACTAGGGGAGGGGTCTAACGTCCTACCTAACTCTTCCCCTCGCCTCTCCGCGCACGGCGTAACATGAAGCAAAATATTCAAACGTATCCTTTGTTAAAACTTAAACATTTTATAGGTATTCTTTAGAAGATAACCGGGAAATTATATCGATACCTTTGGCTCCTATTTTCTTCTCAAAATATGGCATTTTGGTGTTATTTCAATTGCTCCGAAAGTCGTGGTTGCGTGTATATTTCGGCTTAATAATGGAAAGTTTTAAGCTGAAAAATGTCTGGCCGTGTGAAAGGGTTAAACTATACCATGTTTGGTTTTGGTAAGACTTCAACAATCCCATGATGCATGACGCGTGGAATGTTCAGAGGGGTATAGCCTGTGTGTTTAGAGGGTGGGCATGTGGGAGGGGTAATGCGCCCTCAATGACTTCTCCCCCTCCCGTCATCTGTACGCTGGAACATTTAAACGGGTCAACTCTTGAAAACTAAAAACGTTTTGGTGAATAAGTACTAATGTAACTATTTGGAACGCACCTTTTCAAGTAAAAACGCGCAAGTTTCAGAGTAACCTTTTTTTTTTTTTTTTTGGGGCGTCCATTGAGATTAAGGTTTAACAAAACTGCGGTTTTGACAATGACACGAAACACAAAAGTTTTCTTACAGGTAGTGGTTTTTTTTGTTTTGTTTTTTTTGTTTTTTTTTTTTTTTTTCAATTAGGGTTTCATTTCAAACCTTTGTCCCTGTATATTTCCATCCACACCCAGACCAATATATTTAGACGTATGTGGATCCATTTTTTCGGTATGAAAATTTTTTCCGCGAGAGGGCTGTTTTTTTATTTTAATTTTTTGAAATTATAAATTTTATTTTTTTATAATTTAATTTTAAAAAAATTTATTTACTATTTTTAATTTTATATTTTTTTTTTTACAACATACTATTAACGTTTTAATTAAACTTTTCAAAATTTATAAATAATTTATAATATATTTAAAATATTAATATTTATTTACCACTTTTCAAAAATCGGGATAAAAGCAGTTAAAAAAAAAAAAATTATATGACAATGACACTTTTTTTTTTTGCTTTTTTTTTTTTTTCCCTTTAATTTTTTTTTTCTTTCCGTCCACATTTCTTTTTCTTGCTCTTTTCTTTTAAATAAAAAAAAAAAAAAAACCACTTTTTCAAATTTTCCAACACAACATTGTTCAACATTTTCCTCTGTCCTCATTTCATAAAAAAAAAAAAAAAAAAAAAAAAAATTTTTTTTTCCTTTAAAAAAAAGAAATTATATTCTTTGTCGCTCTTTCTTTAAAAAAACGCCTTTCACAAACATCACAACCACACCACACCCAAACAATTTTTTAATTCAACCATACCTTCTTTGAAGTTTCAGGCTCTTTTTTGTTTTCCTTTTTTTTTTTTTTTTTATTTTTCCCTTTTTATTTTCTTTAAAAAAAAACTCAAATTTCCCATACCATCCAATTTTCACAATTCAAACACACTCACCCAAAAAAAAAAATAAAAAAAAAACCCTTTCAAGATTTCCCACAATCAAGTTTCATCTTCGGCACCGGCCGGGAGCCATATGTCGAGTATCAGGGGCCTAATTTAAAAATAATAAGTAGGGTTATAGATTTACACCGCCTGGGTAGGGGAGGGGGAGCAGAACAAAAAAATCCTCTGTCAGTAAGGAAGGTCTGGCAGTATTGGTGTGATTCTCTGTTCTTCTGGTGACATAAAAGTAAAAAATAGGTATAAATATCCTTCCTATAAAACTAAGACAATATGGTCTTTTGGATAACAGATCCCATTTGATGCCTTTTTAGTGACGTAGGTGTTAAATCACTTGTGTGCTAAATCTGCAGCGTTGGTGGCGAAAAGGGTTAAACTATACATGTTTGTTTTTTGGTAGACTTTTACAAATCCCAGAGTGTATGACCGTGAATGTTTCAGCGTATCGGTCCGTGGGCTAAGGTGGGCATGGGGAGGGTAATGCGCCCCTATACTTCTCCTCACACTCATCTGTACGTGGGCAAATTATGGGTCAACTCTTCAAAGTTTTGTAACAGGGTAACAGTGTTCGTTTTGGACCATCTTTTCAAAGTAAACACGCCCAAGTTTCAGTAACCATTTTTTGGGGGGTCCATTGAAAGAGATTAAAGTTTTAACTTCGTTTATACACAATGACACACGAAGTCATTACGTTTTTGTTGGCTTTTTTTTCATGTTTCAAACTTTTGTGCCTGTATATTTCCACATTGGAACTCACTTTCCTGAGCGTTGTCTTATTTTTTGTATGAGATAAGGTTCTTTTCCGCAGACGTTTTATTTGTTTACCACTTTTCACAAATCGGATTAAAAACGGCTAAAAATTAATGCACTTTTACTTTGCATTTTTGCTCTTTTCTTTACCCTTTCACACCGCCACCATATTTCAGCCAATTTAAAAAAACATTTTTTAACCTGTGTGAGAGAATCGAAAATCCATCTGCAGTATGCGATTCCTTCTGTGACATACAAATAAGGCATATCCTTTCTTCTCAAACTAAGTCCTAGGGTGTTTGGATAATATAACCCATTTGATGCCTTTTAATACATAGGGTCTTAATCACTATATTGCTAAAATCAGGCAATCAGAATAGTCTTGAGAGTCCAATCCTCTAAAGACCTGTGTTTGGTAAAAAGTGTCCAAGGCCCTAGACTAAAGAGGGGACAAAGCTGAATCATTCTGAACACCACAAAAAGGCGTCAATATAGTGATAAATCACTTTAACAATGCTATTTAACACAAGGGATAACACTCAAAAAAGGGCAAACCTCTGACAGGAGAAACCCATCCTCTGACAGAATTCCTTATTCCTCTGAATCCTCTGATCCTCTGGACAATTCTGATGCCTGTAACTGCGACTTTGGTGGTGAAAGGGTTAAGGCCTTCGTATGAAACTTATTACTTCGGTCTAGGTTGAAAATAGGACCCGGTGGAGTGGTCCTTAGTTTCCGATATTTTAAGTGACTGTAACTGCGTTTTACTGTGTTCAGTCAGAAGTCAAGTCAAAATGATCTTTACTGAGGATAAAGAGACTCGGCTTGACAGCTTTTTTTTCATCCTGTCCTCAAATGAGAAGTAATACGAAAGCAACTCGAAAAATAACTAACATGCAAACAAAACATTTCCAAAGTACTAACATTAGCCTAATAATATAACGCATTGAAATAACTAGAGAGAGAGAGAGAGCTGCGTGCCCGTTTTTTATACTCGGGTCTCCCTCAGTCCTGTTTTTTTTTTGGGGGGGGGGGGATTTTCTGTAGTCTCTCTCTGCCTCCCCCAGTACCATAGCTGTTTGACGGACTATGACAGGCTAACCCCCCCCCTCTCTCTCTCTCCTCTCAAATGGATCTCCGCTCTCTCTCTCCTCTCCCTCCTCTTTGTATCTGATTCTCCCCCTTCTCTCCCTCTTTCTCTCCCCCTGTTTTCTTCCCCTTATGCTTCGTCTTTTCGGAGCTAATCCATCTTTGTTTTTCCATTTGATTTGTCCTGAAGCAGTGATGTATTTTGTTTGCTAACTCTTCATAACATAGTTGTTTTTTTTTACTAGACTTTGCTTCGATTTTGATATTTGCATAAAGTCGATCTATTTTTGCCTACATTGCATAGGCTAGCTAATAACCCGTACAGGTGGGGTGGAGTGGGCACAGAAGGGGTGTTTACGCCAATTCTCTTATTTTCTATCCCTCATTTGTGTCATGGTCAGCAGTGTGGTCCATTCGTCCCTAAAATGTAACACTCTCCTCAAGATTTTCATAACTGTAACACGAAGAAATGGGCTAATTTGAGCCGCATCCTGGCAATCAAAAAAAAAAATTGTCCCTTTATGAAACATTTGGGAAAATGCAAATTCTGTTTGGGGATTCAATTTTCGTCTTTTAACTCATTACAAATCAAGTGATAATATTTTATTTACTCTCTCTCCCTCTCTCTCCCCCTCTCTCTCTCTTCTATCTCTCTCGCTCTCTCTCTCTCTGTGGTGGTCTCTCTTTCTCTGTGCTTTGCACTGTTTTTCCTGTTCGCAGACAGAATTGAGTAGCCCATTAACACCTTTGCTATAATCTATCCATGAAGCGGCCCCATTTTACCTCTGCGACATATTTCCTTTATAACGCCAGCTGCGCACTTTAACGTTCGTTTCGACCCTCTTTCTCTCCATATCACTAGGTAAATTGCAAACAAACTTCCCTTTTTCCCTCCGTCAGCGATCCGACCCTGTCTGCTTTCAAATCTAACCTCAACAAACCAAACCTGGTGCCCCGTCTTGATGCTCCCACTTCGTTCTCTCTCTCTCTTGCTTAAGTCTGTTTCTGCTGTATAACAATTTAATTTCTTAAATTCGTGTGTTCGCTTGGAGAGGGGTAATTACATTTTGTTTGAATCGTTATGAATGCTAACGTGTGTGTGCGCTGCTTGATTCGATTTTTCTATCAGATCCAGCGCCGTATAAAACTGTTATGTTGTGGGGTGCGTGCGTGCCAGTGTGCCTGCATACGTGTGTTTGGAGTGCAAACATTTCTCTTTCTCAGCAAGTTTCATTAGCTTTTTCCCTCATTCCTGGCTCAAATGTTCTTATCGATACTGCTCGATGTGATAATGGGGTTACTTTTGCATCGTTTTCTGCGTTTGGTATTTGACTACTATTTGTAATCTATAGTGCGCTTAATTGTCTTAGTAAAGGAAACCTTTAGTGCATCTATGTACCTACTTAGTCTTTCGATGAGACGATAAACCGAGGTCCCGTGTGCCCATGCACTTAGCACACGTTAAACCCAGTGGCAACGAAAAAGTCGTCATTTGGGGTTAAAACTTTTACCCCTCCCCCCTTCTTCCTTCATCACTGATCCACATTCACGTAAAATTCGCATTCAAACAACAACAACAAATTGGTGGCAGCGCCTCTGGCTGCGACGCGCGTCCCCCAGTGGGAGGAACCCCGAAATTTCACAGAGACGCCTCTGTGACTACAAAGTCCTAATCCACCTAATGCTTAAAAGTTGGGTGCAATCACGTGTTCTCTGATAATTACTTTATAGAGATAGTATCCTCCCATTTTCTACCTGACCATTTTCATGGGCAGTGCTGTGCTTCATAGTCCAAATTTCTGACATTCAGTACTCTCTCCTACCTCCCTCCAGCAATGTTTCTCTGAATGTCCTAACCACCTCTCTGGTCTATTCTTGCTATCAAAAAAATATCTACTCTGGCCTTTCTTCTTCCTTTTGGCTTTCTAACATCCTACTTTTGTTCTGGCCTTACTGTCGAAAAACATTCTCCTGCCTTTATTATAAAAAGAACGGTAATTTGGTGTTAGTTTGTTATAGTAAAGTATGATGTGTGAAGGTAATCTTGGTGTTGTTTAGTTTGTTATTGTAGTAGATGTGGGACGGTAATGTTGGTGGTAGCTTGCGATAGTAAAGTATGATGTGTGATGGTAATGTTGGTGTTAGTTTGTTATTGTAAAGTATGATGTGTGAATGTAATGATGGTGTTAGTTTGTCATAGCAAAGTATGATGTGTGAAGGTAATGTCGGTGTTAGTTAGCTATAGTATATGTGTGAAGGTAATGTCGGTGTTAGTTAGCTATAGTAAAGTATGATGTGTGAAGATACTGTTGGTGTTAGTTTGTTAAAGTAAAGTATGATATGTGAAGGTAATGTTGGTGTAAGTTTGTTAGAGTAAAGTATGATGTGTAAAGGTAATGCTGGTGTTAGTTATTGTAAAGTAATGATATGTGAAGTTAATGTTGGTGTTAGTTTTTTATAGTAAAGTATGATATGTGAAGGTAAAACCCAACAACTCTTGTAAATGTTTTTCCATTTTGCAGTAATGACATGCTCAGGCTTGTTGTTGTGGACTGGGGGTTAGGTAATGATACTTTAGGCACTTGAATGGGCACTCTGCTCCTATTTTGCAGTGCGTATTAGCCTGCATGGCCTTTCTTAGTTATTTTCGGTTTTGTATTGTGCATTTATACATGTACAAAATATGTAACTTTAATATTACCTATTTGTGTTCATTTTATACGATTTTGTTTTGTAATCTGGGAATGGTAAATTAAGCGGAAGGGTTGACGCTCTAAGCTATTGCTTAACTTTATGAGCTATCGGCCGCGTACACACATAAGCGGATATTCTGTGCGGAAACCCCCGTGCGCAATCCATAAATAAGCGAAACAAAGGAAGGGAATTACCCATTATGCGTAAACTGTTTCTTCTTCTTCCACTTATTTAGGGTTTTCCTGTACAGAACTTACGCGTCTAATGCGAACCCGGCCATAGTCTTCAATGAGAAATGCAATATGCCAGCTGTGTGTTGTTTGTTTGCATAGTAACTACGTGTAGTGTGTGTTATTGACGTGTTTTATGTTTACTGTGGTGACAGTCCTAAGAAGACCATTGCTGTTGACGGGACTGTAAACAATGTAAACAAAAATACAATATAAAAAGTCTAAGGCATGTCATATGTTATACCATCTCGTTCTTTGTGTTGGTCTGAATCACCTGCATAATTGTGGGGTTTGCCGGGAATGTAATCGGAATCAAGAAATGTCGCGACTCTAGGTAATAAAGGGATTGAAATAATTATAAACAATTATTAAAACTCTTATGAACCTATCACCATATCAATTATTTCCCCCCAAAATTAGTGTCCAATACACAATACCATCCATGATATGTATAGCACACAGCTACACTATTGCAAACAGGGTGTGTCCAACACACAATACCATCCATGATATGCATAGCATACAGCTACACATTGCAAACAGGGTGTGTCCAACACACAATACCATCCATGATATGCATAGCAACAGCTACACTCTATTGCAAACAGGGTGTGTCCAACACACAATACCATCCATGATATGCATAGCACACAGCTACTCTATTGCAAACAGTGTCCAATACACAATACCATCCATGATATGTATAGCACACAGCTACACTATTGCAAACAGGGTGTGTCCAACACACAATACCATCCATGATATGTATAGCACACAGCTACACTATTGCAAACAGGGTGTGTCCAACACACAATACCATCCATGATATGCATAGCACACAGCTACTACTATTGCAAACAGTGTCCAATACACAATACCATCCATGATATGTATAGCACACAGCTACACTATTGCAAACAGGGTGTGTCCAACACACAATACCATCCATGATATGCATAGCACACAGCTACTCTATTGCAAACAGTGTCCAATACACAATACCATCCACAATATACACAGAATACAGCTAAACTCTATTGTACAACAGTGTCCAATACACAATACCATCCACAATATGCACATATACTCTCTATTGTAAACAGTGTCCAATACACAATACCTTCTAGGATCCACACGCAATACAGCAACTCTATTGCAAACAGTGTTTGTCCAATTCTCACTGCCTCGACGCTTGGCATTACAAAATTAACACAGTCGATGGCTTGGAGTAAAAAAGTTGACATATTATTGAATATATTACGAAAAATAATAACTTGCATAAAAAAAAGACTGCAGGAATATAAAAAGCATAACCCCCTTATTAGTTTTTGCAATACGTCCAATGATACGTCAATGGATTATCTGAAGATAGTCCGTTTTGACTCCAAGCCATCGCAGTGTTCACACAAGCAGTTACTAAAACGAAAGGGCGATAGACACTAATAAGTAATATCACTTTTGGGGGGAAATAATTGATATGGTGATAATATGTTCATTAAGAGTTTTAATAATTGTTAAATTTATTTCAATCATTTATTTACCTAGCGTGGACTTTTTTGTTTACATGGCCACAATTATGCAGGTGATCAGACAACACAAAGAACGAGATGGTATAACATATGACATGCCTTAGACTTTTTATTTGTATTTTTGTTTACATTGTTTACAGTCCCCGTCAACAGCAATGGTCTTCTTAGGACTGTCACCACAGTAAACCTAAAAAACATGTCAACAACACGTCCTACGCGTATTTACTATGCAAAAAACAACAACACAACAGCATGGCATATTGCATTTCTCATTGAAGACTATGGCCAGGTTCACATTAGATGCATAAGTTCCGTACGGGAAAACCCTAAATAAGTGGAAGAAAGAAGAATAAAAGTTTACGCATAATGGGGAAATTCCCCTTCTTTGTTTCGCTTATTTATGGATTGCGCATGGGTTTCCGCACGGAATATCCGCTTATGTGTGTACGCGGCCGATAGCTCATAAAGTTAAGCAATAGCTTAGAGCGTCAACCCTTCCGCTTAATTTACCATTCCCAGATTACAAAACAAAATCGTATAAAATGAACACAAATAGGTAATATTAAAGTTACATATTTTGTGATGTATAAATGCGCAATACAAAACCGAAAATAACTAAGAAAGGCCATGCAGGCTAATACGCACTGCAAAATAGGAGCAGAGTGCCCATTCAAGTGCCTAAAGTATCATTACCTAACCCCCAGTCCACAACAAGCCTGGCATGTCATTACTGCAAAAGGGAAAAACATTTACAAGAGTTGTTGGGGTTACCTTCACATATCATACTTTACTATAACTAACACCAACATTACCTTCACACATCATACTTTACTATAACAAACTAACACCAACATTACATTACCTTTACACTAACATCAACATTACTTTCACTATCATACTTTACAAACTAACACCAACATTATCTTCACACATCATACTTTACTATAACAAACTAACACCGACATTACCTTCACACATCATACTTTACTATAGCAAACTAACACCGACATTACCTTCACACATCATCATACTTTACTATAGCAAACTAACACCGACATTACCTTCACACATCATACTTTACTATAACAAACTAACACCAACATTACCTTCACACATCATACTTTACTATAACAAACTAACACCAACATTACCTTCACACATCATACTTTACTATAACAAACTAACACCAACATTACCTTCACACATCATACTTTACTATAACAAACTAACACCAAAATTACCGTTCTTTTTAGAATAAAGGCAGCAGAATGGACCAGTAAGGCAGACAAAAGTAGATGTTAGAAAGCAAAAGGAAGAAGAAAGGCAGAGTTAGATATTTTTTTGATAGCAAGAATAGACCAGAGGGTGGTTAGGACATTACAGAGAAACATTGCTGGAGGTAGGAGAGAGAGTACTGAATGTCATAAATTGTGGAGTATGAAAGCACAGCACTGACCATGGAAAATGGTCAGGTAGAAAATGGGATACTATCTCTATAAAGTAATTATCAGAGGAACACGTGATTGCACCCAACTTTTAAGCATTAGGTATTAGGTACTTTGTAGTCACAGAGGCGTCTCTGTGAAATTCGGGTTCCTCCCACCTGGGGAGCGCGTCGCAGCCAGAGGCGCGCCACCCATTTTTGTTTTGTTTTTTGCATGCGATTTTTGTGTGACTGATGAGGAAGGAGGAAGGAAGGGGGGGGGGTAAATTTTAACCAAATGACAACTTTTTCGTTGCCACTGGGTTTAACGTGTGCTAAGTGCATGGGCACACGGGACCTCGGTTTATCGTCTCATCCGAAAGACTAAGTAGGCTACATAGATGCACTAAAGGTTTCCTTTACTAAGACAATTAAGCTGCACTATAGATTTACAAATAGTAGTCAAATACAAACGCAGAAACGATGCAAAGTAACCCATATCACGTCGAGCAGTATCGATAAAGAACATTTGAGGCAGGAATGAGAAAAGCTAATGTACTTGCTGATAATGAGAAATATTTAGCACTCCAACACACGTATGCAGGCACACTGGCACGCACGCACCACCACAACATAACAGTATTTATACGGCGCTGGATCTTGATAGAAATCTAATCAAAGCGCGCACGCACACGTTAGCATTCATAACGCATTCAAACAAAAATGTAATACAAAGCGAACACACACATAAGAAATAAATTGTATACAGCAGAAACAGACCTAAAAGCAAGAGAGAGAAGAGAAAGAGAGTGGAGCCTCAATGACGGGGGGGCACCAGGTGGGTTTTGAGGTTAGATTTGAAAGCAGACAGGGTCGGTCGCTGACGGAGGGAAAAGGGAAGTTTGTTGCAATTTACCTAGGGATCTGGAGAGAAAGAGGGTCAGAAACTGAACGCAAAGTGCGAGCTGGCGTATAAATGGAAATATTGTCGCAGAGGTAAAATGGGGCCGCTTTATGGATAGATTTATAGCAAAGGGTGTTTAATTTATACTCAATTCTGTCTGCGACAGGAAACCAGTGCAAAGCACAGAGAAGAGAAGACACACAGAGAGAGAGAGAGAGAGAGAGAGAGAGAGAGAGAGAGAGAGAGAGAGAGAGAGAGAGAGTAAATCCACATATTCTCACTTGATTTTAATGATTAAAAGATCGAAAATTGCATCCCCAAACAGAATTTTGCATTTTCCCAAATGTTTCATAAAGGGGACATTTTTTTTTTTTTGATTGCAGATGCGGCTCAAATTAGCCCATTTCTTTCGTGTTACAGTTTATGAAAATCTGAGGCGCATGTGTTACATTTTAGAGGACGAATGTGACCACACTGCTGACCATGACAAATGAGGGAATAGAAAAGAGATTGGGCGTAAACACCCCTTCTGTGCCCACTCCACCCCCACCTGTACGGGTAGCCTATGCAATGTAGGCAAAAATAGATCGACTTTATGCAAATATCAAAATCGAAGCAAAGTCTAGTAAAAAAAACAACTATGTTATGAAGATTTAGCAAACAAAATACATCATTGCTTCAGGACAAATCAAATGGCAAAAAACAAATCTGTGGATTAGCTCCGAAAAGACGAAGATAAATGGGGAGAAACAGGGGGAGAGAAAGAGGGGAGAGAAGGGGGAGAATCAGATACAAAGAGGAGGGAGGGAGAGAGAGAGAGAGAGAGGGGGGGGGGGGGGGGGGTAGCCTGTCATAGTCCGTCAACAGCTATGGTCACATGGGGGAGGCAGAGAGACACTACAGAAAGACTAAAAAAAAACAGACTTGAGGGATGACCCGAGTATAAAAAAGGGGCACGCACGCACACACTCTCTTTCTCTAGTTATTTCAATGCGTTATATTATTAGGCTAATGTTTAGTACTTTGGAATGTTTTGTTTTGCATGTTGAGTTATTTTTCGAGTTGCTTTCGTATTACTTCTCATTCTGAGGACAGGATGAAAAAAAGCTGTCAAGCTTATTCCTTTATCCTCAGTAAAGATCATTTTGACTTGACTTGACTTCACACACACACACAAGTAAACGCAGTTACAGTCCACTTAAAATATCGGAACTAAGGACCAACTCCACCGGGTCCTATTTTTCAAACCTAGACTGAAGCTAAAACAGTTTTCAAACGAAGGCCTTAACCCTTTCACCGCCAAAGTCGCATTTTAGAGGCATCAGAATTGTCAGAGGATCAGAGGATTTCAGAGGATTAAGAATTTCTGTCAGAGGATTGGTTTCTCCTGTCAGAGGTTTTGCCATTTTTTGAGTGTTATCCTTTGTGTTAAATAGCATTGTAAAGTGATTTATCACTTTATGAAGCCTTTTTGGTGGTGTTCAGAACTGATTTCAGTGTTGTCCCTCTACAGTCTGGGGCCTTGATGACCCTTTTACCACGGGTTTTAGAGGATTGGACTTCAGACTATTCTGATGCATGATTTTAGCACTATAGTGATTTAAGACCTATGTTATTAAAAGGCATCAAATTGGGGTATATTATCCAAACACCCTATTGCCTTAGTTTTGAGAAGAAAGGATATGCCTTATTTTGTATGTCACAGAAGAATCCCCAATACTGCAGATGGATTTTGTTCTCTACACAGGTAAATTATTTTTTTTAAATTGGCTGAAATATGGCTGGCGGTGAAAGGGTTAAAGAAAAGAGCAAGAAATGCAAAAGTGTCATTAATGTTTAGCTGTTTTATCCGATTTGTGAAAGTGGTAAACAAATAAAACGTCTGCGAAAACGACTTATTTTCATACCAAAAATGACAACGCTCAGTATATTGGTCAATGTGGAAATATACAGGGACAAAAGTTTGAAACCATGAAAAAGGCCACACAAAAAACGTAATGACTTCGTGTGTCATTGTGAAAACGAAGTTAAACCTTTAATCTCTTTCAATGGACCCCCCAAAAAATGGTTACTGAAACTTGGGCGTGTTTACTTTGAAAAGATGGTCCAAAACGGACACTAGTACTTGTTACAAAACTTTTTGAAGAGTTGACCCATAATTTGCCCACGTACAGATGAGTGGAGGGAGAAGTCATAGGGGCGCATTACCCCTCCCCATGCCCACCTTAGCACACGGACCGATACCGCTGAACATTCACGGTCATACACTCATGGGATTTGTAAAAGTCTACCAAAACAAACATGGTATAGTTTAACCCTTTCGCCACCAACGCTGCAGTTTAGCACCACAGTGATTTAACACCTACGTCACTAAAAGGCATCAAATTGGGATCTGTTATCCAAAGACCATATTGTCTTAGTTTTAGGAAGGATATACCTTATTTTTTATATGTCACAGAAGAATCCCCAATACTGCAGATGGATTTTGTTCTCTACCCAGGTAAATTATTATTTTTAAATTGGCTGAAATATTGCTGGCGGTAAAAGGGTTAAAGAAAAGAGCAAGAAAATGCAAAAGTGTCATTAATTTTTTAACTGCTTTTATCCGATTTGTGAAAGTGGTAAAAAATAAAATAAAAAACGTCTGCGAAAATTTTCATACCGAAAATGACAACGCTAAATATATTGGTCTGTGTGGAAATATACAGGGACAAAAGTTTGAAACCATGAAAAAAACGAAACAAAAAAACCACTGTAAGAACTTTGTGTGTCATTGTCAAAACGCAGTTAAACCTTTAATCTCTTTCAATGGACGCCCCCAAAAAAGGTTACTGAAACTTGCGCGTTTTTACTTTGAAAAGGTGATCCAAAACAGACAGTACTTATCACAAAACGTTTTTAGTTTTCAAGAGTTGACCCGTAATGTCCGCGTACAGATGAGTGGAGGGAGAAGTCATAGGGCGCATTACCCCTCCCCATGCCCACCCTAACACACAGACTGATACCTCTGAACATTCACGGTCATGCACTCATGGGATTTGTAAAAGTCTACCAAAACAAACATGGTATAGTTTAACCCTTTCAACGCCAGACATTTTTCAGCTAAAACTTTCCATTAAGCCGAAATATACACGGCAACGACTTTCGGAGCAATTTTGAAAATAACACCCAAACATGCCATATTTTGAAGAAAATAAGGAGCCAAAGGTATCGATATAATTTCCCGTTTATCTTCAAAGCATACCTATAAACTAGTTTACTTTTTAACAAAGATACGTTTTGAATTTTGCTTCATGTTACGCGTGCGCGGAGAGGCGAGGGGAAGAGTAGGACGTAGACCCCTCCCCTAGTCCACCTTACAACACGAGGTCCGACGGCTCTGGACAGTCCGATTTAACATAGCGATGTTTCCACAAAACGTACCTTAAAAATTGATAGTTATGCTTTTAACCATGTGGCCCGGATAAGGTTTTATACTAAGATTTTAACAGTTTTAAGCATACACAATAAACATATACATGTACTACTTTTAACCGACCTAAAGCCCCCCAACCCTCCCCCTTTTATGTCATCTCTATTATAAAAATCATTATTTTGTTTATCGCTAGTCCCCAGATACGCGAAAGCGTGGTAGGGACTATAAACTCCCAGAAGAAGAAGAAGACCTTATGACTGCAAAAAGAAACGAAAGTATGTTGATTAGGGTCGACTGGAGGAAGAGAGGAAGTGGAGAGGGGGCTGATGCTCAAAAGTATAAGGTAGGTGCAAAAAATGTTAATGGGGTAGCACGCGCACACGCACAGAGAGAGAGAGAGAGAGAGAGAGAGACACACACACAGAGACACACACACACACACACATTCAACTAAAACAATTGTCTCCTTGGGTCTACACAATCACTGCTATTTGTCAAAGGCTAGAACGAAAGCTAACACTGTGAATACACCTAAGTCACTTTAAAAAAAACCGCCTAGCAAATCAAATTATTTGTATCAAATAATTCTATATGGCAAAAACTCCTTTGTGGAATTGGCTTGGTATGCAATAAATTTTGAAAAATTAGCAAGCAATATATAAAAATGTCATGAGCAATTAAGTTTACTAAAAAAAACAAAAGAATCGGGAATAACTTTGTAATTTTAATTTGAAAGCATCCCGAGCGAGAGAAAAGACATTACTTTCCACACAAAATTACGTTTTGATTTTACCTTTAAATTTTGCCCGTGTACAGGTGAGTGAAGGGGGGAACAGTAGGGCGTGCACCGCTCCCCCAAGCCCACCTTAACACACGGGGTGTGAACTCTCAAAATTACAGGTCAAATATCGATGCACTGATTAAAATACAAATAAAAGATTTAAGATTATAGCCCCCGTCAACTACTAAGGCCATGTACTGACAAAAGTTTGCATATCGAAATTTGTAAGAAAAGAATAAACAAATGTTTCCATTATTTCGGGTCAATCGGAAGGCCTGAGGGGGGAGGCGGATGCTCAAAGTGTCTAGGGTAGGTGAACAAAATCCTACTTGAAACTGGGCAGCGTACGTACACACACACCGACATACACATACAAAACACACACACCTACAAAATACACACACACACCCCTACACACACGCACGCACGCGCGCACGCACACACACCGTTCAACTAAAACGATCGTCTCCGTGGCTCTACACAATCACAGCTATTTGTCAAAAACTAGAACGAAAGCTAACACTGTGTATACACCTAAGTCACTTTTTAAAAAAGACCTAGCAAATCAAATTATTTTTATCAAATAATTCTACATTGCAAAAAAACAACACCATCCTTTGTGGAATTGGCTCAGTGCGTAACAAATTTTGAAAATTTATCAAGTAATGTAAAGATTTCACGAGCAATTAAGTTTGCTAAAAAAAAAAAAAAAAAAAAAATTGGGAATCATTTTGCGTTTTAGTTTGAAAGCATCCCGAGCGAGAGACATTACTTTCCACCAAAAATTACGTTTTCATTTTACCTTTAAATGTTGCCCGTGTACAGGTGAGTGGGGGGGTGGGGGGGGGGGGGCAGTAGGGTGTGCACCACTCCCCCAAGCCCACCTTAACACACAGGGTGTGAACTCTCAAAATTACAGGTCAAATATCGATGTACTAATAAACAAAAACAAAACAAGATTAACCCTTTCACCGCCAATGTCACCTTTTAGCACCACAATGGTTTTAACACCCATGTCACTAAAAGGCATCAAATCAGGTCCTGTTATCCAAAGACCCTATTTTCTTAATTTTGGGAGGTAAGGATATGCCTAATGTTATATATGTCAGAGGAATTCGCAATATTGCAGAATATATTTTTTTATACCCAGTTAAGTTTAATGGTATTCTTTGGCTGAAATATGGCTGGCGACAAAAGAGTTCAGATTAAAATTATATAGCCCCAGTCATGTACTGACAAAAGTTTGCATATCGATATTTTTAAGAAAAGAAGAAACAAACGTTTCCATTATTTTGGATCAATCGCAAGAAGGTTCGAGGCGGGGAGGGGGGAGGTCCGAAGGGAGGAGTGGGGGAGGGCAGGGGTGGGTGGGGTGGAGGCGGATTCTCAAAGTGTCTAGGGTAGGTGAACAAAATCCTACTGGAAACTGGGGAGCGTACGTGTATATACACACACACACACACACAGACATACAAAACACATACACACACCTACACAGACACACACGCGCACACATACACACACACACACAGAGACGTTCAACTAAAACAATCGTCTCCTTGCGTCTACACAATCACTGCTATTTGTCAAAAACTAGAACGAAAGCTAACACTGTGTACACAGCTAGGTCACTTTTTTTTTAAACACCTAGCAAATCCAATTTTTATGAAATTATATATGGCAAAGAAAAACATCCTTTGTGGAATTGGCTGGGTGTGTAACAAAGTTTGAACATTTAGCAAGTAATGTAAAGATTTCATTAAAATTGCTATAAAAATAATAATTCGGGAATAATTTAGCAATTTAGTTTGAAAACATCCCGAGCGAGAATAAAGTTTCCCCACAAAAAATTACGTTTTGATTTTACCTATAAATTTTGCCCGTGTACAGGTGAGTGAAGGGGGGAACAGTAGGGTGTGTGTACCCTTCCCCCAAGCCCACCTTAACACACGGGGGGGGTGAACTCTCAAAATTACATGTCAAATATCGATGTACTGATAACAAAAAATCATTGAAGATTAAAGATTAAAACTATAGCCCCCGTCGACTACTAAGGCCATGTACTGAGAAACGTTTGCATGTTAACACACACAAACCAGAAACAAATTTTATTATTTCGGGTCAATCGGAAGGAGGCCCGAGGGGGGGGGCGGGAGGCGGATTCTCCAAGTGTCTAGGGTATGTGAACAAAATCCTACTGGAAACGTACGCACACACACACACACGCACACACTGACACACACACCTACAAAACACACACACACACCCCTACACACACGCACGCGCGCACGCACACACACCGTTCAACTAAAACGATCGTCTCCGTGGCTCTACACAATCACAGCTATTTGTCAAAAACTAGAACGAAAGCTAACACTGTGTATACACCTAAGTCACTTTTTAAAAAAGACCTAGCAAATCAAATTATTTTTATCAAATAATTCTACATGGCAAAAAAACAACACCATCCTTTGTGGAATTGGCTCAGTGCGTAACAAATTTTGAAAATTTATCAAGTAATGTAAAGATTTCACGAGCAATTAAGTTTGCTAAAAAAAAAAAAAAAAAATGAATTGGGAATCATTTTGCGTTTTAGTTTGAAAGCATCCCGAGCGAGAGACATTACTTTCCACCAAAAATTACGTTTTCATTTTACCTTTAAATGTTGCCCGTGTACAGGTGAGTGGGGGGGTGGGGGTGGGGGGGGGGGGGCAGTAGGGTGTGCACCACTCCCCCAAGCCCACCTTAACACACAGGGTGTGAACTCTCAAAATTACAGGTCAAATATCGATGTACTAATAAACAAAAACAAAACAAGATTAACCCTTTCACCGCCAATGTCACATTTTAGCACCACAATGGTTTTAACACCCATGTCACTAAAAGGCATCAAATCAGGTCCTGTTATCCAAAGACCCTATTTTCTTAGTTTTGGGAGGTAAGGATATGCTTAATGTTATATATGTCAGAGGAATTCGCAATATTGCAGAGATATTTTATTTTTCTACCCAGTTAAGTTTAACGGTATTCTTTGGCTGAAATATGGCTGGCGACAAAAGGGTTAAGATTAAAATTATATAGCCCCAGTCGACTACTAAGGCCATGTACTGACAAAAGTTTGCATATCGATATTTTTAAGAAAAGAAGAAACAAACGTTTCCATTATTTTGGATCAATCGCAAGAAGGTTCGAGGCGGGGAGGGGGGAGGTCCGAAGGGAGGAGTGGGGGAGGGCAGGGGTGGGTGGGGTGGAGGCGGATTCTCAAAGTGTCTAGGGTAGGTGAACAAAATCCTACTGGAAACTGGGGAGCGTACGTGTATTATACACACACACACACACACACACAGAGACATACAAAACACATACACACACCTACACAGACACACACGCGCACACATACACACACACACACACACACAGAGACGTTCAACTAAAACAATCGTCTCCTTGCGTCTACACAATCACTGCTATTTGTCAAAAACTAGAACGAAAGCTAACACTGTGTACACAGCTAGGTCACTTTTTTTTTAAACACCTAGCAAATCCAATTTTTATGAAATTATATATGGCAAAGAAAAACATCCTTTGTGGAATTGGCTGGGTGTGTAACAAAGTTTGAACATTTAGCAAGTAATGTAAAGATTTCATTAAAATTGCTATAAAAAGAATAATTCGGGAATAATTTAGCAATTTAGTTTGAAAACATCCCGAGCGAGAATAAACAGTTTCCCCACAAAAAATTACGTTTTGATTTTACCTATAAATTTTGCCCGTGTACAGGTGAGTGAAGGGGGGAACAGTAGGGCGTGTGTACCCTTCCCCCAAGCCCACCTTAACACACGGGGGGGTGAACTCTCAAAATTACATGTCAAATATCGATGTACTGATAACAAAAAATCATTGAAGATTAAAGATTAAAACTATAGCCCCCGTCGACTACTAAGGCCATGTACTGAGAAACGTTTGCATGTTAACACACACAAACCAGGAACAAATTTTATTATTTCGGGTCAATCGGAAGGAGGCCCGAGGGGGGGGGGGGGGGGGGGGGGAGGGGCGGATTCTCTAAGTGTCTAGGGTATGTGAACAAAATCCTACTGGAAACGTACGCACACACACACACACGCACACACTGACACACACACCTACAAAACACACACACACACCCCTACACACACGCACGCGCGCACGCACACACACCGTTCAACTAAAACGATCGTCTCCGTGGCTCTACACAATCACAGCTATTTGTCAAAAACTAGAACGAAAGCTAACACTGTGTATACACCTAAGTCACTTTAAAAAAAATACCTAGCAAATCAAATTATTTTTTACAAATAATTGTACATGGCCAAAAAATAACAACCATCCTTTGTAGAATTGGCTCAATGCGTAACAAATTTTGAAAATTTAGCAAGTAATGTAAAGATTTCACGAGCAATTAAGTTTGCTTTTAAAAAAAATGAATCAGGAATCATTTTGCGTTTTAGTTTGAAAGCATCCCGAGCGAGAAAAAAACATTACTTTTCACACAAAAAATTATGTTTTCATTTTACCTCGGGTCGGAAGGGTGGGTCGGGGGGAGGTCAGGGGGGGGGGGGGGGGGGGGACAAAATACTACTGGAAACTGGGGAGCGTAGGTACACACACACACTCATACAGACCTACAAACACACACCTACACCTACATACAAACCTACACACACACATCGATATGCACACCTACAAAAACACACACACACCTTCACCTACACACACACGCACACCTTTACCTACACCTACACCCCTACACACACACACGTGCGTACGCCCACACTCAGGCATTCGCAGGCGCATGCTCAAACACGCCAGGGAGAGAGGGAGAGAACACTGGAAAGCTACTGTCATTAGCTGAACACCTACACACCCACACATACACGTGCGTGCGCCTACAGGCATTCGCTCAAACGCGCTGGGGGAGAGGAGGGAGGGAGGGAGGGAGAGAGAGAGAGAGAGAGAGAGAGAGAGAGAGAGAGAGAGAGAGAGAGAGAGAGAGAGAGAGAGAGAGAGAGAGAGAGAGAGAGAGAGAGTACACTGGAAATTTACTGTCATTAGCTGTCCAGCTCTTGTGACAGTGGGGAAGGGGGGTGTCAACAACTTCAATGAAAACCAAAAAAACATCTGTTACAAATTACTGTTAGAAGCAAGAACTAAACATATCTAAACTCGCCTAAAGTGAACAAAAATATTTATCACGAATTTAAGGCATTGTTCACTAATGCCCCTGATCCAACTACTTAGACTACACACATTATTTAGATAATCCATTATTTTAATTAAACTACTCAATCAAAATATAATCGAGAGACAGAGAGGGGGGGAGGGAGAGAGAGAGGGGGAGAGGGAGAGAGAGAGAGAGAGAGAGAGAGAGAGAGAGAGAGGTAAGACATTTTAATTGATTAAACACAATTGGTTTTTCAATATGGGATTTGGGGGAAGGGACATCGATGTTAACACAAACATGAGGCAGATAAATAAGAGACACAGACAGACAGAAAGAGAGAGACAGAAAGAGAGAGAGAGAGGGAGAGGGAGAGAGAGTGGGAGAGGGAGAGAGAGTGGGAGAGGGAGAGAGAGAGAGAGAGAGAGAGAGGGACTTTTCCTCTCACTTTGCACTAGGCCTTACGGTTTGAACGTTGAGTCTTTCGGATGAGATGATAAACCCAGGTCCTGTGTGCCCATGTACTTAGCATACGTTAAAGTTAAACCCAGTGGCAACGAAAAAGTTGTCATTTGGTCAAACTTTACCCACCCACCCCCTTTCCTTCCTCATCAGTCACACAAAAATCGCATGCACAAAAAATTGGGTGGCGTGCCTCTGGCTGCGACGCGCGCTCCAGGTGGGAGCAACCCGAATTTCACAGAGACACCTCTGTGACTATAAAGTACCTAATAGTAATACCTAATAAACTAACCCCTTACATCAGATGCAAGAGAACATTCTATTTCTGCAAGTACAAATACTCCACCACCACCACCAAAAAAAGACAATAACAACTAAACAAAGAAAAACTGACAATATAGAAGAAGCGAAATGAGCCATGAGGGATAAAGATAATGGTCAAAATATTAAACTTTCCAAACATTCAAAAACAAATCACCTGGATCAAGATTCAAGCTCATGAACTCCATACGTTGTACGCACAAATGTCCATTCCATGTGAACAAGACAGTATGTGAACGAGCAAAACCACGATCAAACATTGCCAATCCACCCCAAAAAATTAAAAACTGCAGTCGAAATTCAAACCCCAAAAGAAAGATTTAATATAAAAAAAATTAAAACAAAATCACAGCACTATCACGACGTTTCGGGCCTAATTTGTGTGTCAGTGTGTGTGTGTCTGTGTCTGTGTGTGTGTGTGTGTGTGTGTGTGTGTGTGTGTGTGTGTGTATATGTGAGTGTGTGTGTGTGTATCCGCTTCTCGTGATATTAGACAGGGGCAAACAAATATTTATGTATGTTAAAGTGGTTGCGTGCATGTGAATATGTGCATGTGTGTGTGTATATCAAAGTGTGTGCATGCAGGTGTATGCACAATCAATATGAATGGATAGGACTGCACTGTAGAAGTAATAAATAAACTAACCCATCTATATTGTAACCCAGCAGCCATCTACGTTTCTTCAATTACCAATCCATAAACAACAACGGACATAAAAGCAAAGACACTGAAAAGAAAGACTAACATCCGGTCCCTTTTCCCTATATAGTAGTGAGGACAGAAACACTGGTTATGTCCCTTTGAAATGTGACATTTAGGTTACATCAACTCTTTTTTCAAACCCGAGTGTTATCTTTTCATGAGTCAGTTATACTTTGGATAACTACCCCACTAACGATAAGGCTCTTAAGTAGTCCATCTTACCCTTTTAGAGTCTGATAAAAGGGACTAAGACTCAGCCCGGCTCGCCGTAACTCTTAAGTAGTCCATCTTACCCTTTTAGAGTCTGATAAAAGGGACTAAGACACATCTAGTCATACGCTAAGTACCAACGCTGCTGTTGCCGCTACCATTACTTCAACTGCTACTACTTTCTATTAGTATTAGTAGTATTAATAGTAGTAGCAGTAGCCGTGATGACTTTTAGTTTTAATCTCTTACGCATGCAGAACACAGCTGTTACATTTTTTATTTTATTTTTAAATGCACCAAGCACGTCCTTTAAATACTTTGTGTGTTCTAACAGTATTTCAAATATATTTATTTTTTCAGATTAATTATAATTTATTTATTTTTGGGGGAGCAGCATCATGAAACATATTTAGTAGAAAATGTTCTTAAACAATTCACTTAGTATCGCCAACATAAATAACATTGCCAATGAATGACAATCCACCAATTTTAACCTGAATAAAAATAATAGTTAATTTAGGATGATTTGACTGCCAGGGGGAAATCAAACCAGTAGGGGCTTAGCGCATGATATTCTTAGTTGGGCATAGTGAGAGAGAGAGAGAGAGAGGGGGGAGGGATTCCTCTCCCTCTCTCTTTATCCCCAACTAAGAATATAGATTAGCCCCACTCGAGCGTTATGCCACTTGGCGGTCAAAACATCAACTAAGCCGCTCATTCACGCACACATATTCTTGACTATTATTGATTCCAAATGACAGAAGCTTGATAGGCAAAAGAGCGTTGGCCAAAGATTTTAGTGCGGACAGTGGGGATACGATAGAGGCGAGTGTCAGAAGAGGAGTGGAGACCTAGAGATGGCCTGTAGAGATGCAAAAGATCAGAGAGATATTCAGGACAGGAAAACTCGACAGATCTGAAGCAGAGAGAAGCAATCTTGGATATTCTTTGCTGAACAGGGAGCCAGTGGAGAGAACGCAGCAATGGGGTAGCATGGTCATGTTTAGAAGAGTGGCAGATGTATTATCAGTAAAGGGAGGGCATATAACACCAAAGACTGTACAGGGGAAGATAAACATCCGGTCTCTTTTCCCTATATGAGTAGTGAGGACAGAAACACTGGTTATGTCCCATTGAAACGTGACACATTTTACACATCGATAGGCCAGCTGAATTCTCCGTTCAAGTTCCAGTCTGAGTTTTTTGGATAGCCTCCACTGTGAATAATGTACATGTCCCCATCTAACGATAACTCTATCAGCCCGGTTCGCCGAGCTTTTAAGTAATCCATCTTACCCTTTTAGAATATCTTTGATAACACTCAACATCAATGGAAAAAAGCCGCTAGTTGCCAAAATTACTTAAAACACAAAACAAAAATTACATGTTTGTTAGGGACTCTTCCAACGATCAAATCCAGTCAAGGCAAAGAGGTGGTGAATCCCCCTCAACTGAACTTTTACTGTATAAAATGCGCAATCAAAATAAATTCATTTGAGTGAAATCAACTACCTCTTTCTCTTGAACCTGCCACGCGCAAACAAGCATCATCGCATGGATGAAAACAATGTTATCATCGTTGTCACAAACGTACTATTTCAGTGCTCAGTTTGCTCTGAGAATTCAATACAGCTCTTCTGTGGTGTCACATTAGCTAACATTCGGTGTCACTTTAGCTACATTTCGATGGCTTGGAGTCAAAACGGACTATCTTTAGATAGTCCATCGACATATTATTGAACCTATTTCCAAAAGTAATAATTTGCATAAAAATAAGACTGCAGAAATATATAAAAAGCATAATTCCCATTTTGCAATATTTGTAGTCTTTCTAAATACAAGTTAGTTTTTTTCAATAACATCAATGAGTCGAATGGACTATCTTTAGTCTGTTTCGACTCTAAGCCATCGAATTTTGGTGTCACTTTAGCTACATTCGGTGTCACTTTAGCTACATTCAGTGTCACTTTAGCTATATTTGGTGTCACTTTAGCTACATTCAGTGTCACTTTAGCTACATTCAGTGTCACTTTAGCTACATTTGGTGTCACTTTAGCTACATTCAGTGTCACTTTAGCTACATTCAGTGTCACTTTAGCTACATTCAGTGTCACTTTAGCTACATTCAGTGTCACTTTAGCTACATCCAGTGTCACTTTAGCTACATTCAGTGTCACTTTAGCTACATTTGGTGTCACTTTAGCTACATTCGGTGTCACTTTAGCTACATTCGGTGTCACTTTAGCAACATTTGGTGTCACCTTATCTCGGAGATCGATCATGAAATTGGAGATCAATCGTGAAGAAGTCATGAAGAAGTCGGAGATGGATCATGAAGTTGGAGATCAATCATGAAGAAGTCATGAAGAAGTCGGAGATGGATCATGAAGTTGGATCAATCATGAAGAAGTCGGAGATGGATCATGAAGTTGGAGATCAATCATGAAGAAGTCGGAGATCGATCATGAAGTCAGAGATGGATCATGAAGAAGTCGGAGATCGATCATGAAGACAGAGATGGATCATGAAGAAGTCGGAGATCGATCATGAAGACAGATCGATCATGAAGACAGATCGATCATGAAGTCGTCAGAGATCTATCATGAAGAAGTCGGAGATCGATCATGAAGTCAGAGATCTATCATGAAGAAGTCGGAGATCGATCATGAAGTCAGAGATCGATCATGAAGAAGTTGGAGATCGACGATGAAGAAGTCGGAGATCAATCATGAAGAAATCGGAGATGGATCATGAAGAAGTCGGAGATGGATCATGAAGAAGTCGGAGATGGATCATGAAGAAGTCGGAGATGGATCATGAAGAAGTCAGAGATGGATCATGAAGAAGTCAAAGATGGATCATGAAGAAGTCAGAGATCGATCATGAATAAGTCGGAGATCGATTATGAATAAGTCGGAGATGGATCATGAAGAAGTCGGAGATGGATCATGAATAAGTCTGAGATGGATCATGGAGAAGTCAGAGATGGATCATGAAGAAGTTGGATGGATCATGAAGAAGTTGGAGATGGATCATGAATAAGTCGGAGATGGATCATGAAGTCGTCGGAGATAGATCATGAATAAGTCGGAGATGGATCATGAATAAGTCGGAGATGGATCATGGAGAAGTCGGAGATGGATGATGAAGAAGTCGGAGATGGATCATGAAGAAGTCGGAGATGGATCATGAAGAAGCGGAGATGGATCATGAAGAAGTCGGAGAAGGATCATGAAGAAGTCGGAGATGGATGATCAAGAAGTCCGAGATGGATCATGAAGAAATCGGAGATCGATCATGAAGTCGGATATGGATCATGAAGAAGTCGGAGATGGATCATGAAGAAGTCGGAGATGGATCATGAAGAAGTCGGAGATGGATCATGAAGTCGGAGATCGATCATGAAGTCTGAGATGGACGGTATTGAAGCTGGAAGATGATGACATCGAAGTTTGACGATGTGGGGGAGAAGGATGGTTTTAGAAGAGGAAGATGGAAGATGTGGAACATTGGAAGGTTGATCGCCCACAAGGTGTAAGGCATTGAATCTTGTGGCTGAAAACGAGAACAAAACTGCAATCAACTCCAGCTTGCATAACAATACTGCTTGCACTGCTATACACTTGACTTTTTTGGTTGACAACAAACAAAATGGTGATTGTGTACTGAAATAAGAACTACAAATAAGAACTACAAATGGTACTGCAGTAAATTATTGTTTTGTTACTAATGTACAGTTAAATTATTACATTATACTACTATAGCTGGATACACGTACACACGTATGCACACACACACACACACACACGCTCATCACAGATCAGCCTCCCAATGTGGTTTTTTTACCAAAATGATGCAGGCCCGAAGAGGCGTTTTTACTGGTGGTATACGATGCCGCAAACTCTTGGCGAAATTGAACTTTGAAGTTTGAGAATCATTTCCCACATTATCGAATGAAGATGGAACCCCCACCCCCCACGCTCTCTCTCTCGCTCTCTCTCCCTCCCTCTTACTGTTGAAGGCTTTTGTCTTCAATACTACAGCGCATTTATCTGAAAATAGTGTTCCGACTTCTCAAACAATTATTTAAAAAAATAGCAGTGTGATATATCTGGATAAAAATCGACGCTGGTGTTGGTGGTTTTGATCTCTCAGAAAATTGAGCATCCAAAAAAACCCCAAAAACTATCCCCATAATAATTAAATATGATAAACAAGCCTAATACAGCACTGATCACAAAAAGGCATCCGTTTAATTAAGGTCTCGGTACACGTTAACAATATTCACAACATATCTCTATTTCCCCATGGCAACACAAGTGTTGGGTCACTCATGACTATCAACTCACTGCACTGCCCTGGGGAAATAGATATTTTGTGAACATTGCTAACGCGTCCCAAGACCTGTAGGTTTTGGTTACTACTACATTATGCTGCACAATTTGTAGAGCATTAATTTTAGTATGCACATCCGTGCAAATTGTATCAGCGTGGTTTTAGGGGGTGCGGTTCGGTTCGGTAGTTTAATTTAACATCTTTTCACCAATAGTGATATTAGACACACAAAGAACCAAAAACGTATTGATAATTAACAAAACTAATGCATAAAATACAACAATTTCTAGTAACAAGGCGTCAAACAAATCATAGCAATTTGGCAATTTCAGAATTTGCTATAACAGTAGCAATATCAAAGACGAAAGGGCTGGATAATGTTTGACTGTCATTCTCATAATTCACCAAGTCAATATAAAGTGATGTTAAAATTGGGCATTCTTTTAACAAATAATGATGTACTGATATAGGATTACCACAATCACAGGAAACGTTATAAGAGTAGTGTTCCATGCTTTTAACTTTAGTTTTACAATCATCTTGGATATATAACGAGGGGGGGGGTTCAGTAAATGCAATAACTTTTGTCCACTTTAATTAGGGGGGAACTGCACTATCTTCTCGAACTCTACATTCAGGAAGGACATTCACAAAGTGCTGTATTAAGTATTGTTCTGGTTACCTGGCTACATGACTGGAGGAACAGAGCTGCCATGGGGTCATCTCTTGTGGACACCAGTGTGGACACAGCACGTGGCAATGGACATCCACCTCCTGCACATAGTACACATCGGTCAAAAATAAAACATAAAAGAAAGGGGGTATCAACTATCATGTATTTTAGTCACACACACACAAAATCCACATTGAAAATGTTCAATGAAAAGCAACACTTTGCCATCTTGGGAAATACAGCACTGATCACAAAAAGGCATCCGTTAGGTCTAGGTACACGTCAACATTATTCACAAAATATCTCTATTTCCCCCATGGCAACACAAACATTAGGCCACTCATAATATGACTTACAACTCACTGCGCTGCCCTGGGATTATTGTCATAAAGCTGAAAGGTGCTGACTCTGAAAGTGAGGGTAGTAAATATGAGGGGTTGACTGTCTTCGCCGAAAAACGTAACTGGAGAAGGGGGGTGTTCTAGTCAACTCATAGTGCACATTGTTCAGCACATGTCATTAATGGACTTTAATGGAAAACCCACACTTTTGTCAGTAAAACAAGATAATGTGCTGATGGAAATAGCATTGCCCTTTACTGTCATTAAAGACATCTTCCTTTTTAAAAAACAACAACAACAAAACATATACATCTTTTCAGTCTAGTGAATTACACATTTACTACTCCCCAGCATAAAGTTACTTTTATATTTTTTTATAGCCAGCTTTGTGACATTACCAACCGTGACAAAAAATAAAACAATCTGAAGCCTACCTTTCAAGTGTCCAAGTGGAGCTTGAGAGCTCCAGGACACGGCCTTAGGACCTGCCCACAGAAGGCTGCAGGACAGAGCTGCAGTGCGGTCAGCTGCGGTGGACACCAGCGTGGACAACAGAAGTGGACATGCGTGTGGACTGCCTCGCAGAGTGGACATCCTAGCGGTGTGGTCTTCCTTCGGGAGTCGACTGTTACAGGCAAGCAGCAGCAGGGTGGACAGCAGGAGGGATGGGATGACCGTATGTATTGACGCCTGCACGCAGCACACTGCAGTGTGTGTGATAAATGGACTTTGAAACGAAATTCGACAAAAAATACATTTTCTTCTGCACGAGAAGATAATATGCAACGACAGAAAGAAGCATTCTGCTCGACTCTTTTCTGTCATTGATGCTGATCTTCCTTTAGGTCGTAAACAACAGAAAAAAACATATTTAGCCGTTCAGTTGGGGCGATTCAAATACCCTGAGAAACCCCCCACAAAAAACACCAACATAAGCAAAAGCTATATAGCCAACATACCAGAACACATTCATCTTAAAGCAAAACAATGCTCACCTTTCGCGTGCCCAACTGGAGCTCGTAGGTTCCAGGACATGGCTTGGAAACACTCAAAGACAGTTGGTCATCCGTTGTGGACACCAGCGTGGACACAGCGCATGGAATGGACATGCGTGTGGACTTTTCCTCGTAGAGTGGACATCCTAGTAGTGTGGTCATCCTTCAGGAGTCGACTGTTGCAGGCAGCAGCAGCAGCGTGGGCACAGCAGCAGGCCTGCACAAAGCACATTGCAGTGTGTGTGATAAATGGACTTTGAAACGAAATGATCGACAAAAAGCCACATTTTCTTCTGTACGAGAAGATAATGTAACGATAGAAAGAAGCATTCTGCATGACTTTTCTGTCATTAACGGTAATCTTCCTTTAGGTCATAAACAAGAAAACAGAAAACAAAAAACTATCCGTTCAGTTGGGCGATTCACAAATTCCCCCCCCCCCCCCGAGAGATTGAGAAAAAAAAAAAAAAACCCCACCAACATAAGTGCAAGCTATATAGCCAACGCACCAGAACACATTCATATTAAAGCAAAACAATGTTCACCTTTAGTGTGTCCAAATGGAGCTCGTAGGTTCCAGGACATGGCTTTGAAACACCCAAAGACAGCTGGAGGAAAGAGCGGCAGTGGTAAGCTGTTGTGGACACAACACGTGAACACAGCGCATGGAATGCCAATGGACGTGTGTGTGGACATCCTTCAGGAGTCGTCTGTTGCAGGCAGCAGTGGACACAGCTCACGGGGTGGACGTGCGCATGGACAACCCCTGCACACACGTGGCATAAATTGTTCAACGCCTATCATTCAAGGACTGAAAATGGAACGTTTGGCAAAAGCCACATCTTCGTCAGTAAAAGAAGATGGCTATATTCACATTTATGCCTGTCAAGAACGATAATCTGTTGACTGAAAAGGCAATCGCTATGTTCTTTTCTTTTACTAATTATCGTTCTTGACAGGCATAAATGTGAATATAGCCAAGATGATAACGTATTGACGGAAATAGCCATCTGCTTTCCTCTTCTGTCATTAAAGATCCCCCACGTCACATGTCAAGATCATGGTTTTCACGTGTTTTCCCTCTAGTATAGCTGGTAAGAAATCTTAAGAAATCTTCCAAGCATAAGAGGGAATGTGACATGTGTCCAAGCATAAGAGGGAATGTGACACGTGTCCAAGCATAAGAGGGAATGTGACACGTGACGTGATGTCTTTAAAGTCATCAAACAAGGTGGGTTCAAGTTATTACATCCAGCTTTTTAAACGCATGTTTTCATTGAAAAATATTTTTAAAACAACTCAACCCGTCAATGCAAATGAGGCGGAGGAGGAGAATAATAAACAAGGAGAAAAGCTGAAAAGGGTGAGAGAAAAAAACCATATGCTTGCGACGTAGGCCTATGTGAAAAATGCACTGCTGCCAACGCTTTGAAAAAGCTCAGTAGCAGCAGCGTTCATCTGAAGGAAAAGCCATAACTGTAAGCAATATGGAACGAGGGCTTTGCTAGAAGCTTTGATCTGAAGCCACGCCTGATTCTTCTTCTTCGATCGCTCAGTTTCCTGTCAATTATAAGCGCAGATGCGTCATGCTGTAGTTAGGCCTAGCAAGTCTGACTTCGGCTGGAGGAAATGTTTTTGAAAGTGTTTCATGAAAATAGGTAGGAGAATGGACCGGTAAGGCAGAAAGATAGTAGATGACGGTAAGCAAAGGGAAAAGGCAGAGTCAAAGAGTGACAGATTGGAGGAAGTTACTAGCACAGAACTTCCAGAAGGTGGGGGAACTATTTATACAAAAGACCCCCCGGTATCCCCACGGGGGGAGCCACGCCTGATGATTCACGCGGATCGCGATATCGAATTCCTCTTCTGTGACCCGTGGATTCCGCCATAGGTCTCACTACCGAGGACATCCGAGTTACAAAACACCTGGACCAATTCTGAAGCAACCGTCCGACCCTCTTCAGCGCCACTTCCAGTAGGAACGGCCGAGGAGACAGACCCCCCCCCCCTCCCCCGAACCCTCCCACCCCAAGCATCCCTCGCCTCCAATGGCTGCCAATGGATGTCATAACTTTTGATGACATAGTCCTGGAAAGCTGTTTTTCGGGGGGCTTAGACAAGTCAGGAAAGATATCTCTAGACCGTTTTCTCAGACTGACACACCACGATTAAGTCCCTTGGTAGGTTTTTTGTAGGTAGCTGTAACCCACATACAAATGTCCCCAACTTCAAATTGAGGCTGCTCTTTAAAAATGATGTTTCACTTTCAATTTGGGGACATTTGTATGGGA
The DNA here is from genome assembly GCA_017654935.2 of Phymorhynchus buccinoides. Classification (NCBI taxonomy): domain Eukaryota; kingdom Metazoa; phylum Mollusca; class Gastropoda; order Neogastropoda; family Raphitomidae; genus Phymorhynchus; species Phymorhynchus buccinoides. The sequence continues at coordinate 21,106,079 of CM065687.1, read as the reverse complement.
GTCAAACCTGGTCAAAACAAGATTTCTTACCAGCTATAAGAGGGAAAACAGGTGAAACCCGTGATTTTTGACACATGACCTGGTGGGTCTTCAAGTCTAACGGGTCTTTGTAATGTTTTAATTTGTATAAGGAAATCGATATTCTCAAATTTCCATGGCCTGCGAAAGGGTTCAAAACAAATCGAAACTGACCTACCTTTCCTGTGTCCAAGCGGAGCTCGTGGGTTCCATGACACGACCCTGGACAATGATGGTAGTAGGAGGAAAGAGCTGCGTGCAGCAGCGAGGACAGTGGCATGGAATGCACATGGATGTGGACATGGTACGGAGCGGGCATCCTGGTGGTATAGCCATGACACAGCAGGACTGGGCGTCTGTGAGGATCGTCACCTGCGCATGATAGTACACATTGGGAATTACGCAACATTGACAAGATATTCAAACAATATCTAGCTTCCATTGTTCAAGCAATGTCCATATTTAGGCAACAAATACAGTTTCACACATAAGATAATCCATCAGTAAAAAAAAATTGAGCTACTTCCTTTGTTGTGAGCAAAACTTTTAGATAAACTGTATGAAAGTTTAAAAAGAAAAGAAAAAAAAGGGCTTGTATTGCGAATATTTCGTGCAAACGATTTGGTCTAAACAACAGGCGGCCATTAGAATAGGACAAGGCGCGCCTTCTCTTTGGGTGACAAGGAATTTGACTTCCAGCACCTCCGCCAAGGAGGAATCGTCGATTTGACGGTTTGATTAGAGAAAAGGACATCCTTTTCTATAAATCAAACCGTCAAATCGGCGATTCCTCCTTGGTGGAGGTGCTGGAAGTCAAATTCTTTCACCCAAAGAGAAGGCGCGCCTTGTCCTATTCTAATGGCCGCCTGTGTTTAGACCAAATCGTTTGCACGAAATATTCGCAATACAAGCCCTTTTTTTTCTTTTTTTTTAAAATTTCATACAGTTTATCTAAAAGGAGTTTTGCTCACAACAAAGGAAGTAGCTCAATTTTTTTTTACTGATGGATTATCTTATGTGTGAAACTGTATTTGTTGCCTAAATATGGACATTGCTTGAACAATGGAAGCTAGATATTGTTTGAATATCTTGTCAATGTTGCGTAATTCCCAATGTGTACTATCATGCGCAGGTGACGATCCTCACAGACGCCCAGTCCTGCTGTGTCATGGCTATACCACCAGGATGCCCGCTCCGTACCATGTCCACATCCATGTGCATTCCATGCCACTGTCCTCGCTGCTGCACGCAGCTCTTTCCTCCTACTACCATCATTGTCCAGGGTCGTGTCATGGAACCCACGAGCTCCGCTTGGACACAGGAAAGGTAGGTCAGTTTCGATTTGTTTTGAACCCTTTCGCAGGCCATGGAAATTTGAGAATATCGATTTCCTTATACAAATTAAAACATTACAAAGACCCGTTAGACTTGAAGACCCACCAGGTCATGTGTCAAAAATCACGGGTTTCACGTGTTTTCCCTCTCATAGCTGGTAAGAAATCTTGTTTTGACCAGGTTTGACTCCCATACAAATGTCCCCAAATTTCAAGCCGAAACATCATTTTAAAGAGCAGCCTCAATTATAAGTTGGGGACATTTGTATGTGGGTTACAGCTACCTACAAAAAACCTACCAAGGGACTTAATCGTGGTGTGTCAGTCTGAGAAAACGGTCTAGAGATATCTTTCCTGACTTGTCTAAGCCCCCCGAAAAACAGCTTTCCAGGACTATGTCATCAAAAGTTATGACATCCATTGGCAGCCATTGGAGGCGAGGGATGCTTGGGGTGGGAGGGTTCGGGGGAGGGGGGGGGGGGGGTCTGTCTCCTCGGCCGTTCCTACTGGAAGTGGCGCTGAAGAGGGTCGGACGGTTGCTTCAGAATTGGTCCAGGTGTTTTGTAACTCGGATGTCCTCGGTAGTGAGACCTATGGCGGAATCCACGGGTCACAGAAGAGGAATTCGATATCGCGATCCGCGTGAATCATCAGGCGTGGCTCCCCCCGTGGGGATACCGGGGGTCTTTTGTATAAATAGTTCCCCCACCTTCTGGAAGTTCTGTGCTAGTAACTTCCTCCAATCTGTCACTCTTTGACTCTGCCTTTTCCCTTTGCTTACCGTCATCTACTATCTTTCTGCCTTACCGGTCCATTCTCCTGCCTTTTTTCAAAAAACACTTTCAAAAAACATTTCCTCCAGCCGAAGTCAGACTTGCTAGGTCTAACTACAGCATGACGCATCTGCGCTTATAATTGACAGGAAACTGTTTGAGCGATCGAAGAAGAAGAATCAGGCGTGGCTTCAGATCAAAGCTTCTAGCAAAGCCCTCGTTCCATATTGCTTACAGTTATGGCTTTTCCTTCAGATGAACGCTGCTGCTACTGAGCTTTTTCAAAGCGTTGGCAGCAGTGCATTTTTCACATAGGCCTACGTCGCAAGCATATGGTTTTTTTCTCTCACCCTTTTCAGCTTTTCTCCTTGTTTATTATTCTCCTCCTCCGCCTCATTTGCATTGACGGGTTGAGTTGTTTTAAAAATATTTTTCAATGAAAACATGCGTTTAAAAAGCTGGATGTAATAACTTGAACCCACCTTGTTTGATGACTTTAAAGACATCACGTCACGTGTCACATTCCCTCTTATGCTTGGACACGTGTCACATTCCCTCTTATGCTTGGACACATGTCACATTCCCTCTTATGCTTAGATTTCTTAAGATTTCTTACCAGCTATAACTATGAGGGAAAACACGTGAAAACCATGATCTTGACATGTGACGTGGGGGATCTTTAATGACAGAAGAGGAAAGCAGATGGCTATTTCCGTCAATACGTTATCATCTTGGCTATATTCACATTTATGCCTGTCAAGAACGATAATTAGTAAAAGAAAAGAACATAGCGATTGCCTTTTCAGTCAACAGATTATCGTTCTTGACAGGCATAAATGTGAATATAGCCATCTTCTTTTACTGACGAAGATGTGGCTTTTGCCAAACGTTCCATTTTCAGTCCTTGAATGATAGGCGTTGAACAATTTATGCCACGTGTGTGCAGGGGTTGTCCATGCGCACGTCCACCCCGTGAGCTGTGTCCACTGCTGCCTGCAACAGACGACTCCTGAAGGATGTCCACACACACGTCCATTGGCATTCCATGCGCTGTGTTCACGTGTTGTGTCCACAACAGCTTACCACTGCCGCTCTTTCCTCCAGCTGTCTTTGGGTGTTTCAAAGCCATGTCCTGGAACCTACGAGCTCCATTTGGACACACTAAAGGTGAACATTGTTTTGCTTTAATATGAATGTGTTCTGGTGCGTTGGCTATATAGCTTGCACTTATGTTGGTGGGTTTTTTTTTTCTCAATCTCTCGGGGGGGGGGGGGGGGATTTGTGAATCGCCCCAACTGAACGGATAGTTTTTTGTTTTCTGTTTTCTTGTTTATGACCTAAAGGAAGATTACCGTTAATGACAGAAAAGTCATGCAGAATGCTTCTTTCTATCGTTACATTATCTTCTCGTACAGAAGAAAATGTGGCTTTTTGTCGATCATTTCGTTTCAAAGTCCATTTATCACACACACTGCAATGTGCTTTGTGCAGGCCTGCTGCTGTGCCCACGCTGCTGCTGCTGCCTGCAACAGTCGACTCCTGAAGGATGACCACACTACTAGGATGTCCACTCTACGAGGAAAAGTCCACACGCATGTCCATTCCATGCGCTGTGTCCACGCTGGTGTCCACAACGGATGACCAACTGTCTTTGAGTGTTTCCAAGCCATGTCCTGGAACCTACGAGCTCCAGTTGGGCACGCGAAAGGTGAGCATTGTTTTGCTTTAAGATGAATGTGTTCTGGTATGTTGGCTATATAGCTTTTGCTTATGTTGGTGTTTTTTGTGGGGGGTTTCTCAGGGTATTTGAATCGCCCCAACTGAACGGCTAGATATGTTTTTTTCTGTTTTCTTGTTTACGACCTAAAGGAAGATCAGCATCAATGACAGAAAAGAGTCGAGCAGAATGCTTTCTATTGTTACATATTATCTTCTCATGCAGAAGAAAATGTATTTTTTGTCGAAGAATTTCGTTTCAAAGTCCATTTATCACACACACTGCAGTGTGCTGCGTGCAGGCGTCAATACATACGGTCATCCCATCCCTCCTGCTGTCCACCCTGCTGCTGCTTGCCTGTAACAGTCGACTCCCGAAGGAAGACCACACCGCTAGGATGTCCACTCTGCGAGGCAGTCCACACGCATGTCCACTTCTGTTGTCCACGCTGGTGTCCACCGCAGCTGACCGCACTGCAGCTCTGTCCTGCAGCCTTCTGTGGGCAGGTCCTAAGGCCGTGTCCTGGAGCTCTCAAGCTCCACTTGGACACTTGAAAGGTAGGCTTCAGATTGTTTTATTTTTTGTCACGGTTGGTAATGTCACAAAGCTGGCTATAAAAAAAATATAAAAGTAACTTGGTGCTGGTCTTGGATTTTTTTCTTTGGGGAGTAGGAAATGTGTAATTCACTCGATTGAAAAGCAAGATGTATAAAAAAAAATATTTTTTAAAGGAAGATGTCATAATAACCCTTTCACCGTCAATGTCGAATTTATGCAAGCACTAAGCTGGCTATAAAAAAATATAAAAGTAACTTTATGCTGGGGAGTAGTAAATGTGTAATTCACTAGACTGAAAAGATGTATATGTTTTGTTGTTGTTGTTTTTTAAAAAGGAAGATGTCTTTAATGACAGTAAAGGGCAATGCTATTTCCATCAGCACATTATCTTGTTTTACTGACAAAAGTGTGGGTTTTCCATTAAAGTCCATTAATGACATGTGCTGAACAATGTGCACTATGAGTTGACTAGAACACCCCCCTTCTCCAGTTACGTTTTTCGGCGAAGACAGTCAACCCCTCATATTTACTACCCTCACTTTCAGAGTCAGCACCTTTCAGCTTTATGACAATAATCCCAGGGCAGCGCAGTGAGTTGTAAGTCATATTATGAGTGGCCTAATGTTTGTGTTGCCATGGGGGAAATAGAGATATTTTGTGAATAATGTTGACGTGTACCTAGACCTAACGGATGCCTTTTTGTGATCAGTGCTGTATTTCCCAAGATGGCAAAGTGTTGCTTTTCATTGAACATTTTCAATGTGGATTTTGTGTGTGTGTGACTAAAATACATGATAGTTGATACCCCCTTTCTTTTATGTTTTATTTTTGACCGATGTGTACTATGTGCAGGAGGTGGATGTCCATTGCCACGTGCTGTGTCCACACTGGTGTCCACAAGAGATGACCCCATGGCAGCTCTGTTCCTCCAGTCATGTAGCCAGGTAACCAGAACAATACTTAATACAGCACTTTGTGAATGTCCTTCCTGAATGTAGAGTTCGAGAAGATAGTGCAGTTCCCCCCTAAATAGAAATAGTGGAGAAAAGTTATTGCATTTACTGAACCCCCCTCGTTATATATCCAAGATGAATATAAAACTAAAGTTAAAAGCATGGAACACTAAATACTCTTATAATGTTTCCTGTGATTGTGGTAATCCTATATCAGTACATCATTATTTTGTTAAAAGAATGCCCAATTTTAACATCACTTTATATTGACTTGGTGAATTATGAGAATGACAGTCAAACATTATCCAGCCCTTTCGTCTTTGATATTGCTACTGTTATAGCAAATTCTGAAATTGCCAAATTGCTATGATTTGTTTGACGCCTTGTTACTAGAAATTGTTGTATTTTATGCATTAGTTTTGTTAATTATCAATACGTTTTTTTTTTTTGTTGTGTGTCTAATATCACTATTAGTGAAAAGACGTTAAATTAAACTACCGAACCGAACCGAACCCCCTAAAACCACGCTGATACAATTTGCACGGATGTGCATACTAAAATTAATGCTCTACAAATTGTGCAGCATAATGTAGTAGTAACCAAAACCTACAGGTCTTGGGACGCGTTAGCAATGTTCACAAAATATCTATTTCCCCAGGGCAGTGCAGTGAGTTGTATAGTCATGAGTGGCCCAACACTTGTGTTGCCATGGGGAAATAGAGATATGTTGTGAATATTGTTAACGTGTACCGAGACCTTAATTAAACGGATGCCCTTTTGGTGATCAGTGCTGTATTAGGCTTGTTTATCATATTTAATTATTATGGGGATAGTTTTTGGGGTTTTTTTGGATGCTCAATTTTCTGAGAGATCAAAACCACCAACACCAGCGTCGATTTTTATCCAGATATATCACACTGCTATTTTTTTAAATAATTGTTTGAGAAGTCGGAACACTATTTTCAGATAAATGCGCTGTAGTATTGAAGACAAAAGCCTTCAACAGTAAGAGGGAGGGAGAGAGAGTGAGAGAGAGAGAGTGGGGGGTGGGGGTTCCATCTTCATTCGATAATGTGGGAAATGATTCTCAAACTTCAAAGTTCAATTTCGCCAAGAGTTTGCGGCATCGTATACCACCAGTAAAAACGCCTCTTCGGGCCTGCATCATTTTGGTAAAAAAACCACATTGGGAGGCTGATCTGTGATGAGCGTGTGTGTGTGTGTGTGGTGTGCATACGTGTGTACGTGTATCCAGCTATAGTAGTATAATGTAATAATTTAACTGTACATTAGTAACAAAACAATAATTTACTGCAGTACCATTTGTAGTTCTTATTTGTAGTTCTTATTTCAGTACACAATCACCATTTTGTTTGTTGTCAACCAAAAAAGTCAAGTGTATAGCAGTGCAAGCAGTATTGTTATGCAAGCTGGAGTTGATTGCAGTTTTGTTCTCGTTTTCAGCCACAAGATTCAATGCCTTACACCTTGTGGGCGATCAACCTTCCAATGTTCCACATCTTCCATCTTCCTCTTCTAAAACCATCCTTCTCCCCCACATCGTCAAACTTCGATGTCATCATCTTCCAGCTTCAATACCGTCCATCTCAGACTTCATGATCGATCTCCGACTTCATGATCCATCTCCGACTTCTTCACGATCGATCTCCGATTACTTCATGATCCATCTCAGACTTCTTCATGATCCATCTCAGACTTCATCATCGATCTCTGACTTCATGATCCATCTCCGACTTCTTCATCATCCATCTCCGACTTCTTCATGATCCATCTCCGACTTCTTCATGATCCATCTCCGACTTCTTCATGATCCATCTCCGACTTCTTCATGATCCATCTCCGACTTCTTCATCATCCATCTCCGACTTCTCCATGATCCATCTCCGACTTATTCATGATCCATCTCCGACTTATTCATGATCTATCTCCGACGACTTCATGATCCATCTCCGACTTATTCATGATCCATCTCCAACTTCTTCATGATCCATCCAACTTCTTCATGATCCATCTCTGACTTCTCCATGATCCATCTCCGACTTATTCATGATCCATCTCCGACTTCTTCATGATCCATCTCCGACTTATTCATAATCGATCTCCGACTTATTCATGATCGATCTCTGACTTCTTCATGATCCATCTTTGACTTCTTCATGATCCATCTCTGACTTCTTCATGATCCATCTCTGACTTCTTCATGATCCATCTCCGACTTCTTCATGATCCATCTCCGACTTCTTCATGATCCATCTCCGATTTCTTCATGATTGATCTCCGACTTCTTCATCGTCGATCTCCAACTTCTTCATGATCGATCTCTGACTTCATGATCGATCTCCGACTTCTTCATGATAGATCTCTGACTTCATGATCGATCTCCGACTTCTTCATGATAGATCTCTGACGACTTCATGATCGATCTGTCTTCATGATCGATCTGTCTTCATGATCGATCTCCGACTTCTTCATCATCGATCTCTGACTTCATGATCGATCTCCGACTTCTTCATGATCCATCTCCGACTTCATGATCGATCTCCGACTTCTTCATGATTGATCTCCAACTTCATGATCCATCTCCGACTTCTTCATGATTGATCCAACTTCATGATCCATCTCCGACTTCTTCATGACTTCTTCATGATTGATCTCCAACTTCATGATCCATCTCCGACTTCTTCATGACTTCTTCACGATTGATCTCCAATTTCATGATCGATCTCCGAGATAAGGTGACACCAAATGTTGCTAAAGTGACACCGAATGTAGCTAAAGTGACACCGAATGTAGCTAAAGTGACACCAAATGTAGCTAAAGTGACACAGAATGTAGCTAAAGTGACACCAAATGTAGCTAAAGTGACACAGAATGTAGCTAAAGTGACACCAAATGTAGCTAAAGTGACACTGAATGTAGCTAAAGTGACACCAAATGTAGCTAAAGTGACACCAAATGTAGCTAAAGTGACACTGAATGTAGCTAAAGTGACACTGAATGTAGCTAAAGTGACACCAAATATAGCTAAAGTGACACTGAATGTAGCTAAAGTGACACCGAATGTAGCTAAAGTGACACCAAAATTCGATGGCTTAGAGTCGAAACAGACTAAAGATAGTCCATTCGACTCATTGATGTTATTGAAAAAAACTAACTTGTATTTAGAAAGACTACAAATATTGCAAAATGGGAATTATGCTTTTTATATATTTCTGCAGTCTTATTTTTATGCAAATTATTACTTTTGGAAATAGGTTCAATAATATGTCGATGGACTATCTAAAGATAGTCCGTTTTGACTCCAAGCCATCGAAATGTAGCTAAAGTGACACCGAATGTTAGCTAATGTGACACCACAGAAGAGCTGTATTGAATTCTCAGAGCAAACTGAGCACTGAAATAGTACGTTTGTGACAACGATGATAACATTGTTTTCATCCATGCGATGATGCTTGTTTGCGCGTGGCAGGTTCAAGAGAAAGAGGTAGTTGATTTCACTCAAATGAATTTATTTTGATTGCGCATTTTATACAGTAAAAGTTCAGTTGAGGGGGATTCACCACCTCTTTGCCTTGACTGGATTTGATCGTTGGAAGAGTCCCTAACAAACATGTAATTTTTGTTTTGTGTTTTAAGTAATTTTGGCAACTAGCGGCTTTTTTCCATTGATGTTGAGTGTTATCAAAGATATTCTAAAAGGGTAAGATGGATTACTTAAAAGCTCGGCGAACCGGGCTGATAGAGTTATCGTTAGTGGGGACAGTACACTATTCACAGTGGAGGCTATCCAAAAAACTCAGGACTGGAACTTGAACGGAGAATTCAGCTGGCCTATCGATGTGTAAAATGTGTCACGTTTCAAAGGGACATAACCAGTGTTTCTGTCCTCACTACTCATATAGGGAAAAGAGACCGGATGTTTATCTTCCCCTGTACAGTCTTTGGTGTTATATGCCCTCCCTTTACTGATAATACATCTGCCACTCTTCTAAACATGACCATGCTACCCCATTGCTGCGTTCTCTCCACTGGCTCCCTGTTCAGCAAAGAATATCCTACAAGATTGCTTCTCTCTGCTTCAGATCTATCGAGTCTTCCTGTCCTGAATATCTCACTGATCTTTTGCATCTCTACAGGCCATCTCTAGGTCTCCACTCCTCTTCTGACACTCGCCTCTATCGTATCCCCACTGTCCGCACTAAAAACCTTTGGTCAACGCTCTTTCGCCTATCAAGCTTCTGTCATTTGGAATCAATAATAGTCAAGAATATGTGTGCGTGAATGAGCGGCTTAGTTGATGTTTGACCGCCAAGTGGCATAACGCTCGAGTGGGGCTAATCTATATTCTTAGTTGGGGATAAAGAGAGAGGGAGAGGAATCCCTCCCCCCTCTCTCTCTCCTCTCTCACTATGCCCAACTAAGAATATCATGCGCTAAGCCCCTACTGGTTTGATTGCCCCCTGGCGGTCAAATCATCGCTAAATTAACTATTTTATTTTTTATTCAGGTTAAAATTGCTGGATTGTCATTCATGGGCAATGTTATTTATGTTTGCGATACTAAGTGAATTTTTTTTAAGAACATTTTGTACTAAATATGTTTCATGATGCTGCTCCCCCAAAAATAAATAAATTATAATTAATCTGAAAAAATAAATATATTTGAAATACTGTTAGAACACACAAAGTATTTAAAGGACGTGCTTGGTGCATTTAAAAAAATAAAATAAAATGTAACAGCTGTGTTCTGCATGCGTAAGAGATTAAAACTAAAAGTCATCACGGCTACTGCTACTACTATTAATACTACTAATACTAATAGAAAGTAGTAGCAGTTGAAGTAATGGTAGCGGCAACAGCAGCGTTGGTACTTAGCGTATGACTAGATGTGTCTTAGTCCCTTTTATCAGACTCTAAAAGGGTAAGATGGACTACTTAAGAGTTACGGCGAGCCGGGCTGAGTCTTAGTCCCTTTTATCAGACTCTAAAAGGGTAAGATGGACTACTTAAGAGCCTTATCGTTAGTGGGGTAGTTATCCAAAGTATAACTGACTCATGAAAAGATAACACTCGGGTTTGAAAAAAAAGAGTTGATGTAACCTAAATGTGTCACGTTTCAAAGGGACATAACCAGTGTTTCTGTCCTCACTACTCATATAGGGGAAAAGGGACCGGATGTTAGTCTTTCTTTTCAGTGTCTTTGCTTTTATGTCCGTTGTTGTTTATGGATTGGTAATTGAAGAAACGTAGATGGCTGCTGGGTTACAATATAGATGGGTTAGTTTATTTATTACTTCTACAGTGCAGTCCTATCCATTCATATTGATTGTGCATACACCTGCATGCACACACTTTGATATGCACACGTACATGCACATATTTACTTGCACGCAACCACTTTAACATACATAAATATTTGTTTGCCCCTGTCTAATATCACGAGAAGCGGATACACACACACACACACTCACATATACACACACACACACACACACACACACACACACACCACACAGACACAGACACACACACACTGACACACAAAATTAGGCCCGAAACGTCGTGATAGTGCTGTGATTTTGTTTTAATTTTTTTTATATTAAATCTTTCTTTTGGGGTTTGAATTTCGACTGCAGTTTTTAATTTTTTGGGGTGGATTGGCAATGTTTGATCGTGGTTTTGCTCGTTCACATACTGTCTTGTTCACATGGAATGGACATTTGTGCGTACAACGTATGGAGTTCAT
>CM065687.1:21083306-21094460 GCA_017654935.2 Phymorhynchus buccinoides | reverse complement strand
CATAGTCAGATGCACACAGAGACTTTCAGTTCAGAAACTTTATTCTAGAAGGATGAGAATTTAGACTGAGCCATATTCATGTAAACCATTGTCGAAAGAGAGACAGATGAGAGAGAGAAGAGAGAGAGGAGAGAGAGAGAGAGAGCGAGAGAGAGAAGAGCGAGAGAGAGAGAGCTACATTAATATTCCATCAACTTTATGAAATATTAAAATTGACTATAAACGTGATTCTCATAGAGTCATACCCCTTTAGGTTGGATGGAGAAGGTCCTCACTAGGAAGTCGGCCTTCACATCCACACCATGGCACGTGACCTCCACGTGACCGTACGTCCTCTTCTGACCCATTTCCGGCCAGTACTTGGAACACTTTTTCTGGAGAGAAAGTACAGTAGTAACTTAGGAACCCAGTAGGCATATGAAATACTGGTGATAAATAATAATAATAATAATAATAAAAATAATAATAATAATAACAACAAGATGGATTTTGATCAAGCTCGTCCTCCGAAATCGGATTGTGTCGGTTGAATGCAGAAAATGAGTCATGATGTCCCAGATGTCACTTTTGAGTTATTAACAAATTGTTATTCTGCATTAAAAAAGCTTTCCAACAAACCAAAAAGTTTGTAAATCGGACTATTTGTTGCAAAGTTATGAAGATTTGAAATCGTATACTCAGGGAATCGGCGAAATGAAAAAATGCAACCGGAAAATTTCTAAATGTGTACAAAACAACCAGATGTTTCTGATATAAACACACTTTTAAGGCAGAAAGGATTGTTTTTACACTTCAATATTTATGTATGATGGTAGATAAAGACCTATTGTTCAATAATAAGTCAAAATCTGAGAATTGATGATTTGACCCCCTTCCACCTAAAATTACCCCTAGGGGTAAAGTGAGCTAGGGACAATGCGACTCATTTTGTGGCGACGGGTCAACCAAGCGAATTACGTTTGCTTGGTAGGCTTATATGTGTAATCCTTTCCCCTACATTATTGAAAGGAGAAAAAAAAGACACGCTGATAAACAGTTGGTGCTAGTGGCATTAATATCCATTAAAATAAAATATTGTACTATATTCGATATCAGTTTTTAACCCCCCCCCAGTAAATGTTTCGAAAAAGCATCTACTCCCCTTTGAATTATATTATTATTAATTTCAGTAAAACAAAAAATTGGAGCTGTTTCCTTTGTTAGCAGAAACGTCTTTGTAACTGCATAATAAAATGTCTGCAGATTTGAGTTTTGAATGGAGAACAATGTTTACGACTACTGGACCAAGTTAAAGACCCATTAGAAAAGACGTGTCAAAATCACGGTTTTCACGTGTTTTCCCTCTTATAGCTGGCAAGGCCGAATTTAATTTGAATCTTCCTAGCATAAGAGGAAATGTGCACAGTGAGTGTGGGGGGTCTCTTAAAGATAAATGAAATGGTGGCCGTGTCATTACATTGGACACACACACACACACACACACCCACGCACGAACACACGCACGCACAAAGGCACACACACAAACACACCGCTCACACACATTTTCTAGTTCAACTGTCCAACCTTCCCACTCCTCCAAGTTGGTCAACATGACATCTCAGACGTTATCCTGCCAGATCATCCACCACACACACCACACAGTTCACCACACACACACCACAAAAACACAGACACAAACAAGAGAACAAAATCAAGCAAGCAAACAAAACACATTGTCAATATATTCCTCTCCCCATGTTCACTTCTCTATTGTTCTCTCTCATCTCTCTCTCTCTCGTCTCTCTCTCTATCTCTATCTCTCTCTCTGTCAGTATCCGTCCATGTTGACAATCTTATCCTCTCAGGTCCTGCGTTTAATCCATCTCTCTCTCTCAATCTCCTCCTGTTTGAATTTTTGTTCTAGATTTCAACTCATTCATGAAGCGTTCTCTATTGGCCACTGTAATTATTATGCATTTTTCAAGATGTGAATGTATTTTGTGTGTTGGAGGGCAGGATGAACTGAAAGCCTTGTTAGATTATTCTTTAACGCTCAATAAAGATCTATTTGAGGCCACTGAATGGCACACCACGCAAGCACGCATGCACCACGCACGCACTACGCGTACACACAAGGGCACACACACTTGCAACACCGTTAACAACACACACACACAGTGGCCACACAGTATTGGCAGACACTAACACACCATCGACTAGGCAAAACAGACAAGAATACACACTTACACACACACCACACACACAAACACACACACACACCACACACTGCACACAACACACACACTGGGTGTACACACCACATCCACACATACATCAGCTTGTCATTCACACACTTCACGTTGTGCAACTTGCTCACACACACACACATTTCCACACCACACACACCACACCACACATACTAAACAACGTTAGGCCACACAATCATTTTATATATTGACTTATTTGTTATAACGAATGTCTTAGCGATGGAATAGTGAAGGACGGGTACACTGGTTATTATACTATAGGTTATGCGGAAACTATTGGCATACCTTGTGCAGCGATGTATTCTTTGGGGGATTGGGCCCCCAAAATGTGGGTCAAAAAATAAAAATAAAACGCCCAATATTGATCAGGAACGATTACCCAATGTTAACGTTGGCTCATAAAGCGGTTGACAGTCTCACAAAATGTTACTCTCTGAAAGCACTAAAACAGTGCAAACCATCGCTACCAAAGGACGCGCTTCAAGGGAGTTCGAGTAGAGGCCCTATGTTGGCTCTTTCACTCGCAAAAACTCTGTGAGACTGCATTACTGTTTTACTAGTTTATAAAAATACATAAGCAACTAAATAAATAATAATAATAATCATAGATAAAGCTTCTCTAGCGCTCTTCGATGAAAAAAAACATCCTCAGAGCGCTTTACAAATATTACGAGGGAAAAAAATCAAGAACACCCTAAGCCCTACAAAACAAAACATGAAAAAGTATATAAAAAAGTAATAATAAATAAATAAATAAATAAATGAAATAAACAAATAAACAAATAAACAGATAAATAAATTGAAATAAGAAAATAAATAAAGTCGGAGTAAACGTCAAACAAATGCCTCACAAGAACAAATAAATAAATAAGAAAATAAATAAATAAAGTAAGAACATAAATAATGAATGAATTACTATAAAGCAATAACAACATGTGAATAGATAAGATAGAGAAATAAAAAAAATCAATAGTTTTAGTATATATATATATAAATGTGGGATTATATTATGTGCCCATAATAGTTTTTGATCACGAACCATTACTCAAACAACATTAACATAATATGTTTCAAATGTTCACAAATAAAGACATTGGACACATGAAAAGCTTTATCAAAGCAAACTTAATATATATATTTATTCCTATATATATATATATAGTTATATTTTGGTATCTAGTTTATATTTATATATTTATATATATATATATTATGTGTTGTGTGTGCTGTGTGTGTGTGTGTGTGTGTGCGTGCGTGTGCGTGTGCGTGCGTGTGCGTGTGCGTGCATAAAAGTCATTATTTGCTATGGGTGACAAAAATGGGGACTGGCTCCCCAAAATTGAAAACATAATTGCAACAACTGTCTGACATGATTTTGATATTTGCAAATTAAGAGCCAAGACATGGATGGGATGGTATCAGCACTGCGATAATAGATAGCTGTTACATGCCTGTTTTACATCAGAATTGTGTTTCGTTTTCATGCTTCTGAATAACGTCATGCCATAAAGCATTCCATGAACTGATTCTACACGCCCCGAACTTAAACTTCAGAGCATCGTTGATTTACAGTTTGCGATAGTTTTTAAATAAATAAATAGCGTCACCCAAGTTACACCATCACAGCGTTCACAAAATTGAACACTACTTGGAATATAATCATCAAAAAATGTCTCCAACATGTCCGTAACAAAGAGGTTTTCACCTGGACATTTTCTCTGTGTTTACATTTTTTGGTCAAAAGTGTTTTCCTTCAAAGCGTCATCAATGAGTTACATAAGGCAGTAACGGATTTTGTTGTTGTTGTTGAGAATTGACAGCCCAAACATTTTCGCTAACTCAGACTTATGTTCTTTATTGTATCTATTCTTATAAAGTATCTGTTTTCTCATTTAGAAACCCAAAACTGTCGCTAACTCAGACTTATGTTCTTTTATTGTATCTATTCTTATAAATTATTTGTTTTCTCATTTAGAAACACAGACTCTGTTTTATAAGTAACAAAACCGGTTCCGTTTTTTGTTTTTTTTACGCTCTTTATGGCTATTTTTAGCAGTTGTTTTTTCCTCTCCAGATTTTTAACCCTTTGAATGCCAGCCATCTCTTTAGCTTTAATTTCACATCAAAGTTATCTGGGAATAGAAAAGTGTTTTCTTGTGCAATGCTGGGGATTCCTTTTTGGCATTGTGTAACATTAGGCCTATCCTCAATTCCTAACATTAAAGATCCACCAGATCGCGTGTCAAAATCACGGGTTTCACATGTTTTCTCTCTTATAGCTGGAAAGAAATATTGTTTTGACCAGGTCTCACTACCATACAAATGCCCCCAAATTCAAAGCGAAACATCATTTTAAAGAGCAGCCTCAATTTGAACTTGGGGACATTTCCATGTGGGTCACAGCTACCCAGAAACCCCCCCAAGGGACTTAATCGTTGCGCGTCAGTGTATCTTTAAGAAGAAAATTTCATTGTATAACAGACCCTGACTAAATGCGTTTTAGTGACATGGGTGTTAAATCAGTGTGGTGTCGAGCAGCTACACTGGCGTTGAAAGGGTAAAAAAACCCAACAACAACTAATCTAATCATTGTACTAGCCATGACTGTCTCGCTTCCTTGGTCAGTCACTCATTCAAATCGTTCCGGCCATATAAAAAAAATGATGTCCAGAATTAATAGATAACTGTCAATTTGATGCATTTGCTTCAAGGGAAGTAAATCTGTGTGCACACCATATACTTTGGTCACTTCTTAACTCGCTTCGACTCCCTTATACCACAATTTTTGCCTCTGACTTTGCTTTTGTAGTGGTTTGTTGTGGGAAAACCAATCGGTGTAGAGTTTTTCTACTATAAAGTCTCTATGTAAAAAAAACAAGTCTGATCTAGCACTTCCCTATGTCTAAACATGAAGTAAAAACCCGTAATCTTCTTTCATTTCTCCTTTTGTTTATGTCTGTTTTGTTTGTGTGTATGGCTGGAGTGATTTGTGAGGTTTGCTTTAATAATTCAAAATCGTTGCGATACGAATCAGTTTAAAAAAAACCAAAGCCATAACCGTACTGAAACGCTAGAAGATACTCTATTCGTTTGATTGATTTTCGTAAATAATTCGCCCATTAACAAACTTCTCTGAAACACCCAATGCAGCAAAAAAAAAAAAAAACAACAACACACCACACAAATCAATTTCCTGAGTACTTTACCTGTATCTATAATTAATCATTATACTAAAATAAAAACAAGTAGAAAGGACTGAAACAGTGCAAATATTCAGATTTCGAATCGCCATTTTGAAAATTCGTCATCTCTGTAAAACACACACCAAAACAGCCCCAAAGGCATGTGTCAGATACTCACAGGCCCCCATTCGCTTGAATCGGTTCTTCCCTACGTTTCCAGGGAGGCTTCCAGCGTTCCACTCGAACAGCATTTCCCGAGCAAATTCCTTTGGTTGAATGATACATTACGTACATGAGAGAAAGAGAGAGAGAGAGAGAGAGAGAGACTGGAGAGAGAGAGAGGAGAGAGAGAGAGGAGAGAGAGAGAGGAGAGAGAGAGAGAGAGAGAGAGGGATGAGAGAGAGATTAGCGGAGAGAGAGAGAGAGAGAGAGATGAGAGAGAGAGAGAGAGAGAGAGAGAGAGAGAGAGAGAGAGAGAGAGAGAGAGAGAGAGAGAGAGGCACAATACATAGTTATTGGTGACAAAAAAAAACACACAAAAACAACAACCGCATACACATACATGACAAAAGAAAATAAAGTTGTCACACAGTCCTTGAATAGTAATGCGTTATTCCTCATTCTTTGACTGTACGTGCCTCTTCCTAAAAAACCAAAATCAAAGATATTAATCCTTCCACCCCTTTTAGGGCATGAAGGACTTCAACACCCCCCCCCCCCCCCCCCCCCCCCCCCCAAAATCAAACAAAGCAAAACACAGTATCAATAACAAAAGGGTCAGGCCAATACCTTACATTACAATCACACACATACCATCATCCATATTATTTTTGTCTTATCCCTTGACTGTAGGCCTATCTACCTCTTCCCCATACATGTAGGTCTACAATATAACAGGCTGCGTACCAATGGCTCAGTTGGTAAGAGTCGCTAGCTCGTAAAACCGTTAGGTTTGCGAGTGCGGTGTGCGGGTTCGAACCCAGCTCGTGTCACAGTGGTGTGTCCTTGGGAAAGGCACTTTACTCCTATTTTTTCCCCTCACTCCACCCAGGTGTAAATGGATACCTGACGTCAGTTTGGGTAGAAAGCCCTTCGGGTGAGACTTTTCAAAAACCGAGGTCCCGTGTGCGAACGCAATGCACAAGATCTTGCGCGGTCACATTCACGCCCACCACCACTATTCAGTACGAGTAGGCCGTGTTTTGTCCGGTGGTGGGATGGGTGACACAAATTCACATAGCACGCATCATGTGCGCTATTAATGGTCTGAGCGAAGACCGGTGAGCGCGGGGCAGGATAAACATCCCCAACAAACATCCACAACTGGAAGAAAGAAGAAGAAAAAGAAGCACAGCTGTTTCGAGAGGAACATTTAGTTTATCTATATTTTCATAAGCTTTTTTTCAAGTCAACTTTAATTTACCATAAGTTACTTTTCATAAATAACAGTCAAGAATATGTTGTAGTATGTGACTAAATTACTTATAGTCAGTGGATAATGCTAGATTTTCACTCGTGGGCAATTTTATTTATGTTTGCGATACTAAGTGTATTATTTAAGAACATTTTCTACTAAATAAGTTGTATGATACTGCTCAACAAAAACAAGTTTTTACCATAAATCTGATGGGAAAAAATATATTAAAAATACAATGAAGAACACACAGCCAAAATATGTTTACAAACAAAAGCTTGGTGCAGTTTTTATCTAAGATTTCTAGATTCAGTCTTTTGAAACTAAATAGATTGATTTTGTATGGGATGGAACAGCTGTGAAGGAAGAAGAAGAAGATGAAGTAGAAGAAGAAGAAGAAGAAGAGAAGAAGAAGAAGAAGAAGAAGATGAATAATAATAATCATAATAATAATAAAATAAACGGATATTTATATAGCGCTTTTTATCGAGCACAAAGCGCTTTACAATCAGTATTGAAACACTCACACACGCACAACACACACACACGCGCACACAGCACAACAGACACACACGACAAACACACACGCACAACAGACACACACGCACACAACACACACACACGCACGTACGTGCACACACGAGCGTGAACGCGTTCTTGCACACAGACATACACACACATACCCACACACATTTCATCAAACACACAGAAAACACATTATCACTGAAACGCACACAAACTTACTCAAGCATACACTTGTACAAACATGCGCGCACGCACGCACACACACATACACACACACGCGCACTCACATACACAAAGCACTCACGTGTACTCACACTCACAGACACATACTCACACACTCTCCCCCCCCCCCCCCCCCCCCCCCCCCCCCACCACTCTAGCGAACACAATCTCTCCTGCGCACGCATACACTCATACACATGCAAGCAGATATACCCACACAGAACACACACAACACACTCACACACACACACACCTGCTTGGAAGCGCGGCCGTGGGCGCACGCACACTCACATTCGCGCACACGCTCACAAATTACATACATACACATACACGCACACAAATTACATACATACAAATTACATACATCGCACAATACAAACATACGGACATACATCGCACACACACACACACACACACACACACACACCACACACACACGTGCACATGGAGATGGGGGTGTTATTGGAAAGACTGCCGGAACAGATGGGTTTTCAGGTTTGTTTTGAACAATGCTAAAGATTGACTATGTCTGACAGCAGAAGGCAATGAATTCCAGAGTTTGGAAGAAGAAGAAGAAGAAGAAGAAGAAGAAGAAGAAGAAAAAGAAGAAGAAAGAAGAAGAAGAAGAAGAAGAAGAAGAAGAAAAGAAGAAGAAGAAGACGACGACGAAGTACAGTGGAACCTCCCTTATAAGACCTCCCATTATAAGACTCCCTCCCATATAAGACCTACTTCTGTCTGAGACATTGCCCTTCTTTGTAAGCATTAAAATGACCTCCCTTATAAGACCCCTCCCTTATAAGACCCCTCCCTTATAAGACCCCTCCCTTTTAAGATGATTTTTTTTGAAGGTCTTATAAGGGAGGTTCCACTGTACCTTGAACTGCTTCTCCAGCTGGTCGGTGGCCGCCAGGGAGTCCAGCAGCGCCCTCTGGAAGCTGTCCAGCACACCCTGACTCCGCACAGCGCTGTAGCTAGCGTACAGGTCCTCATGGGCGTACACGTCCACCACGTTGTCCACGTCATCCTCATCCTCATCCTCGTTCTGCTCCACCGCATCAGTTGTGGTCGCCTTGTTGAACAATATGTATGAGTCAGACTTTCGTTGAACGAAAGTGGTTTGTGAGTTTCACCTAATTGAACTCTGGAAGTTCTGTGCTTGTAACTAAGCCTCTAATCTGTCACTCTCTTTGACTGTCTTTTCCATTTGCTTACTGTCATCTGCTATCTTACTTTTTATTTAGCATTTTGTTATTCACGTCATCATCCTCATCCTCGTTCTGCTCCTCCTCCGCATCCTTCTTATTGAACAATTGATGAACTTTTTTTAAAAAGTAAAGGCCGTGTCAGAATATTTGATTTTGACCACACACAAAAAGTGATTGGGGGTTTCGTTCAAATGAACGTTTATTGAACACTGTTTTCTTTAAAAACAACCAACAACCCAACAACAACAAACAAACCAACCACCAAACTAACGAACAATTGACAGAGGGAGAGAGAGAGAGATGTTTTGGTTTGATTGTTCAAATAGGGTCTATAATGTTTTATTGCCAAAGTGCTGTGATGAGATGGGATGTTGGTAGCGGGTGTGTAGTTGTTGGGGTGAGTGGGGCGTCTGAAAGAATAATTTTAAAGCTTGTACAGTAATTACAAATTTCTTTTTTATAAATTGAATTGTTTGGTTTCTTGTGTGTGTGTGTGTGTGTGTGTTGGCGTGTCCGCCAGGACAATTATCCTTGTTTTGATGAGGACAAAATAAAAGTTGAGGAAGATGTGACAAATGTCTCTCAGTCCACATAGGCTTAACTCCCACAGGCGAAGCTCTGTCCGCTTGTGCACTGACATACATACTTGGGGAATGTCTGGCCTGTAGTTAAGTTATATATCGAATCGAACCCACGAGCTCAATCTAATCTACGGCCCTCGGCCCTTTACTCAAAATGCCACAGAGCAATCCCCAATACTGCAGATGGATTTTGTTCTCTACCCAGGTAAATTTAATGGCAATTTGTGGCTGAAATTTGGCTGGCGGTGAAAGGGTTAAGAGTTGCTTGAAGGTAGCAGGATCACCTGGCGGGGGTACATGCTTTCTTTTGGGTGTATGTCAGTTAAATATCATTATATATTTATGATTTTTTGCATGAAACTAGATAATAGAGTGGTCTTGGCAATAAAACTTTTTACCAAAAGGCATTAGGACACCCCAAATAAATAATTATTGAATAATTAGGTCCGGCCGACCTTCATAATCATGGTACAAAGTTTTCCAAACACTCACTGACTCAGTGACTCACAGTCACACTCACAGTCACACTAAACTATTTGTTAGTCATTCTGCACATGCACTTTTAAGAAGTTTATTAGGAAGCTAAACCAAAGTGACTTGCAAAATGTGGTTTTTAGGCCCGTCCGATTTGTAATTAAATATTTTATTAAAAAATTAAAAATCTCATTCCCCTAATTTATTTCATTGTCAACTTACAGACAAGGGGTTTGGTTAAGCATCCTGCAAATGTTATGAAATACAAATGTGCAGACAGTCAGCAAGAGTTGCTGTTCTTACCTATAGCGTCTTCTTGCCGCGATAGACTCAAACAAGCCTAACCTGGCCTAACAAAATGGGTGTAAATGGAGTGAATATTTTGATTGTCCTTGTGGGTAAAAATGAAGGCGTGGCAGCTAATACCCCCCTCTCTACACCCATTTTTCTCAAAAACTACGAAAAAGAAACACAATTTGTAAACTGTGTGTTAAAATTCAGTCATTTTTCTATACAAACACATCCATTACAATTTAGAATGAAAAAAGAGGTGTTTGATCAAAATTCAAGTGACCCTGCTACCTTAAGAGGCCCTACGTCTGTGTGCTTTCGATCAAGTAATAATGTAGGAAATGGCTAAAATGATTGATTCGACTGTAGGCCGCGGTTTCTTTTTTCAGTTGAACCCCCCCCCAACAACATAATTATTATGATGGGTTCAGCACATGGCACCATAAGAAGGCAGACAGACCGATAATTTCAACACTTGTTAAAATTAAGGACAGAGTAAGCTTACTGGCTCAACCTGCTCGGTTGAATACAGTCCTCTAGAAGCTGCTAGCTAAAGAGACTTACAAATGTTCTTGTGAAGGACCTGCTACACGTCAACCAATACCGCACGACTGTACAATACGATTCGATCACATGGTCTCGAAGCGCGAATCAATTTTGTTCTTCGAGATCGAGACCACGTGATTGAATCGTATCGCACAGTCGTACGATATTAGTTGACGGCCGTGCAGCAGGCCCTTTTTTAGGCATTGCTACTTTGCATTCTATCCTGTCATCATTTACTTTTACAACTTTTCACTCGCAGCTCTGCGTGCTCTACAAGCAAAATATGTTCTTCTTCTATTGGCTGCCGCTACAGTTTTTGTGTGTGCATAACACCTTGTCGATCATTGGATGCTCAGTGTTCTTGTTCATGTGTGTGTGTGTGTGTGTGATATATATATATATATATATATATATATGTGTGTGTGTGTGTGTGTGTGTGTGTGTGTGTGTGTGTGTGTGTGTGTG
>CM065687.1:21073306-21080806 GCA_017654935.2 Phymorhynchus buccinoides | reverse complement strand
TTCTTAGCTTCGTAAGTGATAAAATGTTTTATTTTTGATATCTGAAAGACTTTCTTTGATATATTTCTGCTTAATTGAGAGATGTGGTCATTCCAGGAGAGGTTATTATCAATAGTTATACCTAAAACTTTGTGAGACTTTACTTGTTCTATTTTTAAAAAAATTATTTACACAAATATTTAGTGTGGTATCTTGGATGCGTTGACGTTTCTGTCTCGTAGTTATTAAGATGTGTTTAGTTTTTTCTGCGTTCAGTGACATATGGTTACAGTCAGTCCAATTCATGAGTTTATTTACGTTTTCCTGCAAGTATACATGTACAGTGTTTATGTTCTGATGTGGCGAGTTGAAGCGTGGTATCATCAGCAAAGAGACCACATGGGGATGAAACAGAGAGGGGTAAATCATTAACATATAAAGAAAAAAGAATAGGGCCAATAACTGAAACTTGTGGCACACCACTTGCTATACCAATGAAATTTTGAACATCTATTTTATACACAAACGCATTGTTGACAGGAACATAGAAAAGAAGATATAAGTGCAACAGTGTCAGCTGAAAAATCATAAATTGATAACTTACGAAGGAGTAGAGAGTGGTCAATTGTGTCGAAAGCCTTAGCAAAATCTACAAAAAGTGCTGTTGTGTATTCGTCATTATTAATGTTAGCAAGCCATTGGTCGACCAGATTTATTAAAGCTGTATGAGAGAGGAGAGAGAGAGAGGAGAGAGAGAGAGATTCGGAAGCTGAGAAGAGTTTTGATGTATCGCGAGAGAGAGAGATAGGGAGGAGAGAGAGAGAGAGAGAGAATGTGTTATGTGTAAGGGTCCGAACCCATGTGTGTGTGTGTGTGTGTGTGTGTGTGTGTGTGTGGTGTGGTGTGTCGTGGTGTTTGTGCACACGCGCGGCGGCGTGTGTGTGTGTGTGTGTGTGTGTGTGTGTGTGATGGTGTGCGTGCGTGTGGTTTGTGTGCGTTTACATACTCGTATGTAAGTCTTACCTGCGCGTGCATGTCAGGTGTGTGCTGCGTGTGTGGGTTTAAAGGCACTTAGTATTCATAAACGTCTTACTGTTCCCTGGACTAAGGGGTAGAGTGTCTTTTGAACGGGCCATGGCCTCCTGCGATCGCTTTCTGCGTCTGCGTGAAAAGCAAAATAGAAGTTGTAAAACATCATGGTATCATTGCATTGTAAAAGATCAAAACAAATTTAGCTTTTTGTATAATACATCTTTGTTTTATTTTTAGTAAATATTTTCCAAGGTTTGTTAGCTCAACAAACATATTATTATGTGACCCTCTGTGTATGTGATGAATGGGAAATTAAAGTGTCAAAATGACTTTTCTGAGGACATGGCACAGCTGGAAACTTCATGCAATTCTGTATTTAATGATGTAAAAACAATTCTTGTATTACTTTTTGTTTTGCAGACTTATGAGCATTTAAAATTGGTAAGGTTACTGTCGGCCATATTGATAAATCACAGTCAGAAGTGTATCCTATCATATGAACAGTGCACAAGCTAATTCACCTGAATTCTCTTTGACAGGACTGACCTGATTAAAACGACGACAAACGACGACGACGATGATGAGAAAGATTGGAGACACAGACGGCTGCAGCAATCTATGGTGGTGGTGCTATCCCTCGGAGCTGAAACCCCCAACACAGGGTGAGTAGTGGAAAATGTACATGTATACAGCGGGTGTGCGTTTGTAGGGTGTGGTGTGTGGGTGGTGTGTGGACCAGTGTGAGGCAGGTGTATGTGTGTGGTGTGTGTGTGTGTGTGTGTGTGTGTGTGTGTGTGTGTGTGTGTGTGTGTTGTGTGTGTGTGCATGCGAGTGTGTGTTTTTTGTATACATGTGTGTATGTCCTCTTCTCCAAACAAATGCACCTGACCTGACATTCTCCCCTCCTTTTCATAGCTGACCGAGGCATTTTTCTTCTTAGATTCCATCGTGCCGTCCCTATTTCGTGGAAGGCAACGGCAGAATTCGCTACATGCTACCGAACACTCCTGCCGTGCCGGTGCCGTCGAAGGTGCTGGTGACTTGCCGTTGCCGTTTCGTGACTTAAGGATTCAGGTAGTAGAAATTTAGTTTGAGCGATTTAACACGCCCATAACTTTTGCCTTTGTCGTTTTCCGTCGCCGTACCGTTTCCGTGCATGAGGGGTTCCAGTGCTTAAAAGGTGGACCGTGACGTGAATGAGTTTTTGAGCCCCAGGAAAACGTCGAGATTACCAATAAGACAACCTTTTTAAGGATCGGAACACTCCCTTTGCTCTGGTGTCATAGAAATCAAACCGTCAAAACGGAGATTCCTCCCTTGCTGTTGATATGCCGGAGAGAGAAGCAGTTTTGGATGGGGTGGGTGGTCACTCACTTGTTGTGGTTGAGGCGTTTTCTTTCTTTTTGTAGTGCAGTTTAAAAAAAAGAGGTAGCTATTTCCTTTTTTGTGAGCGAAACCCTTTTAGATAAACTGCATAAAAAAAATAAAAAATATAAAATTAAAATCAAAATGCTTGTTTATTGCGGGAATTCGGTGGCAAACGATTTGGGCGCCATTAGAAAAGAGACGCGACACATCAGCCGTCTCTTTGGTTGAAAATTAATTTTACTTCCAGCAGCCTCAGCCCAGGAGGAATCGCCGTTTGGATGGTTTAATTTATAAGAAATCAGCGCAAAGTGAGTGCTCCGATTTTTGAAATATGCTGTCTTTCTGGGTGATCTCGGCGTTTTTCTTACAAAAAAAACGCATCAGTCAGGGTTCCCCTTTAATATAAAGCCCTTACGGTGTGTTGTGAGTATGCAGTGCGGCCCTGTCCATCCTTCCTTGCAGCCCGTGAAGGAGCAGTGACCAGCGTGCATGTCGCAGGACCCGTCTCCCCTGCATTGACCACAGGCCAGGGAACAGTTCGGAGCCCACTGCTTCTCCACACAGACTGCCCAGTACAAACATCAGTTAATCCTTTCACCGCCTAAATTTGCATTTTAGCACCACAGTGATTTAACACCTTATGTCTCTAAAAGGCATCAAAATTGAAGTCTATCATCCAAAGACCCTAATGTCTTAGTTCTGGGTAATTAGGATATACCTTTTTTTTTATATGTGTCACAGAAGAATCCCCCCCATACTGCAGATGGATTTCGTTCTCCACCCAGATCAATGTAATGGACATTTTTTGCTGAATTATGGGCTGGCGGTGAAAGAGTTAAATCACTGAAAACAAAAATGGGCGCCGCAAGTACTTTTTAACCCATTCAACGCTAATCCATTCCTCAGCCAAGAAAATACCATTAATCTCACCCGTGGTAGAGAACATATTTCGTCTGCAATATTGGGGGATTCCTCTATGACGTGCATTGTATATATAACAAGGCCTGTCCTTACCTCCCCTAAATGAAGAACAGAAGTTCACATAAGATGCCTTTTATTGACATGTGTGTAAAAACATTGCGGTGCTAAAATGCGACATTGACGGTGAAAGGGTTTTAACCTAAATTAAAGACAACTGACTCACGACGATTAAATCCCTTCTGTTTTGGGAGGGTCAATGTGACCCATAAAATTTTCATACATATAGATGCCCCCAACTGGAAATTGAGGCTGCTCTTTAAAAATTATGGTTTGTTTTCAATTTGGGAGCATTTGTATGGGAATCAAACCTCTTCAAAACAAGATTTTCTTACCAGCTATAAGAGGGAAAAACACGTGAAACCCGGGATTTTGAAAAAAACCCCCCCCCCCACACATGATCTGGTGGGTCTTTAATATCCTTCTCGCCCCACCCCACCCCGTCGGGATACCGGGGGTCTTTTTGCATAATGGCCCCCCCCCCCCCCCCCCCCGATCCACCTCTGGAAGTTCTGTGCTTGTAAACTTCATCTAATCTGTCACTCTCTTTGACTCTCTCTGCCTTTTTCCTTTGCTTACTGTCCATCTACTATCTTTCTGCCTTACCGGTCCATTCTCCTTAAAAAAACCCCACAAAAAACAAACACTTTCAAAACATTTCCTCCAGCCTGATTCGGACTTCCTGGGCCTATTTCTTAGTTTGGCGCATAACGGCAGCATGACGCATCTGCGCTCTTAATTGACAGTAAACTGTCTGAGCTATCGAAGAAGAAGAAGAAGAAGAAGAAGAAGCTATCTTTATCGTTCACAAACTCAGTCTTCCCTGGCATTGCACTACCAGGATCGCCCCATCTTTACACCTATTAATACCCCACATGTGCCTGTTCCAGGCCGGAGGACGTTTAAACGAACTTTCACAAGATGGCGCATCAAATGATTGTTTTTTGCTGTTTTTTTGGTTTGTTTTGTTTTTAACTTCGAAGAGAAAATTGTTGTTGACTTATGGATCAGGAAGTACATAAACACTGACTTTGAAAGCATAGGGGGAACAGTTGATCCTTGGGCGGAGAGAAGAGGTCAAGCTTTGAAAGCACAGCTAGGGGGAACAGTTGATCCTTGGGCGGAGAGAAGAGGTCAAGCTTTGAAAGCACAGCTAGGGGGAACAGTTGATCCTTGGGCGGAGAGAAGAGGTCAAGCTTTGAAAGCACAGCTAGGGGGAACAGTTGATCCTTGGGCGGAGAGAAGAGGTCAAGCTTTGAAAGCACAGCTAGGGGGAACAGTTGATCCTTGGGCGGAGAGAGGAGGTCAAGCTTTGAAAGCACAGCTAGGGGGAACAGTTGATCCTTGGGCGGAGAGAAGAGGTCAAGCTTTGAAAGCACAGCTAGGGGGAACAGTTGATCCTTGGGCGGAGAGAGGAGGTCAAGCTTTGAAAGCACAGCTAGGGGGAACAGTTGATCCTTGGGCGGAGAGAGGAGGTCAAGCTTTGAAAGCACAGCTAGGGGGAACAGTTGATCCTTGGGCGGAGAGAAGAGGTCAAGCTTTGAAAGCACAGCTAGGGGGAACAGTTGATCCTTGGGCGGAGAGAAGAGGTCAAGCTTTGAAAGCACAGCTAGGGGGAACAGTTGATCCTTGGGCGGAGAGAAGATGTCAAGCTTTGAAAGCACAGCTAGGGGGAACAGTTGATCCTTGGGCGGAGAGAAGAGGTCAAGCTTTGAAAGCACAGCTAGGGGGAACAGTTGATCCTTGGGCGGAGAGAAGAGGTCAAGCTTTGAAAGCACAGCTAGGGGGAACAGTTGATCCTTGGGCGGAGAGAGGAGGTCAAGCTTTGAAAGCACAGCTAGGGGGAACAGTTGATCCTTGGGCGGAGAGAAGAGGTCAAGCTTTGAAAGCACAGCTAGGGGGAACAGTTGATCCTTGGGCGGAGAGAGGAGGTCAAGCTTTGAAAGCACAGCTAGGGGGAACAGTTGATCCTTGGGCGGAGAGAAGAGGTCAAGCTTTGAAAGCACAGCTAGGGGGAACAGTTGATCCTTGGGCGGAGAGAAGAGGTCAAGCTTTGAAAGCACAGCTAGGGGGAACAGTTGATCCTTGGGCGGAGAGAGGAGGTCAAGCTTTGAAAGCACAGCTAGGGGGAACAGTTGATCCTTGGGCGGAGAGAAGAGGTCAAGCTTTGAAAGCACAGCTAGGGGGAACAGTTGATCCTTGGGCGGAGAGAAGAGGTCAAGCTTTGAAAGCACAGCTACGGGGAACAGTTGATCCTTGGGCGGAGAGAGGAGGTCAAGCTTTGAAAGCACAGCTAGGGGGAACAGTTGATCCTTGGGCGGAGAGAAGAGGTCAAGCTTTGAAAGCACAGCTAGGGGGAACAGTTGATCCTTTGGCGGAGAGAAGAGGTCAAGCTTTGAAAGCACAGCTAGGGGGAACAGTTGATCCTTGGGCGGAGAGAAGAGGTCAAGCTTTGAAAGCACAGCTAGGGGGAACAGTTGATCCTTGGGCGGAGAGAAGAGGTCAAGCTTTGAAAGCACAGCTACGGGGAACAGTTGATCCTTGGGCGGAGAGAAGAGGTCAAGCTTTGAAAGCACAGCTAGGGGGAACAGTTGATCCTTGGGCGGAGAGAAGAGGTCAAGCTTTGAAAGCACAGCTACGGGGAACAGTTGATCCTTGGGCGGAGAGAAGAGGCCAAGCTTTCGACCATAATTATAATAGCTCTGTTTCCCAGACTGGGACTGCAAAGAGACAGACACACTGCAGTATGTGTCTTGTGTGTGTGTGTGTGGTGTGCGTGTGTGTGTGTGTGTATGCGTGACGTGTGTGTGTGTGTGTGTTGTGTGTGTGTGTGTGTGTGAGAGAGAGAGGAGAGAGAGAGAGAGAAGAGAGAGAGAGAGAGAGAGAGAGAGAGAGAGAGAGAGAGAGAGAGAGAGAGAGTTAGCCATCCAGGTGGACCTAGCTAGCTAGCCAGCCAGACAACCAGACACACGGACATTCAAAATGTACTCACTGTCACACAGAGGACCTCCAAAATTGTCCTCACAGCCATCCGGACAGTGACCGTTAGTGACGTCACAGGGGTCATTGTTTACACAGTGACTACAGTTGGCACTGCACTGGTCACCATACTGACCATCGTCACAGTCTGTGGGACACCGCGAACATTTTAATAACCCTTACATTTAATGATAGAAATAACCAGCGCTAATTCAATCCTGTTTACACACTCTATACACATCAGTTTAGATAAACATTCTACCACTCACTCTATACACATCAGTTTAGATAAACATTCTACCACTCACTCTATACACATCAGTTTAGATAAACATTCTACCACTCACTCTACACACATCAGTTTAGATAAACATTCTACCACTCACTCTGTACACATCAGTTTAAATAAACATTCTACCACTCACTCTACATACATCAGTTTAGATAAACATTCTACCACTCACTCTATACACATCAGTTTAGATAAACATTCTACCACTCACTCTACACACATCAGTTTAGATAAACATTCTACCACTCACTCTAAACACATCAGTTTAGATAAACATTCTACCACTCACTCTATACACATCAGTTTAGATAAACATTCTACCACTCACTCCACATCAAGTTTAGATAAACATTCTACCACTCACTCTATACACATCAGTTTAGATAAACATTCTACCACTCACTCTGTACACATCAGTTTAGATAAACATTCTACCACTCACTCTATACCCATCAGTTTAGATAAACATTCTACCACTCACTCTACACCCATCAGTTTAGATCAATATTCTGTCACTCACTCTGTGTCCATCAGTTTAGATCAATATTCTGTCGCTCACTCTGTGTCCATCAGTTTAGATCAATATTCTGTCGCTCACTCTGTGTCCATCAGTTTAGATCAATATTCTGTCGCTCACTCTGTGTCCATCAGTTTAGATCAATATTCTGTCGCTCACTCTGTGCCCATCAGTTTAGATCAATATTCTGTCACTCACTCTGTGTCCATCAGTTTAGATCAATATTCTGTCACTCACTCTGTGCACAGAAGGGGGGCTTCCATCCAAGCTGACAGGCTGTGCAGTGACCGTTGTTTTTGTCACAGACCTCATTTCCCAGGCAGTGACCGCATCTCTCCTTACAGCTGTTACCATA